>OW679198.1:59448670-59819259 GCA_940337035.1 Agriotes lineatus
ACTCAAAATGCGTAGGAAACTTCAGCTTTTTTCTTAAAAGTTTTGGGAAGTGTAGATAAAATAACGGCATTTGATAGGCTGTCACTGGTTGTTTCAATAGGTATTTTGATTGGCTGCCGCGCCTGGTTTGTGAAATGAAGGAATCGTTGTAAAACCTGATGTACTGGATCCATTTATCGTGATCAGTTAATTTAGACTTTAAAACTTTTTGCATTTCGTCATCAAGCTGTGATAATATATTTTTCTCCGCATCATCGCCAGACTTAAGACGTTGGACAAATTCCGGCGATACAATCAACATCTTCGCTCTTTGTCCATTTTAGTCGAAAAGGAGCTCAGTCGTTTGTTCTGGTAGAGCCGTCGTGAATAAACTAGCTTAAATCAAGACTTTCATAATAAATATATAAAAAAATATGACAGGTACGGGAATCGAACCCGTATTCTCTCTCGAGATCAGAACTTGAATCTGACGCCTTAACCATTCAGCCAACCTGCCTCCCTATATAAACGAGCACTCTCTGCATAATTAAGAAAAACATATAGTTTAAAAAGCCTTCTGCATGCAATTTCAAACAATATTTCATATAAATTAAGCCATGTACAAATTTCTAAATCGGTTTTGATATATATTTTATCGAAAGACTTGAGCCTCAGCTGCCGTTTTATTATTTGTCGTGATGCGTCATCGCTGAATTTTACAAGTGCCATCCTGCCTGCGATGTGACGCACGCAATGTTTCCATACCTTTTTATTTAAAATTCTATAAAATCAGAGGTCCAAACTGCTGCCGCATCAGGTAACAGAGTACAATGGTTAAAACGTGTTAGTGCGGCATCAGTCGGGCCTCTGTTTTTATAGAATTTTAAAATAAAAAGGGGTGGATACATTACGTACGTCACACAGCAGACAGGCTGGCACTTGTAAAATTCATCGATGACGAATCACGACAAATAATAAAACGGTAGCTGAGGGTCAAGTCTTTCGATAAAATATATATCAAAACCGATTTAGAAATTTGTACATGCTTAATTTATATGAAATATTGTTTGAAATTGCATGCAGAAGGCTTTTTAAACTATATGTTTTTCTTAATTATGCAGAGAGTGCTCGTTTATATAGGGAGGCAGGTTGGCTGAATGGTTAAGGCGTCAGATTCAAGTTCTGATCTCGAGAGAGAATACGGGTTCGATTCCCGTACCTGTCATATTTTTTTATATATTTATTATGAAAGTCTTGATTTTAAGCTAGTTTATTCACGACGGCTCTACCAGAACAAACGACTGAGCTCCTTTTCGACTAAAATGGACAAAGAGCGGAAGATGTTGATTGTATCGCCGGAATTTGTCCAACGTCTTAAGTCTGGCGATGATGCGGAGAAATAGTATATTAAAGTATGAGTGGATAACAAGGTCTTTAAAACACGCGCGAGTTTTCGAGCACGACGGCGTAGCCGGAGTGCTCGAAATAGAGCAAGTGTTTTAAAAACCAGTTATCCACGAATACTTTACGCTATTTTTTATTATACCTTCAATACTGGAAATAAATTACGCACTAAAAACTTAGAAATAATTTTTGTCGTGATAAATCGAGAGGGCATAATAATATTGCTACTATAGTTACGAGAATTATTTACGTTGTAGTCGCGTCCATGTCCGTTGTTGCATTCAGTCGTTTCCTTGACAACCTTTAAAGCTCGGCGAGCTTTAATCGCCTGTATTCGCACGCTCAGGCGTGCTTTAAATGGCGATTCTGATGCAGGTATAATAAAAAATATATTATCACAGCTTGATGACGAAATGCAAAAAGTTTTAAAGTCTAAATTAACTGATCACGATAAATGGATCCAGTACAATCAGGTTTTACAACGATTCCTTCATTTCACAAACCAGGCGCGGCAGCCAATCAAAATACCTATTGAAACAACCAGTGACAGCCTATCAAATGCCGTTATTTTATCTACACTTCCAAAACTTTTAAGAAAAAAGCTGAAGTTTTCCTACGCATTTTGAGTACCTCAAGCGATGTGAACTGGGATCACAAGGGCACCGTTACTATAAAGGGTGAAATTTTACCGGCGTCTAACATAGTCGATTTAATTCACGACATTCTGCGGCCTCGAAAACTATTAATCCACCCGGACGCCTACAGTTTGCTGATTACATCAAAGACCTTAACGTTCCTAATGTGCTGCTAGCTAAACCTAAACAGCAAAAGAAGCCAACCCTGACTGGTACTATAGGAAAAACCGGAATGGAAACTGATAACTGCGAGTCTGATTTAGAATATAAATTAAAAACACCAGCTACTCATCCAAGTCCACATCAAAAAGGTTCAGTCAGAAGAACATCGATAAGGAAACGCCTCCAAAAAAGGGCCGTTAGAAAAACGCCTCTAAGGCAGATGTCATCATCACCAAAAACGAAGGGAATTCTAGATTGGGTGCATCTTAAACTTTAAAATTACACAATGAAATTCTGATTTTATTACTTGCAGTCTTTTTAATTTGAAATGTCGTGCACCTCAAACTACAGTTTTGTAAATTGCTAGCGAATTTTTAGAAATAAGACATTCTGCTGTACATTTATATTTATATTATTAAGTATTATACGAAATAAGAACAATATATTTGTTTATTACAAAGTGTTTGTGTTTTTTATTTCTACTCTGCTTTTGTTTTTCACGAATCTGCAATAATTACAAAATCTAAAGCTAAAATATTAGTATTTGAAGTTATTTTACAGTTACAAAGTGTAAAATTTCAAAAAAATCAATCTACGATTTCATAATGGCGTGATATAATTTAAAAATTGTGATTTCTTTTAATTTTGAGCGACACATTTTATAAAAAGTGTAAAACATTTGCAAATTTTTCAACGAAATTGTGTGTTTTATTCAGGTTTATGTTAATTTGTGATAAACATACATATATTTTGTATAATTTCGAGTGTTATGATGGCAGTTTTGTAAAATTTTAAGTGAAATGACGGGGCCAGAACATTTTTTCAACAAAATTACGTGTTTTTATTCAAATTTATGTTAATTTGTGGACAACATATATATATTTTTCAATGAAATTGCGTGTTTTGGTGGTGTCAGAATATTTTTTTTCAACGAATTGCGCGTTTTTATTTAAAAATTATGTTAATTTGTGGTCAACATACATATAGTTCCGTCAAAAGTATAAGATTTTTTGAATTTTGTTTATCGAAATGATTGTGTTAGTAGATTTTTTCAATGAAATTGCTATTTCTTTTAATTTTGAGCGGTGCATTTTATAAAAAGTGTAAAACATTTGCAAAATTATTTACAGCCAGAACATTTTTTCAACAAAATTACGTGTTTTTATTCAATTTATGTTAATTTGTGGACAACATATATATATTTTTCAATGAAATTGCGTGTTTTGGTGGTGTCAGAATATTTTTTTTCAACGAATTGCGCGTTTTTATTTAAAAATTATGTTAATTTGTGGTCAACTAACATATATTCCCGTCAAAAGTATAAGATTTTTTGAATTTTGTTTATCGAAATGATTGTGGTAGTAGATTTTTTCAATGAAATTGCTATTTCTTTTAATTTTGAGCGATGCATTTTATAAAAAGTGTAAAACATTTGCAAAATTATGCATAGTTTATGTAACATGATGTCGATTTTTGTAAAAATTTATGTGAGATGGCGTGTAATTGCGTGATTTTTGTTCAATTTTCGTGGTGTGTTTAGTAAAAATGTCGTTTTTTGTATAATTTCAAGTGACATGATGACAGTTTTTGTATAATTTATATGACATGATGTCGATTTTTGTGAAAATTTATGTGAGATGGCTTGTAATTGTGTGATTTTTGTTCAATTTTCGTCGTGTGTTTAGTAAAAATGTCGTTTTTTTATATAATTTCAAGTGACATGATGACAGTTTTTGTATAATTTATATGACATGATGTCGATTTTTGTGAAAATTTATGTGAGATGCTGTATGACCATCTAGTAATTTTGTTGGCAGTACCTCTGCGGCAACTAAACTCCCCTAATGCAAACTGACACTTTTTCTGCTAGGTTAGGTTGTTTTCAGTTTAAGGTTATATTTTCTGAATAGGTACATTGTTGCCGGATCTCTCTCTCTAGTCTCGACATCAACTCGTGTTCTTTTAGATCTGGTCTGTCCTTTTTAAACTGTAACTAGCATCGTTTAATGGAAATTTTTTGCTGTGATCGCTGGTTCGACTCCAGCCATGGGACATCGCAGGAAGCTTTTTTAAAAATTAAAATAACGGACAAATATTTGTTAAGTCACTCATATATTAGCGCTAAAACATTCCAAAAATAATATGAACATAATACAATTGAAAACAAAATTTAGGTTATAACAAAAATACATTTTCATAGATCTTTTAAAGTACATCAACACAAACTGCAGTAGCTTTGCAAGAAAATAATATAAGCAGCGACTCCAACACGTATTAAAAGACAACGAAATTCAAAATAATAAATAAGTATAACTACTTATTTATTGTTTCATACAATTCAGCTTAAGTAGTTTCTGAATCGGATGATTTCTTAACACCAAAACAGGGTAAATCTTGTCTGTTTATCTATAGATAGATAGATATTTATTGGTGCTAATATGCCACAAGTGCACTTACGTAAGTAAAAAAAAGATTACAATAAAATTAAAACTAATAAGAATCATCGGTTCAAATTCAAACGTCATTCAAGAAGGACACGAAATTGGCGACCAATCAGAGCCCGGCATTCCAGGTCCGCGTTGTGCCATCTAGCGAACTCAAATATGCGACCGGTTAAGCCATTTGAGGATGACGAAATAGAAAGTTCTACAGAGTCGGTGATATCATAGCAAATTCCATTGTCTGTGCTGCAAAAACCATTGCGAATAATTACACATTTTATGTTGAAAATTGAAAATAACCGCCGCGTAATTATGATCTCGCTATATAAAATAAGTAATTCATTTTTGAGTATATTTTTAAACTATTTCAGGACTATATTCGCAGAATCCGAAGTGCAAACTTTCACTGGCTGTTTTGTAATACCGGGCCTAACGATAAAAATTAAATAATTAATTATGACGAAATCGCGGGCGAAGTCAATTTTTTAAAAATTGCATATACCTTTAATCACATCAAGCTACACATTTCAGTTCTTAAAATTTAAATTTTCGAAAAAATAAGTTGTTTAAAATTCGAGCGGCGTGACTGTAGAGCTGCGAAATGGCGTTTCGTTCAAACCCTTTAAATCCCGTACCGCCCCGTGGTCTAGAGGCATCGATCGATGTGAGCCCAATGTGTATGCAAACGTAGAGGGTTCGATTCCCACTCGGGTCCGACGCAAATAGCTTTTTTTAAATTTAAATATTTCCGCGAGTGAATGCAAGAGAGAGACAGCAGCTTCGAAGAGCGAGATAGATCCACCAGTTTCAATTTCAAATATTTCCGCGAAAATTCAAATTTAAAAACAACCGCCGTGAGAAGTGCGCGCGCACCAAGATGGCCGACACCCCGGGAGATTTAAATTCAAATAATGGAACTTAGAAAAAAAAATCGGAAAAATTCAAATTTCAAATATTCCCGCCAGAAATCCAAGATGGCCGCCGAAGTCCGACGCGTAATTCCAGAAGCAAATTAAAAAATCTAATGCGTAATTTAATCAGTAGCACATATGTAAATTACATATCAAACTTCATATGTGATTAATTAGATCAAACCGCGAAATTAATTAGATCAAACCGCGGAATTAATTGGGTCAATCCGCGAAAATTCCGCGAAATCCGCGAATAAAACCGCGAAATCCGCGAATAAATCCGCGAATTAAACCGCGAATCCGCGAATCAATTAAAAGTGGTGGGGGAAAAGTGCCCCTGTTCTACTAGTAAGAAAATATGTAAATATATATAAAAATAGTGAAGTTCTTCTATTTGAAATAGAATAGACTAAATTCTGATCACAGTGAAACCCGGTACCATTAGATTTGTTATGGTAACGCTTATTGGATATGAATGACGTTTCTACAGCACATATCTTTAGATATTACTAGCTTTTGAGCCCACCACATAGTTGGTACTGTCCATACAATTGCATTTTTAAAATATAAATTGTAACTAAAAAAAGTTGCAGAAGAAAATGTTTAAACGTCTTTAATGTAGAAAGTGTTCAAAATGTACAAAATGGATAAAATAGATATTATTATGTCGTGTCCAACGATTAGAATTCGCCCAACGTTTTTGGTGTCATAATTATGCTATAGCTATACGTTGCGGCACCTAACTTTATGCTATGTATTGTACGAGTATATATTGCTATGGTTTTAAGCCCTACCAATCAACTCTGTTAGCATTGCCAAATTAATGGACATTTCATGAAAGCTCAAGAGTAAGATATTTTATATAACTGCAAAACTAAAACTTGAATTTGCCAGAATGAATACATTTGTAATGAGATGCCAGTAATTGCAGAATATTTAATTAATGAACGCAATAAGCAAAGCTCAATTTGAATAGGGATCTAAGTTGAATGTAAGTTCAGTTAATTGATTAGGTTTGTGTTAAAGTAAATGCCAAGCCGAATGAAATTTAATAATTACAAGATGGATCGCAAACGCAAGGGAATGAAGCGTAGAATTCAGGTACAGTTTAATAGTGAAATCCAGTCAGGGTTTTATAAGAAAGGTAATTGAAAGATAGATAAGCTTATGAACTTGCAACAGTATGATTTCGAAATAAGACATAGACCAGGGAACATGAATGTAGTAGCGGATTTCTTAAGCAGAAAGGAGGCAGCAAAAAGTAAACTACAGAAACAATGGTAGGGATAGAAAAAAATTATCAACAGGGAAGATTTTCGAAGGG
This sequence comes from Agriotes lineatus, assembly GCA_940337035.1. Taxonomy (NCBI): domain Eukaryota; kingdom Metazoa; phylum Arthropoda; class Insecta; order Coleoptera; family Elateridae; genus Agriotes; species Agriotes lineatus. Next base: position 59,455,527 of record OW679198.1, read on the forward strand.
AACTATTAACCAAACAGGAAAGTTTAGAATTCCAACAAATAAGAAATTTAGTGCAAGATAGTCCAAATCAAAAATATAAAGGTTTTAAAATAGTAGAAAGTTTATTGGTAAAATTACTAGGTGGAAAAGAATTAATAGTACTATGTAGAGAAGATGTAGTTAATGTGGTGAAGGAAATTCATCAAACTTTCGGACACTGTGGGAGAAGAAAAACATGGTTGATGTTTCGCGAATGTTTTTACACCAAGAACGATATCAAATTCATTAAGCACTTCACGAATTGTTTCACGATCTGTCAATTAGCCAAAAAGAAGAATTATACTAACCAGAACGTGATCAAAAGCATAAGAGTCAACGAACCATTAGAGCTAGTCGCGATCGATTATCTAGGAAATTTGGTACAGGGACAATATGGGTACCGACACATTCTAAGCATGGTGGACGTGTTCTCGAAATATATTAAACTTTACCCAGCAAAACACAGCAACACAGAACATGTGATAAAATCTATGGAAAAGTTACAACAAGAAGTGACACAGTTGGTAGAAGAAAAGATCGGACAGAAAGGAAAGGAAATTGAGGACAGGATAAAGGGTGTCGAAAATAAGACACAGGAACAACTAGCACAACATAAAAAAATGCTTGAATTTGGGTTAATCAGTCTTGCGACGAAAACAGACGAACAGTGGGTCAAGATACAAGAGGGACAGAGCCGAAACGCACACTACATTGCCCTGGTCGACAATAGGATCACGAGGGAAATACAAGGGGTACATGAGAGGCTCGAACAGGTACAGGAACTCTCGGCAAACACGACGACTACCAGCTTAAACAACGAAATGATACCCAAGTTCGGAGGAAGGAACGGCGAGTTGCCGATGATCTTCCTAGCAAAGCTAGACGACCTAATGCAATCCAGGCCAGTTCCATCGCCGTACGAGTGACTCTAGTCTGCCACGAAGCTCAAAATCCATTATTTGAGGTTATCTGTCAATGTGATCCAGACCCACACCAAAATAAACAATTGGGAGATAAAGGCGGGCCCCATAAACAAATGCTAGAAACCAATGACGATTAATGCCGCGAAAACTAACTAATTTAAATAGTAACCAATAGAACTGCGATCGATTTCACTTGTTTTGTTTATTCAATTTGACGCGATCTTGCAAACGGCGTCCATCTTGGCTTATATTTGACCCAATTTTAGTTTTAGATTGTGCGCGTTTGAGCTTATGCGGAAACAGATCCGTATTTAATAATTTTAATAAATTATGCATTCAGGGTGGACCCAACCGAGATGAGTCTGTGCTTTATCGATTTGAGCTAGCGTATTATTGGATTAATTGCAGATAAATAAAATATCATAAAGGGTATACAACTACTTATTTTTATCTATCAATTTACAAGTAACTTTTAATCAACCTAAGATTTGATAACACGAATACGAAAAATATTTGCGTGGTACCCTTATTTAAAAATTAAATAATAACATATTACAACACTAATTAGACATACCATTGCAATATACAACGTATTTATAATTATTTAATGTTTTGCCCTACAATCACTATCCTTCATACATTATGGTAAAATTTGTTATTTTGCTGTTATATTTAACTTTTTTAATTCTATTTAGTTTCAGACAAATTCTCTCTTAAGATGAATTTATGTACTTCATATACCCTTTAATAAATTATTAATATTAAATGTTATTAAATATTTCTAGCTCCAGCAGAACACGATGACTCTCAAAGCAGCTCGATTTTTTAATTTTTATGGTTGAAGTTTAGAAAAACTAACAAAAATCAGGATTTTAACCCTCATTTTCAAGCGTTGAAGTTTTTTTCACCCCAAAAAACCATGAAAATCGATGCATTTTGTCTAGACCAGATTTTTCAAAACGCGTTTTAGAGGGAAAATGGGTTGTTTTTAAATTTCATCCGTTGAAGTTTTCGAAATTCCTGAGACAATTTGAAACCAAAATGAACACCCCTCTTTTCTACCCATTTGTGTTTAATTTCTTTAGCTAAATAGTCTTGTTTTTTCAATACATTTTCAACTAAAAAGTGTCATTTTAAAAAATCTTTTAGACTCATTTACCTAAAAAAACGCAAAAATCTGGTCTAGTTGTTGAATCTGGTCTAGCAAACCAAACTTGACAGCGGTAACGATCTAAATGAGTGTTTTGAAATTTTTTATCAGATTTCAAATCAGTGTCAACCAAAACGGTTGACACCTCAATATTCATTGTTTTATATATTAATGTTTTAAAAATCGAATTCCTTAAAAATTTGAGTAATCATTGAAAAAATAATTTACTCACTCACCTTTTTGAAACATATATAGGTATTTTTTAATGAGACCAAATTTATAATAAAAAACAAGCAGAAAATTGTATTTTTTTCCCAGCCGGTTAGAATAGTAGGCATTGCTCACCTCATCCGAGGTAAGAAAGTTCGTTTTTCTTACCTAGGAAAGAAAGTAGATGATGCAATTTTTATGAAGAAACTGTACCGCATGTTAGCTTACTGCTGCCGCGTGCTGATTCTGACAGCTGACATATTGATAGTTGACAGACTGACGGATAATCTATATATTTAAAACGTGAAGCGTTTTCTTTCATCTATTTTGAGACTTCCACCCGGCCGATTTCGATAATTCTTTTTTTAAATGAAAGCTGTCACCGTGTAGATGTGCACAAAAGTCCTAAATTGAAAATAGCTCTCAAGTGGTTGCTGCCGGCCATGCAGTAACAGTAAACCAAGTATATTCTCGAAGTCAGCCTGCGACGTTCTGCGGATTTTTTACAATGGACTACTGTAACTACTAAATGTTTATTTGAAATCAACGGTCTGCTGGTTCGTTAGACAAACGTCAAAATACATGTAAAATGACAGTTAAAGAAAATCGGTATTGCTCAGATGCTGTAAGGTGTTTTTTCTGCTTATTATAATTATGAGAATGTGCTTATTTACACACTGGTTCATTGCTTTCCCTGTTGGTACAAGCATAAGCATATTGTTAAAACATCCTTCGACGTTATCCGACACCTGTTTTTCATACTCTTCCATCGTTCCATCGTCACAGTTTTCTTCGTTTAAGTTGCATTCAGTCATCGCTTTTGTAATCTATTATTTCAAAATTCTATTTGGCCTTCTCCTAGCTCTTCTTTGTGGTATCCTTCCCATTCTCGCTGTGCGCCTAGCACGTGCGATGACAATTAATAAACCACGAAGACAAACTCTGGATAAAGTAGGAATATATAATATTCATCACAACCAGTATTTAGCTATCGTCAAGTGTATGTAGCAATGTCAGGTGCTAGTAGTTTTGAAAACTTAAAAATTCAAATTTTACCTGATAGATAGTGCCATACGTTAAACATTGTCTAGAAAGGAGTTTTGTAAATTGCAAAATATTTTTCAACGGGTCCCATTAGTTTTTTTTTTTATTTACTGTGGTTTTATCAGCTCGACGATGATATTTAAATGGCAGTTGCTCTCAAGACAAATACGTGTTATAATAGTGGTTTTTAAAAATACAATATCAGTACAATAAGGACATATTGTCTTGAATTTGCATAAGGGTTCACCTGAGAGGATATTCCAAGGCGGAATAGTTTTCCCAACTTCTCTTGAAACTCGGCAACGAAAACTTATGTCAAGCCGTGACAGATATCGCCAGGCTCACTAACATAATATATTCCGGCATCAAGAACGTAACAGCAAAACCTGCGTCCTGGCTTAGAAGAAGGGCGAGTATCACTCTGAAGAATGATAAGGCACTAAAAATCAACAACACACCTCGGAGCCTTTCATTCGGAGGAAAAGATCTACCAATCGATTAACACTGTGGTTGAGCCTGCCTTTGAAAGTTAGAGCACTTATACTACTGAGAAACGCATCGTAACGTCAATGACGTCAAAATTTTCATAGGTTTTGGAGAAGGGGAGACAGTCTTCATTCCTCGAATAACCCTTATTCTTTCAAATTATTCTTTTCAATTTAAGAGACTGCAATTTCCCGTAAAAACCTGCTTTGCCATGACCATCGATAAGGTGCAGAGACAGTCGCTGAATCAGGCTGCGGTTGACTTGAGGGAAGACTGTTTTTTTCTCGATCAACTTTATATAGACTGTTTAGGAGTCAGTTCACAAACAACTTAGTGGTGCTCAAACCAAAAGGGAAAACATCCAATATCGTCTACAAAGAAGTGCTTTTACCCTGTATTCGACGGGATTGACGTCTACTTTACAGATCGTTACATAATAGAATCTGGGGAAGGTAAGATGTTGTAATTCACCATATTAGTTCTTTTTACATGTAGGGTCAAACCATTTTCAGGGCTTTTCGAAATTCATTCCTCCAAAGGAGCTAAATGTTGTAGACATGTTTTTGTAAAGATCTACAACGAGGAAACTACTACAGGTGGGAAACTGAAATTCGGCATATTAGTTTGTTTTACAAATCAGATCAAGTAAATGTCAAGGTTTTGCAGAATTCATCCCCGAAAAAGGTTAAATGGGACAAATATGTTTTTCTAAATATCGCTCCAAGAAAACTACTACAAGTATAGGAAGTTAAAATTGAGCATATTAGAAATTGTTTTAAATCGGGTTTAATCAGTTTTAGGGTTTTGGAGAATTTATTCCCGAAAGGGGTTAAATGAAACAAATCTGTTTGTCAAAATATCGCCACGGGAAAACTACTACAGGCAGTAAGTTTAAATTCGGCATTTTAGTTAGTTTTACTAATCGGAAATAATTTTTAAAGTTTTTCGAAATACATCCCCTCAAACTGGTTAAATAGACCAGAAGTGTTCTTCTAAAAATACCCACAAAGTAATTATTACAGGGAGGAAATTGAAATTCGACATATTAAATTGTTTTACAAATTAGGTCAGATCAATTTCAGGCTTTTCGAAATTAACTCCCGAAGGGATTAAATGGGGAAGATGTGTTTTTCTAAAGATCGTCACGAGATAGATACAGGTAGGAAGTCGAAATTCGGCATATTAGTTCGTTTTACAAATCATGTCAAACCATTTTCAGGGTTTTGCAGAATGCATCTCCTCAAAAGAGTTAAATGAGATAAATCTGCTTTTTAAAGATTACCTTAACGAGCGAACTACTACATATAGCAAGTTGAAATTTTGCACATTATATCGGCTTACAAACAGACCATATCATTTCCAGGAATTTTTGGAATTCACCCCCAAAGGGTGCTATAGTGTAAATGATCTCTTAACGGTTGATACTGTGTGAACAAACCTTTAGTGCCGATATTCAGTTCGCGCCCATCTAAATTTGTTAAATTGGCGATTTTTTTTTGTGGTGCTCGGATTTTGTTAACTCGTGCCACTTCGGCCTTCGTCTCATTTTTACAGCGAAGCTAGCAGTTTGCACGGTTATTCTATAATCCGATGGGGAGTTAGTCTGCTCTTGATTCATTGTGTGCCCCATGCCGTTTGGCGGAGTTTTGGTGTACAAGCGAATATTTGGACATTTAAGTCCGCGCCGATTGGCGGACTTAGTTGCAAACAGGCTTCTGAAAAAAAATTCCTGCACATGGGCCATATTCTAGGGGCGAGTTAATTTGGAGTTTTGTCCGCTCTCGCGTGAAGCGCAACAAAATTATATCTCTCTTGCCTGAATATGAAAAGCAATACTATGCATCCGACGAAAGAAGATCCCTGACCATCAATGCTGTCTGTGTAGTATAAGATTAAAAAATTCCTAGTCAAATCAGCATCCATAATTTGACAATTAATTGAGGTTGACAGAGTTGTCATACAATATACTTTTTGAGGTTTTTTTTAACGACAAAAACACTATTATGTATTTATTTCAAAATTAAACGAATAAACAGTGAAAAATTGTATTTATGTAATGTAATTTAATAATAATTCTAAATTTATGACTCTGCATTGAAATTGAAAGTAAAGGAACAATTTGTACAACTTTGAATGGTAATTCCCGTTTTTAAATTATTAACGGGTATGTTCAAATCTGGCCCTGGTTGTGGTTCTGCCAACTGTACCATTTTGGATATTTTTTTTACTTTCGGGGGAATCCTCCACATATCCCTCGGCGACGATTTCCAACCTCCATGGCGTTTCAAGTCTAAAACTCCTCCACCCTGTGAAGTTAGTGCAGTAGCCGAGGTTCTTCGAAAACAATGTCCAGTAAAAAGGTGCGAGTTTTCAAGTTTTAAAAAGGAAGCAATTTTTTTAGGCATATGTAATCCCAAATGTATTATGCCCAATCGGCTGCTTCAATACTTGCCCATTACGAACACTGAGGAAAAACCGTGACTGGTCTGTAGGTCTCATACCAAGGTACTTTTTGGTGATACGTATCCAATTTAGTTCAATTATTACAAAATGTCTTGAAGTTCCAGTTTTTGTATAAGGTATATTTACTCTAACAATGTTCTCCTTTATTTCTAAATCATGAATTCTTATTTTACAGAGCTCATCGCTTCTGCAAGCACCTGCTACGCCCATAATTAAAGCAACCTTTAATTGGAAATTTTATTTTCAGAAATTGACACACATGTTACTTACTTTTATGGGAATAAATTCCTTATTTTTAGCTTTTTCAAGAAAGGTATTGACTTGGTTAATATTGAGAACTGAAAATTTTTTTGGCTTATAACCCACATTTTGTCGTTTCAGAAATGACTGTAATTTGGGATACTTGAAAATGTCGACATTATTTCTTAGGTTTAATGTGGATTTAATCATAGAATAGATGGACCACAGTGTTGATGATTTGTACTGTTTCGATTTTTCTGCAAAATATACTAAAACTGCATTTTCACTTATTTTTGTCACTTTTTTTGCATTACACCATTCCTTAAAGTTAGAATAGGCCTTATTATATCTATCTTGTGACTTTTCAGGTAATAAATTGCTGACAGTAGCTAGGGCTGCAGCACGGATTTCAGGTGGGGTGCATGATAAGTGTTCATTGCTTCCCATGTCAGACATTTTGGGTAAATCTGCAGTTCAGATTAAAATGTTATATTTGTCAAAAGTTTAAACCAATTTACTCGCCAACTTACTTTAAAATTTCATAAAATTTAGAAAAGCGACGCCGATTTGACAGTTCTTATTCGAATCAAGCAGCCTACTAGTTAGTAAATGCTATTTTTATTTTTAAAGTTTTTCATTATCCCATTCATAGAATTTTTAAGTTTTCAGAGTTACTTATGAATAAACCTGTTTAGAAACATTTTGGGAACAGCATAACATTTTTTGAAGTGGATAAGATCGGCAACGCCTTCTCTGGCGCGGATTACAAGTTGAGTTACAGTGCTCATTTGCTTTTCCCCCTGATGAAGCCTCTAATGAAAGTAGGCGAAACGTTGAGTTATTCGACCTCAATAATGACACGGTCCAGTACCGGAAGCCGTTTGTTACCTACTTAATGACAATGGCCGTGAAAGCCTCCAAAATGTATATAACTTTTTTTTGTACCCTGTGTAGCACTCACCACCTTTGTGCTTCCTATTAAGTTCGAAATTGCATAGCTTGCCGAATCACGTTCTTGACGGCGGTTACTTATTTCGTTACGCAACTGGCGATTAATGCATACGACAATAATTACATATATTTCTAGTAAATCAAAACTAAAAAGGATAAGTAAAATTTAACAACGACTTATTGTGATATACTCGTGTATAACATTCTTCGACTAAATAGGAGCGCTCGGAATCGATTTGGGAAAAGTTTATAAAACCCTAATTGAAATGAGCATTAGCTGGCACTAAGAAATGCTATTTAATTACAGCCGTCGACGAAGCTCCCAAAACATGACGCATTTATAAGCAGGGTAATGTTTCTAGCATTAAAGAAGTTTTTCCCACAATCGCGGGTGGCGCGGTTGTACACTAGTTACAAAATTAGAATGCATTTAAAATGTGCTATAAGTAACCTCCATAAAGAACGTGATTCGGCAAGCTATGCAATTTCGAACTCATCGAAAACCACAAAGGTGATGGGTGCCACTCAGGGTACGAAAAAAGATTGGATAGAATACCCCTGACCTGTAACTCGTCAATCACACAGATGTGCGCTACCAGGTTGTACATTTTTTTTAGAGTGCTGTGTGCCGCTCAACGGAAGGTAGACATCATTACACGGTTCCTTCTGCCTTAGATAATTATTAAGAGTCCCTCAAGGATAGCGTGAAAGACATCGGGGTTACTTAAAAACAAAAGAAGAAAAGAAAGGTTTAAAAATAAAGTCACTAAACGACAGACCACGTAAAAATAAATATGCAATGCTTACCTTCGATTTTAGACGGCCAACATGTATTTATTTACTTCAAAATGCTATCAAATGCTGATTTTAATAGATGGGTGCAGTAATGCAACAAATCAAGACAACCAAATCTACACCAGAGTACGGGCGATTTTTCGGGATACACACAACGGCATTTAAAGTTGCCGAATAGGTGATGGAAGCTGGAGAAAAACTATTTTAAGAAAATTACACTTTGCTTTGGATGGACTCGTCTTTGTACAGGTCGGTAACTGCTACATTTTCATGGTGCACAGAGTCCCAGGTTATTTACGTTACAAGTCCGGTAAATTAATTTTTATAGTAGAATTCGATGTACTTGGACAAGGCGAAGGAGGAGCTGAGTCTAGAATTTCGAAACTAGTACTGTGAACATTGTACATACGTCTTATTTAATTTTGTGTCGCAAATTTAATTTTAGATAAAGGCGGTTAATGCAGTATTAACCTTAAAAACTTTATTTCCATTATTGTTACATCATTGTCCTCTTTCTTTGTTAATGTTATTATTGCAGCAGCATGCATTATTGTTGATTTTATAAATTCGAATTTGTATTCTTTATTTTTTGTGTTTCAATAGATATGTGTTTATATTATTTTCTTGATATCTTAGCGACTATCAATTTTATTATTAATTTGCACGCCCTGGTATTTATACCTTTCTATTTGCTGGAAAGTACATTTTTCTATCTTTCATATCTCCTCTTTCCTGTTGATTTCTCTGGGATATCTTACACTTTGTTTTTCCTTTACTGATTAATAGTCTCTTACTTCTTCAATCACACCTACAATTTCTTATAGTTTTTGTTTGCTTCTTGAGATAATTACAACGTAACGCCCCATTTCAAATTAATTTCTATAGCGCGTTAATGCATTTGGCACCTTATTTCGGACCACCTTATATCTAATTATTGTAGCAAAAGAATTCAAGTTTATCGCAGCAGGTGTTTGTGCGAAGTGATAAACGCTGCGTTTCGAGCGTTGAAACTTGTCTAACATTTCGATTCTAGTAGGCCGCTCAAACAGCTGAATAGCTGACAGAGTATTGATTTTTCGAGAAACACGCTCTCGGGGATTTGAATTGCTGGGCTAAACTAATTTTAAAGCCGTTTTTGTTGCTTAACAAGCAAAGCCGCTGGCGTTGTTTTTATAAGGCGCATTTTGTGTAGGTAAAAAATCTCATCTTATTGTATTCTTTGCGTACTAATCTCTATATTTATGCTGGGTTGCATTGCGCTCTCAACGATTGAAATCGCTGCGATGCGTCTTCTGCAAGAATTAGGACGTGAACACTGGTAAGAATGTTTCTGCGAGCTTATATATTTTCGCTTTCTAATTTCTACTATTTGGGCCAGTAGCTAAGGGCTAAAATTCAGCAGCTACGGGCTAGAATGAGCTAATATCGTTTAGTGTGAGTAATGTTCTTGTATGGGCTCAAGGGAAGGCTAAAAATTCAGTTAATTCAGTTCCCCGATTGTGCTTCCGCATGTGTTAAGAATTCTCGACATGTGCTGCTACCTTTTGCGGTTAACTGACTAACAGTGGCGACCTTGGGGGTCTCAAAACTTAACAGCCAAATCCGGATTAGCGTCTTCATGGATAAATGCAACTCAACAGGATAATTCTACTTGCCGATAGCTGGACTTCAATATCAAGTTAAACTGTAAGTGCATTCCATTATCAGCTCTGTTTTTTCGACAAAGGCATTCGCCTTAATTATGTCAGTTCTTACTAAGATCTTAGCAAATCGAACTGAAAGAGTTTAATCAACTTTTTGTGAGTAACGACAAGGCGCCCAATTTGTTTACTCCTTCTGTTTAATTCAAAAGCCCGAAGCATTTCTTCGCCTGCTTCTTACACCACTCCATATTCTGCCAAAAGCTAAAAGAGCTAGCCGAGGCTTTGTCAACCGCTTCGTGTAGGACTGTACAACAAAATCATCAGCGTAGACAACTATTTGTGATTCCTTATTTATTATTGTGCGTTCATAGTTGATTTTCCTTAGTACACTTTCCAAGATATTAAAAGGAAGACTTGATAGTTCATCTCCATCATAGTTACTCTTTGATTTACTTGGAAATATTCTGTACTTCTTGTATTTTTTCTGACACATATATGTGTCCTTCGGGGCCATTTTGACTAGTTCAATTAATTTTCTTTTAATTTTTGATGTACCCATATCCTTGACCAATTGGTTTCTTTTCACTCTGTCAAAAGCAGTTTTGAAATCAATAAACAACATATGAATCGTTATATTGTACTCCCAGCTTTTTTCAATTACCTGCTTGTTTGCTACATTGCTGAGGGTCTCCGTTCATGTGTACTGGTACTACAATTCCTCGTTTCCATTTTTCTGTCAACTTAGTTATTTGTCGTATTTGGCTTATCATTTTGTATATATGTTTGTGTAATTGTTCCCTACCATATTTTATTAATTCAAAACTTATTTCATAGCTTCCAAGTGTTTTCCTATTTTTACATTTAAATACGTTTTTTATTTCATCCTGGGTTAGTTCTTCTATTCTGTCCTCTTCCTCTACTGCTCTTGCTGTATTTCCTCCTCCTTGTCCTTGGTTTGTTGTAATAATGTTCTTTCTTTTATATTTTGTGTCTCTTAATGTGACATTCCTTTCCAGTCTTTTATTCCTCTTGCTACATTATAATTATGTGTCATCCTCTTTATTTGGTGCTATAAAACTTGAATTGTTCACCCTGTTTTGCTCTTGTAATTCCTTCATTTTGTTATTTAATCACTCCTTTTTTGCATAAATTTGTTACCGCCTTTCTTTTTTCTTTATATCTCTGCAAATTCTAATCTTTTCTCATCGGCGACCATTACTTCTCTCCTTTTTTTACAATTTACCATGTCATCGTATTCTTTATCATACCATTCCTTAAAACTTTCTTGCTTATGTATCCTATAATCATCTCAGTTGCCTTATTTATGTTTTGCTTCATGTTATGCCATTTAATATTGATTTCTTTTTGAGAACTATGATCGAGTGTCTTATTTAATTATCCTCATACATCTTTCTTTTTTTCATTTTGTAACTTTTCAGTTGCCCATTTTTTCCTAACTTTTTTTGCGTTTTACTTGCTGTGTCATTTTGCATTTTGGCAAACACCATGTAGTGGTCTGTATATAGACTAGCGCCTCTAAATGATCTCGCATCATTGACAAACATCGATTTCGCCTTAGGTATCAAGAAGTGATGGATTTGGTTTTCCTGGTTAGTACCTACCTGGTACCAACCAAGTCATTTTGTGTTCTGGTTTGTGCTTAAATTTTGTACTGTTTATTATTAAGTTTATCACTGTTACAAAATTACAGTCTTTCTCCATTCCCGTTTGTACTGTTACGTACAAGCCGTTCACGATCTTTTTGGGTCAGGTGAGGCTATGACCATCTAGTAATTTTGTTGGCAGAACCTCTGTTGCAACTAAACTCCCTCATGGAAATTGTCAATTTTTGTGTTAGGTTAGGTTGTTTTCAGTTTAAGGTTATATTTTCTGAATAGGTACATTGTTGCCGGATATTCTCTAGTCTCCACATCGACTCGCTTTCTTTTAAATTTGGTCTGTCCTTTTTAAATTGGAAGTAGCATCGTTTAGTGGAAATTTTTTGTTGCAACAAAATTATTTTGGGCATTTTGACTTTTCCTTTGACAGAAATTAAAATTATTTTTACACATTTGATAAATCATTTATTTTCTTACGAATATTAAAATATTAAATCTGGCAATGTGGTGGCAAGAAAATGTCGAACAGACACTGACAGAAAAAAAAAGTTGCATCCGCTACATCATCGAATCAGTAAGTCCAACATGAAAAGAAAAAATCATAGCCAACTCTGTCCCAAAAAGGTCGTGAACGGCTTATCTTTATATATATAATTCTTCTGTACGTGTGTATGTGACTGAACTCCTCCTAAACGGCTGGACCGATTTTGATGAAATTTTGTGTGTGTGTTTTAGTGGGCCCCTGGATGGTTTAGATTCACAATTGGATCCGGTAGGTGGCGCTGCAGTCGGGTTCTAGGAATTTTTTAAAAATCTTTTTGACAAATTTCTCTTTTTAAATTTTTTCAAGATTTCTCGCATATCATAACATATAACCCCAAAATTTCACCCCCCTCCGCCCCCAATATTTTTTAAAATGAAAAAAAAATCGAAAATTAGAAAATCGAAAAAACCTAGCTGAACCTGCTAATAGCAGGCAAACCAACGTTCGGACAGGACAACGTCTGTCGGGTCCCCCAAAATTTCACCCCCCCCCCCTCCCACCGCCCACCAATATTTTGATATCGTAGGGTCTATTAGAGATGACGTAAGGCCCAGGTGGTTGAGCTCCACAATACACCTGCATATTATACGTATAAAACGTTTGTAAGTCACAGAGGGCGTAAATTTTCAATCCATACTTGGCCGGCTTTTGAGCCATATCTTTATATATATAATTCTTCTGTACGTGTGTATGTGACTGAACTCCTCCTAAACGGCTGGACCGATTTTGATGAATTTTTTTGTGAGTGTTTGAGTGGGTCCCTGGATGGTTTAGATTCACAATTGGATCCGGTAGGTGGCGCTGCAATCGGGTTCTAGGAATTTTTAAAAATTTTTTTTGACAAATTTCTCTTTTTAAATTTTTTAAAGATTTCTCGCATATCATAACATATAACCCCAAAATTTCACCCCCCACCGCCCCCAATATTTTTTAAAATTAAAAAAAATCGAAAATTAGAAAATCGAAAAAACCTTTGCTGAACCTGCTAATAGCAGCCAAACCAACGTTCGGACAGGACAACGTCTGTCGGGTCCCCCAAAATTTCACCCCCCCCCCCCTCCCACCACCCACCAATTATTTTTGGGCAGAACAACGTTTGCCGGGCCAGCTAGTCTTTATATATATAATTCTTCTGTACGTGTGTATGTGACTGAACTCCTCCTAAACGGCTGGACCGATTTTGATGAAATTTTTTGTGTGTGTTTGAGTGGGTCCCTGGATGGTTTAGATTTACAATTGGATCCGGTAGGTGGCGCTGCAATCGGGTTCTAGGAATTTTTTTTTTTGACAAATTTATTTTTTTAAATTTTTTTAAGATATCTCGCATAGCAGAACATATAACCCCAAGATGGGGTAAAATGGGGTAAATAAGCCTAAACAATCGATATGGGTGTCGTTATTGAGGTTTTTTGGGACGTTGATTGCGAAAATGGCATTTACTCTAAGACGATGGATATGACATAAAATTAAAACTCTATAGTGGTGAAACGGGGTTTCAGAGACAAATTATTTTTGGGCAGAACAACGTTTGCCGGGCCAGCTAGTAAGGTATATTTTGCAGTCACAACAGTTTCCCAATTTGGGCATTGAAGTCACTCAGCACCCTCCGTGTTTTAAGCTTTTTTTACTTGATCGATCACATTTTCTATTTATCATAAAATTTGTTTATCTACTCCAGTGGGATAAGTAACGCATTACGTCACTCATTTGACACTATTTCAGTTAGGTAATGAAGCTCATTACACCACTCAGTTATGCAATGGTTTCATTACGCAACTGAGTTGTGTAAATGACTTCATTACGTAACTGAAATAGTGTCAAATGAATGACATAATGACATTTGCCTACTAAAATATTTTTGAAAATGACAGATCTGACATTTGTCTTAATGCACTTTTCTCAATTTTAGGCAGTCGTAGATAAAATTTATTATGGCTCCCGGGTGGTGTAGCTTGAACAAGCGTCCACGTTCGATCAGTAGAGTTAAGCAACGCTCTTTCTGGTCAGAACTTGGATGGGAGTTCCACGGCTGCTTCTCTCGGCGCCTCGTGGTACGGCTGCCACGGAAATAGTTGGTCTCGGATGTCATAATAACATTATGACAGTCGTTAGTGGGGTTGGAAGTCCCCATAAATGCACAGCGACGCCTATAATTGGCCTAACGGCTGTTGGCTGAGTGCGAAATAAATAAATAAATTATTTTGGTACAAAATTAAGAAGTTAAATTCGGGAAAATCACCACACAATTCTCAGGTTGATTTTATACTGTGCTCACTTTTGCCTGTCGGTAATTTAAGGCTAGTTAAAATGAAATGTATTAGCTGATGTTCAAAATAAAATGGTTAAATGCCCCTTTCTTAATATTTTATTGAACTGCAATATTATTTAAGCTAGCTCTCGGCAAACCACAAAACTGCTTATCTCAGGTTGGGTTCAGAATTTCAATATATTCACAAATTAGTAGTTTATTTTAGATTATTCGTCCTTGAGTAGCTCATATACGCGGTTCTGGTAGATAAATTCTACAATCTGTCAAATGACACAAACACTTTGCCAGTGCAACAGCGATTACTTGAATGCTAAAAAATCGTGAAGTTAACAAGGAATCATCGGGTAATTTGACTCAATTATCGCTTGGCAACAAAACCTCCACTTTATTGTTACAGGAATGACGTAGATAGGACGCCAACCATTCACTTGTTTCTGATGCTTACTGACGCCAAAGCTTTTATGGATTATTACGGCGTAGCTGGACCCTTGAATATGCGATAGGCCTCTTCAGCAACGTTCAATCTCGTATTTTAATAAGTTTCCCGAACTCTGATACCCGATTTATAGCTAATTCCTATCTCGTAAAATTCAGCTTCAGCTGCTTAATTGTGCCGGAATTGAAGCTCTAAAATTTCAGATGTCGGCTGCCCATCTTCATTCGAATATAAGATGGAAAATTTCTAATTTTATTGCGCGGAAACTGCCACAAACACTTCCACTGGTGCACGGTGATGTGTACAATAAAATGTAACACTTTTTATAACTGGTAAACACTTTTTATTTGCAAAAATATTAAATTCAAGGGAGCACAATTTCGATCAAACTGTCTTAATTTATTATTTCAATTGTTCCCCTTATTTTACAAAAACGCATCGCGTTGCTGTTACGGCGATAATTTTTGTTAAATAGAAACTAGTTTTGATAGCAAAATATACAAATGGGGTAAAGTTTGATTACATAAACCTTAAATTAATATTTTTTTAAATCTAAAAATATTGTCCTTTGCTTATAACTATCATTGTTCCTTCCGTTACGCACACAAATGTTTTACCATCACTGATCTGCTTTTTCACTTTGTTTTATTAATGCACTGAAAATTGGGTTCAAATTTACACACGTTGCCAAATTTCGGGATTGCTCTTTGCAATTTTCTATTATCCTTTATTCCGATCTCATTTACCTTTCAGATTGCTTACCATTCACTGACCTGTACGTTTATTAATAATTACGCTCCTTTAGTCTGCAAATAACAAACCTTTTGTGTCAATTAATTTTGTTTGGCCTGGCGTTAAATATGCACAAACCTATTTTATTTAATTATATTACTTTATTCAAACTCTGAAATATGCTTTGCTTATGCGTGCTATTATCAGTTTAATTACTACTTCTCGCATCTCATTACCAGTGCATTTAATACTTTTATTATTGTTTTAAATTGCAATCCCATAAAATATCTTAACTCTGTGCTTTATTGACTTGGCTAGATATTTTGCACTGCAAACAGAACCATGTCAATATCTCTTTATTTCATTAGCCAATTCCATTATTTTTCCTGGTATTAATAACTCATTTACGTTCCATGTTGCTATTCTGTTTTTTTTTCTTCTTTTTTTACCTTTATATTTTGATATTTCATTTAAAACCATGGATTTCCATTGCAGTTGTCATCATTTCTTTATATTGGGCTGCTAATTTTCGATTTCTAATTTATTTTGTTTGCCCTTGAGTGTGTTCTCAGTAACATCCCATTGATACAGTTTACCATCTATTATCAACTTTTGTTGGCCTATTTTAATCTTACTCCTCCTCCTCGGTCCAATTACCCTCGAGAGGGTTTGGTGACACCATTGTAATTGAAATTATAGGAAATCGATAGTGATTCTCCAGTTGTCCCTGTCCTGAGCTAGTTGGATGGCATCGTGCAACCCTGTGTGTAGCAGATCTTCAACTCGATTAGTCCAACGAGTTGGCGATCTGCCTCTTGGCCTCTTGCCTTCTGCCTTGCCTTCAATTATAAATTTTTCGATTGTTCCTGTTCGCCTGGAAATATGACCGAGATACTGAAGGTAAGAGCGATTGATCATTCTTAGCAACCGGGTGGTGATATGCAATTCGTTCAATATCGATGTATTCGTCCTATGTTCCGTCCATGATACTCTGAGGAGACGTCGGTATACCCACATTTCGAAGGCTTCGATACGGGATTTGTCTGACTTCTTCAGTGACCACGTTTCTGATGCGTATGTGGCTATAGGGAATATGAGCGTTTGTACTAGTCTAAGTTTTGTGTTCTTGTTCTTAGTGATGTTAGTGTCCTTCCAAATTTTGGTAAGTTTAGTGGTTGCCGATCGCGCGATGTTTATTCTGCGTCTTACTTCACTTTCGCTCTCTCCGCCGTTCGTTAATGAAGAGCCTAAATATATATATTTATCAACCACTTCAAAGCCAGCAACGTTCTGCAAGTGGAGAGAGTTGTTGTCCGCTTTGTTCACTATCACGACTTTGGTCTTGTTATTATTCAGACGCAGTCCATATTCCTCACTTATCCTGGTCAACCTCCTCATGATATAGTCCATTTCCTGGACGCTCGCAGTAATAATCAGTGTATCGTCAGCATACCTTTGATTATTGAACTTCTTGCCACCGACTGAGATACCACCTTCCCATCCATCCAGCACTCTTTTCATTATATACTCACTGTATATGTTAAACAAAGTTGGAGAGAGTATACATCCCTGTCTAACTCCAGCCTCAGTATTAAATCTAGTCGAATATGTTTTTCCAATTCGCACTCTGGCCGTATTTCGTTCGTATAAAGATTTTATGAAGATTATCAGATGGTCAGGGGTTCCCATTTTCCTCAATATTTGTCACAAGAAGTCCCACTTGACTTTGTCAAACGCCTTGGTATAACCGACAAAACACAGATACATGGGGACGTTAAACTCTCTGGCCTTCTCGATTAGCTGTCGGGTGTTCAATATCTGCTCCCTGGTACCCTTCCCGGGAACGAAGCCCGCCTGTTCTTCAGAGATCTCAGGCATTAAGAATGGCTTGAGTTTTGCATGTATTATGTTAAGCATAATTTTGCTAGCATGCGATATTAAGGATAGCGTTCTGTAGTTGTTACAGTCTGTGGGGAATCCTTTTTTAAGCAGTGGAACAAATATGGATTCCTTCCAATCTTCTGGCCATTCACCGGTCTCCCATATTTTGTTGCATAATTTGTACATTATCTCTATGCCGGTGGCTTTCATAGATTGTATGACTTCGGCAGTTATATCATCAGATCCGGGTGCCTTGTTGCTTTTCAGTGAGTGTATTGCTCTTTCCACTTCTGACTTCAAGATAGTGGGTTCCATTTCCGTTCCAAGTGTTGAAGTGAGTGCTTGTAGGGAGCCACCCTTATATAAGTTCAGGCAGTATTTCCTCCATACATCGGCGATTCCTTCAGCATCATTTATTACTTGCCCGTTCTCGTCTTTGATGGTTTGTGAGCGAGGTTTGAATTCTCTAGATAAGTACCGCACCTTATCAAAAAGTTCTCTTGATTAGTTACGATTAGCGTGTTGCTCCAGTTCTGCGCAGATGTTCTCTAAATGCTTGTTTTTATCCCGTTTACAAGAGCGTTTAATTTCCCTATTGAGTTGTTGGAGTTTCATCAATCGATTTTCGTCGGAACCGCCTTGTAATTTGGTCTCTCTACGTTCTTCGATGAGACGAAGAGTGTTGTCAGTCATCCAATGCTTCTTCTTCGGTGTTCTTGTAGCTCGACATTTTTCCACGGATTTTGTAATCCAGGATTTGATATTCTCCCATGTTTGATTTACGTCACCATCCAAGTTCGGTAATTCCTAATCATTTAGAGTTTTGAGAAATTAGGATCGTGAATCTCCATTCTCTTCCCGATTGAAGACTTTTTAGGTGTTCCCAGCTTCATTTTGAAATTAGCCCATAGCAATTTATGATCACACCCACACACTGCGCCTTGATGCGCTTTGACATTTTTGAATTATGATTTTCATCTGTTACTAATCGTCATGAAATCAATCTGATTTTTATATTGTCCATCAGGACTAAGCCACGTAGATATGCGCCTAGGATGGTGTTTAAACATAGTATTAACAATTGACAAATTATTATCAATTGCAAATTGTATCAGGCGGTCTCCTCTGTGGTTTCTAATGCCAAGTCCGTAATTCCCTACGTTTCGTACAGCGTCGTTCGTTGTGCTACCAATTTTAGCATTAAAATCGCCTATTGCTATGCTTGCGGTTTTCTGCTCAAGAGTGTTATAGGGATACTCTATTTCATCGTCGGCCGCATCTTTAGTGTGCATGTAAGCCAATATGATGTGGAAATTAGTTGGTTTTGCCAGTAAAGTGATTTTTATGAGTCGGTCATTTATGGGTTCATATTCATGTACGTATTTTGCGAGTTTGTTAGGCACTATCATTGCTACGCCGTTTCTGCCAGTTTTAATCTTACTACTGTATTTATTTCCTCTGTCGCAATTGCTTTAACTTTTTTTAGTATTTTGATGTCTTTGTTTGTGAGATCATTATCTATATAAATACTCTTAACTTTAAGTTTGCTTCTCGATATTTGAATTTTCTCTTCCTATCTTATTTTGTTCACTTCTTCCAATTTTATATGCTTCAGTGACAGAACCAGTAATACCTAGTTCTTTTTAAATCATTTCAAAATTACATTGTTCTTTTTCCACCAGGCCTTTAATCACTATGTCTTTTTTTCTGTTTTTCTTGAAGCTCTAGGGTTTTCTCTAGTGTTGACCCCTTTCTTTGTTCCAGGTTAGGTTTTCAGTCAGTTTTGACACAAACTGACACAAAACTTAACCTGCTAACGTCGAATTTGACATAGACTTAAAATTGACAGCAGGGTAACCAACATTAACAGTGTCAACCTAAGAAAAACAATCACAACCATTTATGGTCACCCGGTACTTATCCTTTATCTAATAGACGTGTCTGTCCGGGACGCTGTTTTGTCTGTCTGGGACGCAGTTTTGTCTGTCTGGGACGCCGTTTTGTCTGTCTGGGACGCTGTTTCAGCAGCCAAACCGTAAGAGATAGAGAAAAAAGTTATTAAAGTTATATGTTTGGAATGGTCATGTCAGGTCAGGAATCACAAGAAAGAGCGTTTTTCAAATAGAACGCGTATTAAATAAAAATGTTTCAGCAGCCAAACGGAGCTGCGACCCTCTGCGCCTTAAAGCGTCGATCGGTTAGGCAATCACTTTGACACATTCCAGGTCTGGGTACAGTTTTTATTTAATACGCGTTCTATTTGCAAAACGGTCTTTTTTGTTTTATTAAATGAGACATTTGTCTCACTGGACTGCTAGTATTTAAATAATCCTTTAAAAATTACCATGTCCTACTCACGGTATTAAGCAAAAGATACATTCGAAAAGTTTATAGAAATGTATAAATCTTTCCCATGTCTATGATCATATGGATCATTTTCAAGCAACTCTAGTATAGGGCATTCAGGAAACACAAAACATTTCAATTTTTTTGAAGTTGGTATGTGCATATAATTTTTCTACTAGGGATTCTGTATTTTGTTTTGCAAAGGTTTCCACGCCTGCATACTGGCAGATTTGAATTTAAAAATGGCATTTAATATTTCTCATTGTCAGTGTCAAAGTAGATATTTTTCTAGAAATTCTATTCAGAAGTTTCATAAAATGTAATAAAGATATCCATTAGTAAACGCTACGTCAATAGTATTCAACACAGTATTTGTATAATATCCTTAAAAGCAGTTATTTACAACATTTATGACAGATGGGTAGTAAATGTCACACCCTTAACCTATTTGTTTTAGGAACTTTTTGTAAATACATTCCTAGACAAAGGTGAATTTTGCAAGTACACTCATGAAATTTTAGATATCAAAGGCCACTTTCATGCAACTGCACACACTTTTTTTTTCTTGGACATTTTTATTATTCTGATCAACCAAGCGCTAACCCAAAACTTTTAGAATTTCTAAAATTCCACACGCCACATCAATACTTGACGAAATCGCATTTACACTAAAAGTTTTGGATTGTACGCTCTAAAACTGCAGATCAGTGTGCATGCCTGGAGTGTTACGATTAGCGCGTGCATTACTTGCCCGCGCCCCGGCGTGCACGTTTGGAGTTTCGCTCCAAACCTTCGCGATGAGAGTGTACGTGTAAATGGCACTAATAGCACTTCGTATCGTGCCTTCGCGCTTATCAATTATTGTGTCAATTAATATCTTCCATTTCATAACAACTTTCAGTTGCTTTATGCCGCTAATTACCTTTTGTATTGCCGCTGTTAATTGTAAAGCAAACTTCAGTTGCTCTATGCCAGTAATTGCCTTTCGTGTTGCCGCTGTTTATTAATTGTAAAAATAGCAAATGGGGCTTATTCGCACAACTTACTTTAAGAGCGCACTGTCGGCGAAAACATTGGTTGTATTTTCTTCCTATTTACACGAGAGCTGCATTTAAGCACACCAATTAGCGTATCAATTCTGCTGAGGCCTCCGCGGTCTGGGAACGACGCAATTTAAGCGATAGCATATCATAGAAGCTCATTTTAGCGACCCCTTCGCTGCCGGCGTTTGCGTCTAATATTCTAGTCCGGCCTGTTAGCTGGCACGAGACCCGTGTGCTATTTCAATTCAAGTAGAATAAATCAAACGTAACTTTTCACATCTGGACTCATCTTGAGCTTAATGAGCCCAGTTTATTGATTAATTGAGGAGACACTTTAGCGCTTTTCACTTTCACGATACAAGTTATAGAGATACTTTGATTATGGTTGTGATATATATTGGAATGGTGGCTTGGCTTATTGTAGTTTTACAAGCCCCACAGTTAGTTGCTTCATAATTATGTAATAGTTATTTACTATACAAGTGGGATAAGAGCATCATTAATATACGTGTGTGTAAGTTACAAACGAGTGCGTAGCACGAGTTATGTAAGCACACAAGTATATTAATGATGCATTATCACACATGTATTGTACAAAATTTTATCTACGACTGCCTAAAATTGAGAAAAGTGCATTAAGAGAAATGTCAGATCTGTCATTTTCAAAAATATTTTAGTAGGCAAATGTCATTATGTCATTCATTTAACACTATTTCAGTTAGGTAATGAAACCATTACACAACTCAGTTGCGTAATGAAACCATTACATAACTGAGGGGTGTAATGAGCTTCATTACCTAACGGAAATAGTGTCAAATGAATGACATAATGAGTTACTTATCCCACTGGAGTAGATAAAAGCTTATAAAGTTGAGACGCCTTTTATTTAATTGCGTAATATTACCTCTACTATTTTCTTTTAAATTGATTTAATTTGAAATTTAGTTATTTTATTCTGTTTAATAAATGTAATGCATTTGAGACTCTTATTGTCTGTTCTTTGATATTCTAATTTTATAATGACTTTTAATTATTGACTGATACTAAATGTCAGTTTGACTTTAAACAACTATCAAACAATAATCAAACCAAAAATTGACAAATATTCTTTCTACTCACAAATCAATGACTCAATTCACTAAAGTAAGTACTGTGATAAATTTATTTCACTCATTTAATTGTTTTTTTATTAAATATTCTTCTATAGAACTAATTCAGACCAACCTGAATTCGTCTTATTTTCACTGCTAGTCACCTCAAAACACTACTGCTCCCGACGTTTACAGCTCAACTTATTGATAGAGCAGCCTCGATGCTCCTCCAACTGTCCAACAAACTCCGACCTGTTAAAACCCTGGCCCTGGTTGCTTACACTTTTGTATGCTACTGTCAATCGAACAGCCTCCTGGTAAGTTTCCACTAACAGATGGTACCCAAACTAATCTTCTATTTTCCCCAGCTCCTACTTTGTAAGAATCAACCAAATAGAACAATTCAAATCAATCAGTCACATCAGAAACTTCCGTCAAATGATAGACTCGTCCTCCGTACAATCATCAAATTCAGTAATTAATATTAATTATTCCTTGTATGTGTTAAGTAATCCAATTCCATTTAAATATTATTATATTCTTCTTTCTTGTATCTAATGAAACCATATTCCATAATCTCTTCAATGACTGTATACTTGCATTATTTCATAATTATATTTTCACCTAGTAGATTTGTTAATACCTTTTTACTTTCCCATACCCATAGGTATAGGGAAGTCTTGGAATCATGAAAATTTTGGAAATCGAGATTTTCACAGAAATATCCGTTTTGGGCCTCTAGGAACCCAAAAAAGTGGTTTTTAAAAAATGTCTGTCTGTGTGTGGGTATGTGGGTGGGTGACGCTCCTACAGCCGAAAGTATGCTCCGATTTTGATGCGCTTTGGAATGCGGGGGTGTATCAAAAATTCATCGACAAAATAAGCTTTTCAAAAAAATC
Organism: Agriotes lineatus; assembly: GCA_940337035.1. Taxonomy (NCBI): domain Eukaryota; kingdom Metazoa; phylum Arthropoda; class Insecta; order Coleoptera; family Elateridae; genus Agriotes; species Agriotes lineatus. The sequence goes on from OW679198.1 coordinate 59,478,310, forward strand.
CGAAACCGGAAGCGGAAGTTACGCATGTTTTTTTGGTATCACTGTTTACGTGATTAAAATTTTTATCGCGGATAACGATAGAGGGTCATAAGACAAATCTGTTAGTTTTTTGCCGAACTCGCTAGGTTTAAAATGAAGGGCGCTATGATTTTTTGAAAATTTTGAGTTTAACGCCCTATTACTCAAAAACGGATGAATCGATTCAATTGATTTTTTTTCTGAATAGTATATGAAGGCTAACATGGGGTGATATAAAAAGTGTTTTGAAAAATATTAAGGGGCCTAAATTACAAATTTTCAAAATTTTGGAAATTTTCTAAAAATCATTTCTCAAAAACTGCCCACAGGAATTTGTTTAAACTTCATACACTGATAGACCCCGAAAAGGGCTATCGATCTGTTTTTTAAAGAATGTCATTAATTATCTGTGGCGCCCTCTACGAAGCTTTGAAGTTTGAAAATTTAAACCCCTTTAATTAATAAACAAAACAAGATAGGTAGCTGGGGTTTTCACTGAATTGCTCAGTGCATAATGGAGCATATGAATATGCAAAAAAATATTTCACTCGTGGATATATGTAAGCGCACCGGCCCCCTCCCCCCTCTATTTTTGAAAAATATTTTTTTTATTCTAACGGTTGTTATATTTTTGCGTCAAAGAATATTTTTCCGCGAAAATAAAAAAATCGATTTTGTATGCCCTAGAAAATATAATTTCCAGGTACTTAGAAAATTTCACCTCGGTGCTACAGCCGTTTTGAGGAAAATAATACATAAACTAGCACAGTGGCGGCTTGTCCACTTGGCGCCATCTACAGAAGCTCGTTGGTCACGTTTTGAACTACATTCTTTTACCTGCGTTTTGATACTTTCAGTCTGCAACCAAAGAATATAGATAGGGGAAGAAGGACAGCGTTATGGGCTATAACGTATATGCTGTGATTTGGGTTGCATAACTATTTACTTGGTTAAATATATCATTTTTTGTTCGAAAATGCCGCTGGGAGCTCCTAGCGTCAAAGTGCTTACCTTATCAGTGGCATTCAGCATGTAAATGCGTCATTAGCATTCTTGAGCTATAACAGTGTTGCAAGAACTTTCTCTCTACAATTCCAATAGTTTTACAATGGTTGTACCTACCCGAAATAAACTTGTATTCTGCCAAAGAATATTTAAGTAGTTTGATTCTGCTTACATCTAAGTTAAGTTAGTTACAAAGAATATTAAATATAGGTGTATATTCTTTGGTTTGTTTTGTTATTATTTAAAACATTTGTTGTCAATCGGATGAACTGGTACCAAGTAAAATAAAGGTTTTATAAGTTTCACATGCAACACTTTTAAACATTTAATAGGTAGCTAGGTACCTATAAAAATTACATAAGAGGTTTCTAATATAATTTCAACAAAAAGTTCACCGATGAGCGCAAGATTATACGGAATACGGATTGTCCCCACTTTATTCTCACAAAATTCTATAATGAATATAGAATTAGCTATGTACAAATAATGAAAAAAAAAACATTAATAAACAATATACGGATTTTATTTAAAAATTTTAATACGAGAGGAAATTATTGTTCAAGTAATGTTGACGATTAATATAGTTTACAGTGATCTATTTTAAAAAGCAAATAAAAACAAAAATAATATTGTATCTTGTGAAGTTGATACGTATAGAGTACAGTACGGCTACTAAAACAGTACGCCTTGAATATCTCATTTACTTGATGCATTAAAAAATATCTATTTAGGCACATTTAAGTTGGCGATCTCTCTATGTATAGTCTCAGCAAAGAATAAGACAATATTATTCGAACATTTATTATCGACATTAAATTATCTTTCAGAAATGTATGCAAAAATTTAATTTGGTGATTAGGGATCTGATCCAAGTCCTGTACAATCTGTTATTAAAAAAAATGAATCGGGGCGGTTTTCACAGAAAACTCACAATTATTTAATAATTTATACTCTAGTTTAAATTACTGCACTTTAAACGTAAATTAGAGTAGAAACGAAAAAGAACTTATGTGGTTAAGGAGCTGCAAACTAATCGAGGGTTGGGGTTCAATACCCAACAATATACCTTTTTTTAACAAATTATCTGTTTTCTTTATTTACCTTGGGGTTAAGTGGTAGAACAGTATGCTAATTCGATTAGCACGCCTGAACTTTACCCCTTTGAGCAACTTATGTATTCATAATTCAAGTATATTGTAAAATAACAATTTCATTTATTTTTGCTCAATAAACGACATTTATTATTATTATTATTATACTTAAGTCGCTCAAAAATTATGCCAAATAGCTATTTTTAAATAAATTATTATTACTTGCATTTGACATAATTTTTGGGCGATATAAATAATAATTTGTTAATAAAGAGTTAGGTACCTATTGTTAGGGATTGAACCCCAATTTGCCCCAACCTTTTACGGGTTTAATTACTTTTTTTTAAAGGCAGATTATAGGAAATTTGAGTCAGATCCATTAACGCCAGTTTAAATTAAAATATTTTGAAATAAAGATATACATTTCTTACTCTCGCCAATTTCAATGATCTATTAACGAGTGCGACGCGATAACCGTGACACGGCCCGTCCACTAGTAAAGTTTAAATAAGTTTTTTCGGTTAAATCGACCCGAAGTAATTCGCGAAAAGACTATTTTAGATGAACCCAACGTTTATAGTGTTAGGGACGAAATATTTGATGGTTTTGGGGTGCATTATTTTTAAGTTTTAATTACTACGTTTGCCACGCCCGGAATGTTTTGAGCCCTAGAATGTAATATAATGTTGACGGATGTATTAGGCATTGGTTCGCGGTCAGTTTTTCGGGGACCCAGACGCCACGTGCAACCAATGAACCGTATCAATCGGGCTCGGGTAGAAATGAAATTCAAAAATACACAGAACGTTTCGGGGTGCGACAGCGGCGCGACGTGTGAGTGAGAGTGGTCTGATGTTTTGCGTACTTATTTCTTGGCGTAAGCGATTATATGAGAATCAATAATTAATTATAAGGTGATAAGTAGCATAATGCGAGGCGAAGCGGCGAGCGTAGCTAGGCGTAATTAGGTAGAGGATTAATTTAACTAGAGTAGAATGTACGTACTATTGTAGCTAGTTGAATGGCATTTGGTAGACTTTTTGGCAATTACAGCAAATGATAAACGTCAGAGGTTCTTGCTTGTGCTAGTGGATTATTTGATAATCAAAGGGTTAGACCCCGCAGGAGCACGTAGTCCGCACAGTGGTCTGTGGAAGCACGTAGTTCCACAATCGGAAGCACGTAGTTCCGTAATGATAATGAGCCCGGAAGCACGTAGTTCCATGATGGGCAGTAGCCTAGCAAGATTTACGGTAATTGCTGTACTGTGAAAGATCAGTATACTACGGTAGTTATTGCCGACTCTGTACGGGTAGTAACAATAGTTAATCTAGTGGATTACTATTGGGCAGTACTAGCGAAAAGTACCGACAGCTAACTCAACCAGTGAAGGCGGCGATGAGGTGCCAAAGGGTTGAGGCTGACGGATGTAAGGCCCAGCATTGTGATGCCACTGCCAGGAGTACGGAGCGGCCTGGGGGGCGGCCACCCCCGGTGAGTACAATTATTATTATCGATGAGATTTACAGGTCAGTAAGTTTATGTTCTTTTACATTTAACTGCCTGCCTCCGCCACTGGGCCAAGGAACGTTCGAACCTGCACTGTTTGCGCCCCGTTGCCGCTTTGTGGTCATGGGTGAGTTGCATCCACCACCTTGACACATTTCTAAAGTAAGGGAAATTGAATTTTAATATAACACACATAAACTACCGTCTAACAATCAGAAGTGGGATATAGCAAACAGTGCAGATCAAATGTGGTGTGTGTAATATCGATATTGAGCGATTTAGATAATTATAAGAAATTAATAATTCGCATTTGCGTATATTTGTGTGCTTGGAGTATTTGCTTGTGGTGTTTATGGATGTGCTCCGTGACAGGTCGCTACTTAAATAAAATTGTGTATAGCATATGTACGTCCAATCACCTGGTAACAGGTGAATGGCTTCTCTGTGAAAGCGGGCTCAAAACCTGGCAAAAAGGTCTTGTACAATTCTAAACCCTGTGAGGGTTGTTGATCAACTTTATTAACAGTCAGTGTTGATAACGTTGCAGGCAAATATGTGTTTACACTGCAAAAACAACTAATAACTCGAATTTGTCAGCAAGACATTATTAATGTTGGAATTGAAAATAATTTACAAAACCACTGTTACTATAAAGCTACTGTATTAAACGTAAGTTCGTTCAGCTTGTGTGAATTTATCTCGTAAACTCATTCAGCTCGTTCGAATTTATTTCAAGCGTTGATAAATTTTATTAGTCATTAGCAGATGTAAATTATAACTGGCCAGTGGCATAGTTATGGGGGGCGATGTGGGGTTGGATCACACCCCCAGAGCTTGTAGGAATAACTGCCTAAATACAATTTTTCTTAAATGAATGATTGAATACCAATTAATTCATTTCTTATTATAGTGGGATCAGTTTAATTGAGAATTAGTTCATGAACCGTTACGCCACTGTAACTGTCAATTAATTCAATTACAATAACTGTACCCATAGTAGAACAATTGCGATTAGAACAATTTGCGGAATGCTACCACTAAATTAACAAGTAGCAGAAAAATGTATAATTATGTAGAAATAGCTATATCAAGCGGTTGTAGTATTTACTTTGTACCCCTTTAATTCGGGTTTGTAAATACTTCAGCATTTCAATTATTGCATGATTATAGGCCCTTGAATAAATCAACAGCTGAAAGATATATTGCATTCTAATTATTTTTAAAAATCCATCAAACCGAACCGAAAGCGATTTCAAGGGCGGGTCGCCCGGGTAAATCTAGCTTGGGCAGGTACCTATCGCTGCACATCTGGTTTGAAACCATGTGAAACCTGATACCGGGGATGGTTTATTGGAATGCAAGCTCTGATTTGAAGGGTTGCTAGTAATCATGTGAATCACTAGAAAGGGGTAGGGTCCGCAATAGACATTATTTTTAGTAGTCTGGTAGTGAAGGTCGTCACTGGTTTGATTATGTAGCTGAATTAGATGCTGTGTTATTGTTGGTATTGGTGCATTAAATGCTGGATAGCTTTGTTATTGAGTTGTTGCCATACTTGCGAGTATTGCGGGAGCTGCAAGACCCTCGTAAGTACTACTCGTAACCCATGAAAGATATAGAGCCCCGAACTAATAAAGCCTTTTACTAAATAATAATACCATTGAAGTTTTTATTATGACGTATACAGCTGCTTTGGGTGGTCATACTTGAGAACGATGTATCAGAAGAGCTTTGTCTACATAATCGTCTAAAGATGAGCAACTATCAATTCCCATACCGGATCGTAGATTTCGGAACTCAACGACATTGTTAAAAACCTCACGCAACTTATTGAATTGTCATTGTCTTAACCCGTGTTGCCAAACCGCCACAACCTTAAGGAATTCAAGCTGTTCCTAAATTTTGTTCGGGATACAATAGGCTTGCTGTCGATCGTAAACAAATAGAAAAGCTCAGGCGAATGTATCAATGGACAAAATAAAAACAACGGCTTATTACACGATTACCTGTCTAAAGGGTATTGTAAAGAACTCAGTACGACGATTTGCCATGTATTAATATTAGTTGGTCCCAGTAGAAAAAGAAATTAACTAAAGCCTCCTACCGCCACTGATATTTGTCATCACAGCAACAACAATAAAAAAAAATGTTAGGGCCCAAGGAGAGTTTGAATGAAGGTTGTGTGCGCTACTACCACGACAAATTAGCAGTAATTAACAAATGTGGAGTCTTGGCTGGTAAAAATGCAGCACATTGCATCCTTGGTGGTACATATTTGGAAAGCCATATGCAAGTAGCCGCGCGAGCAGAAGATTTCGCTCTGAACTAGTGGATATTCTTAAACACTTAACAACCTGCAGTCTAATGCTCGAACAGCATCGTTCTTTTTCCCAAAAGAAGATGTTCTTACAAGAAACTCATTTAGTCCAAGGGCACTACGAGACACACTTTAGTGTTTCTGTTGCCATCAGCAAGGGCATCTCGATAGGAGTATCCCTTGTGTGTTGGATATTCAGAACAACCTTGTTAGCGATGTAATGGAACTTACTCTTCAAACCATTATCCCTCTCAACGAGCAAAGAAGCAAAATACGGTATTATGTCTTCATGATGGTAACTCGAAACCAAAGTATTTTGAACACTCGAAAAAGTTTGTCAGACTGAGACAGCTGGGATAATTATTGGCAAGTTACTCGAAACTTACATAATTCTTAAATCCTAATCGGCGTATGCCCCTTAAATATTATTGGTTAAGAAGAAAAATGGGCGAGGCAGAAGGTGTATTAAACTCGAAAGCTGAATCGTTTCACCGTCAAAGGCCATTCGTTGCTCATTACCGAGAGTATATGTACAAATCGATCGTTTGTCAAGTTTTGTTTACCCCACCAGCTTAGACCTAATGAACGAATACCATTAAATATCTTCAAAATCAGTGGCAGCTCTCGTATCACCAGATGGTCATTACGGTTACAGGATTAATCAGCAAAGTTCTGGTTCCTGCACGAGAGGTAGCTGCAGTTTATCGCAAGGACATCTGTATCACAACAAGACGGATTCCCAAAACATCGAAAATTTAGAAATAGTCCTGAAACTGCTCCGAGAAGAATGCCTCACGTTGAATCTTGAGAAGTGTAAGTATTGTTTTCCAACATCAACAATCAGCCACTGGGTTTGAAGTTTCCCCATGAGAATACGACCTGGTTACATCAAAACAGAAGCAGTCAGCGCTTTCCCAACTACAATGGACGCTCATCAAGTTCATCAACTTATAGGCCTAACAAGCTGTCTTCAAAAGTTTGTAGGAGATTGTGCCATTGTAGATAGATAAGCCACTAACTCATCTCGCAAAGAAAACTGCTGCGTGGACGTGGAACTATGCAGGATAATCGGCAGCACAACACCTAAAGGAAGTATTGTAGCACAAGTTAGTGCTTACATTGTACAACCCTACGTTGGAGACTGATCTTCACCTTGAGGCAAGTGCAAAACGTCTCGCTGAAATTCTATTAAAGATGAAAAATGGGGAACTATAACCTGTAGTCTACTACCAGCTTTGCAAAGAGGAATTGTTACTTCTACGAACCCTCAACGTTGGCGGTTGTGGAAACCATCCAGAAATTGTAAGAATATCTGTTGGGAACAGAATTTAAGGTAGTGACGAACTTTAATGCGTTAACGGCAATGTCTATCAGACGTGATCAAACGCTGCAGTTACAAACCCCACGGAATCAACAACTAATATTCTACAACTGAAATCTGTTTGACTAACGGAAGAACAATGAGAGCACGATCAGCAAAAACAAACTGCACAAGGCAGCGTAAAGATAAAGATGCGAAGGAATACTAAGTCAAAAACTTGTTATTGATAAACAAGAACATCCTTGGAGATGGTACTATTCGAAAGTTGAAACCTCCGCAGTGGATGCAAGTAGAAGCAAGGAAGCCAAATAGGTCAATGTCGTCTTGGTGGATCACATGAAATCATGTGTACCAATAGGTAGGGTCTCAGATAGTGAAAATGAAATGGATGGTCTCTCTACGTGTGGAGACTGGAGATCCAGTAGCACCATATCGCGAGGACGCGAATGAATGCAGGTTGGCCGAATGTTAGGGACGAAATATTTGATGGTTTTGGGGTGCATTATTTTTAAGTTTTAATTACTACGTTTGCCACGCCCGGAATGTTTTGAGCCCTAGAATGTAATATAATGTTGACGGATGTATTAGGCATTGGTTCGCGGTCAGTTTTTCGGGGACCCAGACGCCACGTGCAACCAATGAACCGTATCAATCGGGCTCGGGTAGAAATGAAATTCAAAAATACACAGAACGTTTCGGGGTGCGACAGCGGCGCGACGTGTGAGTGAGAGTGGTCTGATGTTTTGCGTACTTATTTCTTGGCGTAAGCGATTATATGAGAATCAATAATTAATTATAAGGTGATAAGTAGCATAATGCGAGGCGAAGCGGCGAGCGTAGCTAGGCGTAATTAGGTAGAGGATTAATTTAACTAGAGTAGAATGTACGTACTATTGTAGCTAGTTGAATGGCATTTGGTAGACTTTTTGGCAATTACAGCAAATGATAAACGTCAGAGGTTCTTGCTTGTGCTAGTGGATTATTTGATAATCAAAGGGTTAGACCCCGCAGGAGCACGTAGTCCGCACAGTGGTCTGTGGAAGCACGTAGTTCCACAATCGGAAGCACGTAGTTCCGTAATGATAATGAGCCCGGAAGCACGTAGTTCCATGATGGGCAGTAGCCTAGCAAGATTTACGGTAATTGCTGTACTGTGAAAGATCAGTATACTACGGTAGTTATTGCCGACTCTGTACGGGTAGTAACAATAGTTAATCTAGTGGATTACTATTGGGCAGTACTAGCGAAAAGTACCGACAGCTAACTCAACCAGTGAAGGCGGCGATGAGGTGCCAAAGGGTTGAGGCTGACGGATGTAAGGCCCAGCATTGTGATGCCACTGCCAGGAGTACGGAGCGGCCTGGGGGGCGGCCACCCCCGGTGAGTACAATTATTATTATCGATGAGATTTACAGGTCAGTAAGTTTATGTTCTTTTACATTTAACTGCCTGCCTCCGCCACTGGGCCAACGAACGTTCGAACCTGCACTGTTTGCGCCCCGTTGCCGCTTTGTGGTCATGGGTGAGTTGCATCCACCACCTTGACACATTTCTAAAGTAAGGGAAATTGAATTTTAATATAACACACATAAACTACCGTCTAACAATAGTAAACGGTAAAGTGAAGTTTTACGAAAAAATCGCAAATTCAGAGATCTAAACGGAACGAACAACAAACAAGACTATCAATCTTAAAAGGCGAGAGTCGCGTGTGAACGGCAGACCGGGTACGTCACCGCAAACAGCATTCGCGATTGGTGCATCAACAAAATTTGGTTTGTTTGTTTGTGGTGGACAAAGTAAACAAAACACGCGATTAGCTTAAACTAAAGTGTGATTACATTGACTACAAATTCGGTCGCTGTGAAAATACGGGCGAAAGTCCTAGCTAACGCCGCAAGACTATCACAAGCTCAGAGCGGCGTGCAACGTAAATTTCCAGCGCGATACGGCAATTGGAATCCTACTGCGATAACGTTGAAATCATAGCACGATAACTGTAAGTGAAACGATTAATACTCAGGTGCAAATGAATCAAACGCCAACAGGGAAAGCTAACAACAGAAACACACTAGCAGAATACTTGGACCCAAAACGGAAGAGAGCGTCGGAATCACCGGAGCAAACCGAATCGCCGGAAGAATTCGAAAATTGGGAATTGCAGAAGCTGGCTCTCCAAAAATACAAAAAAGTTAGTAGACCACCGACAACAACTGCAACCGTCAAAAACAAAGAAAAAGAAATAAAGACGAAGAGTAAAGACGAAATAGGATCACAAAAAGAAAAGATGGAGGATTTCAAAAAAATGCTATGTGAATGGAAAGAAGAAATTAAAGAAGACCTCAAGAAAAACCAAGATGAATTGAAGAAAGAATTCCAAACAGCCATGGAGGAAATTAAAAACATTAAGATAGAAAATGAAATACTAAAAAATGAAAATGCGAAATTGAGTCAAGATAATATTGAAATCAAAAAAGAGCTGGGAACCATCAAGAGTAATCTGGAATGGATGGAAAAAGAAAGAAGGAAGAACAATGTTGTAGTGAGCGGACTGAAGATAGAAAGAAGCGAACCATCCACGGTAAAAGAAGAAATGCAGCACTTTATGAGGAACAAACTGGAAATAGAAGTTAAAATAAAAGAAGCACATAAAATGGGGGAAAGCGTATGGTTAATAGAAATGGAGAACGAAAGCGAAAAAAAGAAGGTTATGGAAAACAAGACAAAACTCAGGAAAATCACGACGGAGAGAATTTATATAAACAACGACCAAACGAGAATGGAAAGGGAAAAACAAAAACAAATAAGAAAGATGGCAGCAGATGGAAGAAACAACCACAAAAACGTGAAAATTGGTTACAACAAAGTGATAATAGACGAAGAAGAATGGATATGGAACACGTACTTGGAGAAAATGGTTCCAAAAAACTAGCACAAAAAAATGAGTATGGAACCCTTGAAATAGACCCGGCATGGAAACAGGCAAAAAGACAATACACATTAAGTAATTTGAAACAATTTATACAAAAAGTTAAAATAAAAAATATAAACGAAGAGATCAAAGAAAAAATAAATAACCTCAATATAAAATCTAAACGTAATAAACGGCCGCAAGTTCCAAGTAATAAAGAGAAAGTGTTAAAAATTGGCACGTGGAACATTCAGGGACTAAACAAAGAAGGCAAACTCAAACAGCTAGTACAAGAAATGAGTAGATATGATGTCGATGTTTTGGCAATCCAGGAAACAAACATAAAAGATACAACTCAAACAGAAATCGGAAATTATGTGTACTTTAACGGAGGAGGAACCAAGAACAGGCTAGGAACAGGTTTCCTTGTAAAAAAACAGCTAAAGGGAGCAATTATAAATTACAACATGATCAATGAAAGACTAAGCACACTAAGAATAAGAACAAAGTATAGGAAGGTAAACATAATAAATATTCATGCCCCAACAAATGTTACAGAAGATGAAATAAAAGTGGAATTTTACGATCTACTGGATGAAACCCTCGACAGCTTACCCAAATACGACATCAAACTCATAATAGGAGATATGAACGCTAAGGTGGGAAACGAGGATACATACAAAGTAATCACTGGGGAAGAAAGTCTACATAATGAAACAGATGACAACGGGCAAAAATTGATAAACTTCGCCGCTTCCAAAAGTTTGGTAATAAAAAGTACAATGTTTAAAAGAAAAGATATACATAAAGTGACCTGGATAAGCCCTGATAGAAAAACAAAAAACCAAATAGACCATGTGCTAACACAAAAAATACATGCAAGCAAAATAACAAAGATAAGAACATACAGAGGCGCGGACGTAAGCTCAGACCATTTTCTAGTTCTAGTAAGAATAAAGTTAACGGCAACGAACACCATACAAAGGAATGAACAAAGAACGCGAAGGAACAACGAACTACTAAACAAAGAAGAATTACAGCAAAAATATAAAGAATGCACAAAAAACCTAGAAGAAAAACAAAAGAAAAAAGAAAATTTAGAAGAAGAATGGGAGCAATTAAAATTTATATTAAAAGAAAGTGCCCAGCTATTAGGGACCGAGAAACAACAAAAAAGAAAAGACTGGTGGGATGAAGAATGTAAAGTAGCTACAGAAGAGAGAAAAAAGACAAGAATGGTATACTTGAAAACAGGGGCACAAGAAGCATACGAAAAATATAAAAGGGCGAGGAACAAAGCACATGACTTATGCAGAAAGAAAAAAAGGAAAGCAAGAAATGAAAAATTAGAAAGAATAGAAGAAGCATACAAAACCAAGAATATAAAAGAATACTATAAATGCATAAAAGAAGAAAAAAAGGGCTTCCAATATAAAACGATGGGTTTATTGAATACAAAAGGAGACCTCTGTATGGACGAAAAAGAAATGGCGAAAATATGGGCGGACTATTTCAAATTGACACTAACAGTAAATAATACAGAAGAAGAGACACGACATCCACAACATAAACATAAAAACAAGACAAAAATTCCAACCTATGAAGAAATGTTGGAAACAATAACAAAACTAAAAAGTAATCGAAGCCCAGGGTGTGATAACATAGAAGCAGAACTAGTAAAACAAGCCGATAAAAAAGTAATCGAAAGGTTATACCAACTAATAAAGAAGATATGGGAAACAAAAACAATTCCAACTGAATGGACAAAAACAATTATATACCCAATTTACAAAAAAGGTGCCAGAAATAGGGTATCAAACTATAGACCAATATCACTGTTAAATGTGGCTTACAAAATACTGGCACATTTGATAAATAAAAAACTAAAACAAGAATCGGAGCACAAAATTGGGAGCTATCAAGCTGGCTTTAGAGAAGGGAAATCCGTAATCGATCAGATCTTTATCATACAACAAAGTCATCAAAAATGTAATAAGAAAAATATCCCTATACATGCACTATTTATAGACTTTAGACAGGCGTATGACAAATTAAAAAGACCGGAAATATTTAAGGCGCTGGAAAACTTAGAAATCTCGGAAGATTTAATAAACCTAGTTAAAATGACCCTAAAAATCACAATGAATGCAGTTAAATTTAAACAAATATTATCCAGTGAATTCCAAAGTAACTCAGGGCTGAAACAAGGGGATCCCTTATCCACAACAATCTTCAATATAGTGTTAGAAAATATACTAAAAGAGACTAATGTAAACATGAAGCAAAATATTATAACAGGGCCCTATCAAGTTCTAGCCTATGCTGATGACATAGTAGTATTAGCTAGAACAAAAGAAGAGTTAAAAAGAATCGTCATAAACATCGAAGAACAAGCAAGGAGGGCTGGTCTGGAAATAAATGAAGATAAAACCAAATATACGATACTTACGAACAAAACACAAGAAGTAAACCAGAACATGTCCATCCAAATACCAAGCACAGAGAAAAAATATAGCTTCAACTATGTGAACAAAATAGTGTATTTAGGAGTGGAAATGAATAGTAATGGTCAACAAGGATCAGAAATAGATAGAAGACTAATGATGGGAGCTAGATGTGCAGCAGCCCTGGACAACGTGCTAAAAGACAAAAACATACAAATAAAAACAAAAATCAGACTATACAAATCAGTAATAAGACCAGCAGTAATGTTTGGTGCGGAAACGTGGGTGATCACAAAGGTATACGAAAATAAGATAAGTATATGGGAAAGAAGAATACTAAGAAGAATATTTGGAGGAATAAAGGTGAACGAAGAATGGAGAAGGAGAACTAACCAAGAAATTGAAGATTTATTCCATGAGCCAAGTTTAATTGCAGTTATTAAACAAAGCCGACTACGATGGTTGGGACACATAAGTAGAATGAACAAAGATGACCCAGTACGAAAAAGTCTAGAAAGGGAAGCAGAAGGAAGAAATAAGAAAGGAAGACCGAAAACCACTTGGTGGGATGATGTGCAAGAAGATATAAATGCGTTGGGAATAACAGATTGGAAAACAAAAACTAAAGACAGGAAAGCATGGAAGCATGCTATCAAAGCCATAGGCCAATAGGCCTGCTAGTGCTGTGTATATATATATACCGGGTGTAACAGGATCATGGTACACCCCCGTATCTCCGTTAGTTTTAAAGGTAATTTATTGAAATTTGGTATATCACATATACATAATAAGCGGCACTTTTTGACCTGCAAATGATTTTTTTTTCACTTCCGGTTTCGCCGGAAGTGATACCAACTTTCGATTTTTAAATAGAACACCCTGTATATTATTACATTTCTGAAATCTGCATAATTTTCTGAATCCAATGATACCACATAAGTGACATTTCAAACGTCAAAAAATTTTTTAATTTAATTTTTAGTTTTCCATTTAAGTGTGCCATGATGGTTCCGATTTATTCCAATTGATCCATTTAATGCTAGAAAAATCGAAATCCCGTCAAAAATACTAAATTGCGTTTTTTATGAGCAAATAAAGTTCACCGTAATCAATTTTGGGGTAAAACTCAATTTTTTCAAATGGAACCATATTGGTACCGTGGTACCATTTATTAGTACTATTAATAAGGAATTTATTCATACATGGTAATTAAATGTGCGATAAATACAAACAAAATTACAACTAAAAGAAAATAAGAAAATACAAAAAATACAACTTGAAATACAAAAAATTAACACAAAACATTACAACAATTGTTCGAAATGCTGTCCATTAACGTCAACGCACTTCTGAACTCTCGTAGCTGTTTCTTGAAGAACGTTCGATAATTGCTGGGCCGTTATTCTATTAATTGCGCGTCTTACTCGCAACTCCAGATCTTCGCGGGTTGTAACGGGGGTTGCATAAACAATGTTTTTCAAATGGCCCCAAACAAAGAAATCAAGAGGTGTCAAATCAGGTGACCTTGGAGGCCATCGCACAGGACCATTCGTCGAAATTACGTTTTCTTCGAATGCTTGTTGAAGGTAATCAATTACTATTCTTGAATTATGGGGAGGAGCTCCATCTTGTTGGAAATACATTCCCTGTCGTAAATGGATAGGTAATTCAGCTAACCTGTCCTCAATTTCATTTTGCAGAAATCCTAAGTATCTAGCTCCAGTCAAGGCTCCTTCAAATATTATTGGACCAATGACTCTACGACCGACTATTCCAAGCCAAACATTGAAACCGAACCGCACTTGAAAATTACCCTGCCGCAATAAATGTTGATTTACTTGTGACCAATACCTTGTATTTTGTCGGTTAAATAATCCCATATTTGTAAACCTACACTCGTCCGAAAATAAAATCCTTCCCAAAAAAGCATTGTTTGGCTGCACATTATTCTGCAAGATCCAATTGCAATATTCCATCCTACGTTCATAATCATTTTCGTACAGGTGCTGGTGCAATTGATATTTGAAGGATTTATAATTGTGTTTGTGCAAGATTCGGCTTACCGTTTGGTGACTAATTTCCAAATCAAACCCAATTTGCCTTAAAGAAACAGTCTTATCAACTTCTATTCGAGCTAAAACATTAATTTCCGTTCCTTCGTCAATGATAACGTTTTCTTCGGGATCGGGATCATGGTTAGGCTCTCTTCGGAATTGATTTTCAAGACGATTAAAATAATTTCTCGCTGGACATTGTCTATCAGGATATCGGTCGGCATAAAGGTTTCTAGCCGCAAGGCCATTTTTTCTACATTCCCCATAAATAATTAACATGTCCACTCTTTCATCCTTTGTTTAATGTGCGGCATTTTGAACAAAAATAACAACAAATGTAAAGACTCTTCCAATACACAATAGAAACACCGATAAACCAACAAGTATTTATTTGACAGTCTGAATAAACAATTTCATTGTTTTCAAAGCCTCCTTAGTCTTAACACTAAATTAGACCAAAATAATTGTATTTTCTTATTTTCTTTTAGCTGTAATTTTGATTGTATTTATCGCACATTTAATTACCATGTATGAATAAATTCCTTATTAATAGTACTAATAAATGGTACCACGGTACCAATATGGTTCCATTTGAAAAAATTGAGTTTTACCCCAAAATTGATTACGGTGAACTTTATTTGCTCATAAAAAACGCAATTTAGTATTTTTGACGGGATTTCGATTTTTCTAGCATTAAATGGATCAATTGGAATAAATCGGAACCATCATGGCACACTTAAATGGAAAACTAAAAATTAAATTAAAAAAATTTTTGACGTTTGAAATGTCACTTATGTGGTATCATTGGATTCAGAAAATTATGCAGATTTCAGAAATGTAATAATATACAGGGTGTTCTATTTAAAAATCGAAAGTTGGTATCACTTCCGGCGAAACCGGAAGTGAAAAAAAAATCATTTGCAGGTCAAAAAGTGCCGCTTATTATGTATATGGGATATACCAAATTTCAATAAATTACCTTTAAAACTAACGGAGATACGGGGGTGTACCATGATCCTGTTACACCCGGTATATTAAATAAATGAGATTTTCAAGGTGTAAATATTACATACAATAAAACAATATAATATACAAAGTTACAAAGAATAGGAAGTACGCAAATATATCTGTAAGCATATAAACGTACATTTTTTAAGCTTTAAACATTACTTAAATGTTGTATTTTTTTGTTGCGTGTACCAGACTGGTTTGTAGTCCTTAAATCTTGCGATAGCCATTTCAACGTTTTATGGAGTTTGCACGTAATTAAATGATTAATTAAAAACAGTTTATGAGAGTAACATGTGTCTTGCTCGTTAAGCCACCCTGGTACTAAAATTTTCACTTTATTTACACTATATGCTAATAATGTTTTCTTAAAACTTACACACGACTTACTATTTTTAAAATAATATTCAAAATGTTTAAGTAACATTGTAACTATTTTTATTAAAATACTTGAAGGTTTTTTTAGGTAAATAACACAGTCGCCCGCACCATAGTCTTTTTGCTGTAAAAACAGTTCATTATGATGCACTACAGAGTCACGGCTGCACATATTTTGACACTGATCACAATTAAAACGTAAAAGCGTTTTATGAATGACATAACCAGCTACATATACCGTCGCACAAGATTCTAATGTGGCTTCTTGATTTGGTTGTGTTGAAACTTCTATTACCTCACTGAGTAAACTGAGGTCACCATCTTCTGCTAATTCAGTTTGTTCAGCAACTGTATATGGTATGTCCTCAACATATCCCATGACGTCTTTTTCTGGCACTTCAACATTCGCCATGTTGACAACAGCATCTTCATCAACTTCGCAGTTGGAGCTCTCTGTAGGATGCTGCAATTTAACCAGCATGTTGAACTGTAGTGCTTGGCGGAAAGATTTTACTGTGGGGTTCGAAGAATTGCCTCCCCTATACCTCAGGACCGCGAAAAGATTTTCTAGAGGATCTTGGTTTAGTCTGCTGGTCAGGAGGAAATGATACCCTTCTTGTTTTAAGTCTTCCCATAGCTCCGTAACTGACTGCATGGTTAAAATAAGTCCCTTAAAACAATAAACACCTTGGTTCACCTTGTTATTAGATGTATATGTTTGCCAAGTCTTAACCCACTGCAAATACTCTTTCAAATTATCTTCAGTACGCGGTACGTTGACGGATAGAGCACATGCATATGGGTTACGGTCTTTCAGCATTCGACTGTTTAAGCAATCAAATAAATAGTTAATTTTCTGTACGAATTCTGCAGTATCCAGAGCGCTGGTGCTTTTTAACTCGCCCGTTCCAACAGCAGTTCTTATCGTAGCACTCATGGTGTTGGAAAACACTTGCGTTGCAAATTTAACCCTCATTCGCTGGAAAGTATTGGGGTAGATGTGGGCATCCGTGATTTTTACAGCTGCTCGAACAGTACAAGAAGATTTATCTATTTTGTATGCCTCTTCGATATCTTTCCAAGAAACTTTCTTGCCCTCCACGTAAAAATCCTTTGATAGAAGATTATTCCGTACGCTTTTTATCAAGTGCGGTACGTCATATATTGCAAAAATTTTTGCGTCGCAGACAAAAAAATACGGCTGTTCTGCAGTAACTCCTAGATTTAAAAATGCAGCTCTATTTGTAGCAGCTTGGTCACTAGTAACAGCACGCACTTTAAGTCCTATTCTTTGTAACTCTTCGATGTTTTTAATAATGAGGGAAGATAGCTCTCCATGTTTAATGGTTCCTGAAGAAACATAAAAGCTGACAGGAATCTTCCATTTGTGAATAAGTCCTCTTGCCATAAACACTAGTGCATGACTAGCGATTTTGCTTTTCCGTCCAAGATGTCCTAAATCTTCGAAACCTTCAATCATATCTTGGCGTGGATTATATTCTAGACCTTTCTTTAAATGCATTTCGTCAAGTAATACGACACACTGTTTTTCATCATCGGTCATGCTGTTAACTTTAACAGCCAGTTTTTTCATTAGTTCCGTACTGGTGCCTGTATTAAGTTGGTTTAACCGTAACCATGAAACTATTGTAGATTTGGAGGGCATAGTAAATTTTAATTTTTCTCTCATAAAAAAGTAGAGGGCTGGAGATTTGTGGTACATATTTAAGGTCAATTCTTTTTCAGCTTCTGTCCAAGGTTGTTTAGATTTGTGAGAAAGTTGCATATTTACAAAGACGCGAACGGTTTTTGGTTTCAAGCCCAGTGCATCTAAATTAGCCCCCTTTCGTGCACATTGCTTCTTCATACGGTAAATTTGTGAATTTTTTGCCGCCACTTGTCTTCGCAGTTTTGCAATTTTTTGATGTAGCACAGCAGAACTACGGCGCTTTCTTGTTTTGGTAGGTGTTGGCATTTCTAACATGGGGTGTTGAAATATGGTTTTTAAAAATAAAACATACTAATAACAGAAAAGATTTTCATGCTGTAGGCTCCATTAAAATGCTTTACAAGCTCATTGTTTTGCCTACATATTTCTACACAATTTATCAGAGAATTCAAAACGTCAATAATTTTTCTGTATTTTATGAAACTGCCAACTTTTGTTCATTTTGTGTTATTGAATAAAAACTCCTAAAGAAGTGAAAATTGATCACCCTGTATACTTACTGCTTGGGATTTAGTTTTGATTTAATTAATAAAACTTTAAAAGAAATTTTAACTAATTATACCTTATTTAATTAGTACCTACACGAAGATCGAGCAACAAATTTGGGGAAACTATAAGATTTAAGCCCCTATAATCGGACATCGTGTTAACCTACTATCGATGGAAAATTTAAAAATTTTATTATACATTGTGGTGATAAAGTTCTACACAAAATTAATAATTTTGTTATTTAATGTTTTTTGGGAAAACCCTGACACGTCAATTTTATTCTTTAAAAAGTGGACATGGCACCGTCCATAGACTTTCCCACACTGGAAATTGTTCATATTTTCTTTTGCATTTAACAGTATAGTTGTTTTCCTCAAAACGGCTGCTTGAGCGCTATCGTAAAACCCCGCCTCCTAACATGGTTAGGTGAAATTTTCGAAGTCCCTGAAAATCATATTTTGTATGGCATAAAAATTCGATTTTTTTATTTTCTGATTCTTTGAAGCAAAATAGTAACGACAATTAGAATAAACAATAAATTTTTCAAAAATAGAAGGGTGAGGGAGGCTTTTGTTTCTGCGCTATGACGTCATTATTAATTTTTTCAAATGGAAATCCCATTTTCCCCCCTTATGTTGATAGATCTCGCCAGTTAAATGGTGATATAAAAAATTAGTACCCCACATAACAATTTTTTGAGAAAAATACACATAAAGTTCAAAAAATTCAGATTTTTTTTTTTAATTAAAATAAAGCACCACATCTGTTTCCTTAGAAACGTTAAATTGTTGACTTTGACACATTTGTGAAACAGTGGTAAATGTTTTAAAATCAAAATTAGGTAGTTTTTGTCATAGCTCTTATTTTCATTAAAAATAAATTCTGAATTGTTTGAACTTCATGTGTATTTTTCTCAAAACAATTGTTACCTACGAGGGGCACTAATTTTTTTACATCATCATTTAACTGGTGAGGAGATCTATCAAAATAAGGGGGAAAATTGAGTCTTTTTAAAAAATAAAATGACGTGTTTCGGGGTTTTCCCAAAAAACATTAAATAAGAAAATAATGAATTTTGTGCGGGACGTTATCACCACACTGTATACAGAACGGGCATTTTTAAAAAAACTAACCTGTATCATAGACGAATCCGGTATGGTATCTGCATCTAATTGCATAGGCGAAGCAATATGATCTTCATCCAAATGAAAAGAGCCCGAACTAGACGTCGCTTTACCATAGACCCTTGGCATGATCTCTTTTTTAAATGCGAGTTCTTTGGGCGACACTGGCGATGTTGCGTGGTCAGGTTGCATGGCAGTTTTGTAATTTAAGGGAACAGCATTATGACTCAGCCTATTTTTTCTTGAATTCATAAACTGCTTTTCGGAAAAATGCATGGCACACACAGTTCTTTCACGTAATTGTTCTTCAGATAACGTGAAAAGCTGTGGATTGCCACAATTAATCAACCACAAATCGCGTCTTTCTTTTTCTATAGGAAAACGAAAAAAGCTTAAATCGCAGTCGGTTCTGCGATTTCGCTTACATTCAAAATATACGCACGAATTAACCATGATTAAGATTAAGCGTTCGAGTGATCAATTTCGGAAAAGGAAACGTCAAAAGAGTATACGACAACACTGAAGACAAACTTCAGCACAACTGAATGTGAATTTCCAGAAGAAATTCTTATAAGCTGTCCTGTTAATTAGCCTAAGGAATGGGACACGTCTTATCAGGAAAGCACATCAGTAAGGAACGATGCTAATGAAGAATTAATCGAAAGTAGGTAACGACCTATGGCTATTGACTTATTTACGATAGAACTGACCGAAAAACCTATTTTCATAAAACGTAAAACATTTGCCAAACTTTAATATTTGTGGAAAAAATATCAAATAAAAGTCACTAATAATAACTTTTGAGCATATGATTAAACTTTGAGTAGTTAGTAGCTTATTATTTCTTATTGCAGTATGTTTAGAAAGTTTTCACTGAAAATTGTCTTTTGTTTTGTTACATAGCAACCAGAGCACACTATTCATTTGTTTTTACAACTAACACAGTCAAGGCACACTAGATTAAAAAGTGTTTTATAAAATATTTTAAAAGTTTGTGAAAATAAGTATGTGAAACCATACATGAATGAAAAGGGAAAAAAAATAAGCTTTCCAATGATGCAAAATTTTGATATCCATTTCATTTAAAAAAATGTAAGTTTGGGCTGTACCTCGAAAATTACGAATCAGAAAAATATTAAAGTAGGCCTATTCTGTAGAGCCTACAATTCCCTACAAGCTCTTTTTTGAAAATTGAAATTATATGAAATAACAAAAAAGTTATGCATGGTTGAAAAAATCGACCAGTTTCAGTTTTTCGATTATAACAAGTAGGCTATGCGTTTTTTTCGGAAAAACAGAAGTGTCAATAAATTGGCCTCATAAATGTGCACCTTTTTCCCCATTTGACCGAAGTTGTATCTCTTACCGTTTCCGAGATGCCAATGGTGGCACCTCGAAAATTACTCCACTCTGTATAAAATCTTGTGTATATTTTGAGCGCAAAATCAAATTGCCAATTTCGCTCTTATACAAATAGCTGTTAAAATCATAACTCTGTAACTTCCTTGCAATCTGGCAACGCTGAGACGCGTTCTTGGGAAAAATGCGACAGGGATCTGTAAATGCGTCCCCGACCGTAGCCGTGAACGAGTTCATTAGTACTGGCGGCGGCTGCTTGAGGGCCAGGCAAGAACTGAGGAGCTTTTAAATAATACGCTAATAACCCATAAGGCTGTCCTTCTTCCCCTATCTATATTCTTTGCTGCAACTTAAGGTTACTTAGAATAATTTACCAATGTTTATACCTTTACTTAGAAAATAGAATCATGCCAAAACAAACGACATAACAGCCTTTAGGATTACCTATCCAGCAGTACGAATATTATTATAACATTTTAGCAGTTATTATAAACCACCGTTTTGAGGAAAATAACTCTACTGTTGAATAAAGACGATATGAACAGTTTCCAGTATGGGAAAGTCCAGGGAGGTAGTCACGTCCACTTTTTCATTTTTATTTGTATTATACAGAGTTATTCTTACAAATAAAGGCAGAATTGCAAGTTTTTTATTAATTCAAAAGAAATTTTTCAAAATCTGTCTACATACTTTTAGCTTTTCAAACAAAATTACTTTATGCTAGTTACAATTATTACTACACTCTTTTATTTTAATTTTTATTTAATAACTGAGCTTTGTGTATCATAATAATATATGGTATACATTTAGGAGAAAATTTTAATGTTATTTGGATAGTCATGTGTTTTCATAACGTATTGTGGTATTATACCGGGTGCTGACTTGCGCGACGCACCATAGGAATTTGCATAGTAAATTCTTTATGTTCAATTATTTGCTCCCCTAATTATTTTAGAATTAAAGTGTAAATACATTTTTTGTAGATAAAAAAATACTGCATCCATTCACACTGTTGCTAACAATTTTTCATTTTCCGGAACCGAAGGAATGCAAAAAACAAACTAACGTTTTCACAAAAATCAGTGATGCCATGGAATTATTGAAACAAGCCAATGCCAACGCAAATGCCTGCGGCGCGACAATATGTGCTGTTTGTTTGTTTGTCAATGATGTTTGACGTTTATAATAATTCATTATTAATTATGTTCTGCTTAATGTCTCTAAGGTACCTAGACCT
This sequence comes from Agriotes lineatus, assembly GCA_940337035.1. Lineage (NCBI taxonomy): Eukaryota > Metazoa > Arthropoda > Insecta > Coleoptera > Elateridae > Agriotes > Agriotes lineatus. The sequence goes on from OW679198.1 coordinate 59,500,304, forward strand.
TGTCCATAACAAAAATGGTTTTACGAGTATGGTGGACGTTCGTTAAGTAAGCTCCTTGTTTATTGTAAAATATCCGTATCGGCAAATTCCAAACAGTACAACCATTAATAGACTGATTCATTTTAAGTTTAAGACTTCAGGCAGGTTATTAAATAATTACAGGTGCAATAATGAGGTTCAGAACTTACACCAAAATGAGAAAAACGACAATACGTTCAATCTTTTGACGGCAGTGACTGGATGATCGCCCCGCACGCACTTGCGTTGGCATTGGCTTGTTTCAATAATTCCATGGTATCACTGATTTTTGTAAAAATGCTAGTTTGATTTTTTGCATTCCTTCGGTTCTGGAAAATGAAAAATTGTTAGCAACAGTATGAATGGATGCAGTATTTTTTTCTCAAAAAAAATGTATTTACACTTTAGCTCTAAAATAATTAGGGGAGCAAATAATTGAATATAAAGAATTTACTATGCAAATTCCTATGGTGCGTCGCGCAAGTCAGCACCCGGTATATATATTAAAGCTTTGGTACTCGATTTTATTTTGTTGTTTATTATTGTAGTAGCATTGCAGTAAGGTCGATAAGGTAAGTGGGTTTATTTTATGGTTTCTTTTGATTTGTTGGTGAGGTTGTGTCCGCTATTTAGGACCAATAGGGTTTGCTTCCCATCGTGTTTTGGGCATTTTAGGTTCTTGGTGCCCTGACGGATATTTGTTTTATTGTTTTTCTATATCGCGATTACGCTGAAGCTGGATCGAGATCCACGCCCTCTTTGAGCTAGCCGAAGCACTTCTTTATTAACGTCCTCCTCACAAACCAGTATTTCTCAACTCCTGATACGGCTTAGCCTCAGCCACGTTATAAGATCCTGTATAATTTGTGTCATTGCTGTTGTACCTTCCACAAATAACTCAGCTGGTTGTTTCATCCCTATTTACAACTGGTGGTGGTTTGAGACCTAATTTTCAATCGTGTGTATCTTTCACTTATATCAGACAGTAGGAGCTGGGGAAAATAGAAGATTAGTTTGGGTACCATCTGTTAGTGGAAACTTACCAGGAAGCTGTTAGGTTGACAGTAGCATACAAGAGTGTAAGGATCGGGACCATATATGCTTACCTATATAGTATTTAATGTTATAGTACTTGTATAAATTGCACTTATGTATTTATATTCGTTTTAAGGTGATATTTGTTAAATTTCAATTATGTAATTTTGTTAAATATTGTTTTTATTCAATACACTGTAAATGCAATTTTGTTAATTATGTTGTATATTAGGAAAATTCTTACAATAAAGAGATATTATTATATATTATCAGTGGAAGTTTCTTCACCTGCAATTTGAAAGTCAAAAATTCCCTCTTCTTTCGCTTCCTTAAATTTTACTGCTACTCTTTCTACTTTTGTGTGCATTGTGGAACTACAATAACATGCATTTGTTATGTGATAAAAAAACACTATCATTGGCAACATTTTTTAGTCTCTTAAAACCAGTGTCTTTATATTTGTTAGCAGTCCACCGAATTCGTTCACAACCATTGTCCACCTTTTAGTAACTCTTTTACCGGATTCTTGGCAAATAATACACAAACTGTTATTAAACTTTATGTAACATGTCACAAACAAACTTCGCTTTTTTCAATTTGTTTAACATCTCTTGCACAATATCTACACGAGAAATTTTCTGAAGACTTTAGAAATCTTATGAAGAACTGACAGCTTGAACAGCGAAACGTCAAGTTCGAATTGCCGACTACGACATAACCCGGAAAAAGCTACCATTACTATCGGACTTTTTTCACTGTCTCGGCTGTTTATCACACGACATTTCAGGAGTTTTTGATCTACTCCCGTCCTCAGGTGAATGACCTCCTGGTCACTAGTGCCTACACTGATCACTGTGATTACGAGTCTGTCACCAGCGTGGCCATATATTTTAGTTATAAACTATATCTGGCGTATATATTATTGCTACAGCTGTAAAGAATTGGAAGGGCTTATGCGTAGGTTTGTGTGCAACTCATTGTTTTGCCGAATGGTATAAGAAATTATTCTGACGAAAAACATTAAAATGCACCCATGTCAGACATGGTACTTCATTCCATGTAGGAACATGGCCTGAGACAAGGCGAGTCAGGGTTGCCAAAATATTTATTTCAGAAACACAGTCATCTGGCACACCGTTAACAGCGTACTGGTTGATGGGATTAACATCACGCCTTTGACAACTGCCAAATGACACAAGAAAAAATATTTTATTTTAATATTCACACATACAGGGTGTTCGATAAAGGTTTTGAGTTTTGCCATTTTCAGGCTAATTATAAAATTGGATTATGAAGACAGTGCACAAATTGATTCCGTTTCCATTCGCCGGATTCTTTTCACCGTAATTGATCACGCCGTAATCCGTCCCGGAAATGCATTTCGCTGGATATCAAGATTTTTTAATTATAAAATATTATGTTTAAGGAGAGATGTAAAAATTATACGGCTGAATATTAAACATTTAAAAGTTTGGTTAGGAAAACAGCCAAAATTAATTTCAAAAAATTCAAGATATTCTTGGGGAATTAAAATTGAAATTGTGGTAATTATCAACAGCGTGATCTGATAAGGCAGTATTGGGTTTATTCGGAGTTAAAGTTTTCTTTTTTATAGATGTTACATGTTGTGATATCCTTTTTTTGAGGTACCGTTTGGTTTGACCAATATAACTAGCATCACAATCATTACAATTGATTTGATAGACAATATTAGATTCTTATTGAATTTCAGTTGTATCTTTTAAATTATTAAAGAAAAGTTTACCAATGGTGTTATTATTTTTGAAAGAAACATTAAAATTAAGTTTTCAAAAGTTTACTTAACTGTATGCTCCCTACAATCCGGCGAATAGCTTTCCGGTGAAATAATTATTCGGTGAAACGAATTTAAAAAAAGAGAATGATACAATACTACCAAATCTAATAATAAGTAAATGTTATTAGCTTAAGGCTTAAGCTATTCCTGTACAAATTTAAGGGCCGGTTGCAGAAAGCAATGTTAAGTCTGGTGTTAGCTAACGTCGCGTCAAAGTGAACAAAATCGCATCAAATTTTGTTTACTAATGTATTAGTTACCATAAGCATTTGAGATTTGATTCGTTTTTGTTCACTTTGACGTCCTGTTAGCTAACACCAGACTTAAAATTGCTTTCTGCAACCGGCCCTAAATGTAGGCAAAACGCGCAAAATACGGAGAAACGATGATGAAAGCTACTTGTCTTCGGGACTGCTTCGATTTTGTCACTAAATTTAATCCAGTCTTGAAACTGTTTGGATAATCGAGATATTACTGCATACATCAATTAATTAAATCACTGATTATTTATTTTTTCAGGTCTAGGAAAGCTAAAGAAAGAAATCCCTACTGTTAATACTTACTCTTTATTTTTAGTCTCAATACTAAAGTATATGTACAAGTGTCTCTGAAAATACAATTACACCTCCCAGAAAACACAAATTGCCGTTATATTACATATGAAAATCACTGATACAAAAGTAACGAATTAATGAGCGATCCTGCAAATAAAAAAGTTACACTTATTCAACTTTACACCTATCGGTTGCCTGTAGTAGCTAAGAATTACTTTATTTGTTATTTCAAACTCAATCAACCAAGCTCGATACTGAATCTACTATCAACCTAATACCTTATATACACTTAGATTTCCACAAGTAATAAAAATAATCGTCGCTACTCTTAATATAATTCTCGTCGTCAGCATAGTGATTGAACACTTTTCAGAATGCTCATGCTCGTTTCCCAGTTGGCAGTAATAATTGTGCTGCAGTCATAGCATCGGGGAAAAGCGAGTGGTAGTTTAGCAATGGGACGTACGCTGCAGTGATCACTCGTCCGGCGAACCATCGTCCGTGGAGAGAATTAACAGACGCTACAGCTGTGGCAATGGAGGGACACTTCACATATACGTTACCCTGTGGCGATCCTTTATCTACGTAGACGTGGAGCACACCCCCGTGTTTATTACATTCTTCAATAACATCATCCCGGATTTCGGTGTCCCAACTATGTGCAGATTCTCTGTAAAATAAAATCAACATAAGTATTGCTATCGTTAATATAATTTTACTAGTTAGCCAATGCCACGGCAACTCAAAAGTGGACATTTTGCAATTAACTGATGGACTTGTTTGTTAGTCCAAACAAACTATAATGGACGTGTTTATACAATTGTGACCTCAACATAAAGAATGCAATTTGACATAATTTACGTTGTCTTCTGACTGAACTGATAAGCTATTAGCTGTACAACAATTAAGTTATTATATACACTGGACATTTATGCACAGTAAACAAACCATCCACGTACTTAATAGGGCAATTCCGGGATAGATGGCCATACGGGCTAATCTCCAGTAGAGTAACTGTATAATAGGAGAGTAAAGCAAACGCGGTAAGAGTATTTGATTGGTTGGATCCCATTCTGGAACGTAAGATCCCATTGGAGCTCAAAAGTACGCGGCGGGCTTTGTATTTTTGAAATCAGAGAGTGACATTAAATTTGTCAAAATTATTCGAAGCTCAATTTTCGAAAGTGAAACATAAAGAATTTCATTTTGTTATGACCCGGCTGTTCTGTGTGTGAGTGTAAAAGACGTTTTGGAAATGGATTTTATCTACTTAGTATCCCAAATAATCTAGAGAGGAAAAAATTTGGTTGAGAAATTTTGGGCGACAAGATTACGGCTGTAAAAGGCTAAGAATATGTGAACAACAAATCAATGGGAAGTTGCAAAAAGTGATCATAAAATACTAAAAACGATCAACACAGTTAAGTAAAATTCAAATACTGAAAATCATGTAGAAATTTCACCACCTGAACCTGAACCTTGTTACAAAAAGAAGTAGGTACGAGTCTCTGCTAGTTCAACATTCTAAATTACGAAAAAATAATAAGAAATTAACCGAACTTTTAAATAAAACAAAACGAAACATTTATTTATTGAAAATACATTTAAAGAAAATTCTAACTGATCAGATTCAATCTTTAACAATCAAACCAAAAAAATTAACAAATGTTCGAATGAAACTTTGGAAAAGTCTTTAAGATTAACATTTTCCTGTGGCACAACTGGGTACAATGATCTAAGGGATCTACCTTTTCCATCTATTCGCACGCTAAATTTTCATCTCCGTCATTTAAATTTTCAGTCCAGCATTTTAACAGACTTTACATTATTCAATAATAAACTTTCTAATTGCAACACCAAATTTGAAAATATTGTATATTAACTTTAGATGAGATAGAATTAAAAAAGTAACACAACCAAATCATGAAAATAGTTTAGCTTCCAAGGCTTTAGCATTCATGCTAGGTGGAAAAACTACAGTAAGCTTAATTTTAATTTTAATTTTATATTGCATTTAGGGGGAATTTCAAGCAGATTGAAACAAACCGTTGTATATTATTTCACAGCAGATAGCAGTAATGAAGCTGTATTGGCTGACATTTATTTAAAATTGTTGAACAAGCTACCAATATAGGTCTTCAGCCCTCAAAATTAAATAACTAATAATATTAAACCTAATTTATCTAAGCATGTAATTAAGTGTAGTTTTTTATTTGGCAATAAATTACTTTTTGCAATTTATTTATCTGTCGGGCACTGAACTTGCTGCTTTGGAAGTTTGTCCTTTCTTATATCATCCATTTCGGTTCTGTTTGCAATGCAATCTCAGTGTCAAAACACACATGTTCTTTGGCGGGAATTACGATATACATAATACTAACAGATCTTAACAAAACAAGCATTTAAATAAGTAAGAAATCTGTAATTACATTATTATTTCAACTATTCAAAATGTCGATTATTTCATCTCAATAGAACTATAATCAAATAAACACTCAAGCTCAAACACGAATCCACAATACTAAATTGATTTAGTCGACTATAAACATTATGACTAACTTCACAGTATGGATCCCTAAATGTCATCGTTTGCTCTACTCTCCTATTATACAGTTACTCTAATCTCCAGTAGAGACCCTGTATATTAAGATTAGAGATGGGACATACAAGTGATCAATGCTGATAGGTTGGAACCAATTTCCATGGCCTGCTGAATTGTGTGACAAATGTCAAAGTGACAGCCAGCCATGGAAATTATTAATGTCATTTGACGTTTGTAGTTTTTGCTGTAATTACAAGTGGCATTCTCTTTATTTGATTTTTTATTAGTGCATTCATTCATTCATTATCTTTAGCCTCTTTGACATTTCGGTGTCAAGGATCATTATTGTTAATAAATTTTACTAAAATCACTGGCTGTTCAGCAGTTGGATGTAAGAAATGTTCCAGCAAGAACATTTCTATGTTTAGGTTTCCAAAAAATTATCCTTATAAAAAAGTATGGGTAGAAAGATCTGGTATTACGTTCTTGCAGCATGAAAAATCGTACAAATTATGCGAAGAACATTTTACACGAGACCAGTTCTTAACAACAACAGGCAAAACCCCATGTAAAAGACTAAAATATAATGCAGTGCCATCATTATTCCACATAAACATATTCAAATAATGAAGATAAAAATTTTGAAAACAAAGTTACGGGTAATTTTCTAGAAAAACTTAGTACTACCCCTCATTTTGACAGCGACATTTTGGAAGTTTTTTAAATTAAAAGACATTATTGCAAATCAAAACAAAGACATATAAAGAACCTCAACAGAGGAATAGTAATTCTGAAAAAAATAAGATACTAGTATTAAATTACATTTGGAAAGAAAAAAAAATCGGCTTTTCAAAAAATCTTTGATGATGATCAAATTGAGGCAATGCATCAACAAAAAGCAAGTACTACACCCTGATCAAATAAAACGGTAGCAACAGCTTCGAGATTAAAATTTATTTGTGGTTCTAGTTGATGTAATACAATTTGTGAGCTACGTTTGTCATGCCCTACAAATTACAACCTTAAATAGAAAATTGCAAGATATCACTTTTGAGAGTGGTATTTTAGAGGATGTATTTAATTGCCTCAAAATAAAATATACCTATACCTTATTTTAACGAAAAGTAACTTTAATAACTAATAACTTCTGTAACAACTCATTTTCAGCTTTAATCGCTCGGGTATTTGTTTTCGTTGTTGAATTTCTTTACTTCCAATTCTTCTCAATTTTTATTTCATTCTACAATGGCTTTTTGCAACTCTTGTCATTCTTTTGATATACTTGCATGACTTGTAGTATTACGAATGCTAATTGTTAGTGTATTTGGCATGGTGTAGTACTACGTGATCTACTAAAATGTAAATTTTAAGATTTACAAAATATAATTTTAAGTTTCTATAATAGTTACTCACTGTTGACATTACTGCCGTTCTTTTTATCAATATCGTCTGCATCATTTGTTGTTCCCAATACAATAGCCTACACTTGGTGTATTGTATGTTGTTTTCAAAGTATTTCACAGTTCTCTAATATAGATAATGTTAAACTAAAAATTAATTTGATAATTTTGAAATAGATACCATTCCTATAGATAGATTTTTTGGCCTTTTCTCTCTGTATTGATTTATTAGCAATTTGTCACTTCTTCCACACAGCATTTTCAACATCGCTTTGGGGAGAATTGCGCATTTCCGCTTTTTCCATACGTGAGTCTTTAGAAGTAACAGCATACGCATAATTAAAAAGGATGCTGAAACGTAAAAGCCCCTTAACCAATCATATCAAATAACTTTCTGACTACTCTAACAACTTTAATTACCTTTTTGTTGCTGCTCTGTTTGATTAACATGGTTAATTACAATATTTTTACAGCGTCAGAGTAATCGCGTATTGGACAAGTTATACCGGGAGTCTATATTTACACAGCTGATTGCAATGTTCTTACTTCTTACATCGTTTGAAATGAATTTGTAACTAACTTTACGTAAATCCAAACTGAAATAATTTTAAGGTTAGTTTTCGCGCTCATTGAATCCACACACTCGTTCAATCTACTCGACGCCAGGAATAAATTCATCACGTTTAATTCGTAATTCGAACTACAAACGAATAGAATGCAGTTCACACAAACGAAAACATTTTCTTGCACTAAGCAAGTCTGAGTAGCCAAACGAACAAAGCTTTAGAAAGAAACTATAATTAAATGTGAATACACAATTTATACCTATCTACAGTCTGTAAAATCCAACTATAAAAATCAGACGCAATTTTTATTGATACTGAATAATTATTTTCGTTATTTGACATTTAGAAATTTGTCGTGTAAAGTAAATGTCAGTTTGGTAATGACATCTTGAAATTTTGTTTGAAAAACAGAAACTGATCAACTTAGCCTTGGAAACTGGTTCCACTTGTCCCATCTCTTATCTTACTTAATATACAGGGTCTCTAATCTCCAGCAGAGTCAGTAGATATAGGAAAGTACCGCCACGTCCGCCATGTTTGTTCCTCTGTCATATGCGTCACTTTCAGGTTAGTAACACAATTCCGTCGTGACATTTATTGACAATCCGAAATTTTACTTAAACTTGGCAAGACTGTAAGTCTATGTCGAGGTTAGCAGGTTAGGTTTTGTTTGTTATTTGACACAGACTGATGCAAAACATAACCTGCTAACCTCCAAATTGACATAGACTAACAGTCTTGCCAATTTCAAGTAAAATTTTAGACATAACTCAAATCAGTTATTGCTGATGGGAACAAAAATGGCGGCATTTTCACGGATCAAACAATGGCGGTACTCTCCTATATCTACTGATTCTGATCTCCAGCTGTGTGTTATGTCTGTGGCGACAAAGCAGTCTACTGTGTTGATCAGTCAAGTGCATGTGTTTCTTGCTGTATCAGGTGCAAAAATGATACGTAAGGTGAGTCAACTCATTTTATTTTAGTTGTTTGCGATAAATAATTTGCTGCAAGTATGTTTGGTGTTTGATTTTAGAATCGGCGGTAGTTTTTTCTCGGTTTTTTTGGTGAAATAAGGTACTAATATGTTAAAAGATACGACATAACCTCAAATCGAGCTTCCTATGCAAACGTTAAATTTGAATATTGGGTGGATCACCTCTCCCGGAGGAATGGGACAGATGGCCCACATTTTTCCGGGAATGAAGGCCATAGTTCAACATAAGAAAACAAGCCAGTAACGAACAAGAAAATCAAAATGGAATCTTCAAGCAGCGAAGAAGATACAGAAATGATTCTCGAAAGTGGCGAAGGTGACAGTGGAGAAAAATTTGAGCGGTGGTGCGGAGAAGACTACAGATAAACTACGAAAACAGTTGACTGGATTAAATATGTGAGTTGCCTACTGTGGTTACATGCGAGTTGTACGTCTTATGGCGACTTTTTCCGACTGTTTGACTGGAATACTTATGGCCATCACTCCCTATAGACCTGGGAGAGATGGCCATAGTCTCATTTTGTTTCTTTTCTTTTTTCTGCTTATGTTTATTTTTGTATTAAGTTTAGTTTAACATATGTTGTACAAGTGAACTTTTACTTAAGTTTAAGCATTAAATATTTTTATAAATACCGAGTGTCCACTTTCAAACTGGAACATAGGGATTTAACATTTAACAGTTTCATGGATTCCTGCTCGCCAATTAAACCTACAGAAAATATTTTGGTATTAATGGAAAGAGAAAATTATTACGCATCTGATGATATCAAAAATTATAATATTATTTTAAATTTTCATTACAAAATATTAATTAAAAGTTTTCATCCTTTTTAAATATGAGTTGCCTTGACTTGAAAACAGTTGACAGCTATACTCAAATTAATTTGTTATTTGATGACATTCACAGTTAGTTCAGTAGTGTTTACTTTGTAAAATGAAAGATTACTCGAACAAAGAGAGAGTTTTTATTGTTAAAACATATTAGTTTGTGGTTAGTTTGCGTACAGTGCGAGATTTGTTTTCCGTAAAATTTAATAACAGTAACTCATCAAATAATAAATTAATTGAGTATAGCTGTCACCTTTTTTCAAGTCAAGGCAACTCATATTTTAAAAACATAAAAACTTTTGATTAATGTTGTTTAATGAAAATTGACAATAATAATTTAATTTTTGATACCATTAGGATGCGCAATAATTTTCTCCTTCCATTGATACCAAAACAGTTTCTGTAGGTTGAATTGGCGAACAGAAATCCTTGAAACTGCTAAAAACAATGTTAAATCCCTATGTTCCAGTTTGAAAGTGGACACCCGGTATATTGTTCTCCATGTTTTTTAGCCAGTAAAAAAAATCTGTGTTTGCGCCTCTATATGACCTGACATCTTTAATTATCCTTCTGTGACTCTTGTTTATTAGTATGTGGTCTATTTGGTTACCTCTATCTGTTCCTGGTATCATTCATGTTTTCTTATGTATTCTTTTGTGTTTGAATTGGGTACTGCTAATCGTCATATTTGTTGCTATAGCAAAATTACATATTCTATTTCCATTGTCATTTGTCTTTTTGTGTAGTGTTTGTTTTCCTGCAACTTCCCTTACATAGTTTTCCTTTCCAATTTTTGCATTTAGATCTCCTAATAAAAGCAACATATCCTGTTTTGGTACCTTCTTATATATGTTCCAATTCATCATGGAATTTATCTTTTACTTCCTGACTATCGACTTCTGTAGGCGCATATACACAGATAATAAGACATATTTACAGGTTTCATTTCAATTCTTAAGTAGCATATTCTACCATTGATATGTTTAAAACTTACTATTTTTATTCTTCGGTCCACTATAAATCCTGTTCCATTACTGCCCTGCTTTGTTTCCCCTGAGTATAATATTGTGAAGTCCTTTTTGGTAATTTCACCTTGCCCTTACCATCTTAGTTCTTGAATAGCTGCGATATCTATTTTATATCTTTTTATTTCTTTAACTGTTTCCATCATTTTTCCTGGTAATAACATTGTTTTTATATTCCAGCTTGCAACCTTTAATGTTTTTTTGTTTTTATTTTTCGTTTTGCGCTTATTCCTATTCCATTCCTTATCCACTGCTTTAATCGTCATCATTTTCGGCCATTCTTGTTTCAGTTCTGGTTTTTTTGATTTTGTACTTGCTCCTTTGCATTTTGATGTTGGAGCCTTTTTTCTTTCTTGTCCCATTTATACACTTGATTGTCTGTTATTAGTTTTTGGTATCCAATAATTGTTTTGCTTCCTGTTTGTTTTTCTTCTTTGGCCGTTTGTATAATTTTTGCTTGTATTTCCCTTTCGTTTTTGGTTAAGTCATTTTCTATGTAGATTTTTTTCCCTTTCAGCTTCTTTTTGTTTATCATTATATCAGTTTTTTGCTTGAATGACTGAATTGTTGCAAGGGCGATTTGTTTTCCTGGTATTTGTCCTATTTTGTGTGCTTCTAATTTTTGCTTGTACCCTATTTCTTTGCTTAAGAAATCTTCAATATCCTCTTTTGCTTGCTCCTCGTTAATTGCCAGCCCTTTTATTACTATATTGTGTTTTCTTTTCATATGGTCCTGCTTTTCTAATATATCTTCAATTTTTTCGACTTTGTCGATTAGTTGTCGTTTTTCTTCTTACCATTCTTTTTCTTTCCTTTTTAATTTTTGTATTTCTTCTTTTAATTGTTTAAATTCTTCCTTGTTTTCATGGAACTTATTATTCATTTCTTTTCTCATTTCCCTAATCTCGTTTAATAATAGGTTTTCACTGCATCCATTTATGATATTAGCTACGACCAACTTACATTAAAAATATATCCAATCTAACTTTAAAAATGGAAACTGGAGTCAAGTTGGGCTTGAATACAAATAACTTTTGTAGAAATAAAAATAAATTACAATTTCTACCCTTTTTTAAAATGAAATAACCAAACTTCCAAAATCCTGAGTTGCCGTTTAAAATTGGGGCAACTCTAGTATGAATGATATTAAATAAAATGTTGGCACAAATCAAAGTAAATGGCAAATTAACCAAAACTTTCAAAGGAAAACGTTTTGCGTTTCTTGGAGCTGAGAGAAGGCTTCGAGAGCATGGTGCAACTTTAGAAGCAACACGGACAGCTATATAATTATTGTTATTATCAGTTATCACGTTTTAAGAGATTGCGAAATATTTATTTATTTATTTATTTCGCACTCAGCCAACAGCCGTTAGGCCAATTATAGGCGTCGCTGTGCATTTATGGGGACTTCCAACCCCACTAACGACAGTCATGATGTTGTTATGACCGCCGGGACCAACTATTTCCGTGACAGCCGTATCACGAGGCGCTGAGAGATACAGCCGTGCATCATCATTGAGAAAGGCATTGAGCGAGGCGTTGTGTGAGTCGTCAAGAAACCGATAGTGGCTACACTTACGCCATTAAGTGGGTAGGAGCTGAACATGAGCCATGCGAATTAATTGATAGTGGTTAAAGACACGTCTTACCGCGTTAAGTGGGTAGTCGTTGCGCATAAGCATGACAATGCATTTGGCGGAGTGTGCGCAACTTATTTCGCACAGAAGCTTCTTAGTATTAATACTTGATATATTATTCTAGTATGTTTACAAGTTATAAAAGCGGATAGAAATCAGCCTTTAGCCCGTAGCAATTTAATTCAACTGTACTCTATTGTTGACAGTATACAGTGAAATCTCTCATAAGCAGACACGCACGGTGCCAACGTTTTTGTCCGGTTATTAGAGGCGTCCGCTTAAGGAAAAAATCCATTTTTATATTTAAAAAAAGTTGTATTATCAAAGGTATACGCGCTAACAATACAGATAAGAATAATAAAATAATCGAAACAAAGTTATTTAATAGTTGTTACAAAATCTAAAATATTGGTTTGACGTAAGTTTTTTCGGACTGCTTATTATACTTTCCACATGGATTTCGAAATATTTTGACAGTTTGAATACTTTAGAGTCATTACTTTCTTTAGCAAAGCATTTAAACATTTTTCACTGTTAATGCTTCCGTGTAGGTCTTCTCACAAATTTCTAAGTTGTCATCATTTTCTAATTCTGCCAACTGCGCATCAACGGCAGCTGATTCACCTGAAATTTCGGTTACATCATCTTCCACGATTATTTCTTTGTCAATGTTTATAAATTCGTCAGGGTCGACATCTTCGATTTCTGGGATATTCCTATACAGTTCAGCCACTACTGATAAGGGTAAATCGTCCTCTGGTTCAAATTGATTACAGTGGCGTAACTTGAGATACCCGCAGACTCCGCGGCCGAAGGGCCCTGAGCATAATTTTCTTATTCTTTCCTTCCATAAAAGTAAGCAGGAAAAATTCTTCTAATTTTTATTTTTGTCATAATCGGATGCCCACGCAAAAGGCAAATTGTTTTGAATTGCAGGCCTCTAAAGTCAAGCGACATGGATTGTTTTGTAATAATATCCGGCATAAGGTAATGAAAGTGTTGAATTTCCTGCTGCAGTTATAAGGCTGATTTGAGTTGACTTAATACCGCCCTATTGCAAAAGAATTCTATAATTTAACAACATGATCATTAAATGTTGGATTTATGATTGTTTTGACGCCTCACGACATTAGTAGCTGGGCCTGCATTTTGAAGGGTCTGTACAAGAGAGATTCAGTCTAAAAATTGTCGAAAAATGGTGTCCATGTCCGTTTAAGAGAGTGTCCGCTAATAGAGAAAATTTTATTAGTAAAGTTAATGCAGGCAAGTTGGTTCCCAACAAAATGTCCGTGTAACAGAGTGTCCGCTTATAAGAGGTGTCCAGTAAGGGAGATTTCACTGTATAATGTTTACGTATTGTTACTGTGTATCTTTTTGTCTTTATGTGTATGTATATCTTCATCTATAGGGCATTCAGTAAACACAAAAACATTTAAATAACTATTAAGTTGGCATGTGCATATAATTTTTGTACTAGGGCTTCTCTATTTTGTTTTGCAAAGGTTTGCAAGCCTGTGTACAAGCAGATTTAATTTTAAAAATGACAATGATTTCTGATTGTCAGTGTCAAAGTAGATATTTTTCTAGAAATTCTCACCTGAAGTTTAATAAAATGTAATAAAAATGCCTATTAGTAAACGCTACGTCAATTCTATCCAACACGGAATTTGTATAATATCTTAAAAGTTGTTATTTACAACATTTATGAGTTTATGACAGATGGGAAGTAAATGTCACACCCTTAACCTATTTGTTTTAGTAAGTTTTTGTAAGTACATTCCTAGACAGAGATAAATTCTGGAAGTACACTCATGAAATTTTGGAAATCAAAGGCCACTTTGTGTTTACTGAACAGACTATAGAGTATACGGCGTTTATGTAAATAGGGTTTTTATTTCTAGTGGGGTTTGAGTGTGTAGTTTCAAGATTATACGTGGAGACGAAGCAGGCTCAGAGCAAGCTGTATTGAATTCCCATAGCCACACTAAGGTAAGAACGGGTCTTGTGCATTGGCAAGTGAGTTACCTAGCAAACAAAGGACAATTTTACTTCAACACGAAGTGTAGGAAGTATTGAAATTCCCTCATATCGAAAACCACTCTGAGTCAAATATCTCTAAAATTCGAGCCAACCGACTAATGAACCCACTATATCAAATCTCCGTCTCGGCGGTGCGGATCTTTTGGTGAAGATCCCAGTCCACTAGATCAATCCCCCGTATTTGGGGGTGCCTAAACGTGTTGTGCGGGGGATGTATGTTCGTATGTGTACACGATTCCGGTCGCCAGGAACCTTCCTGAAGTCTTGGATCGTTTTCATACGATAGGTTTTCCGAAAATGAAGGCAACATCAACTTTTGAGTTACGGTCGTCGGCAAAAAAAATTTATTTTTTTTTGATAAATAACTGCTTCATAGCATTTCATTGAATTAGCGAAACGGAGTGATGCTGAGTATCGAAGTATTCTTGGAAAGCACGGAAGGGCGCTTTTCTTGGGTGGGGGGTACCGTATATTTTAAAATTTAAATTAACCTAAGATAGGGGCAAAATAAAAACTGCATTACAAAGCGCAATTTGAATTATTTGAGGATTATTATACCGGGTGATTATAAATGCTTTTCCATCAAGTTGCCTTTGAAATATTTGTTGTATGAATAATATGTTGGTGGCACAGCATATTATTAATACAACAAATATTATTTAAAGAAACGGTATTATTTAAAATGGTTCCAGGAAAAACCAAAACAGGGTTGGTTTTACTTTTACACAAAAATGTTGAATAATGATATTAAATTAGGTATGTGAAGTCATAGGCAACGGGATTCGTATATTGCATTAAAATGGCTTCTGATGACCACTTTAATGAAAGGCAATCAAATCAAAATTCAGGATTTATTAAAACTTGTTGAGTATTACATTCTGCTGAATTTATAAAACTATCTATACAGTGCGTCTGATGGCATATGGATCATAGGGAAACGTCAATGATAAATTCTGCTAACAATCAATGAGGGCCATGTATAGCTTGCGCTCAGTAACTACGAATTTGTCGCATCTATCTTTTTGAACGCGTAATATGCATTCATTCAGTTATTTATCCACTTAGGTTACTTAATTTTGGCCATATTTATCACTGAAAATAATGTGAAATTCAAAATTGAAGTTGCTTGGTTAAATTCAAGTTGCAAAATTTCTGTAATGTAATTAATTTGTTGAATAAGTATTAATAGCTATTTAAGTAACAAGGGATGTAAGGACCTCTTACCATTTGAGGTAGGCAAGTACAAGCCAAAGCAAAGCTGACGCTTGTTGCCTACCGAAAATGTTAATAGACGATACATCCCGAGTTATCTTATTGTATTTTTCCCGCTGCTTATTGAAATTTTTCTAATTTTTAAAAAATCGTTTGATTTCTCACCTGTAGGGTTGTGGTATCTGCATTGAAATTTATGTAAATAGTGACCAAACATTTCAGAATTACATACCAAATATGTACCATCCATTGTCAATAATCGCGCCAAACTTCAGTATACCTAATATAAAGATTGTTAGGGATGAAATGATGGTTTTAGGGTGCATTATTTTTAAGTTTTAATTACGTTTGCCATATCTGGAATGTTTTGAGCCCTGGAATGTAATATAATCTTGACGAATGTATTAGGCATTGGTTCATGATACGTTGTTTCGGGGACCCGGACGACACGTGCAACCAATGCACCGAATCGATGGGCTCGGTTAGAAATGGAATTAAAAAATAAGCAGAACATTTGGGATTGTGGCAGAGGCGCAACGTATAGTTACTTCGTGGCGTAAGAGATTATATACAAACCAATAATTAATTATAATGTGATAAGTTGCATAATGCGAGGCGAAGCGGTGAGCGCAGCTATGCGTAATTCTAGATAGTGAATTAGATTAGCTAGTGTAGAATGTACGTACAACCAATTGAATGATGTTTGGTAGCTTTTTGACAATTACAGCGTCCGGTAGACGTCAGAGGTTTTTGTTTGTGCTGGTCGACTATATGATAGTCAAAGAGTTGAATCACACGAAAGCACGAGGTTCGCACAACGATTCGCGGAAGCATGAGGTTCCGAAATGATAATATAAGCCAGTTATAGCCTAACAACATTTACGGTAATTACTGTACTGTAACCATAGTTAATCTAGTGGATTACTATTGGGCAGTACTAGCGAAAAGTACCGAGAGCTAACCCAACCAGTGAAGGCAGCAATGGGGTGCCAAAGGGTTGATGCTGCCTGATGCAAGGCCAAGCATTGTAACGTCACTACCAGAAGTACGGAAGGTCCAGGGGGGCTGCCACCCCGGGTGTGTACAATTATTATTATCGACGAGATTTACAGGTCAGTAAGTTTATGTTCTTTTACATTTAACTGCCTGCCTCCGCCACTGGACCAAGGAATGTTTGCACCCTGTTGCCGCCTTGTGGTCATAGGTGAGTTGCATCCACCGCTTTGACACATTTCAAAAGTATCGGAAATTGAAAAACATTGCTATTGGTTGAAGGCTGCCTCATAGCAGAACTCCGGGCTGTTTCAATTCTGGCACTTGTTTATACGACAGGAATGACAGTAATAACAAACCAAATGGATCGTTGTAATCAGAGTATGCATCATTATTACAAGAAGGTGAACATATCGCTAACAATATATACTTTTATAATCTGGTCAACGACAGCACAACATCCTTTTGCTTCTTCTTCCTTTGCCTTATCCGTTCCGGACGTTGGCTACTATCATAGCTATCCGCGCTTTATTAGCTGCTGCGCGGCAAAGTTGGTAACACTGTAAGTCTATGTCAAATTCGAGGTTAGCAGGTTAGATTTTCCGTCAGTCTGTGTCAAAACTGACGGAAAACCTAACCTGGTAACATCGAATTTGACAGACTTACAGTGCCACCAACTTATTATTCACACGTTATTATTCACACGTTTGAATTTCCATAGCCCGCTGAGGATCAGTTTTTTTGGATCTCTCAATATTTTACAGTAAATGGTTACGTTTATTATGCAACTTTATGTGAATCTGGGGTAACCTTAACACCCGCGAAAGCGTCTGTCAATATTTTCACTTACATAAGATATGATTACCTTTAACATAGCAAAGAGCCAGACTTGTTATTATACTTTTTTTTTATTATTTTTTTCCATCCTTCAAGGACGCAAGGGGGCCAAAACCACCACCACAGGCTTGCCAGACTTTGGGTTTCCTTCTCAGTATATTCAAAGGGACCTTCCATAATAGTTACACGCTTGTTAAAAATACTGTGAGCAAACCCGTTGCTGGCTCTTGGACTATTCAATAGACTTTCTAAGGTTTGCGAGCCAGGAGATTCTTCTCCTTCCTGGCCCTCTTCGTCCTTCCACCTTTCCCTGTATTATAACCTGTAACAACCGGTATTTGTTGCAATTTCTCATTACATGTCCAAAGTATTCCATTTTTCGTTTTTTGATTTGTGAATTAAGTTCAGGTTGACATTTCATCCTTCTGAGGACTTCTTGGTTGGTGATTCTATCGACCCAGGATATTCTTAGTACTCGCCGGTAAGTCCACATTTCGAAGACTTGAATACGTTTTTCTGTGGCTTCTGAGAGCGTCCAAGCTTCTGCGCCGTATAACAATGTTGAGAAGACGTAACACTTTATTATGCGTCGTTTGAGTTCCACATTAAGATCTCTAGAGGAAAAAAGCGATCTCATTTTGATAAATACTGCTCTTGCCATTTCTATTCAGCGTTTGATCTCTCGAGAATGATCCCATGTGTCATTAATATTACAACCAAGATATGTAAAGCTGTCAACTCTTTCAATATGTTCGTTGTTACATAGAAGTGTGCTTTGTTGGATTGTTGTCTTACTAATTATCATATATTTCGTTTTCCGAGTGTTAAGGTCTAACCCATATTCTCTACTTATATCGGTGACCCTATTGACGAGTTCTTGAAGCCCTTCTAGACTATCAGCTATCAGTACCGTATCATCGGCATACCTTATGTTGTTGACGATTTCCCCGTTTATAGTGACACCCTGCGTAACATCTTTTATTTATTTATTTATTTATTTATTTATTTATTTAATGTACAGGCAGCAGTAGAAAACTGATAATGCCCGAATCTCGTACAAATTTGTGTTTAAATATATGTAAAATAAGTGTAACAATGTGTATATATATAATTTCGTTTCGTAGATTTATAGTTCGTTGCAACAATCCCAACCAATATCACAGTAGCCATCACAGTTATATTTGAGATAAATAACTATTGTATAGATTTTTAAATCGCAATAAAGAGGGCGCTGAAACCATTTCCCTTGGAAGGCTATTCCAGTGTTCCACGACCCGGTTAACTAGAATGTTTATGTGGTTGTCATGTTTAAACTTGGACTTCTTGATTTTCATGTCATGTCCTCTCAAGTTCCGGGAGAGGGACATGTTGAAGAAACCAAGAAGTTCTGGGGAGTCGTAAGAACCTTGAAGGATCTTGTAAGTTTCGACGATGTCAGTACGTTGTCTTCTCGTGGATAGTGTAGCGATGTTTAGTTGTCTAAGTCGATCTTCATAAGGCAGGTTTCTGATATTTCGCACAAGTCTTGTAGCTTTTCGTTGGACTCCTTCCAGCGCTGAGATGTCTTTTGCATAGTAAGGACTCCAAACGCAGGAACCGTATTCTAGGAGTGGTAGGACATAGGTCTGATACAATTTGGCGAATGAGGCATTATCCAGGGATTTGAACGCTTTGCTCAGCAAAAACAGAGCTCTATTTGCCTTTTTAATTGTACAAGTTCCATGTCCCTCCCATTTCAGATTGTCCTGTATTAATATACCGAAATCCTTAATGCTTTTAGTTTGTGGCAGCAGTTGTCCGTTGATGGAATATTGGTGATGCGGATTGTTTTTTCCTATGTGAAGAACAGCACATTTTGATTCGTTGAGTGGAATCAACCATTTCCGTGTCCAATCGACGACGTTGTCTAGGTCCTGTTGCAACTCACGATGGCTTACGAGGGGGTTGGAAAATATTTTAGTGTCGTCTGCATATAAGGAGAAGTTAGTTCTCGTGTCGCAGGTTATATCACTCGTATATAGGATGAACAATATTGGACCCAGGACAGATCCTTGAGGGACGCCACTCGTAGCAGCTCGGGCTGTGGAGGCGTGTCTACCAATCTTAACTCGAAATGTTCGGCCTGTAAGGAAAGATTCAAGCCACAATAACAGTTTACCTCGAATACCAAAGTGATGAAGTTTGTGCAATAGGCGTTTGTGGGGCACTCTATCGAAGGCTTTTGCAAAGTCTAAGTAGATCGCATCTGTCGGTTTACCATTGTCCAGATCTCTTATCCATCTTTGTGTGGTGTTGAGTAGATTAGTTACGGTGGATCTTCTGGGGATGAAGCCGTGCTGTTGAGGAGGAATGCGACGTGTTCGGCTAGCAAACTCAAGTAACCTGTTAGCAATAAGTCTTTCCATAACCTTGCACACCGCACTAGTTAAGCTGATAGGTCTATAGTTCGTCGGATCGAGTTTGTTACCCTTCTTGAAGATTGGCCTAATCACAGCCGTTTTCCAGTGCTTCTTTAAATATCTTCTCTGAATAGAGGTTAAATAGCAGTGGAGACAATATGCACCCCTGGCGAACTCCCCTTTTGATTTCGATAGCTTCGGATTCATTTCCATCCAATATTATTTTCGCTCTTTGTCGCCAGTAGAGATTGGTAATTATCCTGATATCTTTCCTATCAACGCCTGATTCTTCCAAAGCATTCACCATCTTGTTGTGTTGACATCGATCGAAAGCTTTAGCGTAGTCTATAAAGCACATGTAGACGTCACACTTCATGTCTCTACATCGTTGAACGAGAACTTGTATAGCAAAGAGAGCTTCTCGGGCGCCGAGACCACTGCGGAAGCCAAACTGCGTCTCCCCCATGTTTTGTTCACATCTATTATACAGACGACCTTAAGGAAGACTTTCAGCACGTGGCTCATAAGGTTGATCATATGGTAGTCCTCACAATATTTAGCACCTTTCTTTTTCGGAATGGTGACAAAGGTGGAAGTGAGCCAATCGTCAGGTATTATACTGGTATTATATATTCTGTTATAGAGAACAGTCAGTTTTTGAATACATTCTTCGTCCATGATCTTGAGTATCTCAGTGGCTATTTCGTCTGGACCAAGAGCTTTATTTTTCTTAGCACTGTCAATAGCACGTCTAACTTCATCTGCCGTCTTATCTGGTCCCTCTAGGAAATTATCGTCTGGTCTTTCCTGACGGTGATCGTCTTTGAATAGTTCATGTATATATTGTTGCCAGATTTTAAGTTTTTCTTTGACTTCATGTGCAATTTTACCCTGATCGTCTATAAGATTGCCTGATGTTCTTCGTCTGTTTGTGCCCGTAGCTTCTTTAATTTTTCTATGGAGATTAAACGTGTCATGTTTTTGGACGAGTTCTTCGATTTCTTTGCACTTATCCCTCATCCATTTTTTCTTTGCCTCTCTGATTTTTCTCTTGATATCTTTGTGAATTTGCCAGTAAGTTATAGAGTCAGTTGTTTTTACTTTGCGTCTTTTATCCATCATATCTATGATTTCGTCCGTCATCCATTTTTTCTTTTTCCTTTTTTGTTTTTTAGAAACCAAAAAGTGGTTACATACTTCAGTAATTCCATTCTTAAAACCTTCCCATAGCTCTTCTACTTCTGCACCTACTACTTGTATCCCTCTATTTAGCATTTCTTTCATATTTTCCAAGGTTTCATTATCTTGAAGTTTGGTGAAGTCATATCTTTTCTTTTTTTGTTTCGTCTTAATTCTTCGTAGTTTAGTTGTTAATGTACACATGAGAGGGTTGTGATCCGATGGTACGTCGGCCCCTGGGTATGTTTTGGCAGATGTTATACTGTTTCGAAATCTTTGGTTGATTACTATGAAATCAATCTGATTCCTTAAGATTTTTCCTGGTTTGTCCGCTGGTGATTTCCAGGTGTATAGACATCTGGGTGGCAACTTAAAGAAGGTGTTCGTTACCACCAGTTGTTCCTCTCTACAGAATTGTACAAGTCTATTACCTCTTTCGTTTCTCAGTCCGAGGTCAAAATTTCCGACTATATTGTATTCCTGTCCATGACCCACCTTAGAGTTAAAGTCTCCCATTATTATATTTATGTCTCTTTCTTTGGTGATTTGCAGAACTTCTTTAATTTGTGCATACAAACTTTCTACCTCGTCATCGTTTCTGTCAGATGTCGGTGCATAGATTTGAACTATGTTGATGTTAAAGGGTTGTCCTCTTAGTTTGATCATTATTATTCTATCGGAATGAGGCAAACAGCTTATAATGTAATTCCGTAGTTTTTTATTTACTATAAAACCTACTCCATTGAGATGGTTATTGTTATTGTTACCGGCATAATATACTAGATGGTCATCTACACAGCATTCTCCTGAACCTGGCCACCGCATTTCACTAATGCCCATCACATCAATTTGTAGTCGGTTCATTTCTTTGATCGTATTATGAATCTTTCCTGCTTCAAACATACTTCGGACATTCCAGGTACAGATTTTTAAAGGTGTTTTTCTTGTAGTTAATGTGTTCTTGTTAGTTTGACAGGGGTTTCGCATGATGACGATCTGGGAGACCCGGCAACCTCCCCTGCTGGATCTTGGCTTCCGAGTGCTGCATTATATTAATTGTGTCAGGTTCTGAGTTTTATCTGCTCCGTAGAATATAAAAAATGGTTGAAATGGGAAATATGAACTTTATGTACCTTTTTTCAAATTTATGTAGTTTTATGTACTAACTCAAAAATATGTGCTTTTAAATAAAATATGTACAGGCTTCGATCCCTGCACCTGTCACCAGGATTAATGTCAATTTCAATCCGTTTTGTGAGTCGTGTTATCTGTGAGTGTCACATAAACAGTTGCAATTTGTAATGTAGCATGCTGTATGGATGCTTAATTAATTCAATATTAATATCCAGATATCTAAAGGGTATCGTGTGATAACAGTTGGTGGTAGATTACTGGTAGTAGTAGCAATAGGCAACCAAGGGGTTGTTTACTGCAAGTGAAAAAACTTCTTTAATTTTGAATAATCTACGTTTAATAAGTCACGTTAAAGGGCTAACTTTCCTTTAATTGTGAGAGTAATATTGTATATTTGGTATGTGTTGGCAAGATAACCTTCTTCACGATCAAATTTGACCAAAGGTCACAATTATTATTCATATTATAATTTCAAGGTTGTTTGAAACCATTTGAAGTGGTAATTGGTACTTAAACAATCAGGAAGTGAAAGTGAGAGTGATTGTGGCATGCTGTACTACCGTTTATCAAGGTATTAAGAGGTACGAGAGCTACAACGAGCTATTTTGGGTCTTCAACAACTCAAGGGAGGTGTTTGACGACTGTTAGGAGCTGATAGAAAATACACTCAAGGTACAAGTGAGTCTTCGTGAAGGTTAATGTATTTTTATTAACAAGTTTGGTACGACAAAATTAGTGGAAAGCATTGTAATTTAGGTTTAGAGCGCAATTTAGAATATTAAGTTTTCTAAATTTGTTTTGATTCGGGTACTTGACGTTTTCGGCCATTATAAGTAGAAATTATATCATTTTGGTCTAGGTATCTGTAATTAATTTTAACCTCAATTTGGAAAAAAGTTATTTGATTAAATAATTTAACAACATTTAGTTTTGATTGATTGTAATGTCAAACCAAACATTATAATACAATCTAACTTAAAAGAAGGTTTTATTAAAAGTACTAAGGAGTGTGATTGACAAAGAAGTCAATACAATAATAATTTTGTAATTCAGTATTCAATTATAAAGAGATTCATTATTATAACCTTTACCATTCAGCTGAGGAAGATAGATTCTTAATTGCTCAAAAAACTGACTAGCCGAGGTAATTTTAAATAATAGTTAAGTGACATAATTTCAATCATATATTTTCATACGTGAGATATGTCAATTTTGAAAGTAATTCAAAAGCAACAAGGTAAGTGTTTAATACATTATTCGCGATACTACTTTTGTTAACTAAGCAATAGGGTAGATATCCAATTTACTAATTATAATAATTGTTCGAAAAAGGGGTTATATAACAATTTATAAACAAAACATTTAAGTCTGCATCTTGCGTTGTTAATTATTATATTATTCTAGGAACTTAATAATAATATTAAGTTCCGTTGTCAAGGGAAAGCAGGAAACAAATATAATCATCGACTTACACACTTTGTTACTAAGGCTGTATCACTGACTTACATGATCGACAGTGGGAAAAAGAATATATTTTATCTACTCCTACTGCACAATGGCCATGAATTATGATTCATAATTCACGGTTGGCAGCCAATCATAAAATTCTATTTTCATTATTCAATAGTTTGCAAATTGCAACCAATCAGAAAATTCTATTTTCATTATTCAATAGGTTGTAGCCAATCACAAAATTCATTCTTATTATTAAATGACTTTTGAAGTTAACAGCTGTCACAAATGTCATAACTCGGAAATATAAACACAAGGCTCCTATTGCATAGGAGTAGATAAAATATAGTATTATATTCGCGATTATGGCCATTATTCACTCAGATGACTTGCGCCACGCGCCTTCGGCTTGTGGCGCAAATGTCATCTTCGTGAATAATGGCTGTCATAATCGCTCATATAATAATATACTATTATCTACTCCTACTGCACAATGGCCATGAATTATGATTCATAATTCACGGTTTGCAGCCAATCAGAAAATTCTATTTTCATTATTCAATAGGCTGTAGCCAATCACAAAATTCATTCTTATTATTAAATGACTTTTGAAGTTAACAGCTGTCACAAATGTCATAATTCTGAAATATGAACACAGGCTCCTATTGCATAGAAGTAGATAAAATATCGTATTATATTCGCGATTATGGCCATTATTCACTCAGATGACTTGCGACACGCGCCTTCGGCTTGTGGCGCAAATGTCATCTTCGTGAATAATGGCTGTCATAATCGCTCATATAATAATATACTAATTACATTTCTTACTTGTAGCATGATTAATGTTCATTTATTGAGTCTATGTTTATCTCCTTTTTTAATATAATGAAGCATATTGTTCTGTAATATAAATGTTACTGTATTAGGTTTTTATTATGAAGATTAATATTATTTATCTTACAGTAGCGCCTATTACCATACATTATACAACTGTTTTCAGTGACTAAAATGAAGTTTTATTCACAAGTGAGTTTTCATTATTTATACTACTGCATTGTTGGTAGCACTGTCGAGCTATGTCAAATTAATAATTTTCAGGTTAAGTTTTGCATCAGTCTGTGTCAAATAACAAACAAAACCTAACCTACGAACCTCGAATTTGACATCGACTGACAATACACTTCAGTACTGCCAATAGACTTCAGTACTGTCAAACGTATATCACAAATCATAGGCGACTAATTATAAATTTAGTTCGCGACATAATCTGACTGCCCAAACTAGTTAGACACAAGAATTGCTACTGTAAGATAAAACGTCGTATATCACACGTGAGCGAAATGCCATTATAAGCTCATGAGAAACTGTATCTCTCGTGCTGGGGCACTCGCGATTCAAAATTCTCACTCGCAAATAATGATGCATTTCTCTCACTTATAATATAATTTACTATTATTACTATTATTACAGGAAGCTGTAATTAACCCTATTTATAAGAAAGGAGACCGACTCGTTTGTGCCAATTACAGACCAATATCTCTCCTAAACGTAGGGTACAAACTGTTGGCCACATTAATAAATAATAGGTTAAGAAGAATTGCAGAAACAAAAATAGGAGAGTACCAGTGTGGCTTTAGGGAAAACAGATCGATAACCGACCAACTTTTTACACTACGGCAGATACAAGAAAAAACAAAGAAAAAAGGAATAACGCTGCACATGCTGTTCATAGATTTTCGCCAGGCATACGATAGCCTAAACAGAAAGAAGTTATTCCAGACAATGACAGAACTAAACCTTCCAAAACAGCTAACCACACTAGTGGAAATGACCCTGGCAGAGACATGGAGCCAAGTCAAGATACACGGGACAGTTTCAGAAAGTTTTAAGACAACGAAAGGCTTACGACAAGGGGACCCTCTATCTACAACATTATTCAATATAGCCCTAGAGGGTATAATGAGAAATAGTAAGGTTGCAGGCGACAAAAGTATACTAAGGAGCTCCTATCAAGTAATGGCTTATGCTGACGATCTGACCATTATCTCGAGAACAAAAGAAGAACTAAAAACCATCGTGAAGAAAATAGAAAAAGAAGCAAGACAGTATGGCCTAGAAATAAACGAAGAAAAAACGAAATATCTACTGACGGCATCAAAGAAGAGCAGAGATGGAAACGGTTTGAAAATAAAAAGTGATCTGGACGACAAAAAGTACAGTTTCGAACAAGTTAATAATTTTGTGTATCTCGGTACAGAAATAACCGACTCAAACAATCAGTACAGTGAAATCGAGAGAAGAATGCTTATAGGAAAAAGAAGTGCCGCGTCTTTAAAATCACTAATAAAGAACAAAAACGTCTCGAGAAGGGTAAAGCTAAGAGTGTACAAAACCATTATAAGACCGACTGTAGTGTATGGAAGTGAAGTGTGGGTGCTAAATAAAGTGTATATGAGTAAGCTGATGATCTGGGAAAGAAATATACTAAGGCAAATATTTGGGGGGATTAGAGAAGGGGACACATGGAGAAGGCGCACAAACGAAGAAATCTACAGCCTGTTTAAGGAAACTACGATAGTAAACGTAATAAAGCAACGGAGACTCAGATGGTTGGGCCACCTGGGAAGAATGGCAAATGAAAGGATTCCAAAAATGGTTTTCAAGGAAACTCCGGAAGGCACAAACAGAAGGGGAAGACCTCAAAATGAATGGTTTAAAGATGTGAAAGAAGACTTAAAAGAATTAAAAGTAGAAAACGGGGAAAACCAAGTAATGAGAAGAAAGGAATGGAGGAAGATAACAGAAAAAGCCAAGGGCCTTAAAGGCCTCTCGAGCTGATTTATATATATATATTATTCATTACTTGGTTTTAGTAAATTAAAATTTAAGATGGAGTGCCTTTTTATTCCTCTCCATTTTATGTCTCAGAAAAAACTATATTGCATTATTTACGTGGTATCTGTAATTAAATGAATTGACACGATGTACTTAAGAGTATTTGAAATTTGTACTTACTGGTTTTAAAAGTTACTTTATAAGTTTTTAAAAATTAAAATTAATAAATTAGATATTCACATACCTGGTGACAATGAAACTACTACCTACAGCGGCATTTCGAAACGGCTTGAGATAGAAATATGCAATTCGGTATGTTGATAGGGTTGAAAATTGTGAACAATTGTAACGTAAAAACAATTGAATCTCGTTTCCGGTTTCACCGGAAATGACGTTGACTTTGTTATTTTAAATGGGACATCCTATATATTTTCTCTTTTTATGACTCTCTGAACAATTCTAAATAACTTTTATCTAACATACCCCATGTCTATAATTAATAGTTTTTGAAATAGAGCCGCTTAAAAATATGCCGTAATTCCTATTTGTTTGTATTTTACGGAATAACGGAGTAGGCCAGGACAGGGGTTGCTATGGTATTTTCAACCCTATTGACATACCGAATTGCATATTTCTATCTCAAGCTATTTCGAAATGCTGCCGTGGGTAGTAGTTTCATGGTCACCCGGTATATGTTAAAAACAGTTTGTCGTTAGTTGGAGGCACTTGTTTGGTTTAGACTGTGTTAGTTCTGTAAATATTATTATTATTTTTTAATATTACTCCATTAAATAAGAACTTTCTTTTGTAAAAATTTTTGTAATTTGAACGTTGGGTCTCTATATTGAAATAAACAAATAAAACAAAAAATTCACTAAAATTTGATTTGGAGATACACCGAAGAATTTTTTGTTTATTTTGTGCCTTAAGCCGGTCCCAGACTACTGGTGTTATGCGTATGATCGTGCACACACTCGTGCAGTTCCCATCGGTTGTCGGTAAAATAACACGAGTCAAAGGAAAATTATATCGATTTTGCTTGTAGTCGCACTTGCGAATGTTGCTAGCACAAGTATATACGAGTAGTCTGGGAGGTTAAGCAAGCATTCGCGAACGTTCGTGAGTAGTCTGGAACCGGCTTTATAATTTTGAAACATCCTATGTTTTCCAAATGTTAAAACTAACAAACTTCTTAGTTACATTTTAGTGTCTCGACATGGAGCCACATAAAAACGGAGTGTAAACAGTAGTTTCCACTTAATTACCACCTGACTAACAAGCCTTCTTGAGCTCCCTGTAAGCATTGGTCAACTAAGAGTTAACGAATTAATCACTACTTACGTTGCAGGGTCAAACATATTGCTTAGCATAAAGCACTGCGTCGCAATAGGAGGTGTAGTGTTGGTTTGTACTTGTGGAACGACGGGTTGCCCTGTGGCCATGCTCAGGGCGTTGGCCGCTGCTTGTGGCACTTGCAAACCAGCGCCTTCTGCCAGTTTGAACATTAACTGTAATCGGCCAGTGGCCCCAAGATCGATCCCCGAGCGGTCAAGCTCGTCGGAGTCTAGTATCGATGGGCCCTGCGATTGGAGGTCGAGCCTTTCAGTCACGTTCCCTACTTTCATGGGCCGACCGGCTAGTTCGAATCCATTCAGCTGCTCCAAAGCCTTTTTCGCATCCTCACAGTTGTGGAACTGAAAAATAACCGTTAGTCCGAGATGCATTTGAGGGGAGCACCAAGCTACTTACTGTAATAAAACCATAACCTTTGGAGCGCCCCGTTTCTGGATCCATGATCAGTTGGATGTTGTCGATTTTGCCAAAAGGCTCAAAAATGCCCCGCAGCATGTCTTCTGTGATATTAAAGTGTAGGGAGCCGACATACAGTCGCATAGGACCGGTCATGGTTTTGGGCATTAGGTTGGGCATCGAGTTGCCCATTCGATTTTTCTCTGCTTGCGTGTGTTGGACAATTATAGGGACTCCTGATAGTTTCTGTCCGGACAATCCTAATGCCTGTAAATTAAAAAATGTATCAGTATCAGCACATAAAAACTAACCATTTTCACATTTTAACAAGACTGTTGAAGGTTCCTTTGTAAGATCTAATTTATTTACTTATTTCCACTGTACCCTTGATATTTTTCGTATCTAATCAAATTGAAGAATCAGATGGTTGAGCTGGGCTCCATAGCTCAGTGGTAAGCATTCTTGCTACTGATCTAAGGGTCGCGAGTTCGATTTCAGGTCCTGGTGAGGTTTTTAAAAATAATATGGGATAAAAGGCTCTACAGAATGCCATCATTCGAAAGTGATGTAAAGTCTACACATTACACTTTTTCTGTAACGTCAGAAATAACAAAACATAGCGTTTAAAACGTATGCCTTATATTACAGTGAAATTCAAAAAGATCATTTAGATCACAGGTAGTACGCTTCAGAAAGAATTGGACATATACCTAGCCTTTAATGTATGGAATGTTCTAAATAGCACATTATTGAAACCAAGACATTCTTGGCCTATAGTCTGTTCACTAAACATAAAAACACAAAGTAGCCTTTGATTTCTAAAATTTCATGAGTGTACTTCCAAAATGCATCTTTTGTCTAGGAATGTACTTACAAAAAGTTACTAAAACAAATAGGTTAACAGCCAGTCTTATAAAGGCCACTAATCTGACGTTAACTTTAATTCGCTGTTAAAATAAACAAAAGCGCATTAAAATTTGTTTACTAATGAATAAAATGTCATAAGCACTGACGGTTTGATGCGCTTTTGTTTATTTTAACAGCGAATTAAAGTTAACTTCAGATTAGTGATCTTTATAAGACCGGCAGTAAGAGTGTGACATTTAATTAGCATCTATCATAACTGCTTTTATGGATGTTAAACAAATACTGTGTTGGATACTATTGATATAGTGTTTATTAATAGGTATTTTTATTACGTTTTATAAAAGTTCAGGCAAGAATTTCCAGAATAATATGTACTTTTGTCACTGCAATAATGAGATCTATTAATTGTCATTTATAAATTCAAAGTCACTTTTATGCAGGTGTGGAAACCTTTGCAGAGCAAAATACAGAATCCCTAGCACAAAAATTTTACGTTTATGCCAACTTCAGAAAAAATTAAATGTTTTTGTGTTTACTGAATGGCCTATATGTAATCCGATGTTTCTTCTCTTCGAAGAAGTCCGTAACATTTAAAATAAGATTTTTCCACAACCGTCTTAAAAGTCATTACTTTTAAATACCTGTTTGTACAGTTTGTAATTTCTTTTATCTCCGACAGTTTTAAGTTTGTAAAACTACTGTTTAATAACATGTTTTCATTAGTTTACGTCATCGGTAGAAATTACGACCGGTTGCTGGTAATCCTAATTTACATTGAATTTTTTTTTTATATTTACTGTGTTTTCTAGATTCTATCGTAGATAAAGTATCGTATGATACACATGCGTAAAGCATCTTTGGACACTCGCGGGGCTTAAAACGCTCGCTCACTCGCGTTTTAACTCTACCCCACTCGAGCCTAAAGAGTAGCTTTACGCACTTGTATCGTATATGTATAGTACATTTTTTTTCTATAATAATTTTCAAGGTCAACTTTCTATGAGATAAGTTGCATTCCTGCAGGGTCCCTAGTTTTAATAATGTTGGTACATAGATTTTTAGTTCTTTTCTTCCACTAAAAAAAATTATTGTAATTTTGACAGATATGTCATAATTTAATATCGCTTGCTTCATTTTTGCATTTAAAATTTTTCTTGGTTTTCTTTTTTTATCTGATTTTATTGATGACGATGATTCCATGTTAAAAAAAGAAATTTGTCAAGAGTTCAAATTAAGAAACTTTGACATTCAAAATTGACACAACCATAATTTTGAAAAAGTTCTACCAACACGAGGTATAAAAATTTCCTAGCGTTTTAATCACATGTCTACCAACATTGTAACACTTTGACAGTTATTATTAAAACCACTTTATATTATTTCAATATCTATTGTGGCTTGATTCATTTGTAAATAACTCGATGATTTATTTGTAGTATTAGAGTATGTATAGCATTTATCTTTTTCTTAGATATTCTAAATTTTGTAATGGGCATGCTCGTACCTAATTAGTGTAGGCTGTTTTGGGAAAAAGGGACGAGCACCACGTGTTTGTGGGCCAGACAGTCGAGCGGATAGATAGATAGATAGATATTTTTATTAATCCCAGGAACATGTTCATAAATACAATAGAACTATGTATGTAAATAATGATATGTTATAGGACTAGTCATTGCAACATGTAAATGCAAGGCAACGGCAAAATTTTGTGCTGTTTAAAAATGTCTGCATGAATCTCTAGATCTTAGCCTAAGCATATAACGTAGACAACACTTTTGCAACACAAAAACTCTCCGAGCATCCGATGCACAGCAAAGCGTATGAAATACAAGAATGGACAAAGGCAAATAAAATACACTATTCAAAAGAAAAAAGTAGTCACGTATTCAAAGTACCGTAAATTTAATTCCAGTTTAGGAATTTTGTTGAAACTTGGTATAAGTGAACACTTGTCCTTTATCCTTCATCTAATAGACTTGCCTGTCCGGGACGCTGTTTTGTCTGTCCGGGACGCTGTTTCAGCAGCCAAACCGTAAGAGATAGAGAAAAAAGTTATTAAATGAGACATTTGTCTCACTGGTTGCTAGTCTTTAATAATTTCCACATATTACAAAAATATCATCAAGTGTGCTTATGTCAAATAAGTTAGATAAATTAAGTAACAAAAACAAAGTAGGGTGAACATTATTATTATTTTTGTAATACCTACTTGTTAAAGATTTCTTTAAGGACTGTTTACTATTACGTAAGCAACCCCTTTACGGCCCGGCCGTAAAAAGTGTTCGTAAAGACCACGGCCTGCTAAATTATGTGCTAAACGTCAAAGTGACGTTTGTCACTTGCTTACAGGCATATACAAAATTGGAAATAAATGACATTTATAAACAACAGTTGCAACGTCCTACGCACTCTCATTCTAAAATGTTATTACACAAATCTAGCGTTTTGATGAAAATAAAATAGAAAAAGATAGGTATGACTGAATTGTATGTAGGTATTACAAAATATTATTTACATGCATACATGCTAGTGTACTTGTTAAAACTGCTTCTTAACATTATGGGTGAACACATTCAAGATGTACCACAAAGAAGAAGGCAACTAATGCCAATACAGGTTATGCGAGCGGTATCTACAAGAAGGGCGATCTCAGCGGTAGGTCGCTCAACAATTGGGAATTGTACAGGGAACTGTGTGGAAGCTCTGGCGACGTTACAGGGAGACTACTGTAGGTGAGGACCGTTTTCTTCGTTTGCAAGCCCTACGCAGTCGTACAGCTACAGCACGAGACCTTCAAGCAGACGTTCGACAAGCTTCTAGGTGCATAATTAGTGACCAAACTGTTAGAAATAGACTGCATGAGGTTAATCTAAGGTCCAGAAGACCAGTTAAAGTGCCCAAATTGTCCAGAAACCATCGTAGAATGCGAGTGCAATTCGGCCGAGAACACCTAAACTGGTAACTGAGGCACTGGCGACGTGTCATGTTTACAGATGAGTCTAGGTTCCTTCTATCAGGTAACGATGGACGTATACGTGTATGGAGAAGACCAGGAGAACGTTACCTTTCCAATACAATGCATGAAACTATTCCTTTTGCTGGAGGATCGATAATGGTATGGGGCGGCATCACATTAGATAGTCGTAATGAGCTTTTCATTGTTCGAAATGGTGCTCTGAATGCACAAAGATACATAAATGAAATCCTACATGTACATGTTCGTCCGTATGCCCAAAATATTGCTCGGAAATTCATGTATATGCATGATAATACCAGCCCACATGTCGCAAACATAATGATTAATTATCTTCAAGATCAAGACATTCAAACAATGAATTGGCCAGCATGTAGTCCGGACATGATTCCCATAGAGCACATGTGGGATATGCTGGGAAAAGCTGTTCACACTCGTCGAAACCCCCCCACAAACTCTTGCTCGGTTAGAACACGCTCTGATAGAAGAATGGCAGCGCATCCCACAGGATGTGATTCGTAGGCTAATTCGAAGCATGCCAAAACGCTGTCAAGCAGTAAGTCGAGCAAGAGGAGGCAATATTTCATATTGAATTTATTGTCATCATAATTAATGAAGTAAAACTGACTCTTAAATTTCCTAGATTACTTTAGTTTTTGTTACTGATAAGCTCGAAGCTATACAAAGATTACAAATTTAATTAAATTTTTAAAAAACATGTAGCATTATCCAAAAAAAATAATTTATCTACATATACAGGGTGCCCGAATTTCGTAGGGACATGGGTTTTGTATTTGAAGAGATAGAGAGATGGTTAAATTAGCAAAAAGGTGCAGGTTTTAGAGCTCATTAAGAATGCATCTTCAAATTTTACTCGTCATGGCCCACTTGTCTAAAATTTAAAAAAAAAACAAAATCTCCTAATTTCTTTTATATGCCGTAACTTTTTTGTTACTTAAGATATTAAGATGCGATTTGAACTAATTTGCATGGTAATTTAAATACATTTATTGACACTTAATAAAACCAATTTCATTTGTGTAAATATTTAGTAATCTAACCTAACCTCAAAATTTTAAATTGGTACCGTGCAATTTTTTTGGCCCTTTTAAGAGAGGATTTTTTTCTGAATGCAATGATGTATTACATGATATGGAAACTTTTTCTAAATTTTGAAAAACTGAGCTTATTCTTTTTACAGGCAGAAATCACTTGTGCCGTGATCACAATAATTTTGTTTTTTGTTTATCACGTTATCTGTGAAATTATGTTTCGAAATAAAAAGCAGGCTTATCATCATACGTGCCTTCCAGTAGTGTCAGTGTGTTCCGTATGTTTCACGCGTAAGTTCTACGTTCTTGTAGCACTTGATATACGCACAAAATACATCATATTTTGAAAAGTTTCCATTATAAGTTGAAGTAATAACACTCACACTACTGACAGGCACGTATGATGATAAGCCTGCTTTTTGTTTCGAAACATAATTTCACAAATCTTATAGACTACTCTTGTTAGCGTGCTTATTTTTCACGCGTGTGAATTATTCAACTCAGCTGCTAACCCTCCACACTTGTGAAAAAAGTTGCACTACCAACACTTGTGGTCTAAATAACTATTTTTGCATAGTGATCATGAAAGTAGTCTTTTTTTAACAAAAAATCTTGAAAAAAGTACCACTTCTTTTAATGCAAAATCGTGAAAAAAAGTACAGTTTTTTAAACTATTTTATTGAAATTGTGAATTTCCAATTTGACAGTTGTAAATTCCGAACTCCTTTTCGACTAAATTTCGAGTTACAAGAGATTACTAAAAATCCCTTTCTTCATTCATTTTCTTGATTCACTTGGGCTTGCGTATTTGCAATTTATTGTCGTATCTTCGTTTGCAATCTGACCAAACCATTTCTATCGCATTATATGAGCATGGTAAGGAGGCAGTCTTAACATTTTATGACCAAATTGTTTAACATATTCGCCTAGATGATATTTTTACTTCCTTTTACGATAAAGGAAGTATTGGATTCACCCCAAAAATTCAAAATTGAGTTTTTAACAGATCCTCACGTTTTAGAGTACTCTGAATCCAAAAAAACGTGTTTTTGTTAATTGGTCTGTTTGTGAAACAGAATATCTCAGAAACAAAAAGAGGTATGACATTGAAACTTCATATATAAGTTTTGTGTACTATGTAGATGAGACAGCAAGCTTGTGAAGAAAATCGCATAACCAGAAGTAGTGATGTAGGTGACGAATATTTCCAAGCGAATATTTCCGAAATTTTCGCCTAAGAAAAAACGAATATTTGAACTTCGTGTTTTAGGGGATTTTATAATCAAATATGCGCATTATTTCCAGGAATGTTTAGTCTCTATAGCCAGTATTTCGACCTTCATAATGGCTTATTGCTGACTGTACAAAATGTCGCCAGTTACAAAACAATATTAATTACAGTAAATAATATTTGGAAAATATACCTATAAATTACATGTTTTAATAGGGCTACAAACTAGAAACGGCGCGCGTCTTCATTTATAATTTCATATATAATTTACACATTGCATATACAGTTGCAAGACTATAAGACGTGTTGTGTAACATTTTATTTAGTGTTCAGTGTTTTAATTTTTTTTTTTTTTTTTTTAGGTATCGTTTATTGCCAGATCAACAACCATTTGTTATACATGGCATAGGTAAAAGATTTTGTAACATAATGGTAACTTAGACTATACATTATAACATTGTGCGACAGAGTAATAGGCGCAGTGAATTTACATTTTGTTTAATTGTGTCTTTGGATTGTTAGAACTAGGTCCTGGGGTAATTTGCGTCTAAGCCTGGAGTGAATGTTCGTTTTGAACAGTTCATAGTATACCGCACCACTACATGCACTCGCGTTTGAGATGAATTTTTCCGCACAGTTTTTGATATATTGGCCAATGGGTAAGATGCCGAGTTCTTCGTGTAGCTGAGTATTTCTAACGTACCACGGTGCGTTGACTGTTATTCTTAGAATCTTATTTTGGAGGCGTTGAATTTTCTCTATGTTGGTGTTTGAAGTGTTGCACCAGATCGGCGATCCATATAGGACAAGAGGTTGAATCAGGGTTTTGTAGAGTAATGTTGCGCATTCTGTTTTTAGTGTAGATTTGCGGTTAATGAGTGGGTATAGTTGTCTTAGTCTAGTATAGCTTTGGATAAGCTTCTGATTTATGTGGTACCCCCAGCTTAGGCGAGTATCAAAGTATAATCCCAGGTATTTCACAGCGCTGTCTTTGGGATTCCAGAGTATTTCGTTGTTCTCTATTTGTATACAGGGAGGATTGTTGAGCCTTCTTAGCGTAAAAATTTTGGTTTGACATTTTTCAGGGTTTATTCTGATGTTCCACGTTTTAAACCATGATAGGAGTTTGTCAGGTGCGGTCTGTAATTTGGTAATAGCTTCATTAAGATTGTCGGATTGTGTGAACAGAGAGGTATCATCCGCGAAGGTTGCTATTGTTGCACCAGGCTCTGGCAGGTCGGCCGTGTATATGCTAAAGAGGACCGGCCCCAAAATACTGCCCTGCGGGACTCCGGCTCGGATCTTAGTGGTTTCAGACAGGGTTGTGTTAACTTTTACTGCAAATGTTCTATTCTCCAGAAAGGAAAAGATGATTGCCTTGAGATGAGTGGGCATTGTAATGTCTAGGACAGGCGTCGGCAACCTATGGCACGCGTGCCAGGCTTGGCACGCGATGGGGTTCTGAATGGCACTCTACAAATAATCAGGGAAATCGCGAAAATATCGAGACGAAGTGATTTTTAAATAAGAGAAAATGTTAAATTATAATTATTTATCTAACGTGGCTCGCCAATGTCACGAAAATCTGCGCGAAGGGTGAGTGAGAGCGCATTCGGAGTAAAAGGGATTAAACATACGTAGCGCCGACTAGTTATCGAAGCGGACATCACGTATGTTCAAGCCGGAATGACATTCGCCCCTCTCTTTCTCGTTTTGCTACTGCGCACCATTTGCCTGTAATACCAGTTAAACTTGCATTTCGTTTAATACTGGTCGTTACTTTCCGTTCTAACTTTTTTGTGAAGACTTGTATCTTATTGGTTTAATATTTGTTATAATTCATCCATATTTAATCAAATGGAGGGTAAGAAACAAAAACTAAATGTTCGCGGATTTCAAGACTATTGGACGAATGAATATGGATTTATACAACTAAAGGATCGTGCTGTATGTGCGATATGTCGCGAAAGTGTCGTATGCCGCACGTCAAGTGTACAAAGACATTTCCAAACCAAACATCAGTCCACATTTAATAGCAACGATGAGAAATGTGAAACTATAAAGAGAGCTGTTTCTGGTTATAAGAAACAAGTAACTTTTTTTAGTGGAATAACTGGAACGAAGCCTAAAGCGACAGAATGCAGCTTCGCAATTGCTCATTGCATAGCTGCCAAAGGCAAACCCTTTACAGATGGGG
Source organism: Agriotes lineatus (assembly GCA_940337035.1). Lineage (NCBI taxonomy): Eukaryota > Metazoa > Arthropoda > Insecta > Coleoptera > Elateridae > Agriotes > Agriotes lineatus. The sequence continues at coordinate 59,536,873 of OW679198.1, forward strand.
AATATATAAAGGAAATCTTTATAAAAAGTGCTGAAAAGTTGTTTAGCGATTTACCTAACCAACAAACCATATTATCCCGAATTCGAGAAATACCGGCTTCTGCGCGAACAATTGAAAGAAGAATAACTGCAATGGCAGACAATGTAACAACAAAACAGAATTCTGGATTACAAGAAGCTGTTGCATTTAGCGTCGCTGTTGATGAAAGTACCGATGTAAATGATATTGCGCGGCTTGCAGTATTTGCACGGTATTGTGATAAAGGTCAAGTTTATGAAGAATTATGCAATTTGATTCCTCTGTCTGGGACAACTAAGGGGCAGGATATTCTTGCTTCATTCATAAATTATTTTGACAGCAAGAACATTAATATCAAAAAAATATTTTGTGTAACTACTGACGGCGCACCTGCAATGGTTGGCAAGGATAGAGGATTTGTCAAACTTCTTGAAAATCATATTGGACATAAAATATTGAACTTCCATTGTATAATACACCAGGAAAGTTTAGTTGCCAAAATTTCGTCACAGCGCTTAATTCCTGTAATGAACACTGTTGTTAAAATAGTTAATTTCATAGTGTCTCGCTCTTCATTGACACACAGGCAATTTAAATCTCTTTTAGAAGAAATGGAAAGTGAATATGTTGACCTCCCCTTATACAGCCATGTTCGTTGGCTTAGTCGAGGCAATGTCTTGAATAAGTTTGTGTCATGTCTGGAACACATTAAAGTTTTTCTTAATGAAAAGGAACAACATTTCCCCGAATTGAACGATAAAGAATGGTTATGCAAATTGATGTTTCTGACTGATATAACTAAACATCTCAATGAACTAAACTTAAGATTGCAAGGAAAGCGCCAAACTGTGCTCGAACTTTTTGAATATTGGACAGGATTTGCTACAAAATTAAATATATTTTTATGTGATATTAATACTAGTACCTACAAATACTTCCCAAATGTTGCAGCGCTTGCAAATAAATCGACCATAGACAAAGATGAACTTAAAACCTACGTTGAAGCACTTAAAGATGAATTTTCAAGAAGATGCAAAGACTTTGAAGCTCATGTGCCTATATTTTCCTTCCTCATAAAACCAGATTTAATAGATCCATTAATAATCCCGCTTGATTTTTCAATTTTTGAGTGGATGAATGTTGATAATTTTGAAATGGAACTTATCGAACTAATATCTTCAGAATTATGGAAAACAAAATTTAAGGAATTACGAAAAAATCTGGAAGATGACTCTATGGAAAAATCGACTACTATATTAAATTGTTGGATGTCATTGCCGGAAAGATTTAATTGTTTAAAGAAAATTGCATGTGCTCTCCTTTCCGCTTTTGGTTCCACATATCTCTGTGAACAAATTTTTTCTCACATGAAACATATTTTGAGTCCACAAAGAAGTCGTTTAACAACTGAACATTCAGAATCTTGTGTGAAATTAAAAGTCACAAATTATACCCCTGATATTGAAATATTAAGCAAAAATGTGCAGGGACAAGGTTCGCATTAAAATTTTTTAATTTATGTTAGAATTTTATGTTATTTTTTAATAAATATGTTTAAAAGATAAATTTGGTATAAAAAATTTTTAATTTATGTTAGAATTTTATGTTATTTTTTAATAAATATGTTTAAAAGATAAATTTGGTATAAAAATTTTTTAATTTATGTTAGAATTTTATGTTATTTTTTAATAAATATGTTTAAAAGATAAATTTGGTATAAAATTTTTTTAATTTATGTTAGAATTTTATGTTATTTTTTAATAAATATGTTTAAAAGATAAATTTGGTATAAAATTTTTTTAATTTATGTTAGAATTTTATGTTATTTTTTAATAAATATGTTTAAAAGATAAATTTGGTATAAAAATTTTTTAATTTATGTTAGAATTTTATGTTATTTTTTAATAAATATGTTTAAAAGATAAATTTGGTATAAAAATTTTTTAATTTATGTTAGAATTTTATGTTATTTTTTAATAAATATGTTTAAAAGATATATTTGGTATAAAATTCTTCTCCTCTAGAACCCCATTATATAATTTAGAATTAAGGCGGCACCCTGAATCATATTGGTAGAGTGGCTTGGCACACCACAGCTAAAAGGTTGCCGACCCCTGGTCTAGGATTTTCTTCTTAAGGCCTTCTGTCCATACCCTGTCGAACGCCTGCGCGACATCGAGGAAAATTGCTACCGTATATTGCTTGTTGTTAAAGCCTTGTTCAATAAGCTCGCTTATTCTTTGAAGCTGGTGACTCGCTGAGTGACCTTTCCTGAATCCAAATTGGTATTTTGGTATTGTGTTTTGGTTTTCAATATGTTTCTGTAGTCGACTATAAATGACTTTTTCAAGGAGCTTTGAAAGTGATGTCAGCAAGCTAATGGGTCTATAGCTGTTTAGTATCTTTCTGTTTTTACCCGGTTTTGGGAACATTACAATGTGTGCGTGCTTCCAGGTCTGTGGAAAGTAGCCCAGTCTCATGCAGGCATTGAAAGTGGAGCATAGATAAGCGATTGTCTTCTTCGTAAACTGTTTGAGAATTGTGTTGGTGATTAAGTCGTGGCCGGGAGATTTTCTGTCTGGAAGTTTTTGTATGATATTAGTGAGTTCGTTAGGCGATGTGGGTTGAATACAATCTGGAATTGGTGCTCTTCTTTCGATATCATTGGTAATTTGTAATTGGTGGGCGGGTGTACAAGTGATTGCAGGGGTGAAATTGTTTTCGAGATGACTGGCGAAGGCGGCAGCTTTTTCAAGGTCTGAGGTGTAAGTTATATTAGTGGTTTCGGAAGATATTGGGGGCAGCTCTTCCTTTTGATTCAGTATTTTCCTTGTGGTTTTCCATAGGCCCCAGTCTCCTGTGCTAAAGTCGGCTATGTGTTTTTGGTATGAGTTAATTCTTAAGGTATCTAGCTCTAGTTTGATTCGGTGGGTTATGTTGTTCAATCTGTTTTTGAGTTGGGGATTCCTTGTTCTTTGCCATTCACGTCGAAGTTGGCTTTTCATTTTAATTAGGTCAATGACGTATCTTGGAGGGCTGTGATCGATCTGGTAGGCTCGTTTGGGTGTTGTTATAGTGGCGATTCTGACACTTTCTTCTATTGTTGATGTGAGATGACTTATGGTTGTATCAATGTCTTTCTCTGTTTGAAGATTTCTTGGACAGTGAAGTTTACTGTTCATCTGGTCTTCGAAGATGTTCCAGTCTATTTTGCCATTGATTAGTTTTGGACTGGGCTGTTTGATGGTTAATGCGTTCGTGAATGATACTAAGACGGGAAGGTGATCCGAATTCAGTTCGGTTATGACTCTTTGGAAGATTGGTTTATTGAAGTTTTTCTGTAGGACTATGTCAAGTATATCAGGCTGATGATCAGCCCGATACGGGAAATAGGTGTAGTCATTAGGTGCTAGGATTTGGAATGAATTATTTGTGGCCAGATTTTCTAGTTTGTTACCTTCGGGGTTTGCAGCTCTACATCCCCACAGGGTATTTTTGGAATTTAAGTCGCCTAGCACTAGCATTGGTTCGGACGTGTCAAAAACTCTTATAATGTCTTCCTCTACTATTTTGATGTTAGGCTGTCTGTAGGCACTGGTTATTGTGACGCTGCTTTGGTCATCAAGTTTAACCTTAATTGATATCAACTCGATTTTTAAATTTGGGATTTCGGGAAGTAGAGAATGCTCGTATTTGTTTTTGATAAGTACCGCCACTCCACCGGCTGCTACTCTAGAGTTGCGATCTTTTCTGTGTATGTTGTAACCTGGTATTCGGAATTTGATGGTCTGGTCAAGATGTGTTTCTGTTATGCAGGCTATATCCACGTCATATCTTGCTAGAAAGCTAATAAATAGCGAGCGTTGGTTGGCGATGCCATTAGCATTCCAATTGAGGATGGTTAAGTTTTGTATCGCTTTCCTTCGATTACGGTCCATTGATAAGCATTGGGAGGAGAGTGTTAATAATGAAGGTTTTGATTTGACTGAGATATGGCGCAATAAGGTCAAGTAGGATTTGGATGAGATTAGTTGGTGTTGATGGTGTGTTTGGTGAGATAACAGTATTGCTCGAGGTTAGGCCACTTTTAAGTTTGTCTGCAAAAGTCTGCGTGTTGTTTACGTACGAGTTTGCTGGTTGAGTTCGTTTGCGTTGTTGTAGTAGTTCAATGTGGCGAGGGCAGCCGCGGTAATTTGCGCTATGAATGCCTCCGCAGTTGGCGCATTTAGGTGGTTCGTTGGGTCTCTTTTGGCAATCGGTATATAAGTGGTCCCCTGCACATTTTACACATGTTGGTTTTAAGCTGCAGTAGTTTCTTGTGTGGCCGTACTGCTGGCACCTGTGGCACTGCGGGATGTTTTTGGATTTCCTTCTGGCCTCTACTGTAACTATAGAGTGAAATATTGATTTTAGAGAGTATATTCGTTTTGCTTCCTCGTTGTTGGTAAGTTCCAGTGCACATACTGGCAGAGGCTTTCTATCTTTGGTGTATAGGCGTGTTACTTTAATTACTGGTACTTGACCAGCTAGTTCCTTTTTTATTTCTTCATCGGTGAGTGATAATGGAACATTTTTAATAACTACTGCTATTGGTTTGTCAATGGGATTTTGATAGGTGTGATATGGAATTTTGTTTTCTGTAAAGTACTTGGTTAACGTTTGAAAATCTTCTATTTTTGTTAAGTTGATGCGTAATGTAGTTGTATTATATATTGTAGTGAAAGTCCCCTTTGCTTGTTTTTGAATGTCTTCAATTAGGACATTGTGATTTACGGAATTCGGTAAGTAGATTGGTGGAATTTTTATACTTGGTGTTGTTGTTTCTGGCTGTGTTTTATTTTCTACACCTGGGGTGTTGCTGCTGGGGGATTCGTCACTAGTTAGCTTCTTTTCTAGATTTGTTGGTAGATAGAATTTGTTGCTTGCTAGTAAGTCTTGGGAGGTCCATGCGTACCGTTTTTGTACATCGTTAATAGGCGGTGTTTTAAATTTTTAAAATGCCCAAAAATAAGTTGCTAGCGTGGCAATATTTTAATTTAGTAGTTACCAATAAAAATAAAGAATATAAATGTACATTTTGCAATGCAAAATATTCTAAGAATTCCAGTGGTCTTACAGAGCATCTTATTAAACGTGTGTGATGTCCATATTCGGTGAAAAATTGTTTCACCAAAACCATCAAGGTAAGATACCTGTTATAATACTTATAGATATAGTCTGTTCAGTAAACATAAAAACACAAAGTGGCCTTTGATTTCCAAAATTTCATGAGTGTACTTCCAGAATTTATCTATGTCTAGGAATGTACTTACAGAAAGTTACTAAAACAAATAGGTTAAGGGTGTGACATTTACTTCCCATCTGTCATAAATGTTGTAATTAACTACTTTTAAGGGTATTAACAATTACTGTGTTGGATACTATTGACGTAGCGTTTACTAATACGTATTTTTATTACATTTTAGAAAAGTTCAGGTGAGAATTTCTAGAAAAATATCTACTTTGACACTGACAGTGAGAAATACTAATTGTCATTTTTAAATTCAAATCTGCCTGTATGCAGGTGTGGAAACCTTTGCAAAACAAAATACAGAATCCCTAATTCAAAAATTATATGCACATACCAACTTCAAAAAAATTTAAATGTTTTTGTGTTTACTGAATGCCCTATACTGTACATATTTATGTACCTACCTACTTATTTTGTGAAATTTTAAAACAATTATATCCAATTGTATGCAGCAAAACAAAATAATGACGAAGAAGTCTTCCCCATCAACCTCGACATTTTCAACTACGGCTAGACTGTCTTCTCCATCTACTTCATCACAATTTATGTTGGACAGTTTTTTAGACAGAACTTCTGATGAATAAAAGGTATACCAAGAAATGTTAGTTATTTTTAAGATTAAATAAGTAAAGGCTTGTTTTCAGAAAAAATTAGATCAGTTATTTGCCAGAGCAGTATTTTCTTCTGGATGTCTAACTTTAACTGAAAATTGCCACTGGATTAAGTTTTTTACAGCCATAAGACCATCGTATAAGCCGCCTAGTAGATATCAGTTAGCTCATACGCTTTTGTATTACGAATATGTAAACGTTAGAGACCAAGTTCTGTCAAAAATTAGCAAGTTGCATGGGCATCAAAATATGATGATTTAACTCAACTTACCTATATACAAAGTTGCTTAGTTTTTGAGATTTAATAAATATAAAATAATTTTTGTAATCGTATTTATAATGTAACAAACTATTTCACCTTGATCTTTTTCATTGATTTTATAACCCTCCCCCCCCAACCCAAATTATTTTTCTTCGTGTCAGCATCGGCGGAATGTAGATAACCTTAGTTGTAGGTGCAAAGGTGATGCACATTACTGAAATACTTTTGATTATACAGGGTGTCTCAAAAAAGCACGGCACATAAAACTTACTTTTTTTATGGAATTCCCTATATTTAGGCAGCTTGAAGGTTTTGAATTGACTCGTAATGAAATATACTATTCTTTAGTTAAATTTAGTTTATATCTTTACACTTAATGCAAATAATGTAACAGATTTAGTTTTTTGCATAGTGATCACAAGTGTTTTTTTTTAAACGAAAAATCGTTAAGAAAGAATTACTTCTTTAAACAAAATTTTACTGATCTGCCAAATGTAGAACGAACACAGCTATTGCTAAAGTTATAATAGGTACAAAATAATATGAATGTCATAACAACTACCCTAATAAATTACTAAAACAAAGTAACACAAATTAGTTTGGAATAAACTGTTATAATCCTTGCTAATTATATAAACTCCAACCACAAGTTCACCAGACTGCAACGATTCACATCGGGCGTGTGGTCGCTTAAATTTTTATCGATCGATAAGAAGCTAGCCAAAACAATGACATGTGCGATTAGTCGGCAACGTCCCCCCTCGCCCCCCCCCCCACCGGCCCTGCGGCCACCTGACCATCAGAAGTGTTTAAAATTATGCCACTGACCCATTCATTTAGACTGCTTGCAAACCTAATACCCTACATTTGAGGTGCATGCTTTTTAAGACGAGAGAGCACCACTTAATAAGTAAATTTTAAGATCGTCGGATTTTCGCGACTAAATCGCATCCTTAATCAAAAAATCTCGTTATTAAAATTTGTTCAGAATCGTTCAAATAAGCTAAATCCGAAATTTCATTAGAACCAAAAAAATTTGAAAATCTAAAACATTTTAGACGGGAATGGTTAAATGAGAATTTTCCGAGAAGATGGATAGGTCGTAACGTCCCCTAATCACATGGCACATTTTCAACATTTTTTGTTTTTAAGGAAATTTCGGATTTAGCTTATTTGAACGATTCTGAACAACTTTTATTAACATGATTTTTTGATAAAAAATCCCTTAATACGACTTCTCCAGTGTTGCTATTTATTTTAAATCGTAGTAGGCTAGCATTTTACCGCGAACGGAAAGTAACATACCCTAAAAGTAGAATTTAGTGAGGGTATAATCAGAATTTTTTTTTTAAAATCGATAATTATCTATATAAAAAAAATACTGAGGTGGTGCCGTCTAAAGTGAGACACACTGTAGAACGACGAAGCATACATACATTTTCAAATACATACAGTTCTACGTTTGCTTTTCATTACGACACTACTGTAAAGCAGGAACTTTAGTACACACATATCAACTGCATCCTGTAATGAAGAAAAGATACCTGCTTTAAATCAAATGCAGCTATAAACAACGAGCACGTTGCTATAAATAATTAAAATCGTTTTCACAGACTTCTTTCACTTCTGAAATTCAGATACAAAACTAAGGATTAAGGTTGGAAAACATAGGCCGCATATGAAAAGAGGTCCTAGCATTTAAGCACATAATAATTAGTAACATGTTCGCTTAACAGAGGGAAATATTTAAAAATTTCCGAAATTTTCCTGTTCGCGTCCTGTTAACAGAGTCCGCTTAACGGAGATTCCCTTCCATTTAAACTACATTGGTTCCCGACGGTGCCAAAAAAAATGTCCGCTTAATGGAGTGTCCGTTATGAGAGATTTCACTGAAATAAATTCTTTTTTTGCTTGATCTTTAAGAATGTACACTAAATACGAATTAAATAAGTACAACAAAGTAAATTTTTACATAGGTCTGGGATTTGTCATTTAGATTTTTCCCATGAGACAAATATTTTCAGAAGATTCAACAACCAAAATCTCGCAATTTCAAAGGTTTTGGAGTTCCCTCACTCCTCTCCACCCTTTTGCGAAAACCCCGACCCGATATTTTACTCCCTTCCCTTAAATGTGAATTTTTGTATGCTTCTAATATACCATTCCAAAAGAACTTCAACTTTGACATTAAAATCACTACACTAGATAAAAGCCCCAAAACTATATTGTTACTCACCAGTGCAACGCTTTCTGGATCCCGGAACTCAATATAAGCGATGCCTTTAAATCGTCTAGTCTTGTTGCATGTAATAAGTCGCACATCCCGCACTTTGCCGACCGAGCTAAAAAATTCTTCCAAGTCGCGAGCCCTCACCCTCTGAGACAGCTGCATGACGAATACAGTGCGAGCATCTCTTTCTTCAGGGCTGAGTTCTTCGAGAGGCGAGGAGCCCCCTCTGTTATAGCCCAACCCGATGGGCGACCGGGCTTTCTTTGGAAAAGGTAGGCGAACTGAAGGTGGCGAAGGTGAGCGTCTGCGCGGCACAGCCGCCGCCCTCTCCTTACTGCGGCTCCTTTTGACTTCTTTAATAGGGCTCCTACGCTCCTTGCTGCGACTTCGGCGCTCCTTACTGCGGCTTTTCCTTCGTCTAATCAATAAAATATGGTTAATATGCAACCATACGGTAACTAGTAATATTTGTATAACTTGAGCAAATCTTGTAAAGTTTTAAAACTAAAGTGGGCAGCTTGATTAGGGAAAATTATTTTTATAATGTTGGTGTAACCAGTTTTAATCTAATATCAGATTTATTATTATTAATTGATGTACCTGCGATCTTTAGATCGACTACGTTTATCCCGGGATTTTGATCTGCGGTCTCTAGACTTCGATCGCTTCTTATCCCTAGATCTTGACCTTTTATCTTTTGTTCGTGCTTTGTCTCGACTTCGGCTGCGCTTGCGGTCCCTGTCTCTGTCTCGGCTGCGCATCTTCTCCCGTTTGTCCCGTGATCGGCTGCGACTGCGGCGGCTTTTGCTTCTGCTCCGCGAGCGGCGGCTAGATTTACTGCAAGCAACCAAAATTAAATAATTGTACTGATCAATAGGAAATGCTTATCATAAAAAAATATATTTATGAGCATTCCCCATTCCATCAGTTAAAGAAGCAGCACATACTCCATTTATGACTGATTTGGATGACGTTTGGTCATGGAAATTTGACAGTTTTGTGTATGTAAACTGGGCGTGTTCTTGTGTGATTGCAACTTTTTAATAAATAGAGGTTATAGTATTTTCTTTTTAGGGTTATGAACCACAACTATGCCTATGTTGCAAGTGTTAAAACATAACAAGCGATCAAAAAAATTCATTCTTTAAATATGCCTTTAAATTTTTACGTATGTCCTGACTTACCCCACCCTATAACCTCAAATTATATTCTTGACAGAAGCCTGACAATATTATTGAAAGCATTATGAAGTTTGTCTGACGTTCCATATTTTCCGAATAAAGTTGCAAAGTGCCATTTTTTGTTTTACAAAAGTCACATGTCACTTGAGGGGATTTTGTTTCGATCACACTATATAATTGTCCACAATAAACAAACAATTCATTGATGTGACATTGACTTTTCTTCATTTTGACAAAACTCCAACAGGCCTACAAACCTAAGAAAATCAAATCACGGCCAACCTTCATCCAAGTCAATCCTGAATATAAAGTACGTTTTTTTTCTATAAAAATTTTCAAGGTCAAAGAATTTAGGGTTTATGTTGGCATAACTTGGATTCCTTTAAAAAATATATGTTGGCAAAATTTGTTTTAGTAACTTTATAGAACTAAAAATTGGTGGGAAATTTAAAATCTGGCATTAAAGTTCTATGTACATCAAAAGCTCTTGCTAATCTTTCATAAACGTCTTCTTCTGGTGTGTTAAGATGTAGATCCAACAGTTCCTCTGCACACTTCACTACATTTAATTTTAAAAGATTCCGTTTTTACGCGTATTCAGTTTCAAAAAAAAACTGACAAATTAATTTTAAATGTCAAAGTGACAAAAGTCGTTTACAGAAAAACCTGACGAAATTAAATTTTCTAGTAATTTAAAAAAAGCAGTTTTGCCAATTTTATCTTGACCTTGAAAATTTTTATAGGAAAAAAACGTACTATAGTTAAATTCTCCTTCGACAAGCTTATTTGAATTGTGCTGTGGAAAAACAAAGATTCATTAACTGCACTTACTCTGGTGTTCTGCGTTTGCCAGCATCGCCATTCTCCTTGACTTTTCCATTAACCTCGTCCTACGAACAGCAACAAAGTGAAGAGGGCCGCGCAGGTGGCGAAAACAGATAGCATTAATAACTGAATTATACGAAAGTCACCTACCGATGCTCGCACATGGGGTGCGGTGCATCAAATCCACATTACAGGCTGCTGCCAGTGCCTGGCCTCGCCGCAAGTGTGGGGTTTTGAAACGCAAGGGCAGGCACCGGCGCAGCTCTGAACTCCACAAATTAATTTAAAAAACCTAAAACTAAGGCTGGCGGTGTTGAAGGCGCCTGTAGCTGAAACGTTAGGTGTCGTCTAGCCGGGACTAGACTTACCGTATCAGAGCTTAACAAAGGTACGTGCTGGGTAAACTTGATCCAGATCAATACTTCTGAAAAAATACACCCAATAAGACCAGAATTCCCTCTTCACTATCTGATTTTGACGCTCATGCATTAATTTTAAGTGCAAAGTGTCTCATGTAGAGCTTCAAACCTGAACTTTCTCGGTTCTGATTATTAATTTTCATATATTAGTTTGCAATCACATATTAAATAAAAGCAACACTTTCAGAGGTAATACAAACTACATTTGCGAGTTTCCAATAAAACTTCAAATTGTTTAGCAAATCAGAACCTAAAAAGTCGAGAGGATGTAATCTAAATGACACACACTGCAGTTGAATTTTGAATTTGGTTTGTTCAAATCCAGAAGTCCGAAAGAACGATTACTGCATTTGAAGAGCTCAATTTCCAAATAAGCAACAAAAAGGTACTTTTACAATTACATCCTAGTTCCACCTTAGTTGCACTTTATAATGAGTAGAATCACCAATGGGGTGATTGGTGGCTGAAAGGGCCCTGAAACCACCCTGGAAGACCGTCCACAGCTGTCCTAGGGTGAAAAAGTTACCATCAGCGATCCATACATACAAAATGCCACAAATATTTCAAAACGACCCAAACAAATTTAACGTACTACTGAGTCTAACAAAACCTGCCGGTAGGTGAACAAGAGTACATTCGCACAATAGGTTGAAGGATCAACCCGATGAGAGACAATTCACACAGTTAACATACCTACCGCTCCTACAAAAACCTAACTAATATTATACTTAGGTGAGAATGGGGTCAGTACCTGTGTCGAACGCTTGAAGGTGGCGTAAACCCGATATATACCTCACACGTCTAAAATAACAAAATCAGGGAATGATATAAAACAGTACGCAAGTCAAATTTTTGCTAAAACGGCGAGGTGCTTATATAATGGGCAAACTCTTTGTCCCCACTGGACAATTAATTACTACCTTTATTTAAAGCAACAGTGGGCTTATAGCAAAGTACCTTGCCGCTTTCGTCAAATGTATACAGAGAAAAGATTTATAAGCTTCGTATAATTAAAAGCATCGTTGTGCTGCACACTTACGTCTTTTTTGTAGGGCGCTTCTAGCATTGCTTCGACGTCAATATCTTCCGCCATGATTTGATGACCTGGTTTACACACAAAGCACAGATGGAGACCTGGATGCTTGCAGAGCAGATCGTCTTCACCTTATTTGCCTGTAACCGGTTAAACGTTAATGCCTGATAGAAATCTAATAGTGCGCCTTTTCGAGAAAAAATCGATGAAAACTGCCCAACGAACTTCGATGAACACACAAAATGGCGTAGGATAATAAATTATGTTACCAACAACACGGTCATAAATTACCAACTGCCGTGTCTAGTATGCCCCAAGCGGTATTTTATGTGCGGAATTGAAAACTTCCAAAATTTCCAAAAGTTCATTTTAATATCCACTACAATAATTTAGCTCCCTCTGTTCGGTTTGTAGCAATAAATATTGTAAAAATTATATTTTGCTGTAACCAGTGTAAAGTAACCTAATCTACTGGCGCAATCTGATTTGTCAAAACATTTGTATGATTATACGCAATTATTTCAAAAATGGATTTTACTTAGTAGTATATTACGCAACAAGTTTAGAAAAGTGAAGTTTTATTCAACAAGTATGGCTGGTTTGAGTATGTGCGTTAGAGACCACTTAAATAGCTATACGAGTTCAGTAAAAACACTTTTCTAACGCGTTTTGTATATACTATTTTATCACATTTCATGTAGAAATCTAAAATATTAGATTTTATATAAAAGTGACATTAAATGTCAAAACATAACCAAGCTGAGTAGAACCATATATCTATGTGTATTATATATATGAGTAGAACTCGTTTGTATGTCCTAAAGCAAAATAAGCAGCTCCAGTTAATATTATGCATTTTGCAGTACTGAAGTGTATTGTTGGTGGCACTGTAATTCTATGTCATAGTCGAGGTTAGCAGGTTAGGTTTTGCGCCAGTGTGTGTCAAAACTGACGCAAAACCTAACCTGCTAAACTCGAATTTGATATAGACTTACAGTGCCACCAAGAACACTATACTAAGGACACGCAACTCCCGTTTCGAAGCGGACCGCTAAAAGCTGACAAGTAAGGCGGCCGTGGTGTACAATTATTCATTCACAAAACTCGTGAACTGTCAATGTCAAACATTTGCTGAGTGTAACTGGAAATTCGGACCATGTTTTAACAATTAATAACACACTTGAAATACACTCCATTGGATTAACAACCGTAAACTGACTTTTAACCGCGATTACAGGTTAATTTAGCTCGCTTCCAACTCTCGAACGGCATTACACGCTGTCGACAGCGCCGCGACGGCTATCCCCGACATAAGGGCCGCTTTTATATACAGCCGTCATAGGAAGTTGCATCTCCTTAGTATAGTCTTCTTGAGTGCCACCAACAACCAATAATACATTTCAGTATTGCCAAACGTAAAACGAATCGTCGTTGATATGCTGTAATGGTTGCTATGGTACAAAGTATTACATTACTATACGATTTTGCATGTAGAAATGTAGTACATTACCATATGAAATGCGATAAAAGTTATTCCTTAGTTCCGACTCGTCTATTGAAAGCGGCTGTTCCGAAGAAGAGCAGGCAGAAAACTAAAATTATTACAAATCAACAAACGAAACATTGCAGTTAAAGTAGCTTACTGACGCTAGTATTGTATTTATTTTTAACCTATCGGCAGACACAAATAATAATGGTGAGGTACTAACACCCCATGAAAGAGCTTGGCCTGCAAGGCGGAAGGTCATAGCTTCCGTATCCTCGCTCTCACACCCGGCTGTCGCGTGTCAAATTCACACTAATATTTTTACTTTAATTAGAAGTTATGTGTCACTGTTTTTTTTAAAGAAAAATTAGTAATTATTTTGTAAAATACGTTATTAAATAATAGCCTTGCCAGGAATTTTACTTTTAAAATTTGTCACTCGTACAGTAGACGCAATTCCTCACGTATGAAAGCACGTTTTTTTTATTTGCTTGATAAACTTGTGCTTCGCCCTTGTTAATAAAACTGCACATTTACGAAAAAAGTATGATTTTCATAACTAGTATAATGTATAGTATGATCAAAAATTATTTTTATCTAGTATGGCCGTGGAATACTTCCTAATTTATGAATGCAACTATAACTGACTTAAAAAGCAAATGTCAAGTTTGACATTTATATATAAATATAGTTGCATTCATAAATTAGGCCATACTAAATGAAAATAATTTTTGATCATACTTTACTATACTTACTTCTATTTGTCTACATTATTTATGTTATGTTCACATCTTTTTTCCTTGAAGGTTGGTGATGGAAATTTCGCCAATTTAGCTATGTAAAATAATTTTGTCATGTTTAAACGAGGTGTACATTTAAGGTTAGGTTCCCAAATGCATTTAGGTTAAAAACATGACAAAACAAAACACCTTCAAATGGAAAATTGCCATAAATTTCTTCAATAAAAATTGTCACAAGATATACCCAAAAATGTTGTTAGGTACTATTTGAAAACCTCTACAATTGTTTCGGCATCTGACGTTGAAGGAATGTTTCCCGCATTATCACTTGTGACAATTACTTCGACACGAAGTGTACGAAGTATTGAAATTCCCTCATATCGAAAACCACTCTAACGGCCGGTCTTATAAAAAGCACTAATCTGAGGTTAAATATTAATTCGTTGTTAAAATAAACAAAAGCGCATCAAAACTTTAGTGCTTATGACATTTTAATCATTAGTAAACACATTTTGATGCACTTTTGTTTGGTGTAATATGGAATTAAAGTTAACCTCAGATTAGTGGTCTTTATAAGACTGGCTGTGAGTCAAATATATCTAAAATTCGTGTCAACCGACTAATGAACCCACTATACCAAATTTCCGTCTCGGTTGTGCGGATCTTTTGATGAAGCCCACAGCCCACTAGATCCCTCCCTTATATTGGGGGGGGGGGGGGGGGGGTGCCTAAACGTGCTGTGCGGTGTACGTATGTTAGTATGTGTACACGATTACGGTGGCCAGGAACCTTCCTGATGTTTTGGATCGTTTTCATACGATAGGTCCTCCGAAAATGAAGGCAACATCAACTTTGAAGTACCTATGGTCGAAGGCAAGAAAAGTGTTTTTTGTTTTTGTTTTTATAAATAACTAGTTCATAACATTTCATTGTATTAGCGAAAGGGAGTGATGCTGAGTGTCGAAATATTCTTGAAAAGCACCGAAGGGAGTTATTCTGGGGGGGGGGGGGGGGTACCGTATATTTTTTATTGAAGAAGATTATGGTAGCCCAAAATTTGAGAAAAATGGTCAAAGTAAATTCGTTAAAGTTGTATTTATACAGAACAGAAAATACAACTTAACAATCTTTATCTTCATCGGTGTTCTTATAGACTATTTACCAAATCAATTTGAGTATCGTTAAGAACTTTATTACCGCGCTCAGTGCGTTTATAGATGATATTACCAGCAGAACTCGGCCTCGTTGTGGCAATCAAACTCGTTTCGTTAAGATACTCATAATCAAACTTGTATGGTTAATACGAGTGTTTTACAGTCTGAAATTTTTACAAGACTTCAAGCACAGTTTGAGGATAAATGTATCTCCAAGGCAAGGGTGTTTGGTTGGGCTAAAAGTTTCGAGAATGTCGGTATCGCGTAGAAAACATACCCCATCTGAGACGACCGAAAACATTCGTGACTGCTGACAATATTGGGTGGATTGATCAGCTTATTCGGGCTGATCGTCAAATAACTGTGAGAAAATTGTCAGAAGAAGTTGGCATAAGTTCAAAAAAATTAGTACAAGGCGGACAATTAAAACAACTCCCACTTTCTGGCTACCCACTCTTAGTTATGTAGCCCCCCCCCCCTTTCATCGACACCGAGAGAAAGCGCTTGTCAAATAACTTTAGAAGATCAACTACAACCCCCTACTACAAATCCACGATGATAGAGGAATGGGAAACAGGTGTCTTGCTAAAGACTTTTACGACAACCCTGCCCTACATGTCCACGACGATATTCCCGACATCCAAAGAAGCCGACTCCGATCCAGGCATCTTGCAATTAAAATTGCCAGAACCTATATCAGAATGATTTTAGTGTAATTAATCGTTAGAAAGAGGAATGGGAAAAAGGTGTAGGTATCGCCAGCGTACCACAGGATGCCATTCCCAGCAAACCACAGGAGATTGACCTTCCCCATAAGATCTGTCTGCCTTTAATCGAATCAGTAGTACCTGTGGAACATTCGCTAATTCGCTACATAAATGGGGAAAAACACTGCAGTGCCACGACACAAACTGTCAAACATATCATTCAAGACTGCCCATTGAGAGCATATGTAGGCAATCCGTATGATTTTCACCAGATGTGAGGGTTATGGTATTTCTCGGAATTTGCACCGGATGTGAGTCTGGGAATGTAGTTGTCAGACTTGTTGAGACCTGTTCAGACTTGTTTAAACAGGAATTTGCACCGGATGTGGGCGTCTGGGAAATTTACACCGAAAGTAATTGTCTGGGAATTTGCTGAATGTAGCTAATGAGGTGGTCAATGACATCCATTATCAGTGTCTGAGAATGTGCGCTGGATGTGATTCATTGTCTGAGAATGTGCACGGTTGCTAAAAATAAATCTATGGAGTCATTGTCTGAGAATGTGCACGGTTGCTAAAAATAAATGTATGGAGTCATTGTCTGAGAATGTGCACGGTTGCTAAAAATAAAGGTATGAACTCATTGTCTGAGAAATTTACACCGGATGTGATTGTTTGGAAATTTGTGCTGAATGTAGTTAATGAGAGAGTCAATGAGCTTTATTACCAGTGTCTGGGAATTTGCGGTGAGGAATAAATAGACCATCTCGGCCGTCTGCAAAAGTTAGTGTTCCAGCAGCACGCGCGCGAACATGTCTGCGGCGGATAGCATTACAGAATTAAGTTCAAATTCGATAAAAACGATCAGAGATGCATTAGGGCTTATAAAATATGGCGATAAGGTTGAAAGATGGATTAAAATTGTAAATAAAACCATTTTAATTGATAGTCGATTTATTCGTAAGCATAGTAGCAAAAATAAAAATCCATTCAAGTTAGAAGCAAATCTTAGTTTATTAAAGGGACAACGGCAATTATTAAGGAATTTAAAAACTAAATTAGCAAAGAAGGGGTCGGGTGTAGGGAGTGATCAGTGGCAGCAGCAAAAAAGAAACTAGTGTGGGAAGACGTGGAGGCACGTTTTAATAGTCGAATAAAAACAGGTATGATTCTAAATTTAGGTTACAGGGAGCCTCAAGAATTTCTTTCAAAAGCATATAAAAGTGTTTCAATAAAAGTAAAAAATATATAAAAATAACTTAATGCTTTAAGCTAATGTAATATTTAGCGCATATTTTATAAAACTTAGTAGTGGTGAGATTTAAAAACGTTTGCTACTAAAAATGAAAAAATCGATGCTGGTACTAATGTAAAACAATGGTATGCGAATTATGGGGAAAATAAAGTGTTGACAAAATTAGAAGATTTTCAAGAACGTGATTCAGGTTGTACTCGAGATATTACATTTAAAAGTAAATTTAAATAATTACACTCCATTAACAGTATGTTGTTATATTGAGTTACCTCAAGATATAAAAAATAAAAAAGCCATGGTTCACGTAAAAAATGATTATGAATATTGTTTTTTGTGGTCAGTAGTGTCAGTATTACATCCAATACATAATAATTCTGATAGAATATGTTTCTATCCACATTTCAGTAAAGTTTTAAATTACTCGGTACTAGAATTTCCAATGAAATTAAAAGACATGTCAAAATTTGAAACTATGAATGATTTACGTATAAATGAATACTTTAGAAGAAAAAAACAAATTTAGTAAAAATGTAGTACTACCCATATACCGGGTGCTGACTTGCGCGACGCACCATAGGAATTTGCATAGTAAATTCTTTATGTTCAATTATTGGCTCCCCTAATTATTTTAGAGCTAAAGTGTAAATACATTTTTTGTAGAGAAAAAAATACTACATCCATTCATACTTTTGCTAACAATTTTGCATTTTCCGGAACCTAAAGAAATTCAAAAAATCAAACTGGCATTTTTACAAAAATCAGTGATGCCATGGAATTATCGAAACAAGCCAAGTACAACGCGAGTGCGTGCTGGACGATCATCCATCTGAAACCAAATCTGTTAGTGTCTAGCAACGTTGACACCGCCGATGCTACTTCTTATTCTAACAATTGCAAAAAGTATATTTTGTGATATTTGTCTAATACTAGGATTTTCAGTCACTGCCATCAAAGGATTAAACGTATTTTCGTTTTCCTCGTTTTGGTGTAGTTTCTAAACATAATCACTGCACCTACAATTATTTAATAACGTGCCTGTACGCTTAAACTTACTGTTGTACTGTATGGAATTTGCCGATACGAATATTTTACAATAAACGAGGAGTTTACTTAACGAGAGTCCACCATAAAATCATTTTTGTTATGAGCAAGGTCCAGGTACCTTAAAGACATTAAGCAGAACAAAATTAATAATGAATTATTATAAACGTCAAATATCAATGACAAACAACACATATTGATTATTAGGTAATTCCAAGGCACCACGGAGTTTTATCCTATTCCAGAAAAAGGAAAATTTTTAACATTAGCAAGCAGTATTTTTTTCTCTACAAAAATGTATTTACACTTTAGCCCTAAAATAATTAATCCTAATAGAAAGTAACACCAGCGGTGGTCAACGTTGCTAGACACCAACAGATTTGGTTTCAGATGAACGCACTCGCGTTGTGCATTGGCTTGTTTCGATAATTCCATGGCATCGCTGATTTTTGTAAAAATGCCAGTTTGATTTTTTGCATTCTTTCGGTTCCGGAAAATGAAAAATTGTTAGCAAAAGTATGAAGGGATGCAGTATTTTTTTCTCTACAAAATATGTATATACACTTTACCTATAAAATAATTAGGTGAGCCAATAATTGCACATAAAGAATTTACTATGCAAATTCCTATGGTGCGTCGTGCAAGTCAGCACCCGGTATATATATATTAGTAAAAATACTCAAATTAATAAAGATGCTATACTTTATTAATGATATCCAACGATGAGGGACAGTTTCATTTTTGCTGGATAAAAAACTTACCTAGATTGGTTACAAATCGAGTGCATAAGAAAAAATATCAAACTTTAGTATGTAATATTTGTTTAAATCATTTTGTAACTGAACAATCACATTTAAATCACATTAGAAATTGCAATAGTGTAAATAAAACTAAAATTAGAATGCCTGAAGGAGGTACACTTCTGTGCAATAAAATTAAGCACACACGGCTTTGCTGCATTTATTAATAGCGTTTTTTCTTCGAAAGGTCTTACTTTTGGTATTTTAATAAACGTGTTATTTTCAAGTTATGGTGTTTTATCATGTATTGAAACTGCTGCTAGACAATTAAAATAGACCGAAATTATACAAACTAGAATATTGTGAAAAATAGTTATAAGACTGTCCTTAATTTTATTGCACTGAAGTGTACATCAATAGAATTTACAGACTATACATATCAGGACAAAAGTACCATTTTCAATCTACGCAGAAGTGGAGTGTACTTTAGAGAAATAAAATAACGTTGTTTCCGAAAATGCCTAGATGTATCAAAAACACCGTTTATTAGTAGCTTCAGCGTACTTATGCGAACGTTTTGTCCGTCCGTCCGTTCGTCCGTCCGTCCGTCCGTCTGTCTGTCTGTCTGTCTGTCTGTCTGGATCGCCTGTAACTTTCGAACGGCTACAGATATCGAAATTTTGAAAGGGGGCAAAGTTGTTGCTAAGGTCCCGAGCACCTTCATGCGCTATTTGGTTTTGGCGAAAGGTGGCGATTTTCCACTTTGCAAAATTTCCAAGCATTGTAGCACAGTGGCGGCTTGTCCACTTGGCGCCATCTACAGAAGTTCGGTGGTCACGTTTTGAACTACACATTCTGGGTGCACTATAATACTTAATGTTTTCGCAGTGCTGAAGCTACTCTTTAGACCTGTACTTGAGCAGTTTATTAGTAGCTTCAGCGTACTTATGCGAACGTTTTGTCCGTCCGTCCGTCCGTCTGTCTGTCTGGATCGCCTGTAACTTTCGAACGGCTACAGATATCGAAATTTTGAAAGGGGGCAAAGTTGTTGCTAAGGTCCCGAGCACCTTCATGCGCTATTTGGTTTTGGCGAAAGGTGGCGATTTTCCACTTTGCAAAATTTCCAAGCATTGTAGCACAGTGGCGGCTTGTCCACTTGGCGCCATCTACAGAAGTTCGGTGGTCACGTTTTGAACTACACATTCTGGGTGCACTATAATACTTAATGTTTTCGCAGTGCTGAAGCTACTCTTTAGACCTGTACTTGAGCAGTTTATTTTAAAATGCAATATGGAAACGTTATTCAGTATGGAACAACATAATATATTCTACGGTGGAAGGAATTATCTTGATCAAATGGTATAAAGATTTCAGTTTACAGCAAGTATGTGGGTTATTACATGCCCTGTTGTTCTTTCTAATGCTTCTTTTTCAATAAAATTACGGTTCATATATTGCATTTTAAAATAAACGCAAAATCCCGCTGCTGATCATGTAAGTCAGTGATACAACCTTAGTAACAAAACGTGTAAGTCGGTGATTATATTTGTTTGCTGCTTTCTCTTGACAACAGAACTTAATATTATTGTTAAGTTCCTAGGATAATAAAATTAGCAATGCAAGATGCAGACTTAGACTTTTTGTTCATAATTGCAAGTGTTTATGTGACATGTGACACTCACAGGTAATACGACTCACGAAAATTAATCCTGGTGAAAGGTGACGAACCAAACGATTTTTTTTAAATCTACGAGAATTTCGATAAGCATCGGGAAAAATATAATAAAATAACTCGGAATGTATCGCCTATTAAAATTTTCCGCAGGCAACAAGCCGCGGCTGCGCCTTGGCTTGTACTTGCCTTCCTCAAATGTTAATAAGCCCTTACATTCCTTGTTACTTAAATAGCTATTACACATGCGACGCGTACCCTTAGAAACCAATACGAGGGCCAAGCTACAATTATTGAGAATAAGACAATCTACTAGACCGTGAAAAACAAAACATACAGTATTCTTTAGAGTAACTCTTCATCTGCCATTTAAGGTTTAGTTCTTGAAGTTACGTTAGTTAGAACCCGAGTTGTTAATTTTTTAAAATGGCATTAAAAGTCAAAAAATGGAATTAACCAAAGATCATCGTTGATTCATGATTTATTATGACTTTAAAAGATGTTTAAGCGCTTATGAGTGCAAAGAGAATTTAGACTCGGCTTTTAGTGAATACGCATCTTCTTTTTTTATAATTTACCATAGTATAAAGAATTTTAACTTAAAAGGAATTTTGTTCAACATCAAAAAGGAGCAGAACGTGCTCCAGCGACCGTTACCGAAAAAAACATTGCTGCTGAGAAAATAATTGAAGAGGGCGATAAAGCCACTTATGCGGTAATAGAGCATCAACTCAAGATTAGATCCTCAGCTGTTAACACAAGCATACACTATCACTAACATTTAAAAAAAATATCAATCGTTTTGTGCCGCATTGGCTTTCTGATTCCTAAAAAACTGAGCGTTTCAGAATTGGTCATGAAACTTTATATCTTCTAAGTAATACCAAACAAACATATTTTTTTTCCAATATTCTGATGAGTGACGAAACTTATATTGCCATTTTCGACATACCTACCCGCCAAGAGAGTCGTGTATGAATTCAAGAAGATGAAGAACCTCCAGCAATGTCCAAGAAGCAGCGAGCTATGAAAACAGTTATGTATGCGGTATTCTTTAAAGGTACGGGTCTAGTCACAGCAATTAAGATAGATGGACAAAAGACAGTTATAGCTACATGATACACTGAAAAATGTTTGCCTGAAATGTTCAATTGAGTTCCAGAGAAGGAAATTAGGCTACATTATGAAAATGCATCGTCTCATAAGGCTGCTTTAACACTGCAGGTTTTGATTGGAAAAAAATATAAAAGAAATAGAACACCCGCCGTGCTCCCCTGGTTTAGCAATGTGCTACTTTTGGCTACGGAATGGGACGTTTCGGCACAGCCGATTCGGCGCAGCCCTTTCGGCGCGAAGACGCTTCGGCGCAGAGACGGTACGGCGCGGAGAAGTATCGGCGCGAGACGTTTCGGCGTGAGACGTTTCGGCGCAAAGACGTTTTGGCGCAAAGACATTTCGGCGCGAAAACGTATCCACTCCCACCAATTTATGTGTTTGGAGCATTTCACATGCAAATTAATAAAAGCACGCCAGGTAGCGAATTAGCAAGAGAAGTTTCAAGTGAAGCACGCACTTGCTTGTACTACGAGTTTTAGAAGTTCGACCAATAGAAAAATGTTGCTAGGTAGTGCTTAACTATTTCTGTTCGGTGAACAAGGTATAGTTATGGGCCAGTTAGGTTAATCCTAATTTTAAACAAGGTTACTTACATCTAATACCCTTTAACATTTTTTACATTATCCGATGGCTGTTTGAATTTCTGATTGAACTGTTGATAAACATACATCTCCTGGCATGTCATTGTAATTAGCAAAAGTGAACCACAAACCTAATTGTGATTTGAAGATTCACAGCTACATATTCATTAAATGACTGAAGCAACGAATTGTGTTTTTGTTTTCAATGTCGACAGAGTCTATATTTACAAGATTTAACTGCATGATTAGTCTTAAAGCAATTAATGCCGAGTTTCAATATCTCTGGTTTAAATCGGGGAACTTTTATAATCTTTGATAAAAAATAAATTTTATAGAACAAGAGTGTCGTTTTTGGAAAATTCACAAAATTAGGTGATTACAAAATGTCCCCAAGGTACAAAAATTAATAAAGCGAAAAGTTTCTAAAAGCCATATTACATATTGGAGTAAATGGGGTATATGTAAATTCATTTCAATGAAAACGCGTCCTTGCTCGTCATGTATTTTTCATGACATACTAAATAAGTAACGTAGAAGACATTAAGAAAACAATTGTCAATTTAATTTACTAATTATATTATGTTTTCCTAAAGTTATTTCAAATTCGATTGGTGGTTTCCTAATTTAGTTCAAAAGGAACTAGCAAATTACACATTTAAACGATCAGCAAAATATTTTATATTTGGTTGATTTATTATTATTATTTTCAAGACCACAAAACTAACAAACTTAAAAGTTTGTATACACATTTGGGAAGAAGTCAATGTTAGGTCCACATTAATTTATTCTTACTTATTTGAATATGTTAACTCGGGAAAGTACCTACATATTGAACAAACGCTTTTCAAGTATTATGTAACCTTCTGATATTTTTAGAAGTATGCTTTCAAAACTTTTCTTTACATACAACATAAAAATATACAAAATTTTAGCGTTGTATTCTGACGCAAAAGCTAATATTTTCTAGTAATTTTTATTTATATAGAATTTTAATTATCCTCTACTATCCTCTAACTAAAATATATTCGAAAGAGACTCATACGGAAATTAACAAAATATAACATTTTATTAGCTTCTGATTTAAATGTAAAACTGAACCCACATAATAGGTATACTCGCGCCGAAACCGCCTCGCGCCGAATCGGCTTGCGCCAAAACGTCTTTGGGTCGAAATGTCTCCGCACCGAAACGGCTTCGCGCCGAAACGGCTGCGCCGAATCGGTCGCTCCGAATCGGCTGCGCCGAAACGTCGTAGACCGTTTTGGCTATTTTATGGGCTTAAAAGACTTTTCCAGAGTAGAAGGTTTTCGTCTGAGGAAGAGATTGATACCGCAGTTCATGCTTATTTGGAAGGTGTTCCTAAAGAAGATGATTGGCAGCTTTTAAGCAATTAAATGAAAGAATGCTCAAGTGTATTAATGCTGAAGGGAGTTACTTTGAGCATATTTAAAATAAAATCCTAAACAATTTTAACCGTTTTCTTTATTCTCAATAATTGTAGCTTGACCGTCGTAGTAACAATGAAGTCCTCATGGACACGGGGATACCACATTGCGCATTAAAATTTAGAAGGATTTTCTACAATCTTAAATCCTGGAGGATCTGTAGGGAAAAACTGATGAAGTCTGTGTACAGCGTACAGCATTGCTGTTGTGACAAGTACCAATTACGATATTGCAATCAATACATATAGTATTAACTTTAAATATATCTACAAGATTATCGGAAATATCTCTACCATAAGCGTTCAATTTCTTAGGTTTGAAGCCTAATAACGGTCCAATGCTATTTTTAGCAGTAAAATCAATTGCTAAGGATGATTTTATTTCACTCCTGAGCGTGTTATTATTAGGCTTAATAAGTAGCACAGGTTCTGCTTGTTGCTGTTCAATAATATACTCATTACATTAGATTTGACATTTCAGGTGAATTCTAAATTACTTTTTTTCATTTTGTGCTTCGTTAACCCTCATTTGTACTGTAATGACGTTGTTTTATTTTTATTTAACTGTAGTTCCACAGTTCTGCTACTGTCTTTAGCACATTTACCTTTTCTTGTAGCTGGCTCTTTGAGGTACTCTAATCATCTTTTGACTGTTTACTTTTCCATCCATATCTCTTGCATGGTTGACATTCTTCTCCTTCTAGACATTTTACATGATACGTCATGGTAAGGTTCGAAAGTTTTCAGCCCAAGAGTAGTAAAGGGGCAACAGAATCATACAATAATTTTCATTTTACATTTTTTTATTGCATAGCATATTTACAATCTGTTGCAAATGAACAATAAGTAAATGTTGTGTCATATATACACTAAACTACGTACAAACTTGCCGAGAACAGTCCAGTGATAGTTCCCTTATTTACAAAATTATCCAACTACTTGTGTAATTATAAATTATACTATTCTCTTATAGCTACGTACAAAGCATATTATATTTAATCAAACCTGGTGGACAGGTCTGAGGGCTTGAAACGTTTCAACCTTCTAGTATCATCACTGTACAAAAGCTGAGAGACTAGGTCATTAGGATGAGTCTGTTTTCATATTTAACACAATAATTTTTAATTACCTCGCGCACTGACTCAATATTGAGATCGTTTTGTATTATGTAATTAGGCACATACCACGGAGCGTCTACAATACACCTAAGCACTTTGTTCTGGAATCTTTGTAAGATTTCAATATTAGAGGTACTGGCAGTACCCCACAGTTGTATACCATACGTCCAGATGGGTCGGATAATGGTCTTGTATAGTAGGAGTTTATTTTCCATCTTCAACTGGGATTTTCTGCCAATTAACCAGTACATTTGACTAAATTTGATCCCATGTTGCTTTCTTTTGGTAAAGATATGTTTATGCCATGTCAGCCGTCGGTCTAAATGCATACCCAGATATTTTACGTCTTCAGTTTGTGGAATCAGTGTATTATTAAGTGTTACCGGTGGACATGTACCTCTTCTCATGGTAAACGTAACATGTGATGACTTGGAATTGTTAGCTTGAATTTTCCATTTCCTCAGCCAATGCTCCACTAGACTTAAGTTATACTGCATGTTTTCAGATGCAACAGCAGGGTTAGTATCTGAAGCTAATATGGCCGTATCGTCGGCAAATGTGGCTGTAGTTGTTAAATTGCTTGTTGGTATGTCGGCTGTGTATAGAGTATATAAAACTGGACCAAGCACACTGCCCTGAAGGACTCCAGAGGCCATGGGGTGCAAATCTGATAGCTCTTCTCTCTGTTTGACGAGGAACCATCTGTTTTCCAGGTAGGATTTGAAAATTTCATAAAAAGGATGCGGTAATGCTTTCTTCAGTTTATAGTGTAGACCTTGATGCCATACTTTGTCAAACGCCTGTTTGACATCCAGGAACACTGCGGAGCAGTATCTCTTGTATTCCATATCATTGATGATTTTATGAACAATTCGATGTATCTGTTCCGTCGTACTATGTTGGCTCCTAAACCCGAACTGATGGTTTGGTATGAGTTCTCTCTCTTCCAGTATTAGCTGAAGTCGTTTTAGTAATAATTTTTCAAGCAATTTGGATAGCACCGGCAACAGACTTATGGGCCGATACGATTCTACGCTGTTTTCATTTTTTCCCGGTTTTGGGATCATAATTATTTGAGCTACTTTCCACTGATTGGGAAAGTAATTCAATCTGAGTACGGCATTGTATACAAATGTTATAGCTTTTAAACATTTCGGTGAGATTTATTTCAGTACTTTACCAGTAATTAGGTCCCAGCCTGGTGCCTTTTTTGGGTTAATTTCTAGTATAGCTCGCTCAACTTCCAGCAGCGTGAATTTCTTAATAGGTAGATCCATTTGAAATGGCGATTCTAGAAAGTTACAGATTTCACCTTCTTCATCTGGACTTAGCTGTGAAGGAAAAGATGTAAACACATTTTCTAGATGTTTAGCAAAAGCAATGGCTTTTTCCTTGTCGTTTCGTGCCCAAGTTCCATTTTCCGCGCTATGTCATTCTTCACGCTTGCCGCTTGGCAGGAACTTCACTTCGCCCTTCGGGGGACGCTGCTCAAACTTTCGTAATTTTCGTTGTGAATAGCTGTGTGTTTTGGGTGCATCGTGTTGTTTGTTGTACCATTTTAACGTTTTCGAACTGTTTCGTTTGGCAAGAAATCTCCTGCGTTGGTGGTGGTGAACTTTCCGTTTGAAGTGCATGTGAAGCATTAATTAGTGGGGTCAAGAGTTCTTATCGTCGAGGGTTGCGAGACCCTTGAAGATATCGTTTATACGGACCCTAACGAACTCTTTCTATCGAACCCAACGCTAATTTGAATTTACCGTCGTATTATCGAAACTCGCACGTCAAGGGTTCACCCCGTGTTATCGCTACGTCGACTTCGCCCTTCGGGGGACTCTATTGCATCATGCCACCCTTAGTTGTGGCCAGCATCTCCGAGGCTCGCCCGCACCACGTCTTCGCCCGTTGATTTCGCCGTCGTCCGTTCTTTCCGGCAGTTTGTTTGGGAAGCGACGCTACATACAGTATCGCCCGTAATTGTGCAGCCAGCCAATTTTCTCAAGGTAAAAGTTATTGTAAACTAGTTTTATTGTGTATAACGAAAAGTGAACGCCCCGTCGAGTGTTGAACGATTAGTACATCTGTTGTCAATGATGTGTTTTGCCGTTTGCTAAATTTAACGATTTACCTATGCATTCTTTTGTTGTTCAACGTAAGTTGTTGCCGTTTCGTTTGCCCTGAGCCACATTAATGTGTTTACCGTCAAGTGTACCCTTTGTAATTAAAGTTAACGTATTGAGCAATCTAACCTAACTAACGTTTGAGTACTTTTAAGTCTAATTAGTCAATTTCATGTTTATTGCCACTTATTTATATATTTTTATTTCATCCTAATAGAGTTCTTGGTCAAGTATTGATGTTTTTCTTTTGTGTTTGGTATTTGCATGCTGTTTTATGTACTGTTACAGATGTAAGAGGAGGTTAGCAGCTGCTTTAGTGAGTTATAGTTGTAAGGTAAGTCGAAACTGTATTTAGCTCGCCGAACAAACTCTGCCAAGTTTTAAACGTAGCCAGGTGGATTGCCTACTTCCATTTTCAAGTCATTTCACTTGTGCTGCGATTGACGTTTTCCCGATTTGTCAAGAAAATGGTGGCGCATCAATTATTTAACATCTTTAACCTCTTTTGTATCGATGTACAGCCCTAACTCGAAGGTAGAAAAGAACCCGCCCTCTCGGTTGAGTTTAGTCGGAGCAACCCTTCCTGTTACCGTCATCTAACGGGGTTAGGGCCTTGTATTCTCGATCGACCTCCCGATTTTGTCGTTTTATCGTGTCGCGACTAACAAGTCCGGCTCTCGAACGTATGATTTTGTTGTGCACGCTTGAGGGGTGGTTTGTTATGTCGTTGTGTCGTTTTTGAACGGTAACAAATTGCTTGAGTTTTGTGCTGCCTTGTTAAACTTTCTTTTATCTTCTATCGAACGTGTTATTTGCCATCTCTTGCGTAACTTCCGTTTCTCTGCAATTTTTTCTTTTACTATTATTGGACACACTTCTTTGATTTTCACTTCATGTGCGTCAGGGCTTGCTTGCCAAGCTGCTTCTTGTATTGCTTTTGTAATTTCGTTGACTGCATTATCCATATCTCCTATAGTTTTTAGTGGTATGTCCAATTTGACCAGTTCATCCAAATACGTTTTGAACACGCTCCAATCAGCATGCCTAGAGTATATTGTTGCCTGTCTTTGTTTCTGTTGGATTTGTGAATACATAATTACGTTGACAACAGAGTGGTCTGAAGAAAGATCTAATAATGTTTGAGTCTTGCATTTTTTAACGTCGATTATTTTACATTATAATCACTCTATTTCAATGCATTTTTTAGATATTACTTCTTCATCACTGTCAATTTTTTTCTAATGCAGATTCGACCTTTATTTTATACCCCATTGTTGTTTAAGCATAGTGTAAAAACAGGTTAAAAAATGTAGTATTTTTAGTTCATAGTTACGATCAGCAGGGCGGTTCCAGTTTATAAATATTGAGAAACATAAAGCTCCTCGTGAGAGATAATTTAATTTTACTCTTCGCTTCTGTGTCCAAACATATTATGTAATGGTTTAATGCCCACAGCAATTCTGATTGCCTAACTAACACGAAAATGAAAGAACTCAAAATGAGCACAGAAATAATATTTTGTTTATTGCAAGATAAAGTCACTATTTTCCACTAATAAATGCACGATATGATTAGCAGTAACTACGAGTATAATTTGATTGGGAAAGGTTACCATTAGATAAGGCAGAATCAAAAGGATTATGTTTAACGTTTTATTCATAATTGATGTTCGGAATGGCAAGCGCACCTTAGCTTATGTACCTGGCAGATTTGAATTGGTAACGTCAATACAATAATGTGAATTTAACATGATACAGAGATGGTTTCTGGATTGACAAAAATTATGTGAGAGCTATGAGTATTAAAAGTTTATGAAGCCAGCAAATGGCAAGACAGCTGACGAGTAAAGAAACGATGCAAAGCGAAGCAAAGATTGCAAAGAACAAGATAAGGCAACCTATTGTAGGGCACAGGCAATTGTGCAGTGCCAATTATAAAATAGCGAAACAGTGAATTTAAAAACTAAAGTGATTAAAAGCAGAGCAAAGTTTAAAGTGACGATTTCCAGGAAAAAGACAGTTTAGTTCCTAAATAAAAAAATTATATTAAAACTTATTTCATAAAACAATTGCAAAACTTAGTTACTAGGAAACGAGACATTCAATTGTTATTAATTGACTAAACAAGCCTTGTAATATTGTGCCGTGTGCAGGAGGTGCTCGCAGATTATTGTAAAATTTCAAATAAAAAAGTTCTTTGTGTGAGTCGAAAAGTTATTTCTAATATTCACCAATCTGCAGAGTGTAGTTGTATAAAGTTTCTTCGTGCTAGAACCCCCCCAGTGCAAAAGGAAGAAGCTCTGCAAGAATTGACCAGGTGCGTTCTACAGCGAGTCCAGTTTTTGGGCAAGTTTTCAAATAGTTGGAAGCATCGGCCAGCAAGAATTGTGTGTACTGCGTGTTGGGGAATCCTTTATCGAGCCCTATATCCAGAGATTTGGAGTAGGAGGCCGTCTGAAGTTTATAATTGCCGTGGCGTCGTTTGATTTTGTGATCCACCATATGAAGCTGCTCTTGCAAAGTAAATTTCATAGGGAAGCAATTGGAGAAAGCTCACTAGCTTTGGGTTTTATCAAGATTAGTCTTTGTACGAGGTGTAGAAGCAGGCCGCAGTTTCCAGATTCGTTCTAGAGAGGTTTTTATCGAGGGAGCGTCTTTTGCGTTTGCGAATAAGCGGTTTTGGACACC
Organism: Agriotes lineatus; assembly: GCA_940337035.1. Taxonomy (NCBI): domain Eukaryota; kingdom Metazoa; phylum Arthropoda; class Insecta; order Coleoptera; family Elateridae; genus Agriotes; species Agriotes lineatus. Next base: position 59,566,599 of record OW679198.1, read on the forward strand.
GAAAATTACAGGAAGTTAAACAAATGCAGATCTCGGCGTCTCTACGTCACTGAAACAAAACCAAGTTAGCCGAAAATTATGTTATATTGTTTGCATTGTATTTACCTGATGTGAATATTGCCATTTTTGGTGTTTTGTCTTAAAATTAAGCTATTTTTTGTAGAAGCAATCCATATCTGTTTTTATGCCACTTTGAAGGTTAAACTGTTATGTCAGATACGAATACGAGCAATTGCCATACGAGTTAATCTGTCCTACTAAAAAGTAATTGTAATACAAGTAGGTATTAAGACCTAACCCTTTGAAAAAGAGTTGTACTCATGCTAGACCGGAGCTTTATTTTATTTGATTGCAAATGAATAAAATAGGAAGGCAATAAACCATTTATTTTGCAAATATTAATTATAACATTATTTAAATAAGCCCTGAAATTGACACAATATTGAATTCTACTATTAAAACCAATTGTAATTTGTGGTGATATGCTCTAGTTATTTATTTAAATTTTTACTATAAAGCCTTTTATTACTAGAGGCCAATCATTACAATGAAGAGGAGGTTTTTAGCATTATTCGTTACCTAAAACACTAAAAGTGCTGGTATTCATAATAATCTCTTAAAATATTAAAGATCGCATGTTATGAACTCATTGTCTTCGGGGATACATGGTTGCAAACTGAACCGGTATCGGATCTGGATGGGGCTAAACGCTAGCAATTAATATTAAATAGATTTACTTAAACCTGGTTGTTGTTTACGGGTAGCGTACAACCAGGCTCCAAAAATTTGTAATTTCTACTAGTTGTTGCAACCCGAAGGAAAAAAGGAAAGGTAAACGTGTTTCATTCCCCAACTGGAGGCGCACTGCCATAGGGGCCATGCGCCCCTCTTTAACCAAGAATAGGAAGTTTGGGAAGGGTTGGAGAAAGAAGGACTAGAAAAGGTTGAGAAATACTCCTCCGGCATTTGCCTCAGAGAAAGTACCTACTCTGTTGATTCAGGGATACGTGATTTTATTATAAAGACTAGCAAAGAATTCCGTTCTGTTATCCCTTATAAGCACACAAAAAGGGGGTGGTAGAATAATACTTACGTTAATTGCTCAACGAATCGAAGCAGCATTCAAAGCACCAAATTGCCTCACTCAGCCAATGCCTAGGCGAGTCACTACCAATCGCTAATTAGGGGTCGCCGATCAGCTGCAGCCGAAGACGGCCGTGGGTTCATCAGATGGGGGGATGGCGCCACCAATTTGAAGGATAACAAAAAGATAACACAGAGCCAAACCCCCTAATTCGCGATTGATAGATTACGCTCCAGCTAAATTGGAACACTGTGGACTTAATAAAACGGCGCAAAACTGAAGTCAAACAATCAGGTGCAGAAGAGACAAATTCGTTTTATTCACTCGTAAAGCCGGACACACATAAAATACATATAAGTAAAAGTTTAGGGCCGATATAAAAGCATATAAATTCCCCAAGGATCCTTGTTTACAGAATGGGGTGGCCAATTAAAACACCAAATCATCAAAATAGGGGAAATACCTGGAAGCTCCCGAGGAGTGACGTTAATATAAAATTGTAAATTACAAGCTGGCAACCGCCCCAGGAATACTATAGCGTGGTACATGTAACAATTAATGTCACAATTCGTAGCTAAAGTGAAAGCTACGGCGAGGGGAAGCCTCGTACTCTACGGATTAAAATATGTGATCAAAGTGATGCGTCCAGACCATGATTTAAATATCTCGCGGTGGTATATCGCGCTAATCTCAATTTAGAAACAGATTACTTTCGGCAGTCCATCGATTGAAGCACATAAACGCGTACAGCCAGGCTCACTAGCTGGCCACCGTAAGCACAATTAATAGAGCAGCAAGGTTACCTTGAGCTGGTGCGAGGCCGTCTTAGCGTTGATAACATCGCAGGAACGGGCTTCCGTGGGCTTGATGCGCGCCGAGATAACGCTATCACAGATCGTATCGGGCCGTAAGTCGGGGTTCTCGAAGTTTTTATTTGGGACCCATAACGTGGTGGGGACTAAATTATTGAAATAAACGTTAGCGGGCAATCGAAAAGAGGCTGAAAACGGTCATACTCACACTAAATTCCCCAAATGTTTTGCTCGGAAAGTTTTGGCGTCAAAAAAGTCTGCACCAGGCAGTATCTCCAGATTTATATTCAGAGGAATGTCGTACAAATCCCCTAACCAAAGAGTGAGAAGTGCCTAGACATCAATACGCACCTTCTCCAAAATCGCGACCTCGAACCGCGCCAAAAACTTCCAACGACCTTATTCGATCGAACGCCGGGACAAGATGTCAAATTTTCGCGTCGCGAACGTTCAACAATGTGCAACGGCGGCGTATCAACAATGCGCAATATCCGGACGCAATTCGAAAAATATCGAACATACAGTAAAGCGAAAAATTGACGGTAACAAAATATCGAGAATACAGTAAAGCGAAAATTGACGGTAACAGTTCTTCGCACAGAATATTATGTTATTTTTATAAACAATGAGATATTTTCTTTACGTCACTTAATTGAATTTTGTATCCTAGGGGGTTAGGGGATGGTTTTGTGATTCTTGAGTTTTTTTATTCGAGTTTGAAAACGTGCAACTGTGCTACATTTTAAGTTTGTATATGACTACTACAATTTTTCACCTCTACGGTGTGTTAAAGGTGACACATTCAATTTTGAATTTTTTATTATTAGGACCCTTAAGCTCACAACTGAACCAAATTGTAAGGCTCTACATCGTCTGGAAGTGGCCAGGATTTTTGGACATACAAACATACATTCAATTTTATATATAGTGTAGATTGATATAGATAGTGGGTGTTAGGGGTGACCTTTTTAGAATATACGATTTTCCCTTTATTAGGATGCTAAAGCCTATAACTGTTCCAAATTTCAAGTATCTACGCTGTCTGGAAGTGACCAGGAATTTTGGAGATACAAACATACACACAAATTCCAGTCGTGTATTCTACTTGTAAAAATAACGTAAAAAAACTCAAATGTTATCTGATTTGTATTTGTTTGCAAGTTATAGCATTATAAAAAAAATCCCAACACAAATTGTTCTAATCATTATCTGGCTTTAATTAGTTTTCGAAAATACCGCCACTGACTTACAAACATTTTCTGCTTCTCATTGATTCATGTCTTTCTTTAATATCGGCTACAGCATTTCTAATACAACCAATTAGTGCATTCCGAGTGTCGACTTTATAAACCTCACTTTTGAACCAGCCACATAAAAAATAATCCAATGGTATGAGGTCTGGAAACTTTGGAGGCCAACTAATAAGACCAATCGAATGCTCTGGAAACATTTTATCCAAAGATTGCCTGACCTGACGAACGAAATGAGCAGGAGCGCCATCTTGTTTATAATACATTTGCAGTCTGATGTTAAGAAAAACATCCTCCAGTAGTCCGGCTAATTCATCTTGCAAAAACTTAAGGTACAGATCCCCTGTGAGGCGATTCTCCAAAATGAAAGGGCCAATTAAATAACTATAACGCATGCAAAATACGTCTAATACAAATACAAAAATTCCGCTGTCAGGTAAGCTAAAAGGAGGCATGCGCTAGTACTCACAGCGTATGTAGTTAACTAGTCTAAATCCAGCGCAGCGCGCTGCGTAAATGGGACGCTCTCGAAGTCATCGCCTGCAGATTTTCGGGTCCCTGCCACGGGCCTGTTGAATTGAAATGTGGCAACTCGTGGGAATGCAATCCATCTAAGACCGAGCGTTTTGGCTTACATTCGGAAGAGAAAACTTACCTCCAAACATCAGAGGAGACGGGTACAGAGCAGGCCTAATTTCCATAACGACAGTAAATAAACTTTTGGTATTCATAATGACAGTAAACAAAATTTTTATACCTGTGAAACTTTTTGTGATTTTTTACGTGTACGTTTTCTGTGATTTTTCAGTTTCTCTTCGACAATGGATGCCCTCTTGAAAAGGTTTGGGGATAAGACTGAAGAGTAAATCGAGCGAGAAATTGAAGGCATCACGCCAGTAAACACCAAGAAGTTGCAGGCTTGTGTATGGAGCCAGTTTACTGGATTTTGTGAAGAAAAGGGGTACAGCTTCAACGAGAAAACGACACCTGAAGAGGTAAATAACATTTTGAAACGTTGGGTGCTAAACACGAAAAGGAAAAATGGGACAGATTATAAGGAAACGATTGCTAAGCATATGTGGAATACCACTGCTAAATTTGGCTAAACTTCAATATAACGTCCCCAGTCTTCGTGCAAGCGCAATGGTTCTGCAGTCCGCGGCTCTCAACCCGTCATTTCAACGGATCAGAACTGGCAAAGTACTAGTGAAAGGTACGATTTTGCGACGGCCAGTTCCGAACGGCTAGAATGCAGTATCATAGACCATAGAGCTATAATTTTCAGTTAGCTGCAGTTTAAGATTTGTGTGTACGTAGTACACAATATTCTATTATTTGTTTGGAAACCACTGCTTTTCGGGGGTTTTCTGCGCTTGCGCGGCAAACGTCAAACCCAGTGGGGTTAGAAATATCAATGTTAAACCCTGAATTTTAGATTCCATTGACACGCGATAGCAGCGCCTCTAGTTGTAAATTAATATGGAATAGACAGACTAACTGCCTTCTACAGTTACAAGCCATACTGTTAAGACTTGGCAACATTGCATCTCTGGTAGTTGGTGGTCCTAAATTACAGCACTTCAATTTGAAATAATTTTACTTTAAGGAGCACAGTTTTACTTTTTATCATATGTTACTCTGTAATTAACTAAAGATAGCTTCTTTAATTGTGACATTTATTTACATACTCAAGTAATACAAACACGTAACAGTACCTATATTTATAAAAATAAAACGACTTAACCTATGTAACCCATGTATAAAAGAACATTTCGGTAATTATTTTAAAGTTTGTAATTTTCTATACACCACTGTTGATTGAGAGTACAACATATATGCAAATACTGTGGTGGTGCTACTGTAAATAATCTTATTTGAACATAGTAAATTTATCTGCTCGGTAACATATAAATTTGTGTGACGTAAATTGTTCCATAAACTTCGAAAAACTGCTGATGTCATCATTTAAAAACACTTTCACTGTTTGTGCATGTCTTTCCAATATTTGTTTTCTTCTACATTCAAGATTTGTCCTTTCTTGAGGCGCTTTTGACGACAAATATGTTGGTAAATTTGGAAATACGCTTGGGACAACATTGTCAGCTAATCGAGGGTAATGCAGCATTAGCTTCTGCCGTTCCCCACTCTTATTTCTAAAGCTTTTAAATGACTTTTCCATTAAAATGTATTTCACACACGACAGCACTTTTTGTTGTGGTCCAACATTCTCGTGGTATTGCACGAAGCCATGCTTACTTCGGATCTCGTCCAATGGAAAAGAAAATGTTGTTCTAGTTTGCATATGATTTTCTTTTAAGGTACTGTAGTGGTTAGTACACAGCGTCTTCGTGGCATTCTAAATATAAAATTAAAGGTTACAAGAAATGCTCTAAAAATGAGGTCCGAAAATCATCCAAGGACAAAAAGATCTTAAAGTAACACCCTGTACAAACTTTAACCAGGTGAAGTCCTTGAGCTATACTTGTAATTTCCATGATTGAAAATTTTGGAAAAAGAATTTGCTTTGAATAATTAAAAAGGATAACTGATAATCTTTAAATAATTAATAAAAAGTTGTTACAGGAGATATTGATAATGCAAAGGGTATTGATACCTAGTAGAAGTTTGCAGTTTGTATGAAAACTTAGATTTGTAATTTTGTTGATTAATGGGTTTCATCTTACGAAATTAACTTTATTTATCACAGCAATCATGATACCTATAGCATTATCTCTAAATACCCATAAAAAGAACATTACCAACATTTTCTCATGAAAGCCAGTTTCTTACTTTTTGGGGAAATGGTTTCATAGAAGTAGGTACTCAAATCTTCGCAAATTTAATTTATTTAAATTCCAATTTACAATCCAATAGTTTGTACAGAGCAATAAGTAAAATTGATGTCACTAACACACTTGTGCGGAAAACCATTTATCGATGAGCTTCCTAATCTTCTATCTTGGTAGGATGGTGACAGTGTCAGTTGTCATTATCTAGCAGTGGTAAGTCACTTGGCCACTGTTTTTTAGTCTTCTCGCTACGTTTGGTGGATTGGCTAGTTGGTTAATATAGTTAATATATAATTCTCTTAACCTAACAATTTTTAGTGTACATTACTGAAAATCTCTAGAATTTCGTTGGATACAAAAGCAACTTCTAAATCTGTAAATTGTATGGTTCAAGACATACCAAGGTTTGTTATTATTTGTAAAACTTTCAACTGGAATCACTGGATGGTTTTAGAATTTTGTCTGTTTTGTATATCTCCACAGCTCTATTCCGTAGGTCCAAATCGATTTGATGGGCCATTTGCAAATTACAATTTTGTTTTCTATGAATAGCTGACAATTTCGCCCCGGCAACCAGAGTTTTAGATTAAGTTGTTGGTGTTTTGTCTATACATTTTTACTTCCTTTTACAATAAGGATTCACCCCAAAAATTCGAAATTGAGTTTTCAACAGATCTTCACGTTTTGGAGTCCCCTGAACCCAAAAAACATATTTTTTTTTCATTGGTTTGTGTGTCTGTCTGAACAGAATATCTCAAAAACGAAAAGAGGTACTTATGACGTTGAAACTTCATATATGTTTTGTGTACTATCTAGAAGCGCAGGCAAGCTTTTGAAGAAAATCGCATAACCGGAAGGAGGTGTTTACTCTTGCCATTTTTCAGCTATTTTCGATTTTTTATAAAACGGTCAAAAATTATTTCTTTCAAACGTTACATTTTTAATGTGTATTGATGTGAGATAGGTGATTTTCCAGTTGAATACCTCTAAAATGTTTTTTTTAGTTAACTTCAACTAGTAACCCACTATTTTGTAGTTTCTCTAGAATTTGTAATTTTTGAAAAATTTAATAATTAAAAAACAACATTTTGACTAATTATAAGATCACTGTAAAATGAAGGTGTGTGCGTGTATCAAACCAGATAAGTCTCTGATCGAGTTGTAGACCAGGAATTTAGTGTGGGTTATTTTTATTCTCTACTTTTATAACCATCGTTCAAAGAGATTGAGATTACGCCGGAGATGTTGTAATGCTATTCTAATGCCTCATTGACTGCTACGGGTATGGTATCATCTGCAAGGGCAGTTATGTCAAAAGTATTTGAAAAACTATTATTAAAAATGCCCAGAATGGACACCGACCTGTTAGTTCATATTCCATATTATCAGTTTGGCTTCCACAAACAGCATTCAACTATACAACAATCCCATAGAATTGTAAACCATATTGCAACAAGCCTTAAGTGAAAGAGCATTTCTGGACGTAGCACAAGCCTTTGACAAGGTCTGGTAAGATGGCCTATTGCACAAAATCAAGAATACACTACCTACTCCATACTACTTACTGCTAAAATCATACCTGTCTGACTGGTACTTCTTCTTCTGAATCCTATACCTTTCTAACGTGTGGTGTAAGGTGAGTGTAGTTTAGTCTTGTGTTTTGCATATTTCTCTCCAATTCTTTTTATCCTGTGTTTTTGTTTGATTTCTTCCGATGTTAAGCCTTTCTTTGCCTCCTCTTATACCATGGTTTCAAGTTTTTCTGTCTTCCTTTTTTATTCTTTCTTTGTGCTTTTATTTCACATAATTCATTTCTTTTTCTATCTCTTCTTGTTTTATTCTCAAATTTTCTCAGGTATCTCATATCAATAGCATTTATTCTTGATTTATGCTTGTCCGTGATCATCCATGATTCACTTCCGTATAATAACGTTGGTCTAACTACTTTTTTTACTAGATACTTCTGTTTTTGTTCTTTTTTTGGTATTTCTTTTTTGTCTAATAATGCTGATCTCATTGTATTATATATTCTGCCTGCTTTCCCTATCCTTTCGTTTTTTCTTTATTTAATTGTTCTATTTTTTGTCCATTCATTTGTATGTTGTGTTTTATCACCGTTCGATATTATCATACTTTTCGTCTTGTTTATGTTTGTTCCAAATTGATCTTCTTAGTTCTTGATTCAGTACATCTAAATTGTGTTGTAGTTTTAGTTACTTTAATTTTGTCAGGTAGGTTTCCTCCATTTTCCAGTATCCTATTTTTATTTTTTCATCCTTTTTTTGATTGCTTCTGGATTTTTGTTACTATCGCTTGTCATCGCCGTTATTTTTATGGTATTCTCCATTAGTTCCTTAAAATGTCACCATTTCTTCATTATTTTGCATTGAACTCGATCACAACTGGAAAGGACCCTAAATGCTTTGAAAGTGAGGCAAGTTGATTTTTAGGCAACCCGCAAGTGTGTAGTATCTCCCTCTCTGTTTAACATATTGAATAAATGGCAGAAATGAGCAAATTTGAAGGTTTTATTTTTTATTTCCTATCCTTTCTTTTTTAAAATAATTTATTAAAATTTATACAGATTATTTGATTAATCTTTAATCTTTTAAGAGGTAATAGTAATTTATTATACAAGACGATAAAGTTAAATTTTATCCACGAGTGAATCGTTTAACGTCGAGACGAAGTCGAGACGGTAATGATCCAAGAGTGGATAGAAATAACTTTATCGTCGTGTATAATACAATATTTTTTTCTATAGCAAGAACTTTAACAATTTCAAAAGAAATAATGACATTTCAAAATGTCAGTAGCTAGATTGGGTTGCTACGATAATACGAAGCTGTCATATTTAATTTAAACAAAAGTTAGAAAATTAAATTACTTTATCTATCCTTGATGTTAAAGTGCTACTTTATCTACCCTTGCTGTTAAAGTAAAACTTGACCTTTTGTTTTGAGTTGATAAAAGCACACTTTAACATGTGCTATAGAAAAAAAGAATTATATAACTGTTTCTAGTATTTGTCGAATATTTAATAAAGTTCTGGATAGGTGACCATACAAATTTAGCAGTTATTGAAATTTTTTAAAACCCTTATTTAACTGATAAAACAATATTTAAAATTATTCTCCTTAGCATAGATTTTCGGCTTAGACCGCGTAGTATTTGTATATGAACACCCAGCATTTTCTGGCTTAATGTGCCTTGCACCATGTGAAGTCGAGCAAAAACCCCTTCGATGGCCATGCTCTTTGGTGGCTCGTGTTGTTTGAGTATCTTGAGAACGAGGATACTTAGGCAGATTTGGCCGTTTTGCTGTTTGTGCATCCATATTCACTAACGTTTCGCAAGACCTTGCAGCTTGCATCATCAGAGTGAAAGTCGCACTAAGAACCGAAGGTCGGTGTGGAGCTATTTATAGTCCTCTGTGCCAGGCGCGCGGAGTGGCGTAACGCTGGCGCTGGTTGGTCGTCCGAGTGCAACGTAATCCGTGGGGCGTGGCCGTATGACGCAGAGTGGTTGTAACGCTTTAGATCGTGTATCACAGGGGTCCACGTTTTACTAAGCTTAAAGCCATCTTCCCTGTTGATATTATTTGGATGTTTTTCTATTTCTATGGCTTCACGTATCACTCGCGGGAAGTAATGAGGTATTCTGGCAAGTACTCTGGCATGCTCAAATTCTAACGTGTGCCCATTTGTAAACGTATGCTCAGCTACGGCTGATTTTGTGATGCGTTTGTGTTTGCAATCGCCTTTATGTTCTTGGAGTCTTATATCAACGGAACGACCTGTCTGTCCAATGTAACTCGAGCCGCAAGAACAAGGAATGCGATATACGCCAGCGGTTTTTAAACTTGGAATCTTGTCTTTTACCGATCTGAAGCCGTTACCCAAAGTTTCCTTGCTCGTGAACACAGTTTTGACGTTGCATCGTTGCAGGACACGTCCTATCTTATCAGTTGAGCCTTTAACGTAAGGTAGAAATGCTAAGCCTTCCAGAGGTGGAGATTCTTCTTTAGCCTTTTTTGTCATAGTCTTGTCTAGTGCTTTTCGTATGGCGGTAGTTGTGTATCCGTTCCTTTGTAAAGAGTCAAACAGATGTAGCTTTTCTCTCTCTAGATTTTCCTCGTCTGAGATACGAACGGCTCTTGTCGCCAGAGTCTGGAGAACTGTTGCTTTTTGCATTGGATGATGATGTGAGTCAGCATTTAGATATCTGTCCGTGTGTGTTATCTTTCTATAGACTGCATGTCCTAAACTGCCATCTGATTTACGTTTCACCAGGACGTCTAGAAACGGAATACTGCAATTTTCCTCTACTTCCATTGTGAATTGTATGTTGGGATGTACAGAATTCAGGTGTTTTAGAAACAGATTCAATGTCTGGCGTCCATGTGACCAGATGACAAAGGTATCATCTACATATCTCAACCAGCAAGTTGGTTTTAGCTGCGCTTGTTCGAGAGCCTTGGTTTCAAAAGCTTCCATGTAGATATTAGCGATAACAGGTGATAGCGGTGAACCCATGGCCGCTCCTTCGACTTGTTCGTATATTTTATTGTTCCAACTGAAGTAAGTGTTTTTCAGGCAAATTTCAACAAGTTCAACTTGGTCTGTAGGCAAGAGATCTTTGAGCATTACTAGCACCTCATCAACCGGCACTTTCGTGAAGAGTGATACTACGTCGAAACTGACTAGGAGATCATCTTTGTTTAACTTTATGTTCTTTAGTTTCTGGACAAACTCTGCTGAATCCTTGACAAAGGAGTCTGTTTTACCAGTTAGAGGCTGTAGTATACTGGTTAAATGTCTTGCTAAAGCATGTGTAGGAGAATTGATCGCGCTGACAATTGGTCTCAACGGCAGCGCGATCAATTCTCCTACACATGCTTTAGCAAGACATTTAACCAGTATACTACAGCCTCTAACTGGTAAAACAGACTCCTTTGTCAAGGATTCAGCAGAGTTTGTCCAGAAACTAAAGAACATAAAGTTAAACAAAGATGATCTCCTAGTCAGTTTCGACGTAGTATCACTCTTCACGAAAGTGCCGGTTGATGAGGTGCTAGTAATGCTCAAAGATCTCTTGCCTACAGACCAAGTTGAACTTGTTGAAATTTGCCTGAAAAACACTTACTTCAGTTGGAACAATAAAATATACGAACAAGTCGAAGGAGCGGCCATGGGTTCACCGCTATCACCTGTTATCGCTAATATCTACATGGAAGCTTTTGAAACCAAGGCTCTCGAACAAGCGCAGCTAAAACCAACTTGCTGGTTGAGATATGTAGATGATACCTTTGTCATCTGGTCACATGGACGCCAGACATTGAATCTGTTTCTAAAACACCTGAATTCTGTACATCCCAACATACAATTCACAATGGAAGTAGAGGAAAATTGCAGTATTCCGTTTCTAGACGTCCTGGTGAAACGTAAATCAGATGGCAGTTTAGGACATGCAGTCTATAGAAAGATAACACACACGGACAGATATCTAAATGCTGACTCACATCATCATCCAATGCAAAAAGCAACAGTTCTCCAGACTCTGGCGACAAGAGCCGTTCGTATCTCAGACGAGGAAAATCTAGAGAGAGAAAAGCTACATCTGTTTGACTCTTTACAAAGGAACGGATGCACAACTACCGCCATACGAAAAGCACTAGACAAGACTATGACAAAAAAGGCTAAAGAAGAATCTCCACCTCTGGAAGGCTTAGCATTTCTACCTTACGTTAAAGGCTCAACTGATAAGATAGGACGTGTCCTGCAACGATGCAACGTCAAAACTGTGTTCACGAGCAAGGAAACTTTGGGTAACGGCTTCAGATCGGTAAAAGACAAGATTCCAAGTTTAAAAACCGCTGGCGTATATCGCATTCCTTGTTCTTGCGGCTCGAGTTACATTGGACAGACAGGTCGTTCCGTTGATATAAGACTCCAAGAACATAAAGGCGATTGCAAACACAAACGCATCACAAAATCAGCCGTAGCTGAGCATACGTTTACAAATGGGCACACGTTAGAATTTGAGCATGCCAGAGTACTTGCCAGAATACCTCATTACTTCCCGCGAGTGATACGTGAAGCCATAGAAATAGAAAAACATCCAAATAATATCAACAGGGAAGATGGCTTTAAGCTTAGTAAAACGTGGACCCCTGTGATACACGATCTAAAGCGTTACAACCACTCTGCGTCATACGGCCACGCCCCACGGATTACGTTGCACTCGGACGACCAACCAGCGCCAGCGTTACGCCACTCCGCGCGCCTGGCACAGAGGACTATAAATAGCTCCACACCGACCTTCGGTTCTTAGTGCGACTTTCACTCTGATGATGCAAGCTGCAAGGTCTTGCGAAACGTTAGTGAATATGGATGCACAAACAGCAAAACGGCCAAATCTGCCTAAGTATCCTCGTTCTCAAGATACTCAAACAACACGAGCCACCAAAGAGCATGGCCATCGAAGGGGTTTTTGCTCGACTTCACATGGTGCAAGGCACATTAAGCCAGAAAATGCTGGGTGTTCATATACAAATACTACGCGGTCTAAGCCGAAAATCTATGCTAAGGAGAATAATTCGAGTAACCGCGAAAGCCTCAAACAATACATAATATTTAAAATCTATATTGTTATATGTTTAGACTAGATTATAGATACACATATAGGGAACAATTACAAATGAGAAAATGTACAAAAATCAATAAGTAACTGGATTTCGTAACACTTTTATTTCATCAATGTGTTACGGTATTAAAAGAACTTTACGACACCCACCCAAGGTGAGCATCGCACCACTGAATCAGTCCTGGAAAACTGGCACACTTGCCCTGAAATCGGTTCGAAATAGGCTAATAGGCCACGGCTGGAACGCTCAGGGAGTCGGGCGTGAGTCACACGATACGTTCTGGGCAAGCGTGCGGTGGCATAGTATATACAGGGTATGTCGAAATTATGAGGGCGCCACCAAGCCTGTCTTAACCCGGCTAACCGGGCCTGGACGGTTAGACGGGAGCGAAGCATGCACAAATACTCCGCCGATAGGATTACTCAAGAGTTGCAAGGTCAAATAACAATTTCGGGATTGCCTTAAGCAAGGATTACAATTAGGTGTCAATCCGACCACGACTGCGCAGCTGTCTCACTCACCTGCACGCTCACAGCTTCCTCGTTCCGTCGTACAATAATCCGTACAATAAAGGGGCGTCTATCTGTAACAGAACATGCACAAGCCGAAACAAACAATAGTTCCCTTAACTAACCAATCATATATTGAACTTCGGGTTACAATGGGCAGCAGAGTGCGTCGCCCTGTATCTAAACTTAACCTATAATTAAGGGCACCAGCTGGCACGCGCGCTCTAAACTTAACGACAGAGGTTGCACATTAGTGAACAGCAATGAGCAGTAATAGGTAGTAATGAGTACAAATATGCACGTTGCCTTATGCGGAGGGCAGCGAAGATTTACATTAACACTCGCGGCATGAACAGTCTGCAAGTCTGAATGAATACACTAGCGCAGTAATGAGTAGTAAAGAGTACAAATATGCACGTTGCCTTATGCGGAGGGCAGCGAAGATTTACATTAACACTCGCGTTCACAGCGGTAATCAGGTTAAAGGCACATACCTTAATGCGTAGGCGGCGAGGGAGCCTGGTACAGTTGAGTTGCGACGAGCTGCAATCGTAGGTGGCAGGTACCTTTGGTGTTACAACGGCGAAAGGGGGTGAATGCACAACCGCCTCAATGGCGACGGGAGACGCGTCAGGACGCGTACAACAGGACGACGAAAAGAAAGGGGCCACTTTCGTTCTGCTAAACCAAATCCTCGTAGGTCGAGATGAAGGGGGCACGACCCCTCACTTACAGTAGCAGGAACTGGGCTCCAAAAACACCCACGTTACGCCGAAGACCACTCGACAAACTCCGACTCACAACCACCACACAAGCGCTCTCTGCAACGGGCTCCGGACGACTGCCAAGAGGGACGCGCCGGCAAAAGGTCACCTTGGCCGCGTCCCCCACGTGACTAAACCACAGCGAATCGCAAGGCGATAAAATGAAACAAGCCAATGCGGGCCACGATGGTATCACGCCACCACAGCGTGCTATTCGGAATTCGGAAAAACGCCATCAGAGGAGAGCTCCAACCGACGACAAATACTGCTTTTGGGGCTAAATATGTGCGAAATCGTGATTCTGGAATTAGGCGATGGAGCCAAATAAAGAGCTAAAAGGGCTTAGCATACGGGCACGCTGCTCTAAAGCCTAGGCGGCTATTTAAAATACCAAAATGACCTAACTAAAGGCGTGAAATGCGATTAAGCATCTGCGACAGCAAAATGACTTAACAAATGATTTTATTTCAATTTAAAATATCATGGCTAAATGCAAATGGTGAAACGCTTAATATCGATAATTGTTTGTAAACATTATTATAAACACTTACAAGAGCAATATAAAGAAATAGTGATATTAAGCATTTCAGCAGTTGTAATTAGCAATAAATTATAAAGAATAAATGCTTTTATATAATATATTAATTGCAAAATGTATTTATATATATTTCATAGTACAAATATTTACATGAATAAATTATGTAAAATACAATTAGTCTACGTTTATCGTCTTTGGCCAAGATCTTTAATTTCAGAGTCTGTTTTCTGCAGAAGCACAAGCTCTAAATGCAGACCTAAAAAAAATTCATTATTAATTTTAAAGTCCAATAGTTTAACACCAGCATTATCATTAGCCTTTAAAATAATTTTTCAGGACAGTATTTAAATTTCCATTGCTAAAGCCACTTTTTGAAATTTCCTTAATGATATGTTTCATAGTAGACACCTTTAAATTTCTCCTCTTGACTTTTTGTTTTAAAGTTTTTACTTGCCTTTTCAAGCGGAAAAGTTTATCATGTATTGCTGCAGTCTGCGTTTCTTGGTCCCTGAGCAGTTTTGATCCTCTAGCAGATGGCGATGGCAAATTTATCGATTCTGGTGTAGTAACACCAAAATCAATACTCATCGGTTCTTCTTTAACCCTATCATCTGGCATCTAAAAAAAATAAAAAGACAATAATTTTTGGCATAATACAGAAGGTTATTTTAATAACTCACATCATGTCGAATTAATTTCCTGCGAGGTGTTGCCTTTTTTGATAGATGTTTTGGAAATGAAAAAATACTTGGCACAGCATCAAGTTTGAGTAATTTAGTATTACATCCTGGCCTAATTTGGTAATCCACAGATAAAAAATGTTCCATGCACAGCCTACTCGTCTTGGAAGGCAACCAATTCTCTCTTCTTATTGCTTTCACCCAAAGTTCCAGAATCTCTGAACGTTTGGAAAACTAAAATAAACATATACTTAATTAATAATAAAATTTATTATATATTTTATTCACTTTTATAGGTTAACTACATTTTATGAGTATTGTAAATTTTAACATACAATAAAGATTTTATAGGCTTTAGGCTATAAAAAAACTGTAAACTTACGTATGAAATGAAATTGGTTTTCTTGCATCCTGTACATTATTGCAACCTTAATCTACACAATTAAGCACCATGATTGTCCAGTTTGTAAACACAACACTTGGAAAATGGTTTTGACACTATTTTGCTGCAATTTGCTTTCAACAAAATACACGAACTGCTTGATGTAAAAGTAATTCGACAATTAAAAACCTTTTCACAGATACAAGCTCCTCAAAATAATAACAAATTTTAATAAATGGGAAATGAACCGCACAATTGCCGTTCACTTGCATGTGTAAAACAGAGATAGGGATACTACACGATCATTCCATCTCAGTCTGTCGCCCCTGACACAGTTTTGCGTGCTTTGTGCACGCGACGAGTCCTTTCCAGTTACGTTAGAGTTCACTGTTATTTTGTTCTCATCTGTGATTATTTTCTCATCTTTGGCTTTCATATTCACCATATTATATTATTTCTTCTTTTCAAATTGCTTTACTGTTACATAGAATACTTTTTAATTTTCTTTATAATCTTTCTTGTAATTTTCTGTACAAATTTTATTTAACTCTTCTTTAGCTCTATTAACTTCTATTCTTACCTCTTTTCTTATATTTTTTCAGTCTTGTAACCTTTTTGTATTTATGTATTTGCTCCATGTTTCTTTTTCTCCTTTCAGTTCTTTTGTCCACCATTCTGTTCTCCTTATGTTTGTACTAGTTATTTTTATTGTGCCGCAACATTCTATTGCTACCTCTAATACAGTATTTTTAATTTTTCCCACTTCTCTTCTATTCCTTTTTCTTCTTTTTGTTTTTTAAATTCGCTATCTGTAATCTTTTGGTATTTCTTCTTACAATCTTGCTCTTCAATTAATAGCTTCTTATTTTTACTTCCTTTTACAATAAAGATAGTATTGGATTCACCCTGAAAATTCGAAATTTAGTTTTCAACAGATCTTCATGTTTTAGAGCCCCCTGAACCCAAAAAACGTGTTTTTGTTCATTGGTCTGTGTGAACAGCATATCTCAAAAACGAAAAGAGGTATGGTGTTGAAAGTTTTGTGTACTATTTAGATGCGATAGCAAGCTTTTCAAGAAAATCGCTTAGTATGGTGTTTACTTTGTGATTTTTCAGTTATTTTCGATTTATTCAAAAACGGCTAACATTTTTTTTCAAAATTGACATTTTTAATGTGTATTGATGTGAGATAAGTGATTTTCCAGTTGAATACCTCTAATATGGGTTTCTTTTTTTTTATTAACTCAAATTTGAAATAGAACACCCGGCATGTTATTACATTTTTGAATTCGGCTTAAAATTTTAGAGAAAATCGTACAACACTCATTAATGACCAATAGAAAAATTAGTTCACGAGCCGTAACCAAAACAACAACAAAAATTTCTTGGAAATTTTTTGTAGGTAGACATTACTTCTTTTTCAGGTTTGTGTCGTTACGATTTTCTTACCGAATCTGCATTCGAGCATTAATTCATATCCGGAAATTATTATTCATGCATTCCAACAACGTCCTAATTTGCCTTCGCGTCCCGCTCAGGAAAATTAATACGACGTTGTTGGAACGCACTCAAAAAATTTCCGGAAAGAATTAATGCTCTTATGATATTATATGTGAAAATTTGTCTAACGCTCTATTTTGTACGGTTTCTGTAGAAATTGTAATTTTTGGCTATGAGATCACTGTAGAAGAAAGTTGTCTGCGTGTATCACAGTAGATTTTTTCTTTACCATCTTTCTTAGTTTTTCTGTATTTTTATCTTTTTGTTTTTATATCCATTGTTGTTAACATATTCCAATTTCCGCTTGTCTTCTAACTTTTACGTTTTTTTATCATTTTAAATTTGTGTTTTCTTATCCGGAAGTAATCAATTATTGACTTTTTCACTCTACTTGGTTGTTCTCTTGTATATTTATGTTATTTCTTTATGCTTGATTTTATAATTATCCTTTATCTAATAGACTTGTCTGTCCGTCCGGGACGCTGTTTCAGCAGCCAAACCGTAAGAGATAGAGAAAAAAGTTATTAAAGTTATATGTTTGGAATGGTCATGCCAGGTCAGGAACCGAATTTCAGTCTCTAACACTAATTATTATCTTAATTATCCTAATCCGAACTTTTTAGGTTAGATTCTAGGCAAATTTTATCAAGGCGAATGCGACTGGTAGTTTGCTACCAACAATGACGTCATATACGTACGTGTGGTGAATACGCGTTTTATTTGCAAAACGGTCTTTTTTGTTTTATTAAATGAGACATTTGTCTCACTGGACTGCTAGTAATATCTAATTAGTTTTCTACACATATTTCTATTATGATTTCTGGTACTTTCTCCTTCTCTTCCCAAGATGTTGTCTATTCCTGTGTTTAGTTTTCACACTACTCCATTTAGATACCCCATGAGTATTAAATTTTCTCCTCTTTCGTTGAATTTCTCTTGCAGGGTTTTGAACAACTTTTCATTTTGTTATTTCTTTGTATCATCATGTTACCCCATCTGCTATTATTAGTGTCCATGTTTATGTTTCTTCACCTATTAGTTTTATTCCCTTGTTATATCTGTCATTCTATTTGGTGCTATTATTCCTCCTACTTCTTCCTTTGCTCTTTCTTTTTCGTCTTTCCCAGACCAAATTAACCAATATCACTTAAAAATTCTCTCTATTCCATCACCTTTCTTTTTAGTTTCTGTAATTCCTAAAATTTCATTTTTTTTGTTTTATCATTTCTTCTTTTGCATTTAAACTTTGCACAGTCCATTTATCGATTTTCACCATTTATTATCTTTCTTGCTCATTTCCTTGTCCATAGCCATTTTTGTCATCGTGCTTCCTTTTTCCTTAATAGTTTTTTGGAGTCTGGTCCTCTTTCCTTATCAGGCTATCTTGTTGTTTGTCAGACCATTCATATTTAGCATTGTTCCTATTTTCTTGTATTCTATTATTGTCCTGTTTCCTTTTATCTTCTCTTCTTTGGCCACTCTCTTCGACCTTTACCAAGTGTCCTTAGGTGTGCCTCAGGGAAACGTCTTGGACCCCTTATTGTACCTCATTTACACTGCAGATACATACAGTTATTATATCTGTGATCTAAATATGATTTGTTTGAATTTTGTTTTAGACATTTTCAACACTATTCTCTGTTATTTATGTCACGGAAAAAGGATAATATTTCGAGTTTACCTCTTGTTGCATCAATCCTTGAGACACACTATATATGCTCAGTTGCTACTTTATCGTCCAAACTTAGTGGAAAAGACTTAAAGCTCCTATGAGGATCTGGTAACACAGTCTCATTAAGTCAACTGACAGGAACATAACCTCTTCAAGTCCTTTCCTTAGCAAATTGGATGAATTTGATGGCAACTTAACACCAATCATGGCCAACCCCTATCTGCAAGATAGATGAATGGATCATAATTATAAAATCTTCCTATTGTTTTAGAAGTGGATGTCATTTTGATTTTTTCCATTTTTTAATCTGTAGAATTCACCACCAAAATGCCTCCTTTTCGGTAAGCACAACCAATACCTCAACGGCACTTCGTAATTATTCACCTATTTCAGCTAGAGCTACCTGATAAAACAGTTGCGAACAGGCGCAAGCCAAGATGTTTTTCACAAAAAACGAGTACCGCCACGAAGTGAAAATAACTGACTGGGAGAAGCACTGCGAGGGTCTGCCCATCGACAATGATCCGTACTGTCCTGGGAGTCTGAATTACTTTCTGGCGCATCACAACAGCCTGGGGGATGCGCCTAGGGAGCCCTTAACGACGACCACACGCATCATGCTGGAGCAAGTCCATGACAAACAGGCCGTGGAGCGACTCTATCAAATTCCAGACAAATATATGGTTAACTATTTCACATTCAAGGAGTAAGTTTTTTGTATGTTTATCTACACTCAACATCGCTAATGGATTGTAGTACCCTGGCATGCGAAAGTAACTTACGAGACCAAACGTGTCCCGAACTATGCGCAGAGAGCTACATATCCACAATGCAAAACAGCTACACTCCCCCATATCCGTATGCAATGCAGAGGGCAGGTTTGAGTGCTTATCGTAAGGCGTAAATTAATTGCCTCTGATTGCAGTTTTCCTTCCCGAAATTACCCTTCATGCAGAATCGCAAGTTCAGATGGGAGCAAGACCCAACATTGTCCAGCGATAAGTTTTACGATGATACATACGTAGCACAGGTCAAGCAAATCCAGGAGATAAAGAAGTTCCGTAGCACGTCTTATGACCCAGCACGAGCGATAAACACTGACGGCAGTCTTCCGGCGGAAAGGAAGTTAAGGTGTTTCAAGCTGGATTTTTAATGAGCCACACTTAAGAAAAAAATATATTAAAAGTAATCACTACAAATTAACGTAATTAAAGCCACGATTTAGAGTTATCTATAAGAGAACACATGAAATTTTGAGCTTACTAATTGTGTTCAGTAGCTTTGTCTATCGAACTACCGGGTCTGTACGAAATACTAATACTTAATTAAAGCTACTGAATGCCTAGCTTATGATGTACAAATGGTTAACGTATAAGGTTAACTAAACAGCAAAGTTATAAACAAAAAAGGCGCAGAGCTTTGCCATACCATACCAAAAATGTGTAAAGAGAAATTTCAATTATTTCAGGGCTCATCTTAAACTTTTAAAAATATGAGCATCAGATTACATAAATATTAAATTTTTGAATGATATGAGAGAGCTCCAGCTAACAAAAACCAAATTCAACAGAAGATATGTAAAACTAATATTTCGAAGATCAATAGAAACGATAACATACAGCATATGGCCGCTACAATTTTTGCAATAGAGGTGTGTTTGGTAGTTTCGATCTACTTCGAGAATTGCTCAATCTACTCTTACATTTTTTTAACCTTATCAGACAGATTTTCTCACACCTCTACTGCAAATTTAACTTTGGTTATATCACAACAATATGTTAAGCACTGCTAACTGCGACATACTGTTACTACAATAGCAACAATAAGTACATTTTGCCATTTTTCAGTTAAAAGCAAAGAAAAGATTTTGAATGAGAGATGTTAGTTAAATGAGACTCGTAGATGCAAATACTAATAAGTTTCGGAGGAGTATTATTATTAACTGAACTTGATCAAGAAAGTCAACACTGCACTAAAAATACTGGTTAACAATGATGTTAGACGGCAATATTTTATGACACGTTAATAATTGAAAGCTTATACAGTGCCTTTTCACCGGAGTTGAGTAGATTACCCTGTAAGTTAGCTCTGGCACACTAGTATAGTATATTGCTGGTTGAGGTGCTGCCGAAACCAGCAATCATACAAAAGTAATTTTAGCTTGAACTATACATACTATTTTTTATGACTATGCATATTATTACGACGAAAATAATCATATTTAATTTTATTAAAAATATTTATTGACAATAAATTTAAAATTACTTGGGTAGTCTATGGCATGTGACGTGATTATTTAAACAAATGACGAGCATTGCCAAGGAAACATCCTGACGTGGCTAACTATTTGGCTCATGTGGAAACCCAAAACGCTCCGCGAGCGGCCAAGTGATAAAAACGCTTCCTCAGTGACGAATGTCAACTTTCTGTTGTCAAATGACAGTGAGCAAAATTTACTTTTCATGTCAGTCGTCAAAAAACAATTTTGGGGCTTCAACCATCCAATCTTACTAACAGCAAAATAGAGAAATCAGGACCATCTGCAGTTAAGAGCCACATTTTTTCAAACTCAGGCTAAAATTGTTCGAGGAAACTGCTATTCAGAGCAGTTGAAGTTTCAAGCATGACATTTTTACTGAAAAGATTTCTACTTTTTTACAACAGAGTACGTGGAGTTATACTACAGAAATAATCTTTTTATAATGCTGGACATATAATCTACCTTTTACTCTGCTTCTGGGAAAATCAAGAAATTGCAACTATCATTTGTTGCTTTGCCGCTAAAGGGTCAAACTTTTTAAAACTCAGGTAAACTGTTCAAGAAAAATGCTGTTTAGAGCAACCGAAGTTGCTGAAAAGATTTATGGTAATGGACAAATCATCTTCCTTTTATCGTGCTTCTGGTAAAATTGAGGAATCATAACTAACATTTGCTCTTTTGCCGGCTAGTGGGCCAAACTTCTTAAAACTCAGCCAGATTATTCGAGAAAAATGCTGTTCAGAGCAATCGAAGTTGCTGAAAAGATTTATGGTAATGGACAAATGATCTTCCTTTTATCGTGCTTCTGGTAAAATTGAGGAATCATAACTAACATTTGCTCTTTTGCCGGCTAGTGGGCCAAACTTCTTAAACTCAGCCAGATTATTCGAGAAAAATGCTGTTCAGAGCAACCGAAGTTGCTGAAAAGATTTATGGTAATGGACAAATGATCTTCCTTTTATCGTGCTTCTGATAAAATTGAGGAATCATAACTAACATTTGCTCTTTTGCCGGCTAGTGGACCAAACTTCTTAAAACTCAGGCAGATTATTCGAGAAAAATGCTGTTCAGAGCAACCGAAGTTGCTGAAAGATTTATGGTAATGGACAAATGATCTTCCTTTTATCGTGCTTCTGGTAAAATTGAGGAATCATAACTAACATTTGCTCTTTTGCCGGCTAGTGGGCCAAACTTCTTAAAACTCAGCCAGATTATTCGAGAAAAATGCTGTTCAGAGCAACCGAAGTTGCTGAAAAGATTTATGGTAATGGACAAATGATCTTCCTTTTATCGTGCTTCTGGTAAAATTGAGGAATCATAACTAACATTTGCTCTTTTGCCGGCTAGTGGGCCAAACTTCTTAAAACTCAGCCAGATTATTCCAGAAAAATGCTGTTCAGAGCAACCGAAGTTGCTGAAAAGATTTATGGTAATGGACAAATGATCTTCCTTTCATCGTGCTTCTGGTAAAATTGAGGAATCATAACTAACATTTGCTCTTTTGCCGGCTAGTGGGCCAAACTCCTTAAAACTCAGCCAGATTATTCGAGAAAAATGCTGTTCAGAGCAATCGAAGTTGCTGAAAAGATTTATGGTAATGGACAAATGATCTTCCTTTTATCGTGCTTCTGTAAAATTGAGGAATCGTGACTAACGTTTTTTGTTTTGCTGGCTAGTTGGCCAAGCTTTCTAAACTCAGGCAGATGATTCGAGAAAACTCCTGCCCAGAGCAACCAGATTCAAGTAAGATGCTTCTGTTAAAAGTTTTATGATGTTCAAATAATCTTCCTTTTGTCGTGCTTCTGGTAATTCGAGAAATCCCAGCTAGAATTCACCATTTACCTCTAGACTGCAACATTTTTCAAACTCGGGCAAATTCTTTGTGTAAATTGCTGCTCTGAGCAACCGAATATCAAGTGCTTCTGGCAAAATAAAAATGTCGGCTAGGATTCACCGTCTCATCGCTAGAGGGCCAAACATCTTCAAACTCGGGTCAACACTGCTCAAGAAAACAGCTGTTCAGGGTAATCAAAGCTTCAAGTAAGATATTTTTGCTGAAAAGTTTATGATGATGGACAAATAATCATTTTTTTTATCCTGCTTCTGGAAAAATTAAGAAATCGCAACTAGCATTTGCTGCTAGCGGGCCGAACTTTTTCAAACTCAGGCAGATTGTTTGAGAAAACTGCTGCCCAGATCAACAGCAGTCTCAAGCAAGATGATTTTGCTGAAAAGTTTTATAATGAACAACAAATAATCTTTCTTTTATTGTGTTTCTGGTAAAATCAAGCAATCATGGCTAGCTTTAGCTGTTACTTTTTCATACTCAGGCAGATTATTCGTGAAAACTGCTGCTTAGAGCAACCAGTCTAAAGCAAGATGTTTCTGCTGGAAAGTTTTATGATGATCAAGAAATAATCTTTTTATTGTGCTTCTGGTAAAATCGAGCAATCATGGCTAGCCTTAGCTGTAACTTTTTCAAACTCAGGCAGATTGTTCATGAAAACTGCTGCTTAGAGCAACCAGTCTAAAGCAAGATGTTTCTGCTGGAAAGTTTTATGATGATCAAGAAATAATCTTTTTATTGTGCTTCTGGTAAAATCGAGCAATCATGGCTAGCCTTAGCTGTTACTTTTTCAAACTCTGGCAGATTGTTCGTGAAAACTGCTGCTTAGAGCAACCAGTCTAAAGCAAGATGTTTCTGCTGGAAAGTTTTATGATGATGGAGAAATAAACTGCTCAAGTACAGGTCTAAAGAGTAGCTTCAGCACTGCGAAAACATTAAGTATTATAGTGCACCCAGAATGTGTAGTTCAAAACGTGACCACCGAACTTCTGTAGATGGCGCCAAGTGACAAGCCGCCACTGTGCTACAATGCTTGGAAATTTTGCAAAGTGGAAAATCGCCACCTTTCGCCAAAACCAAATAGCGCATGAAGGTGCTCGGGACCTTAGCAACAACTTTGCCCCCTTTCAAAATTTCGATATCTGTAGCCGTTCGAAAGTTACAGGCGATCCAGACAGACAGACAGACAGACAGACGGACGGACAAAACGTTCGCATAAGTACGCTGAAGCTACTAATAATCTTTTTATTGTGCTTCTGATAAAATCAAGCAATCATGGCTTAGCCTTAGCTGTTACTTTTTCAAACTCAGGCAGATTGTTCGTAAAAACTGCTGCTTAGAGCAACCAGCCTAAAGCAAGATGTTTCTGCTGGAAAGTTTTATGATGATGGAGAAATAATCTTTTTATTGTGCTTCTGGTAAAATCGAGCAATCATGGCTAGCCTTAGCCATTTTATCGCTAGAGGTCTGAACTTTTTCTAAATTAAGCAGATTGTTCGAGAAAACTGCTGCCCAGATCAACAGCAGTATCAAGCAAGATGTTTCTGC
Organism: Agriotes lineatus; assembly: GCA_940337035.1. Lineage (NCBI taxonomy): Eukaryota > Metazoa > Arthropoda > Insecta > Coleoptera > Elateridae > Agriotes > Agriotes lineatus. The sequence continues at coordinate 59,590,879 of OW679198.1, forward strand.
TAAAAAATTTATAATGACGGACAAATAATCTTTCTTTTATCGTGTTTCTGGTAAAATCGAGCAATCATGGCTAGCCTTAGCCATTTTATCGCTAGAGGTCTGAACTTTTTCTAAATTAAGCAGATTGTTCGAGAAAACTGCTGCCCAGATCAACAGCAGTCTCAAGCAAGATGATTTTGCTGAAAAGTTTTATAATGACGAACAAATAATCTTTCTTTTATTGTGTTTCTGGTAAAATCGAGCAATCATGGCTAGCTTTAGCTGTTACTTTTTCAAACTCAGGTAGATTGTTCGTGAAAACTGCTGCTTAGAGCAACCAGTCTAAAGCAAGATGTTTCTACTGGAAAGTTTTATGATGATCAAGAAATAATCTTTTTATTGTGTTTCTGGTGAAATCGAGCAATCATGGCTATCCTTAGCTGTTACTTTTTCAAACTCAGGCAGATTGTTTGTGAAAACTGCTGCTTAGAGCAACCAGTCTAAAGCAAGATGTTTCTGCTGGAAAGTTTTATGATCATGGAGAAATAATCTTTTAATTCTGCTTCTGGTAAAATCGAGCAATCATGGCGAGCCTTATCAGTTTTGTCGCTAGAGGGCCGTACTTTTTCAAACTCAGGCAGATTGTTCGAGAAAACTGCTGCCCAGATCAACAGTAGTCTCAAGCAAGATGATTTTGCTGAAAAGTTTTATAATGACGAACAAATAATCTTTCTTTTATTGTGTTTCTGGTAAATCGAGCAATCATGGCTAGCCTTAGCTGTTACTTTTTCAAACTCAGGCAGATTTTTTGTGAAAACTGCTGCTTAGAGCAACCAGTCTAAAGCAAGATGTTTCTGCTGGAAAGTTTTATGATCATGGAGAAATAATCTTTTAATTCTGCTTCTGGTAAAATCGAGCAATCATGGCGAGCCTTATCAGTTTTGTCGCTAGAGGGCCGGACTTTTTCAACTCAGGCAGATTGTTCGAGAAAACTGCTGCACAGATCAACAGCAGTCTCAAGCAAGATGCTTTTGATGAAAAGTTTTATAATGACGAACAAATAATCTTTCTTTTATTGTGTTTCTGGTAAAATCGAGCAATCATGGCTAGCCTTAGCTGTTACTTTTTCAAACTCAGGCAGATTGTTTGTGAAAACTGCTGCTTAGAGCAACCAGTCTAAAGCAAGATGTTTCTGCTGGAAAGTTTTATGATGATGGAGAAATAATCTTTTAATCCTGCTTCTGGTAAAATCGAGCAATCATGGCTAGCTTTAGCTGTTACTTTTTCAAACTCAGGCAGATTGTTCGTGAAAACTGCTGCTTAGAGCAACCAGTCTAAAGCAAGATGTTTCTGCTGGAAAGTTTTATGATGATCAAGAAATAATCTTTTTATTGTGTTTCTGGTGAAATCGAGCAATCATGGCTATCCTTAGCTGTTACTTTTTCAAACTCAGGCAGATTGTTTGTGAAAACTGCTGCTTAGAGCAACCAGTCTAAAGCAAGATGTTTCTGCTGGAAAGTTTTATGATCATGGAGAAATAATCTTTTAATTCTGCTTCTGGTAAAATCGAGCAATCATGGCGAGCCTTATCAGTTTTGTCGCTAGAGGGCCGTACTTTTCAAACTCAGGCAGATTGTTCATGAAAACTGCTGCCCAGATCAACAGCAGTCTCAAGCAAGATGATTTTGCTGAAAAGTTTTATAATGACGAACAAATAATCTTTCTTTTATTGTGTTTCTGGTAAAATCGAGCAATCATGGCTAGCCTTAGCTGTTACTTTTTCAAACTCAGGCAGATTTTTTGTGAAAACTGCTGCTTAGAGCAACCAGTCTAAAGCAAGATGTTTCTGCTGGAAAGTTTTATGATGATGGAGAAATAAACTGCTCAAGTACAGGTCTAAAGAGTAGCTTCAGCACTGCGAAAACATTAAGTATTATAGTGCACCCAGAATGTGTAGTTCAAAACGTGACCACCGAACTTCTGTAGATGGCGCCAAGTGGACAAGCCGCCACTGTGCTACAATGCTTGGAAATTTGCAAAGTGGAAAATCGCCACCTTTCGCCAAAACCAAATAGCGCATGAAGGTGCTCGGGACCTTAGCAACAACTTTGCCCCCTTTCAAAATTTCGATATCTGTAGCCGTTCGAAAGTTACAGGCGATCCAGACAGACAGACAGACAGACAGACGGACGGACAAAACGTTCGCATAAGTACGCTGAAGCTACTAATAATCTTTTTATTGTGCTTCTGATAAAATCAAGCAATCATGGCTTAGCCTTAGCTGTTACTTTTTCAAACTCAGGCAGATTGTTCGTAAAAACTGCTGCTTAGAGCAACCAGCCTAAAGCAAGATGTTTCTGCTGGAAAGTTTTATGATGATGGAGAAATAATCTTTTATTGTGCTTCTGGTAAAATCGAGCAATCATGGCTAGCCTTAGCCATTTTATCGCTAGAGGTCTGAACTTTTTCTAAATTAAGCAGATTGTTCGAGAAAACTGCTGCCCAGATCAACAGCAGTATCAAGCAAGATGTTTCTGCTAAAAAATTTATAATGACGGACAAATAATCTTTCTTTATCGTGTTTCTGGTAAAATTGAGCAATCATGGCTAGTCTTATCAGTTTTGTTGCTAGAGGGCTGAACTTTTTCAAACTCAGGCAGATTGTTCGAGAAAACTGCTGCCCAGATCACAGCAGTCTCAAGCAAGATGATTTTGCTGAAAAGTTTTATAATGACGAACAAATAATCTTTCTTTTATTGTGTTTCTGGTAAAATCGAGCAATCATGGCTAGCTTTAGCTGTTACTTTTTCAAACTCAGGTAGATTGTTCGTGAAAACTGCTGCTTAGAGCAACCAGTCTAAAGCAAGATGTTTCTGCTGGAAAGTTTTATGATGATCAAGAAATAATCTTTTTATTGTGTTTCTGGTGAAATCGAGCAATCATGGCTATCCTTAGCTGTTACTTTTTCAAACTCAGGCAGATTGTTGTGAAAACTGCTGCTTAGAGCAACCAGTCTAAAGCAAGATGTTTCTGCTGGAAAGTTTTATGATCATGGAGAAATAATCTTTTAATTCTGCTTCTGGTAAAATCGAGCAATCATGGCGAGCCTTATCAGTTTTGTCGCTAGAGGGCCGTACTTTTTCAAACTCAGGCAGATTGTTCGAGAAAACTGCTGCCCAGATCAACAGTAGTCTCAAGCAAGATGATTTTGCTGAAAAGTTTTATAATGACGAACAAATAATCTTTCTTTTATTGTGTTTCTGGTAAAATCGAGCAATCATGGCTAGCCTTAGCTGTTACTTTTTCAAACTCAGGCAGATTTTTTGTGAAAACTGCTGCTTAGAGCAACCAGTCTAAAGCAAGATGTTTCTGCTGGAAAGTTTTATGATCATGGAGAAATAATCTTTAATTCTGCTTCTGGTAAATCGAGCAATCATGGCGAGCCTTATCAGTTTTGTCGCTAGAGGGCCGGACTTTTTCAAACTCAGGCAGATTGTTCGAGAAAACTGCTGCACAGATCAACAGCAGTCTCAAGCAAGATGCTTTTGATGAAAAGTTTTATAATGACGAACAAATAATCTTTCTTTTATTGTGTTTCTGGTAAAATCGAGCAATCATGGCTAGCCTTAGCTGTTACTTTTTCAAACTCAGGCAGATTGTTTGTGAAAACTGCTGCTTAGAGCAACCAGTCTAAAGCAAGATGTTTCTGCTGGAAAGTTTTATGATGATGGAGAAATAATCTTTTAATCCTGCTTCTGGTAAAATCGAGCAATCATGGCGAGCCTTATCAGTTTTGTCGCTAGAGGGCCGTACTTTTTCAAACTCAGGCAGATTGTTCGAGAAAACTGCTGCCAAGATCAACATCAATCTCAAGCAAGATGATTTTGATGAAAAGTTTTATAATGACGAACAAATAATCTTTCTTTTATTGTGTTTCTGGTAAAATCGAGCAATCATGGCTAGCCTTAGCAGTTACTTTTTCAAACTCAGGCAGATTGTTTGTGAAAACTGCTATTTAGAGCAACCAGTCTAAAGCAAGATGTTTCTGCTGGAAAGTTTTATGATGATGGAGAAATAATCTTTTAATCCTGCTTCTGGTAAAATCGAGCAATCATGGCGAGCCTTATCAGTTTTGTCGCTAGAGGGCCGTACTTTTTCAAACTCAGGCAGATTGTTCGAGAAAACTGCTGCCAAGATCAACATCAATCTCAAGCAAGACGATTTTGATGAAAAGTTTTATAATGACGAACAAATAATCTTTCTTTTATTGTGTTTCTGGTAAAATCGAGCAATCATGGCTAGCCTTAGCAGTTACTTTTTCAAACTCAGGCAGATTGTTTGTGAAAACTGCTATTTAGAGCAACCAGTCTAAAGCAAGATGTTTCTGCTGGAAAGTTTTATGATGATGGAGAAATAATCTTTTAATCCTGCTTCTGGTAAAATCGAGCAATCATGGCGAGCCTTATCAGTTTTGTCGCTAGAGGGCCGTACTTTTTCAAACTCAGGCAGATTGTTCGAGAAAACTGCTGCCAAGATCAACATCAATCTCAAGCAAGATGATTTTGATGAAAAGTTTTATAATGACGAACAAATAATCTTTCCTTTATTGTGTTTCTGGTAAAATCGAGCAATCATGGCTAGCCTTAGCAGTTACTTTTTCAAACTCAGGCAGATTGTTTGTGAAAACTGCTATTTAGAGCAACCAGTCTAAAGCAAGATGTTTCTGCTGGAAAGTTTTATGATGATGGAGAAATAATCGTTTAATCCTGCTTCTGGTAAAATCGAGCAATCATGGCTAGCCTTAGTTGTTACTTTTTCAAACTCAGGCAGATTGTTCGTGAAAACTGCTATTTAGAGCAACCAATCTAAAGCAAGATGTTTCTGCTGGAAAGTTTTATGATGATGGAGAAATAATCTTTTATCTACTCCTACTGCACAATGGCCATGAATTATGATTCATAATTCACGGTTTGCAGCCAATCATAAAATTCTATTTTCATTATTCAATAGTTTGCAAGTTGCAACCAATCAGAAAATTCTATTTTCATTATTCAATAGGTTGTAGCCAATCGCAGCATCCATTTTTATTATTCAATGACTTTTGAAGTTAACAGCTGTCACAAATGTCAAAATTCGGAATTATAAACACACGTCTCCTATTGCATAGGAGTAGATAAAATATCGTATTATATTCGCGAATATGGCCATTATTCACTCAGATGACTTGCGCCACGCGCCTTCGGCTTGTGGCGCAAATGTCATCTTCGTGAATAATGGCTGTCATAATCGCTCATATAATAATATACTAATTATCTACTCCTACTGCACAATGGCCATGAATTATGATTCATAATTCACGGTTTGCAGCCAATCATAAAATTCTATTTTCATTATTCAATAGTTTGCAAATTGCAACCAATCAGAAAATTCTATTTTCATTATTCAATAGGTTGTAGCCAATCACAAAATTCATTCTTATTATTAAATGGCTTTTGAAGTTAACAGCTGTCACAAATGTCATAATTCTGAAATATGAACACAAGGCTCCTATTGCATAGGAGTAGATAAAATATCGTATTATATTCGCGATTATGGCCATTATTCACTCAGATGACTTGCGCCACGCGCCTTCGGCTTGTGGCGCAAATGTCATCTTCGTGGATAATGGCTGTCATAATCGCTCATATAATAATATACTAATTATTGTGCTTCTGGTAAAATCAAGTAATCATGATTAGCCTTAGCTGTTTTGTCGCTAAGGACAAAACTTTTTGAGATTCAAGCAGATTGTTCAAGAAAACTGCTACCCAGATCAACAGCAGTCTCAAGCAAGATGTTTCTGTTAAAAGGTTTATACTGACAAATAATCTTTCTTTTAATGTGCTTCTGATAAATTCGATAAATCACGGCTAACATTTGCCGTTTTGGCCATTAGAGGGCCAAACGTTTTCAAACTCAGGCCGACTGTTTGAGAAAACTCCTGTTCAAAAGCAACCAAAGTCTAACGCAAGTAGTAGCGGTTGGTGACAATTGTATTTAGGAAGCTCTTAATATTTCTTTAACATGCTTTTATATTCCAAGAGTGGAGAAACAACGTTCTGATTCAGCTGTAGACATTGGAGTTGTCAAAATAATTTTTAATAGTTTAACACTTTTGTTGTACCTCCGCTGAATTTAAAAATGCACATACCCTCAGCGGCACGGTGCGCCCGGCACTGTGTAAACGGTATAAGGGGTTACAGATTATGTAAGTATATATTCCTTCAAATCTTTTTGAAGTTCAACACTATCTTCACTTCTGGAGCAAATCTACATGTGCAAACATTTTGTGAAAGAAATCAAGCTAGAAAATTAAATCTGGATCTCTAAGACTTCTTCGTAAACCGTATTCTGCTAGACAAGTAACAGTTTTGTTACACATTTCCTCAAGTTCTTCAAAACATTGTATTAATTGTATGTATTGGATTAAACTATCAGCTAACCTATCGGTGAGTCTTAAAAAAAGTCAGAATTTCTCATTCATTATGTAAATATCTAAGTATGACAACCATTTCGCAATGGTTTGAAATATTTATTGTTTCATTACAATGAACTGCCACAAATTCACAATTTCGTCTTGCTCTTTACCCTTAGATTTAAATGTTTGACATCTTTAAATCCAAATCTTAACTAGGGTGTGTCCATTCCTTCAAAATAAAACAGAGCAGATGGAAAACCAAACGTAAACAGAGCAATAATGCATCACATCCACAAATCCACTTGTTTTTCTTGTAAATTTCCGCAGAAGTGTCTTGTAAAATTACGAGTTAAAACTTTATCTTGCTGATTTGAGATTTCCTTATGCAAATTATCACTGGCTGGTTGTCCATTGCCTTGTGAGGATATTTCAACAATAACTCTCATTTACATTGCCACGCACAACAGAACTACTCATATATTGGCATTTCCTTTAATAAAATGACGCAAAGTGCAGTAGTGCTTAACCATAACAAATGAAAGAAACGTATTTTATATAACTGGCAAAACGTTTGTTATTTTATTTTCAAATCGCATAGCAGCTGCTCAACAGAGGCTGAACAAATAATGTTCCAACAATTCACTAACCAAATATAACCATTGCAAAACCATATGCACTGCAGTAGCAGCCCTGGCTGTGCCGAGCCGGCAACGTAAAAAATGTAACGCAACAACAACAACCGCTGCGACTCGGCACAGCCGCGGTGCTAGAAATTATTACTAATGTTATTAAACTGTTAAATTGAAATCTTAACATTATGTAAAAATATTTCAGTCTATTTGAGTAGACAGCTCCATTTTACAGACGACAACTATAACATAGGGGCGTTAACGAATAAAAACAGCGAGTCCAAACCACATATCCGACTTCAATAATGGTAACACAAAGAACACATACGCACTAACCTAGAGCAGGACTAAACTTACACCTTGCTGCTCGAAATTTTGAGGCTACGAAACGTCTACCTTACAAAAATATGTCGCTTTGATTAGGGCCCGCGGCATTTTCTTGCTTTAATTTTGTAGTTTGTACTTGGATAATCAGCGTCAGTGTCAGTCTAGACCCAATTAAATTACACAAGGTTGCTTTTTGAAGCCCTCTGAAGCCAGGCGACTCACAGTGCTCTGTTCCAGAGAGTCAGAAAGGTGAGAATTTTGAATTTTGACATAATGAAATATATAAGTGGTCACCAAGAGGCAACTGGGGTTTTAAGCTCTGATTTGGAGATGATTGATTCGCTTGTGATATCGGTATTACTAGGAGAATTACTTGAACCTTTTGGTACTAGCAGCAGATGAACGTTTTGAGAGTATTTTATTCACAAAATGTATGACCCTTCGCAACTGTAGTTGCTAATACTGTTTCACTATGAATTCATTATTCTAAAGACTTTAACAATATTGGAATAATACATAAAATAGTATTTGGATCTTCCTTTTTTAGAGAACTGCATACGTAGCTACATTTTTAATATGGTTTACAATGCTAAGAAAAATATTAGTAGGCATTCATTGCAACTGCAATTGGTTAACGCTAGGTAGTTCCGCACTGGAGAAATAATTTCTAACTTTAGAAGTTTACATTACATTCGATAGTTTGAATTTTTTTTTTTAACAGATACTAATAGTTGTGGGGCTTCTTGAATACTTTCAAACATTCATCTAACCTTCTTAATCCTCTCAGTAATACCGAACTCACAAGCAAGTCCAGAAAACAACGTTACTACAAAAAGCATCATCAATGGAAGCGCTTCCTTTTGTAATTCTTTTTACCTTTTGATTTAAAGGACCTTTTACGTTTCTTTCCACCTGACGTGGAGCTGCCAAAATTGGTAACTTCCGCTCCTAAGGTGCCAAGAGTGGTCAGCTGGCGTCGTGCGTGCTTCTCAGCCTTAGTCAATGGAAGTCGCGTCATGTACTCTTCTTCGTACTCCTGCCGCTCTTGTTGCTGCTTTGTGATCGCTTGCTGTGCTCGACTGCCTTGAGACACTTCCACTGGGGTGTCCAAGTACTCCTCCCGCAGGTCCTGCATGATTGACGACGATAGTGCTAGCTTTTTACTTCGTTCCTGTGCTCGTTTCTTTCGTTCTTGTGCAGTTTCATCTGCAAGAACAAATAAATTTGTTGATACTAAACTGGCAGGGCGATAGGTAAACGTCAACATAACCTACAAGTTGGTTAAATTGTTGTAATGTTGCAATTTAAAAAAAAAGAAACAATGTACCCCTTGGCACTGAAGTTTTGCTTATCACGAATGTGGATTTAGTTGCCGAGGCCCGTAGGGCCAAAGCAAATAAACCACAAAACTACTATTTTCCAACAAGAGCTGCTATGGAAAACAAAATTAGTGTCTTATTTGATTAGTTCACATACTTGCGATAATTAGTTCATATGTCACTTTGACATTTGTCAAATAAAGCTGCGTTTATTATTAAATTTTTCCAAGAGAACACATTTTTGAATTGAATATTTTCAAAATTGGTTTCCGAAAAATGGTATGAAAATATAGCAAATAAAAGTTTCTAATTATTGCCACAACATGGCAACAGTTGATTCAGGGTGCGTGCTAAGACTTGAAGTTGAAAATCCACAGCAGTCCTTGTCCGAAAATTGTTACAGTCGCATGTTATGTTACCTGAAAAATGTACAGCCGACAGTTTGGGAGGAACATAAACGCCTGTTTTGCTCTTTTCTTTAGGATTCTTATCCAAACTATCACTTTCATCGCCCGAGCTTTCTTCCAATTTACCCATCAAATTTTCAGGATTTGCTTTGAAAGCCGTAGGGTCATCAGCATTGGTACCTGTCACTGCCGTCTTAACCAGCTTATCAATTTGATACTTAAGTTTGTGATCGATGGGTCTGATTTTTTCCAGAACGGTTCGTATTTCAACGAGGCGGTCTATGCAGGGGTCGCCCTCGATCTTCTCTCCAGAGCACTTCCTCAAGACTACATATGTAAGGTTGATGAGGTAGCTTAGCAGCATGTTATATTTCATTTCCAAGAAGCTAAGACCTTGGTCGGTACTGATTTCCCCGCTGCGAACCCTCTGGATCATGTTGTCCACGAGTGATGCTACATGTTGTGCGCTGACGTTCATTTCGCTGAGCAGAACGAGGGCTTGGGGAAGATCGGGGTGGCCAGTGAGCTCGTCTGTTGCCTGCAATAACAAGTTTTAGGCATTTATTATATTTTAGTGCAACTATTTGTAGGTTATAAGTTGAAGGAACGCTAGAATCGGGGCATTTAGTCGTATTTTTTGAATTTCTATGTGCGGCCCTGTTTACTTAAAAATCCGTACGCCATGTTTGAAATAAATGGAGCAATGAAAAAATGAGGGGTGGTTTTTACTGCTGGAATTTTGCTGTTTTTGTGACCGTACAACGTGTTTTCCGGCGGAAACTTGTGGTACATACCTGAACCATGGTTCTGGACCGATTTTTGGTTAAATTAAATCATAACAACGCCTTAAAACTATAAAACGGGCACAACACGTGCAGCACTTTTATATCTAAACGAGCTTTTTTGATCGGCTGCATCGAAAAGTGGGGATATTAAGGGAAGAGGTTGAAAAAATGCGCGGCAAAATCAAATGTATCAAATGGCTGCAGTACGTGTAAATCTTTTTCATATTTGCTGTTGAACTGCTGCTAATTAGTAAACTGACGGGTGGATTTTCAGGAGCAAACAATGCTTATGTTTATTGCTGCTTGCTATTTAATCATACTGAAATCACAATTCAAAGGCATAGTAATCAGCTGTTGCCATTTTGCCTTAAAGACGTCGTCTGCCTTGATTAGCAAAAACTGCGTGGTGATAACACCTTACTCCAGCTAAATTTACCTTTTCCTCCAATTAGAACCATAGATAGAAAAATGCAAAACCTAAAATTCGAGAGTGGCATTCTGTATGAAGTTTTCCTACGACTGCTTCTAAAATCAAGCCTCGTTGACGTACGTCAAAAATTGATTGTTTTCATTCAGTTCATCGCGGCAACCATCATATAGATATTTATGCATTAAGGGAGACATGAATATGTTTTTTCCCTGAGGTTGACATGTGTTACAGACCGAGGGCTCTGACCCGAGGTCTGTAAGTCAACCGAAGGTAAAGAACATGAATATGTCTCGTGGTGCATACTAGCTATTTATGCAACAAGTGCTAAAAGTCGACGTTTATGCGCGAGACATGAAAATTATGAAACGAAGCCGAAGGCTGAGTTTCATAACATGTCTCGCGCATAAATGACTTTTAGCACGCGTTGCATACAATATTTTATCTACGACCTTAATTTTACCGTTATTAATCCATAAATATCGATTTAAGAAAGGTTCGCATCTGCGACGCTTTTAATTTATGTCATAATGAATAGTAGGCTACGCCGCGGTGGCGATTGTTTGGCCACGCCCGTGCTGTCAAGGTGAGTTACGAAATGTAATTATTGATACTCCACATATGACTGTATTCATTACATAACGCTTTAATTATTTCAGAAACGCATTACCTACCTGTAACGCGAGAAGTAACTAGAATAGCTTTACAACTTCACTTGCAGTTCGAAATTGTAGTTTTGAACCTCGCTTCACTTTTAACACATGTGCTAAAAGTAAACAGCTGATTTCTTTAAACACGGTAAACTATAAAACGTCACTTTTAGTGAAACAAGCTAGCGCTAAAGGGCCTACTTTTAGTAGTGGTCGTAGATATAATATTTTATCTACTAGCAACATGATATTTTATAAAAAAAAGTCCTGGAAATACACCAAGTCAAAAAACAAAAGAGTAACGTTTTTTAGTTACTTTTTGCATGTGTATTCTTATTTCAGTTTTTAACAACAATCGTGGTAACGAATATACATGGGTGAGTTAATAATTATTCACAATTCAACGTTGGATCAATTTACTATTTAATAATTCGCACCCCAGGTGATGCCTTTGGAGATGCATTAATTGTTAGACAGGAATACAACTTCTAAGAATTATATTTTAGTTAAAAATTTATTAACAGCAATCAATATTCATTATGTAAAAAGAAACAATTTTTATTCAAAATCATTTTCATCAAAGCGATTGACCCTTCGTCCGACGTATCGCTGTCTTCTGAACTTAAAGTAATTACAACGGGTTCAATATTGGAAGCATCTATATATTTTTCGGTCTCCAACGCTGAAAAGATTACTTTTTCTGTATGTCGAACATAATTATTCCAATGTTGATCACTAACAGCATCTAACGCCTTAGACCAGACATTTACTACATCCTCTGGGGATGATTTAGTTTGTAAAATTCCTGCGTCATACAGCCGTTTAGCCTCTCACCACACCATTTCTATTACATTGTAATGGCAATGATAGGGCGGTATTCTCAAAACCTTGTGGCCATGTTGTGCTGCGTTAATGTCTAAATGATATATTTTTTTCGGTAATTTCAAACTTACTATATTCCATATTTCATCTTTCATCGCCGTCTGTGGGTACTAATCAATGCCCTTAATTTGTAACCATTGGATCATTTTCTTTTTTGTCCAGCTTTGGCAAGGGACTTCTTCTTGGCATCTAGAATGATAACTGGCGTTATCCATTACAATTAGCGATGGTTCATTCAAGCTTGGTATCAGTTGAGTTTTAAATCACTTCTCAAAATTGTTTGCGTTCATATTGTCGTGATAGTCACCACTCTTGGTTTTACTTTTAAAAATCAAACTTGCATTTTCGATAAATCCATTCTCATTTCCTGCATTAACGATAATGTATCTAACTCCGTCTCCCGTTTTTTTGCTTGCAGTAGCCATTGTTCCGTTTTGCTAAGTTCTTCTGTTACCACCTTTGCTGAAAATCCAAGTCTCGTCAATAAATACCGGCTTAAAATTCTTTAAACTTTTCTCTTTTGTATATTGTCTGAGCTTGCCACTAATAGACGGTTGTTCTACTAGAAACTGCCTGTTACTACTTCTCTTGAATTTGAAACCAATTTTATGAATTCAGGTATTTACTGATCTTGGTGAACAGGGAAAATCTGGCCATTCTTTGGAAAATCATTGATAGAGCGATTTAATTGTTACGTGCTCTTTTTCAACGTACCTACATCTTGTGAATTATTTCTCGTAATGAGTATAAAATGGTGGGATTTACCTTAGTTATGTTCTCTTTGGCTTTTCTCGAAACTGGCTCTGTATAGACTACATCTGAATAAGTAGATGAATTCTTTACCCGATAAATAGTTCTTTCGGAAATTTTCAATGCTTCGGCTGCTATTTTTTCCTTGAGCTTGACAATAATTATTATATCTCTCAAAGTAAGAGGCTACATTCAAAATTAAGTTTTTAGATTGGTCACTAAAACGTTTCATGTTGGAAGAAATTTAAAAAAGCAAGGGATAAATTTGATCTAATAATTTGTCAATGCTTAATGACAGGTGACATTTCAATAATTAAAATTTAGTTACGACGTTCATTTTTCTAGTAATTTTCTTTCTCGTCCGGTTTACTATAAATAAAAATCTGGTGTGATACACTCACACAATTTCCTTTTACAGTGATCTTATAATTAGCCAAAAATTTGATTTTTAATTTTTAAGTATTTGGCAAAAATTTTCAAAAATTACAAATTCTACAAAAACGGTACAAAATCGAGTGTTAGTTGAAAAGACAAATTTTCTCTAGAATTTTAAGGTGAATTCAAAAATTTAATAATATACCGGGTGTTTTATTTAAAATAGGAGTTAATAAAAAAAATAGAAAAAAAAAAAACAAAAGAAACCCACTTTAGAAGTATTCAACTGGAAAATCACCTATCTCACATCAATACACATTAAAAATGTAAGAAAAATGTATAGTTTAAAAAAAATCGTTTGAGTCGTTTTTGAAAAAATCGAAAAAAACTGAAAAATCACAAGAGTAAACACCTACTTCCGGTTAAACAATTTTCTCCAAAAGCTTGCTGTCGCATCTAGATAGTACACAAAACTTATACCGGGTGACTATAAATGATTGAATTTTTTTTTCTTAGGTTGGCACTGTTTATGTTGGTGGCACTGTAAGTCTATGTCAAATTCAATGTTCTCAGGTTAGGTTTTGCGTCATTCTATGTCAAAACTGACGCAAAACCTAACCTGCTAACCTCGAATTTGACATAGACTTACAGTGCTACCAACATAAACAGTGCCAACCTAATAAAAAAAAATTCAATCATTTATAGTCACTCGGTATATGAACCCAGTGCAATTTCTGACTCTCGGGCTTCGCCCTCGAGCCAGAAATTGTACCTCAGCAAAATAACGCATTTCTCTCCCTCATTGCATAATTTACTAATATAATTGTGAATCGTAATACATAGCAACGTACATACATTTTCTACAAGCATTCATGATTATATACCTAAGTCAGCTAGTGGTCGGCCTGGGTGGCTATTTGGAAACGTCAAAATTGACAGTTGTCACTGTGAATTCGATTCAAACCTCTTTTTAGCGATTTAAAGTTACTTGTGCTTTATTTTGTGTATTGACGGTGCTTAAGTGTCAAGAAAAATAAGAAATGGGTACCTAATAAAATATCCGATTCCGATGTCGGAAATTTTAGAAGAGGCAACGAACGCCAGTTTAAACCTACTTCAGAAAATTTTACAGTCGTAGGAAAAATGTCGTATGTAACACGAGCGAAAAATGCCTTAGGCGTTCGTTCGAGTTTTTTCGGACCTCGCTTCGCTCGGCGCGAAACTTTCGAACTCACGCCTAATGCATCATTTTTCGCTCTAGGTACCTAAATAACTATTTAGATTTTTTGAGGATTAAGATGGATGCAATGCAATGAATGACTTTCAGAAAGAGTGTATGTTAATAATGGATGAGATGGATTTGAAAGAAAGTACAGATTTTTTATAGAATATTTATTGGAAACGTTTCATTTCCAGAATATACTAGAGTTGTCAGTCGAATACTAGCTAAGTATACCTATAATGTTAGCTGGGATAACTACCAGATAGAAACATATTGTTGAATATTATTTCACTGGAAATAACACAGAAAATATTTACGTCCTAGAGGGCTATGGATTGTAAAGTACATGTCTGTACAATCTCAGACTTCATAATTACTTTGACACGAAGTGTACGAAGTATTGAAATTCCCTCATATCGAAAACCACTCTGAGTCAAATATCTCTAAAATTTGTGCAAACCCACTAATGAACCTACTATACCAATTTCCGTCTCGGCTGTGCGGATCTTTTGGTGAAGACCCCAGCCCACTAGATCCCTCCCTCGTATTGGGGAGTGCCTAACCGTGCTGTGTGGTGTACGTATGTTAGTATGTGTACACGATTCCGGTCGCCAGAAACCTTCCTAGAGTCTTGGATCGTTTTCATACGATAGGTTCTCCGAAAATGAAGACAACATCAACTTTTGAGATATGGTCGAAGGCAAAAAACATCTGTTTTTGCGTTTTTTTTTTTGGATAAATAACTGGTTCATAACATGTCAGGACATTTTCAAATTCTACAAATGTACGACTTTTTGGAGTATCTCTGTTCAAAGATTCTGACTCCGCTTGTATATAGTTTAGCTGTCATAGTTTTACGCTTAATATTTCATCATAATTGTGTGCAGGCAGCTAACGGTTCGTAGCTTTAAGCAGCTGTAACGGCCGCTGTAATTTTCTGTAAGGCACTCGTTTTGGTAGCCTCGCTCATGATTACTTTCTTGGCTTATTTAAAATTCTACACACTTAGCACGCAGCCTTTTTCTAGAAGTTTCGTCGAGTTGGGTTGTCGACGGGGCCTTGCTCGCTTCGTGATTGGTTGCAGGTGGTCAGACAGCACGGCAAACAGGTTCCCTCTGCGTTGGCTTGCTTTTTTTTCGAAAAGTGCGTTTCTGGCCGTGGCAGTGCCAATTGGTGTTGTTGGTGTTTGTGCGATTTCGTTTTTCGATAACCGCCGTTCTATAATTTCCAATGCCTGAAGAGCAATTGTTCCGCTAAACAGCTGGGATCCAATTTTCAGGACGGGCAAACAACAGGTTTCCCCAGTTTTCCTTCTTTTTTCCCATGAGAGTTTTGCATCAAGCCCTGAGTCAGGGATCTTGGATCGTAAAACACCCACGAATAGAGCTGCGGCCGCGGCTTCTCTGCACTCCCGACACTAGCGGTGAGGACAGGCGAAGCTGCAATGAACAAGGCAGCGCATGTAAATAATAATATTCGTACATTCAAATAAATGTTAGCCACCCGCTATGAGTCGCATGCAAATAATCATTTTCTTGCATTCAGATAAATGTTAGCTACCCGCTCTGGGCTGTGTGTAAATAATCATTTCCTTGCATTCAGATAAATGTTGGCCACCCGCTCTGGACTGTATGTAAATTATCAGATTCTCGCAGTAAGTTAGAGGTTAGTAACCCTAGCAGGGCCCATAGTTGTAGTCCTTTTTTTACTGGTTTTTATTTTGTACGCTGACAGACGTCGGCGCCTGTACATATACAGTGCGTAAATTAAGTATGGAAATTGTGGTATTATTTGCATACGGCCATAGATGGAACTCTGAAATTTGGTATAGAGGTAAAACGTACGGTTTTCTACTAATATTCGTGGTTCCAATTTTTTTATCGATCGTGACGACTGCAGCACGGCCAACTTGATTATTTTTTTTTAATTGAAATAGGGGTCGAAAGTACCATCATTAGAAAGCTGTTTTTGTGTAGAATCTAACGATGTAGCACTTAATATAGCAGTTTTGTAAAATAACTTCGCTATACCAAATTAAACTTTGAGAATATTACTTTCACCGGCTTGCTAGATATGCAAAAAATTTAGTAGGCGATGAATGCTTTGTTTGGTTTTTCATCTTTAAACAGTACATTTATGAAGAATACCCATTTAACCATTGGAAAAAAATTTACATACTTTCGCATAACTACGTCTTCTATCACCATACCCTATCATCATGAGAATCTCTATTCTCTCCTTTTCTGTAAGATTTTCCATGGTACTTTCCCACTAACAACGCAAATTTAAACAACACTTATAATTATTGACGTTCAATATTTGTTAAACAGCAGTGGCATTGTTTTGTTTTCAGCGCTTACTATCGGTTTCAGTTATCTAATAAAATTTTATCTACAACCTTTAATTTGGTATAGTGAAGTTATTTTTCAAAACTGCTATATCAAGTGCTACATCGTTGGATTCTACATAAAAACAGCTTTCTAATGATGGTACTTTCGACCCCCATTTCAATTTAAAAAACTAATCAAGTTGGCCGTGCTGCAGTCGTCACGATCGATACAAAAATTGGAACCACGAATATTAGTAGAAAACCCTATGTTTTACTTCTATACCAAATTTCAGAGTTCTATCTATGTCCGTATTCAAATAATACCACCGTTTCCATACTTAATTTACGCACTGTATGTTAATCCATGTGTTAGACCAATAGATCGGTTTGCTATATGATGTCTTATGATTTCCCCACGTGCCTGTGCATGCTTATTTTCAGGGTTTATTATTTACTGTGTAAAGATGGAATGCAGCATACTATATGAATGATTAATTTAATTTCATAATAATATCCAGATATCCAATGGGTATCATATGATATAACAGTTGTATGTTTTTAACCGGTGGAGTTGTAATAGGCAACCAGAGTGGTTGTTTACATAAAGTAGAAAAAATAACTTGAATTTATAATCGGCGATAAATAATGACGTTAAGGGTTAAATTCCCATTAATTGTGAAGAATAACAATTGAATACTCGATACGTAATAGCGATATACAGTGTGTTTCACTTTACATGGAAGCACCCCTGTATTTTCTTTGTTTTTGTATAAATTGATTTGAATTTTTTATCAGTTGTACAACTCACCAAGAGGCATCTATTTATGTCCTTGAGCGCAAATGACGTTTTTAGCCTTGCCTACTACGATCAAGAACATGGGTCGTATTGTCAATATTTTGTATCGCGTTAAAGTTACAGCAAAAAGTTATTAAGAAAAGTTGTTTAGAATCAAAAGAATACCCCAAATACCGATTTTCGTTTAATAATTCGAATTTTTAATTTTTATCCATAAATTTGTCAAAGTCCCTAATTTCAACTTTTAATTTGATATTAAATGGTGCCATGAAGAAACAACATTTTTATTATTATTGCAAACGTCATTAGCTTTTAATAATGGCTGAATTACGTTTAACTGTAGCTGAGAAAGTAGAAATAATTAGAATTACTGGTGAAAATGCAAGATCCAATAGAGAAGTAGCTAGAATATTTAATGGAAGGCGTCCAGGGCGTGCGCCTATTTATCCTAAAACTGCTTCAAAAATGAATCAACTTTTTAATTTAACTGGAAATGTTGTTAAGCCCAGTCCAAGAAGAATAGTTCGAGAGCATCCCTCGGAGGAAATGATTTGGCGGTTTATGACGCTAATCCTCCTGAGATATGGCATTAATGTAACTATTGCACCATCGAAAATTTACCGCTGCTTGCATCGTCAGAAAGTAAGTGCCAGGAAAAATAGGTGCACGCCCTGGATGCCTTCCATTAAATATTCTAGCTACTTCTCTATTGGATGTTGCATTTTCACCAGTAATTATAATTATTTCTACTTTCTCAGTTACAGTTAAACGTAATTCAGCCATTATTAAAAGCTAATGACGTTTGCAACAATAATAAAAATGTTGTTCCTCCTTGGCACCATTTGATACCAAATTAAAAGTTAAAATTTGGGACTGACAAATTTATGGATAAAAATTAAAAATTCGAATTATTAAACTAAAATCGGTATTTGGGGTATTCTTTTGATTCTAAACCACTTTTCTTAATAACTTTTTGCTATAACTCTAACGCAATGCAAAATATTGACAATACGACCCATGTTCTTGATCGTAGTAGGCCAGGCTAAAAGCGTCATTTACGCTCAAGGACACGAATAGATGCCTCCTGGTGAGTTGTACAACTGGTAAAAAATTCAAATCGATTTATACAAAAACAAAGAAAATACAGGGGTGCTTCCATGTAAAGTGAAACACACTGTAGTATTATTTACGATCAAATTTGACTGTGGGTTACAAGTATTTTTCAAAATAGAATTCAAGATTGTTTGAAGACATTTGAAGTAGTATTTTACTTCGAAACCAGTTAAAAAATGCAAGTGAGTGTTTGTTGCATGCTGATGAACTGTCTACCACATAATAAGGGGGTTAAAGTGCTGCAACGAGTTTTTATTTGGTTATGAACAACCAAGGAGGTGTTTGCTGATTAGCATCCAGTAGGAGCTGGGATAACACTCAGGTACAAGGGATACTATCAGAAGGTTCGTGTTCATTTTTTCAGTAACATTAAGAAGAATCAATTTACGTTTTTGGTCTGCTAAAAATCCGGACGTTATATTCGAACAAGAGCTGCATTCTCAAAAGGTAACTGTCTGGTGCGGCATCTGCTCAGCTGGAATCTTGGGCCCATATTTTTTCGAATTTCAAATGAAAATTCCAGTAGTCGTTAACAGTGAACGATATGTGGCAATGATGCAAACGTTTTTAGTGGATGCCATCAATTAACTCCAGTTACCACTAGATGCTACATGATTTCAACAAGACGGTGCAAGGCCTCATGTATCAAATTTATCTATGGGAATTCTGCGAGGGATGTTTCCGGGTCGTCTGATATCTCAACGTAAATATCAGTCGTGGCCTGCCAGCTCTCCTCATTTATGGGCACCAGATTACTTTTTGTGGGGCTATGTTAAATCAAAAGTGTACCAGAACTGACCTGAAACTCTGGAAGACTTAAAAAATAACATACGGCAAGTTATTGCTGAGATTCCGACTGAAATGTGTCAGCGTATAATGGGCTCATTATTGCATCGCACGTTCACGCAATGGAGGTCATGTGGTTCATGTAATTTTTACGTTTTCAAGTTCAAAATAAATAAGAATAAAACTTAAATGTCCATTCTTTAATTTCCAACAAAGAAAAACGTATAATGTATTCCAGGTTATTTTTATTACCTGTTAAAATGGGGTCACTCTAAATTTGACACCCTTTACAATTTTCTATATAGTATTAGGGCTGGTCTCATTTTGATCCTTATGCTGGAACCCACGACTGGGATGACGGAAAGGCAATTTGGGGATAAAGTATTATTTTAAAATACAAATAAAATAAGTATGTTTTAAAAACCAGAATGTCTATTTTCATGATCTATGTCGCTCATATACAGTGACCACCAAAAAGTCGGCATCAAACGGGAAAAATTTTTATTTTTGATTTTTTTAAAACTTTTTATTACAATAATTTGTGCTTCTTTGAAAACATATTTCTCTCCTATCAGATATACCGATTTATTTTTACATAGTTAGAAAATGGAGTTTTTCTAAATTGTCAAAATCCAAAAAGTGCTATTTTTTGGAAATTAACTAAGATTTCAATGAGATTTTTTTAGCGTGTGTTAGTTTGAGCTAACTTTAAATTTCGCAAAAAATAATTTTTAATGAGATTTTTCTTTATCCAGTGTTTTCAACATTTATTATTTTTTCTTCAAAATTTCAAGCCATAATATTGTATTTAGATAGAAAAGCACATTTTAAATAAATTTGCTGTAATTTCTATCTTGGCTAGTATATGCAATTGTTGCAATTATTTTTCAAAATCTAAAATTTGACAGATAACGGAAGTCACGTGACAACTTTTGTTTGGTTCATTTGTAATGTTTTTCAACAACCTCCGATCGCTAGGGTCTTGATTTTCCAAAAACTCTAATAAAACTGTTTTCCATTTGAAGCCAACTGTTTGGCGATCACTGTGTATACTGCAAGTTATAATCTAATAAAATTAAGTGATAATTAACCCTCATTGAATCGAAAATGGCAAACTTTATTATTTTTTAATTAAAAAAATTAAACATGATCTTGTTGAATATCAAATTAAAGGTAATCGATTATACAAAACAAATTGTTTGATTCACACAGATGCGTGCATCAAAACCTTTTTGCTTATAATTATTCATGTAATTCAAGTCATAACTGTTCTATCTCATTCAAAGGTCGTGGTAAAGTCAAATTTGCATCTTGCCGTATTTGTTTGCCTCTGTTAATATTGGAAAGGAATTTGTAAGCTTCCCTTAATGGCTTTTAAGCGGATGGATACACTTTCTAATAGGACTTAAGCCGACTTAGCGTATTTGGGACTCATGTGTTTATGGATTTCGTTCAATACAATGCTTCATTGAGAGAGCTTAGCATTAATATTTCTTAAAATAGGCATTTATTCCTAAACAACGTGCGACGCTCCGATTGGCTACGCAGGATCGCCTCAGCCAATAGTGTTTGAGCCTTCCCCTCCTTGTTGAATTTGCGAGTTCAGCTCATTGTCAATTCAGCTTCAGTTAGATTCAGAATTTCGAGTAAGCAAGTTCAGCTATGCTTTGTGCTGGTTTGCGGTCGGTCTAACTCCCTGGTAAAGACGTTTCCAGGTTGTTTTGTGTGACGGTTACGCGCAATTCCCTATTTTTGCGTGGCCAATCCAAGCGTGTCACAACAGTTGAAGCTATTGTAAAAAACCATCGGTCCATCAGTGACGTTTGTAATCGTTGTTACTCAATATACTCGTGTTTGTTAAGTCTTGTTTCACTCCAACAAATAACTGAACCCAAGTCAAGGGTTATTAAGTGGCAGTTCCCGGCAATCCCATTGAACCAGAATTCGCAGCGGATTAACTGGGGGCCCCATTCGTGGAATCCTTTTTTCAAGTTAATCATACAAAAAACACAAATAGCAAACTTAAAAAATGTTTAAGTGCAATAAAAAAGTAATTAAGGTAGTGGCGGTATTTATGAACCAGTGTGCTTAAATGTCTACAACTTTTCCGGAAACACTCTACCCACTGTTTCCATCCAAAGGGTGCTAAATCAATAAGTTTAACTATGACTGTTGATGTTCCGTCATCAAATTCGAGGTTAGCAAGTTAGGTTTTCGTCAGTTTTGACACAGATTGACGCAAAACCTAACCTGATAACCTCGAATTTGACATAGACTTACAGTGCCACCAACATATTATTCATACGTTGTAGAACCATGATCATTCAAAAACGTTCGATCATTTCTGAAGGCGCTGTAGTTATTTAACAAACAAGTATGTTAATGAGAGCGATTAGTAATCGAGACATTTTAATTGTAAAGATTATTAATAGCCGATTAACACACAAGTTAGTTACAATATTTTTTCGTTGATCGTATCTTGTCGTATCTCGTAATTTGAAGGAAATCTAATTTTATTCCATGAAAAGAATTTGACACTCAAAGTTTTGACATTAATGGTATCTATCTTTGATTACCTCTACCAAAATAGCATATTAATAAAAAGTAATTCATTAATAGGGGTTATTAATAAAAGATTTTAAAAAATCGTTCATTAATAAAAATCATTCATTAATGAGGGTCATTACTAGACAATTTTCTATACTTTAATGAAACCTATAAATAAACGATCAATGGAAAAAATAGTCACAATAACACGGCCATTGGCCCAGGTAACAGCGTGTTATTGTGTTAACCAATTCGTAAAAACTAATTCTGTAATTTCAACCCAACATGCCTTTTGCGGGAGAACAATGCTAACACTAAAATTCTGACGGAAAGCCCAATGGGTGGAAATCCAGAAATCGTCATAAGACACCTGGAACTCCCCGTCAATTACAAGAATTAGCAAATTATTTTACTAAGCGGACCCAAACTTATTTTCGTGAACAGGCTCTGCAAGTTACAAAAAAATATTTGAATAATTTGACATTTCCTTGAAGATTTCATACGTCGCGTAGTCAAGAACGTTTTTGTAGATGCAGTAAATAACATAGGCAAAGTTGTGGTATGAGCTGTACACGTTTTCCTTCTAATAAATGTAGAAAAGGACCACTCCTAATATTTTAATTAACTTTTTCCAACTGCTTCAATACAGAGTAGGTACTCAACAAAAGTTGCAGTTGGTGGTGTAGGAAATAATGGCAAGAGATATGTGTGTTTTGTGTTTGCTATTATATACCATGGAACTGTGGACAGAGTTAGTAGCACTTGATTGGATATATAAGTTTGACTTAAATTAGCCATTCCACGTAGCAACCATATTGTGTTTTACGTTACAGCTTCTGTTAGAGAACGCGTCTTATTTGATGACGTAACATCAACAGTCATAGTTGAACTTTTAGGTTTAGCAGCACGGTAGGTAGATTATTTCCGGAAATATTTCAATCATTTAAGCATACTGGGCCATAAATACCGCCACTACCTTAATGTTTTTTTATGGCATTTAAACGTTTAGTAAGTTTGCTATTTGTTTTGTATAATCGATTACCTTTAATTTGATACCCAACAAAATCATGTTTAGGTTTTTAATAAAAAAATTAAAGTCCACCATTTTGTATTCAATGGCGGTTAATTATCACTTTATTTTATTAGATTATAACTTGTAGTATATACAGTGGTCGCCAAACAGTTGGAATCAAATGGGAACCATAATTATTATGTAGAGGTTTTTGGAAAACCCTGGCAATCGGAGGTGGTTGAAAAATATTCCAATTAGGCAAACAAAAGTTGTCACGTGACAGTCCGTTATCTGCCAAATTGTATATTTTTTGAGAACAATGCATTTGTTAGCCAAGATAGAGAAAAAAATTACAAGAAAAATTTGTTTAAATTGCGATTTTCTATCGAAATACAAAATTCTGGCTGAAAATTGTAATGAAAATATAATACATTTTTAGAACATGTGAACTGGATATAGCATATCAGCAAATGAAAACGAAATCAAGCTTGGCGTAGAAAAAATTAAGTCATGTGTTCTATTACTTCTGATGTTTTTAATTCAAATATAACAGTTATTATAGTAGTAGAAGCATCAAGTCATTTAAATTATCAAATTTTGAATTAAGCATGATTAATCAATAAACATTTTTAGCAGTTCTTATAACTTAATACGTATTTATTTATGTAACATTGTTTAAGTGTTAGCTTTCATATTAATTTTCTAATAAAACTTAGACTTGGCAGTTATTCAATGGTTTAGGTTATGTATGTGTGTTCTTAAACATCAATATAGTGTGAATTAATCGACATATGTTTCAATTTTCAAATCTATGCTTGATTTCACTTTCGTTTGCCCACATGTAAGAAAATCTCATTGAGACCACTGTAAAATTACCATTTACAGGATTCTTGTAACAGTAATTCATTAACGAGGACAGATTTGAGATTTTAGAAGCCATTTAAGTAGATATTAATTATCAGTGAAAAATATTTTTTCTAAAACGCGCCTTGCATCAAAAACCTAAAAATTATGCGAATATATTACTTTAAGGTAAGTAATAAAAATCTGAAGGAATAATTAACATTTTCTTTTATTTTTCAAATTATAAATCGTAACTTAACAGATTTAAATTTTAAAATTAAGTCTTGGTATGTGAAATCTTGAAAAATATTTAGAAAATTGAAACATTTATTTTTTGTGAAAGTTAAACAAAAAAAATGTTCTGTCCTTGCGGTTGTTCAGTTAGCTAAAACTAACACACGCTAAAAAATCTCATTGAAATCTTCTTAATTTCCAAAAATTGCACTTTCGAATTTTGACAATTTCGAAAAACGCCATTTTCTTACTAATTACAAATCACATGGTATATCTGATAAGAGATAAACAGGTGTTCAAAGAAGCATAAATTATTGCTGTAAAGTTTCTGAAAAATCAAAAATAAACATTTTTTCCATTTGATGCCGACGTTTTGGCGGGCACTGTATATGAGCGATATAGAACATGAAAATAGACATTCTGGTTTTTAAAACATATTTATTTTATTTATATTTTAAAATAATACGTTATTCCCAAATAGCCCCCCTCCCTCAATCAAGTCGCGGGTCCCAGCATACGGAACAAAACGAGACCACCCCTAATACTAAATCACAAAAATGCGCACGAGATATAAAAAGTTGTAGTTAGAACATCCACTATTAGACTAACGGTATGTTATTTATGGTGGCAGCAATTGCTAGCTAAATTTATTATTGTTGTAATTTAAAAATAATTACAACAAAACTTAACAACTTCAAAACAATTCTCGTGATTTGTTTGGCCGTAAATAAATATTCCGCAACCTTAATTTTGACCATATCCACCACAGGATTCGGTGATTTGGGCTTTTTTGGCGTTTTGTCCAAGCTAACTAATTCGGCTTTTGGGCATTTTCGGCGATATGCCCGCTCACAGGATTCGGCGTTTTGTCCATTTTCGGCGATATGTCCACAGACAGAATTCGGCGTTTTGGATATTTTCGGCGTTTTGTCCACTATAACTAATTCGGCGATTTGTCCATTTTCGGCGATATGTCCACCGAGAGAATTCGGCGTTTTGGGCATTTTCAGCGTTTTGTCCACGGTAACTATTTCGGCGATTTGTATATTTTCGGCGAACTGTCCACCGGCAGCATTCGGCGTTTTGGGCATTTTCGGAGTTTTGTCCACGCTAACGAATTCGGCGATTTGGGCACGATTCGGCGTTTTGGGCATTAAAATAAGATTCGGCGTTCTGTCCATTCGGCGATATGTCCAGGTCCCAAGTAAGTCTCTTCTCTAGGGAAGTAAGTAGATTGTCATTGAAACTGTTAACAATTTTTGTAAATGTAGCCTACATCCCTCAAACTTGACAGTGTAAGGATCATTTACAAAGAAGGTAGTGAAAAAAATAGTATACATACCACGGTGAAAAGTTTCATTCCTGTGTCAAGATATAGTTATCTTCGACGTTTCGCGTCTCGGTTAACTATTTAATCTCTTGACAGTAATGAAACACTTTCCACCTCGGTATGTAATATACTATTTTTGATTGTTTATTTACAAAAATGTTATGTTCCAAATTACACAGCAATGTTGCCTTTCTGGAACGATCTAAATTTTATCTAAAAATATATTCCAAACTAAATCAAAATTAAGCAATTCTGTTATGCAAGACTTTTTACAGGCATAAAAAGTTTTGAGTAGAGTATTTTATATAAAAAACAGTGTTTATTTATACCGGGTGACTATAAATAATTGAAATTTTGTTTACGTTGGTGGCACTGTAAGTCTATGTCAAATTCAATGTTCGCAGGTTAGGTTTTGCGTCATTCTATGTCAAAACTGACGCAAAACCTAACCTGCTAACCTCGCATTTGACATAGACTTACAGTTCCACCAACATAAACAGTGCCAACCTAATAAAAAAAATTTCAATCATTTATAGTCACTCGGTATTTATTCTCTATTTATGAAAATCCTGTATCTAATAGACTTGTCCCGGACGCTGTTTTAGCAGCCAAACCGTAAGAGATAGAGAAAAAAGTTATTAAAGTTATATGTTTGGAATGGTCATGTCAGGTCAGGAACCGAATTTCAGTCACGTGACACTTCCGGTTTTTGAGAAATCACGTGATTTCCGTCCATCCGGGACGCTGGTCCGTCCGGGACGCTGTTTCAGCCGCCAAACCGTAAGAGATAGAGAAAAAAGTTATTAAAGTTATATGTTTGGAATGGTCATGTCAAATCAGGAACCGAATTTCAGTCACGTGACACTTCCGGTTTTTGAGAAATCACGTGATTTCCGTCCATCCGGGACGCTGGTCCGTCCGGGACGCTGTTTCAGCAGCCAAACCGTAAGAGATAGAGAAAAAAGTTATTAAAGTTATATGTTTGGAATAGTCATGTCAGGTCAGTAACCGAATTTCAGTCACGTGACACTTCCGGTTTTCGAGAAATCACGTGATTTCCGTCCATCCGGGACGCTGGTCCGTCCGGGACGCTGTTTCAGCAGCCAAACCGTAAGAGATAGAGAAAAAAGTTATTAAAGTTATATGTTTGGAATGGTCGTGTCAGGTCAGGAACCGAATTTCAGTCACGTGACACTTCCGGTTTTTGAGAAATCACGTGATTTCCGTCCGTCCAGGACGCTGGTCCGTCCGGGACGCTGTTTCAGCAGCCAAACCGTAAGAGATAGAGAAAAAAGTTATTAAATGAGACATTTGTCTCACTGGTTGCTAGTATAAAAATAAGTCTTGAAACGCAACAAGAGTTTCAAACAAAATTTAAAATGTCTACTAATATATTTCAAACAATAGAAACAAGAGTAAAATTATGCATAACTAGCTTTTACCCGCGACTTTGTTCGCGCGAGGTTCGTTATTTGTGTATTAAATAATGTTCCGCCCCACCCCGCCCCGTCTCGACCCTTCCCGTCCCGTCCCGCCCCTTTCCCTCCCGTCCAGTCCCGTCCCTTCCCGTCCCGTCCCGCCCCTCCTCTTCCATCCCATCCCCTCCCCTTCCATCCCATCTTTTTCCTTCCCTTTCCGTCCCGTCCGTCCCGCCCCGCCCCGCCCCGTCCCGCTTTGCCCCGTCCCGTTCCGTCCCTTCCCTTCCCGTCCAGTCCCGTCCCGCTCAGTCCCGTCCCGTCCAGTCCGTCCCGTTTCTTCCCTTATGTCATGTTCACCGTCTTGGACTTAAAAATAAATGCCATTTTCGCAATCAACGTCCCAATAAACCTCAATAACGACACCCATATCGATTTTTAGGCTTACTTACCCCATTTCACCCCCTAAGGGGTTGATTTTCGGAAAATCACGAAATACGTGTTTGCTTATTTGTTTTTAGGAGTACTCCTACGAAGTTTCAAGTCGAAATGTCTATTTAATATTATTTTTCCATACAAAATTGGAACCCCCATTTTACCTCTTTAGGGGTTGAATTTCGAAATATCCTTCCTTATTCCTTGTATACATCATAAAGGGAACCTCTGTGCAAAATTTCAGCTTTCTAGGTCCAAGGGTTTGGGCTGGGCGTTGATGAGTCAGTCAGTCAGTCAGGACTTTTAGAAATATATATAAGATAAATTGGTAATAATTTAATTTAAAATAATAGGAACACGAATAGTATAATATTGCATGACAAAACAGAATAATAAACATATGGCCTTATAATTAATGAAATAACTCAGAACAAACAGTGTATTTATAATTCTGGAACGAAAAAAGAAACAAAAAAATGTTTGTTGCCCAAATAGTACAGTGCAAAAAAACAGTCTTATAAAATAAATTGCCTAAGACATTATTAAAGAAGCAACAACACTTTCATCTTTCCTACAGTAGAAGACGAAGCTTTTATTAAACTAGATCAAATAAAGTGGATCCTCAAAGACCCTGTTATCTCCTGAGGCCGCCATACTTTTTGTTTGACAGTTGTGAACGCATTGTGAAAAATTCTTGGAATCCCCAAAAAAACTACCCATAATCTTTCCTGCTGATGACACCATTTTTGCTTTTTTCTGAGTTAGAGAAGTGGTGTGTTTCCACTACATGGAAGCTCTTTTTGACTCAGGGGTGTAATGATGGAGCCACGTCTCGTCTGCGGTTACAATGGAATCTAAAAATGCATCTCCTTTCTGTTCGTATCTTTGCAAAAGTTACGTAGCCACCAACAAACGGACTTCTTTTTGCTCTGGAGTTAAGAGCCGTGGCACCCACTTTGCACTAACTTTTTTGAACTTAAGCTCGTTGTGAACAATTGCCTCAACACTACTCACACTTGTGCCAACTTCTTCTGATATTTTTCTCACACTTATCCGACGATCAGTCCGAATAAGTTGATCGATCGACCCAATATTGTCAAGAGTCACGGATGTTTTCGGTCGCCTCAGATGGTGTATGTTTTCTACGCGATCTCGATCTTCTCGAAACGTTTTCGCCCAACCAAACGCCTTTGCCTTGGACATACATTTATCCTCACACTGTGCTTGAGTCTTGTAAAAATCTCGGACGGTAAAACATGTTTTTTCAGTACCTTCTGTGTAAGTGATCCTTACACTGTCAAATTTGAGGGATGTACTATTATCCATTTTTAATTAGAATACAAGCACAAAGCTCACAACACAGCATTTGCAATCGTATTCACGCAAGGCAACTAGATTCTCACTCATATTTGAACGCTTCTCGTAATAAACGAAATCATTGAGTGTATGGGTTAATTTCCGACGAGAATTTGTAATACAGAAAAGAAAAAATCTGGTGTGATACACTCACACAACTTTCGTTTACAGTGATATTATAATTAGTCAAAAATTTGATTTTTAATTTTTAAGCATTTGTCAAAATTTTTCAAAAATTACAAATTCTACAAATACGGTACAAAATAAAGCGTTAGTTGAAGAGACAAATTTTCTCTAAAATTTTAAGCTAAACTCAAAAATGTAATAATATACCGCGTGTTCTATTTAAAATAGGAGTTAATAAAGAAAATAGAAAAAATCTGGTGTGATACACTCACACAACTTTTTTTTACAGTGATCTTATAATTAGTCAAACATTTAATTTTTAATTTTTAAGCATTTGTCAAAAATTTTCAAAAATTACGAATTCTACAAAAACGGTACAAAATAGAGCGTTAGTTAAAGAGACAAATTTTCTCTAAAATCTTAAGCAGAATTCAAAAATGTAATAATATACCGGGTGTTCCATTTAAAATAGGAGTTAATAAAAAAAATTAAAAAAAAACAAAAGAAACCCACTTTAGAAGTTTTCAACTGGAAAATCACCTATCTCACGTCAATGCACATTAAAAATGTAATAAAAATGTAAAGTTTGAAAAAAATCGTTACAGCCGTTTTTGAAAAAATCGAAAAAAACTGAAAAATCACAAGAGTAAACACCTACTTCCGGTTATGCGATTTTCTGCAAAAGCTTGCTGTCTCATCTACATAGTACACAAAACTTATATATGAAGTTTCAACGCCATACCTCTTTTTGTTTTTGAGATATTCTGTTCACAGACAGACACACAGACAGACACACAGACACACAGACAGACAGACACACAGACCAATGAAAAAAAATATGTTTTTGGGATCAGGGGACCCTAAAACGTGAAGATCTGTTGAAAACTCAATTTCGAATTTTTGGGGTGAATCCAATACTTCCTTTATCGTAAAAGGAAGTAAAAAACAAAAGAAACCCATTTTAGAAGTATTGAACTGGAAAATCACCCATCTCACTTCAATACACATTAAAAATGTAATAAAAATGTGAAGTTTTAAAAAAATCGTTAGAGCCGTTTTTGAAAAAATCGAAAAAAACTGAAAAATCACAAGAGTAAACATCTACTTCCGGTTATGCGATTTTCTTCAAAAGCTTGCTGTCGCATCTACATAGTACACAAAACTTATATATGAAGTTTCAACGCCATACCTCTTTTCGTTTTTGAGATATTCTGTTCACAGACAGACAGACGAACGGACGGACGAACACACAGACCAATGAGCAAAATAGTATATTATGTTATTAGGAGCAAAAGTTATATTTTATGTGGCGAGGCTGGACGGGTTATCTGCCGAGCTTGCGATAAGTACAGCCGAGCCACATAAAGATACTTTTGCTCCGAATAACATATAGTATTTTTTCTTCAAACGTTTTTATAACAAATTATTTACAACTTTGTAAACAAAATTCGAAGAAAATTACTTGATCTCGTCAGCGGCAGATAATATTATCTGCCGCTGACGAGCGGCAGATAAAGTTGTCAGCGGCAGATAATAACTTTATCTGCCGCTGACGAGCGGTAGATAAAGTCGTCAGCGGCAGATAATAACTTTATCTGCCGCTCGTCAGCGGCAGATAATATTATCTGCCGCTTGGCAATAAAGTGACAGTTTAGCATCATCAATCCAGCAGTATAATGCCATATTTTACTGCCGTTTGAAGAAAAACATGTTTTTTGGGTTCAGGAGACTCTGAAACGTGAAGATCTGTTGAAAACTCAATTTCGAATTTTTGGGGTGAATCCAATACTTCCTTTATTGTGAAAGGAAGTAAAAAAAGAAAGAGTCGTAGCAGTTCAATAATAGTTATTTAACAAACAAGTGTGTTAATGAGAGCGAATAATAAGCGAGATATTTTAACGTGTGAGTGTTGTTGAGATTATTAACCGCCGATTAACACACGAGTTACTTACAAAATTTTTTCGTTGATCGTACCTTATTAAATTGGAGAAAATTTTATTTTTTTGCATGGCAAAAATTTGACACTGGACTATTAGCCAAAAATTTGATTTTAAATTTTTAAGCATTTGTAAAAAATTTTAAAAAATTGCAAATTCTACAAAAACGCTACAAAATAGAGCATTAGGTGAAGAGACAAATTTTCTCTAGATTTTAAGCTAAATTCAAAAATATAATAATATACCGGGTGTTCTATTTAAAATAGGTGAACAGAATTGCCTGAGAGGCTGCTTCAGGATTCCGTTACTTTGCGCTGATTCTATCCGTCAAGCACGTAAACAAGACTGTGTTTACGTTTTAAACCAATGTAGTCAATGGTACTTGAACGGACGACAGTAAAAACCACCCTTGGAGCACAGCCTCATGCCCCATAAATATTATGGCTTAGAAAGGGTAGTGAATGAATCAAACATTAAATGCAGATTGCTTTTTATTATGAAAATAAACTAGTATTTATACAAAACTAAAATGCTTAACGCAGTAACAATATCAAAGTTCATATATACAGTTTACTAGGTCAGAGTGTTTAAATTACAAAACAGCAGATAAGCAATTGTGCAGTTTTTATTTCCTGCTAGAGAAAAGGTCGCCCGTTGAACTTACTACTGTAGGTCGGTATTGTGCATGGAGTGCAGATTTGCATTTTTCCTGGTCTTTAACTCGTCTGATTGCGTAATAACACTGGCTTTTAAATTATGAATAATGTTTCGTAAATTTGGACTGAAATATATAGTTTTAATCTAATTTAAACATATTAAATTTAGTAATTATGAGGCAAAGCTGGTGATTGCAACATTAAATTTTTCTTGTTAATAAATGGAAATTGCATTTAAAAGCGTGCAACTGGATTTCGTAAATTTTAGAAAATAAAATTTATGTGTGTTTAAATCAAGTTTAAACATATTGCCAATTTTAGGCCGAAGAAAAAGAAAAGGAAAAACTATATTGTTTCTTCCACATTAAGGGTTTTTAGAGGATATTCTTCTACGGCTGACTGGCGTTGTTTGGATTGATGCTTCCTTCGGTTGATCCTTTTCCGAATGTAGTAGAAGGCTCCTATTAGAATAGCCCCTCCCAATAGGCTGCCTGTGATCCCGCTGGATAGATAGGAGTGGTGGCGGATGGTTTTCCAAGTTATGTCCTTTAGGTGCTGCTGGAATTCCAACTGTGAAGTTTGTAGATCCTCGAAGTGGTCTGACTGTTTTAGAACTGGCTCCTCTGCAATTTCTGAAAAGGAGTTGGGTGTTATTGTGTTGGTAAAGTTGATGCTGACGGCCTTGGAATATCCTGCGAGGATCTTGAATTTCTTGCTATGCCTGGGGGTTAACGTATTCTTTGTAGTTTGTATGATGCAGTCTGACGAGATCTGAATCACACCTGTAGTGTTGACAGTGACTTCTTCCCTATTGCCACTACAAGTGATAGCTATTCGGGTTGGCTTGTTGACTACGAACATCCAGGTGTTTTCCATGTATAGTTGTTTCCAAATAATGGACTGGATCTGATGTCTTCGTAGGCTGCACTGACTAATTTCTGTTCGATGATATATATCATCAATGATGCAATTTGGGTTATTTTCAATTCCTTTCACGACTGTTGGACTGCAGATATACGTATTTGGAGTAATTTGGAGATTTTCTTTGAATTCCTCATCTGTCTCTTGAAAGTACATTTGTAAGTTGTAATCCACAGCGAAGATCCCTTTTGGTACGTCGATCATCCAGTAAGACCCATTGTTAATTTGGAGAGGAATTGGTGTCACCTTGATTAAGGTATATTCGGTTTTTTCGACTATGATGAAGTATCCTTGGACGTTGATGTATATGTCATCATGTCCTATGTCGACCTTCAGGATTGGAGTCGATAAAATTTCTAAATTTGGCGAGAGTTTACTGGTTGCATTTGCGAGGATTTGCTTGATTTGGGCAGGTGTTATTAACTCGTAAAAATTACCTTGTTGGAAATGAACGTTCAAAATGTTTATGTGGTAACTGCACAGTTCACTAATAACATTTGTGGCAACTTGATAGACACTGATGATGTGGATATTTAATCGGTTGGAGTCGGTTGCCTTATACCACTTGTCCATGTTGTTGATCGCCCTGATTCCTTGGTTGAGCTTCTCTTGGAAATGTTCCAGTTTCTGATCGATTCGTTCTTCGGTCTCATTAAATCTTGAAAGTGCTGACAGCAAGAATTTGGATTATTGACTGTCCATTTTTATTAATTCCTGTTGATTTTTGTCGAGTCTATCAATATCTTGATAGACTTCGTCATTTACTCCGAAAATTGACGTAAGTACAGTCCCAAGCACTCCTCGTTTCTCTCGTCTTGCTATGATATCTTCCATGCCAGTTTTAATCCATTCCATATGCCTTTTTTGTTCCAGAAGATGATGCACCAATGTCTTGCATAACGTGTCTTCGGACAGTTCTTTCGCAGAGTTGCAGAGGTCGTCGAATTTGTTCACCATGTCGGTAACTGTTTCGAAGTCTTCTTCGATCTTCCCTCTCTCGAACTGAATTTCGATCCTGAATGTTCCTCGTTCAATCTTTCCGTGTCCAATATGCTCTACATAGTACCCGCTGTCTGGTTTTTGTATGTTGAATTCTGCCTTACTCAATGTATTTGTGGTAAGGAGAGTAAATATGAGTAGAAGCATTTTCCATTTGGATCGGATAGTTTTCTTTGGTACTGGGAATGATTGTGTGTGGGTGCTGTTGGCCGAAATTTTCTCTTCAAGCTCTGGTTCCTGCGATTCTTCGTTAGTTGGTAATGGAATGATACTGCCTATGGAACGTTTTAATTGATGTCCTCCTGATTTCTGGATGGTTACTACTCGCACTGATCCATCGGTTGCAGGATGAATGTCGGTAACTCTCGCTAAGGGCCATTTACTAGGATTAATGTTTTCTTCTTTGATTAGCACTAGGTCACCAACTTTGATATTCTCCACCGGTTTCTTCCATTTGTTTCTTTGCTGTAATCCATGAAGGTAGTCTGAGCTCCATGATTTCCAAAAATCTTGCTTGATTTTTTGGATCAATCTCCAGCGATTTGACAAATTTGTTGATATTGGTGTGCTGATTGGGTCCGGTGGTGAGATTATCTCTCTTCCTATCAGGAAATGGCCTGGTGTCAATGCAGTGGTATCTTCGATATTGTTGCCTTGTGGGCACAGAGGACGTGAGTTTAAGCAGGCTTCTATTTGGCAAAGCAAAGTTGTTAATTCTTCAAATGTTAGAGTAGCGTTGCCAATGGTTCTCTTCAGATGATGCTTCATCGACTTTACTCCTGCTTCCCATACTCCTCCGAAGTGTGGAGCTACTGGAGGGATAAAGTGCCATTGGGTACCAATGGTGGATAAATTTTCTTGGATAACTGGGCCTTCCATTGCTTGACGGATTTCCTTGTCCAAGACCTTTCTTGCTCCAACGAAATTCGTTCCGTTGTCGCTATAAAGATGTGCACAGCGTCCTCTTCGGGCGATGAACCTCCTGAAGACTGCTAGGAAGCTGTTAGTTGTCATGTCGCTGACGGCTTCTAAGTGTATTGCTTTGGTTGACAGACAGACAAAAACAGCAATGTGTCCCTTGGATGAAGAATGCCCTCTTCCTTTAGATGTTCGGATTTGTATTGGACCGGCATAGTCCACTCCGGAATGGAAGAATGGCGGGGTTGAATTGACTCTGGTTGGTGGAAGATTCCCCATTAATTGCTGGGCTGCCTCTGCCTTGAATCGGATGCATCGAAAGCATTTCTTGATGCTGGAACTGACGGCTTTCTTTGCGTTGATGATCCAATATTTTCTTCGGACATAGGACAGTGTGAGTTGAGTGCCACCGTGTAAGGTGCGTAAATGTGCCTCATGGATTATTAATTTGGAAACATGATTGGAATAAGGAAGGATAATTGGGTGTTTTTCGTGGTAGGATAAGTTGGAATTTTCTAGTCTTCCTCCAACACGTATGATTCCATGTTGATCGTTGAATGGATTGAGATTTGCGAGTTTGTTGTTGGAGTCCACACATTTTCTCTTTTGGATTTGAGATCCTGTTGCCTTCAAAATAGGATCACTTCCTTGGACGACCTTGATGAGTGTGAGGATGGTGTCTTCCATTTCTTTAACTGATAGACATCCTGGTTGAATGGGAAGACGCCTACACTTGTTGATGAATCTTCGGCAGTAGGACACGACTCGTACCATTCTTGTCAGAGACGAGAAGCGATGAATAATCTCGTTCTCGTCTTGATAAACTGTAGCTTGATGCACAGTGTAACTCTTGGCTTCTTCATTGGTTGTGGCGGTATCTGGTTGACACGGCCATAACTCTTTGTAAATTAACCAGCTTGGTCCAGCCCACCATAGTGTATGTTCCTTTAATTTCCCTGGACTAGTACCTCTGGAGATGACGTCTGCAGGATTTTCTTCTAACTTGACGTGGTTCCAATGTTGAGCCGGAATCAGGTGGTTGATTTCGGCTACGCGATTTGAGACGAATGTCTTCTATCTTACTGGATCTCCCTTTATCCATCCTAGTGTGACCATGGAATCGGTCCAGGCGAAGATAGATACCTTAGGAATGTCCAGTGCCGTGATTACCCGTTGTAATAGATTAGAAAGTAGTACTGCTGCGCAGAGTTCTAGTCTGGGTAGGGTTGCCTTTGCTCGAGCTGGTGCCACCTTGGATTTGGCTATTAATAATGATACCTTGGATTGGCCTGATGACGTGATGACTCTGGTGTAGACCACGGCTCCAATAGCTCTTTCGGAGGCGTCACAGAATCCATGCAGTGCCATTTGGGCTTCCTTTTTGGTAAAAAGCCACCTTGGTAAAGTAATTTGTTCTACTGAGTTGAGTTGAGATTTAAATGTTTCCCATTTGCCTTGGATACTTTCTGAGACTGGGTCGTCCCACTTGACATTTTCGAGCCATAGTTCTTGGATGAGCAGTTTAGCAGTGATGATGATGGGTGCTAACCAACCCAAAGGATCGAAAATTTTAGCGACTTCGGATAATATGCTGCGTTTTGTGGATCCCGTTTGCTTCACATCCACCTTGAAGCAAAACACGTCTTCATATGGAGACCAATAAACGCCCAATGACTTCTTTACGCCGTCCTCACTTATTTCGAGGTAGGTTTGCTCCTTCAATTCTTCGGGTAGTTCTTGTATGATGGCTAATTCATTACTGCACCATTTATGTAGGGTAAAACCTCCACGTTTTAATAAGAAAATTAACTGACCTTGCTGCTTGATTGCTTCTTCTAAAGTGTCGGCTCCGGAGAGTACATCGTCCACATAGAAATCTCTCTTCACAACTTCCGCTGCTAATGGAAAGGAAGATTTTTCGTCCTCTGCTAATTGGTGCAAGGTTCGGATGGCCAGATAGGGAGCTGATGCGGTTCCATACGTGACGGTGCATAACCTGTATTCCCTGATTGGCTGTGATTAATCGAATCTCCATAAGATTCGTTGATACTCCTGGTCTTGGCTGTCCATCTTGATTTGTCGGTACATTTTCTCAATGTCCGCAGAGAAGACGACCTTGTGAGTTCTCCATCGGAGTAGAATGTCGACCAGCTCTTGCTGAAGTTTCGGTCCAGCATACATGACTTCGTTTAAGGATTTTCCATAAGATGCCTTGTTCGAAGCGTCGAAGACGACACGGAGCTTCGTTGATGAACTTGCTTCTCGAATTACGCCGTGGTGTGGGATATAATACTTGCCATTGTTTTCTTGTTTTTCTTCTACTCTTTCCATATGTCCTAGATCCAGATATTCTTGCATGAATTTCTTGTATTGGATTTCTAGATCTTGGTCTTGTCTCAGCTTCTTTTCCAGATGTAGTAATCTTGCCAATGCCGAGAGTTTGGATTTTCCTATGCTCACTGGAGTTTGCTTAAATGGAATCTTGACTATGTATCTTCCATCCTGGTCTTGCTGCACTGTGTCTGTGAATTTATTTTCACATACCTGGTCGTCTGGGGAAATTTTTCGTTGAGTGGGGACTTCTTCTATGTTCCAGAATTTTTTTAACTGCTCATCTTCTTCGATTTTGGCAACCATGGTGTTGACTGTAATGATTTCGTTATGTTGTCTTCCAATGGTTCCAGATAAGATCCAGCCCAGCTCGGTATTTTGTCCTAAGATGCCATCCTTTGTTTTAGTGATTCCTTCTAGAATTATTTTTGAATATTCTTCGGCTCCTAGAATTATGTCTATGGGGCCAGGTTGGTTGAAGGTTGGATCGGCGATGAAAATATTGCTCCAGGAATTGATATTTATGTTTGGGATAGGGGATGAAGGCATGGCTTTGGTAAGTTTGGGAAGTATTAGTAAATTGACAGGTAGGGAAAAGTTACTTGAAAATCTAGGTGTGATCAAACCTGGGATTTTCCATTTGGCAATTTTTGGCTCGCTGTTCCCAATTCCTGTGATTTCAGCTCGAACCTTGGTCCTGGGTAACCCCAATAATTCGGCTGATGCTTCCGTGATAAACGACCCCTGAGACCCGGGATCTATTAATACTCGTAGTAGATGAGTCATCCCGGATGCTGCCTTTACTTGAACCATTGCTGTGGCAAGTAGAATTTGGCTCCCCTGTGCGCCTAAATTGGCGGTGATGATGTCCGACTTCGGCTTCTTTTCTGGAGCGTTGGAAGTCTTCATAGCTGCTGCATGAGCTGACGTCCTCATCTTTTGGGCAGGGAGCGGCCTTGATGGTGGCTGCGCCTTATGAAGCAGTGTATGATGCGGGAAGCGACAGATCCTACAATTATAATAGGCACGACATGGTATATTTGAATCGTGCCGCAAGCATCGATAGCACAATCGATTGGTTTTTACTGCTTCTAGTTTTTCATGGGTAGATAGCCTCTGGAATTGGCTACAGTTGTCGATGTAATAATCTCCATGGCACAGCTTGCAATTTAGGGATGCGGAAGCGTAATTCTTCTGTGGTCTTTCCTGCGTGGGCTTTCGAGCTCCATCTATGGATTCTAGGGATTGGAACCGCACTTGCAGGAAAGCCATTAAATTTTGGTGATCCTGGACTTCATTTGGACATTGAAGCGACTGTTCATATAATTTGTTGGTTTCAGGATCCCATTTTCGAGCGATAGCTCTGTTAATCCACGGACCCCAACTGTCCGTGGAGATGCCTAAATTTTTGATTGCCTCCACACATTCCTTGATGGAGTCGTGCAATTTTTTTAATCCTTGGGCTGACTCTTTGGAGAGGACCGGCAGATCGAATATGGTATCTAGCAATTTAGTTAAAATAAGGCGATTATTTTGATACCTTTGTTGCAGCAGATTCCAGGCGGTGTTGTAGTTTGCTTGGGTAACAGCTAGATGCTGGATCAGTCGGCTTGGCTCTCCCTTAAGATGCGTCTTTAAATATTGCATCTTGATGACATCGTTCATATTCTGGTTGTCATCTACTAATTTAGTGAACAGGTCCTTGAAAGTGGCCCATTCCTCATAATTTCCCTCGTATATGGGAATTTTGACTTGAGGAAGCGAGATGGCTGCTGCTTGCTCGTTCCTTGTCGGCGCTTGCAATAAAATAATTAAATTTCTATACCTGTCTTCCAACGTAGTATATTCAGGACTGA
This sequence comes from Agriotes lineatus, assembly GCA_940337035.1. NCBI lineage: Eukaryota > Metazoa > Arthropoda > Insecta > Coleoptera > Elateridae > Agriotes > Agriotes lineatus. The sequence continues at coordinate 59,629,028 of OW679198.1, forward strand.
AGTGCATTTGTTCTGAAGCCATGTCGTTTGACATAACTTCTTCGTCCATCTCGACCACACGATCCCATTTTTCTCTTAATTCCCTTGTCGTGATGGCGGGCCTCCCTAATTCTTGTGTTAGTTCGGCGTCGTCCATCGCTTGCTTAAAATTCTGGATCCGAATCTGCAGTTTTCGGATACGAACCTTTTGCTCGGGGTTGGCCACCATTTCCTCTTGCGTTCTGCTTACGGAGGGGTTGGAAATTTCCGTTGATTTTGAACAGTTCTGCAAGTAACTTTTTGCTTCGCCGTATATGGCTTTAATTTGGTCGTAATACCCTGTTTTAAAATAATTATGAGTTGGAATACTTAGCTGCCCCATTTCTGCGTGATTTTTAGTTGCAGTGTTCCAAAGTTCGTCCAGCGTTTTGTTGCGACTGGCGATGTAGGCTTCATTTTTTCGGCTGGCAGGGTCCTTTTTGCTGTTGGAGAATATTTGCTTTATCTTCTGCGCGAGCTCTTCTTGGGCGATAGCTAAGTTGTTGAATTCCTCCATGTTGTTGGCCATTTTCTGGGAACTGGGTGGTTGGCAGATGTTGTCTTCTTCTCGGGATGTGTTTTTTCGTTAGTTGGAGACAGATCCGGCTCGAAGGACCATGAACAGAATTGCCTGAAAGGCTGCTTCAGGATTCCGTTACTTTGCGCTGATTCTATCCGTCAAGCACGTAAACAAGACTGTGTTTACGTTTTAAACCAATGTAGTCAATGGTACTTGAACAGACGACAGTAAAAACCACCCTTGGAGCACAGCCTCATGCCCCATAAATATTATGGCTTAGAAAAGGTAGTGAATGAATCAAACATTAAATGCAGATTGCTTTTTATTATGAAAATAAACTAGTATTTATACAAAACTAAAATGCTTAACGCAGTAACAATATCAAAGTTCATATATACAGTTTACTAGGTCAGAGTGTTTAAATTACAAAACAGCAGATAAGCAATTTGTGCAGTTTTTATTTCCTGCTAGAGAAAAGGTCGCCCGTTGAACTTACTACTGTAGGTCGGTATTGTGCATGGAGTGCAGATTTGCATTTTTCCTGGTCTTTAACTCGTCTGATTGCGTAATAACACTGGCTTTTAAATTATGAATAATGTTTCGTAAATTTGGACTGAAATATATAGTTTTAATCTAATTTAAACATATTAAATTTAGTAATTATGAGGCAAAGCTGGTGATTGCAACATTAAATTTTTCTTGTTAATAAATGGGAATTGCATTTAAAAGCGTGCAACTGGATTTCGTAAATTTTAGAAAATAAAATTTATGTGTGTTTAAATCAAGTTTAAACATAGGAGTTAATAAAAAGAAAACAAAAGAAACCCATTTTAGAAGTATTCAACTGGAAAATCACCTATCTCACATCAATACACATTAAAAATTTAATAAAAATGTGAAGTTTGAAAAAAATCGTTTGAGCCGTTTTTGAAAAAAATCGAAAAAAACTGAAAAATCACAAGAGTAAACACCTACTTCCGGTTATGCGATTATCTTCAAAAGCTTGCTGCCTCATCTACACAGTACAGAAAATTTATATATGAAGTTTCAACACCATACCTCTCTTGGTTTTTGAGATATTCGGTTCACAGTTCAAATATGTTTTTTGGGTTCAGGGGACTATAAAACGTGAAGATCTGTTTAAAACTCAATTTCAAATTTTTGGGGTGTTGTTGGTGGTGTAGGAAATAATGGCAAGAGATATGTGTGTTTTGTGTTTGCTATTATATACCATGGAACTGTGGACAGAGTTAGTAGCACTTGATTGGATATATAAGTTTGACTTAAATTAGCCATTCCACGTAGCAACCATATTGTGTTTTACGTTACAGCTTCTGTTAGAGAACGCGTCTTATTTGATGACGTAACATCAACAGTCATAGTTGAACTTTTAGGTTTAGCACCTTATGGAAGGAAACAGCACGGTAGGTAGATTATTTCCGGAAATATTTCAATCATTTAAGCATACTGGGCCATAAATACCGCCACTACCTTAATGATTTTTTATGGCATTTAAACGTTTAGTAAGTTTGCTATTTGTTTTGTATAATCGATTACCTTTAATTTGATACCCAACAAAATCATGTTTAGGTTTTTAATAAAAAAATTAAAGTCCACCATTTTGTATTCAATGGCGGTTAATTATCACTTTATTTTATTAGATTATAACTTGTAGTATATACAGTGGTCGTCAAACAGTTGGAATCAAATGGGAACCATAATTATTATGTAGAGGTTTTTGGAAAACCCTGGCAATCGGAGGTGGTTGAAAAATATTCCAATTAGGCAAACAAAAGTTGTCACGTGACAGTCCGTTATCTGCCAAATTGTATATTTTTTGAGAACAATGCATTTGTTAGCCAAGATAGAGAAAAAAATTACAAGAAAAATTTGTTTAAATTGCGATTTTCTATCGAAATACAAAATTCTGGCTGAAAATTGTAATGAAAATATAATACATTTTTAGAACATGTGAACTGGATATAGCATATCAGCAAATGAAAACGAAATCAAGCTTGGCGTAGAAAAAATTAAGTCATGTGTTCTATTACTTCTGATGTTTTTAATTCAAATATAACAGTTATTATAGTAGTAGAAGCATCAAGTCATTTAAATTATCAAATTTTGAATTAAGCATGATTAATCAATAAACATTTTTAGCAGTTCTTATAACTTAATACGTATTTATTTATGTAACATTGTTTAAGTGTTAGCTTTCATATTAATTTTCTAATAAAACTTAGACTTGGCAGTTATTCAATGGTTTAGGTTATGTATGTGTGTTCTTAAACATCAATATAGTGTGAATTAATCGACATATGTTTCAATTTTCAAATCTATGCTTGATTTCACTTTCGTTTGCCCACATGTAAGAAAATCTCATTGAGACCACTGTAAAATTACCATTTACAGGATTCTTGTAACAGTAATTCATTAACGAGGACAGATTTGAGATTTTAGAAGCCATTTAAGTAGATATTAATTATCAGTGAAAAATATTTTTTCTAAAACGCGCCTTGCATCAAAAACCTAAAAATTATGCGAATATATTACTTTAAGGTAAGTAATAAAAATCTGAAGGAATAATTAACATTTTCTTTTATTTTTCAAATTATAAATCGTAACTTAACAGATTTAAATTTTAAAATTAAGTCTTGGTATGTGAAATCTTGAAAAATATTTAGAAAATTGAAACATTTATTTTTTGTGAAAGTTAAACAAAAAAAAATGTTCTGTCCTTGCGGTTGTTCAGTTAGCTAAAACTAACACACGCTAAAAAATCTCATTGAAATCTTCTTAATTTCCAAAAATTGCACTTTCGAATTTTGACAATTTCGAAAAACGCCATTTTCTTACTAATTACAAATCACATGGTATATCTGATAAGAGATAAACAGGTGTTCAAAGAAGCATAAATTATTGCTGTAAAGTTTCTGAAAAATCAAAAATAAACATTTTTTCCATTTGATGCCGACGTTTTGGCGGGCACTGTATATGAGCGATATAGAACATGAAAATAGACATTCTGGTTTTTAAAACATATTTATTTTATTTATATTTTAAAATAATACGTTATTCCCAAATAGCCCCCCTCCCTCAATCAAGTCGCGGGTCCCAGCATACGGAACAAAACGAGACCACCCCTAATACTAAATCACAAAAATGCGCACGAGATATAAAAAGTTGTAGTTAGAACATCCACTATTAGACTAACGGTATGTTATTTATGGTGGCAGCAATTGCTAGCTAAATTTATTATTGTTGTAATTTAAAAATAATTACAACAAAACTTAACAACTTCAAAACAATTCTCGTGATTTGTTTGGCCGTAAATAAATATTCCGCAACCTTAATTTTGACCATATCCACCACAGGATTCGGTGATTTGGGCTTTTTTGGCGTTTTGTCCAAGCTAACTAATTCGGCTTTTGGGCATTTTCGGCGATATGCCCGCTCACAGGATTCGGCGTTTTGTCCATTTTCGGCGATATGTCCACAGACAGAATTCGGCGTTTTGGATATTTTCGGCGTTTTGTCCACTATAACTAATTCGGCGATTTGTCCATTTTCGGCGATATGTCCACCGAGAGAATTCGGCGTTTTGGGCATTTTCAGCGTTTTGTCCACGGTAACTATTTCGGCGATTTGTATATTTTCGGCGAACTGTCCACCGGCAGCATTCGGCGTTTTGGGCATTTTCGGAGTTTTGTCCACGCTAACGAATTCGGCGATTTGGGCACGATTCGGCGTTTTGGGCATTAAAATAAGATTCGGCGTTCTGTCCATTCGGCGATATGTCCAGGTCCCAAGTAAGTCCCTTCTCTAGGGAAGTACCTAAGTAGATTGTCATTGAAACTGTTAGCAATTTTTGTAAATGTAGCCTACATCCCTCAAACTTGACAGTGTAAGGATCATTTACAAAGAAGGTAGTGAAAAAAATAGTATACGTACATACCACGGTGAAAAGTTTCATTCCTGTGTCAAGATATAGTTATCTTCGACGTTTCGCGTCTCGGTTAACTACTTAATCTCTTGCCAGTAATGAAACACTTTCCACCTCGGTATGTAATATACTATTTTTGATTGTTTATTTACAAAAATGTTATGTTCCAAATTACACAGCAATGTTGCCTTTCTGGAACGATCTAAATTTTATCTAAAAATATATTCCAAACTAAATCAAAATTAAGCAATTCTGTTATGCAAGACTTTTTACAGGCATAAAAAGTTTTGAGTAGAGTATTTTATATAAAAAACAGTGTTTATTTATACCGGGTGACTATAAATAATTGAAATTTTGTTTATGTTGGTGGCACTGTAAGTCTATGTCAAATTCAATGTTCGCAGGTTAGGTTTTGCGTCATTCTATGTCAAAACTGACGCAAAACCTAACCTGCTAACCTCGCATTTGACATAGACTTACAGTTCCACCAACATAAACAGTGCCAACCTAATAAAAAAAATTTCAATCATTTATAGTCACTCGGTATTTATTCTCTATTTATGAAAATCCTGTATCTAATAGACTTGTCCGGGACGCTGTTTTAGCAGCCAAACCGTAAGAGATAGAGAAAAAAGTTATTAAAGTTATATGTTTGGAATGGTCATGTCAGGTCAGGAACCGAATTTCAGTCACGTGACACTTCCGGTTTTTGAGAAATCACGTGATTTCCGTCCATCCGGGACGCTGGTCCGTCCGGGACGCTGTTTCAGCAGCCAAACCGTAAGAGATAGAGAAAAAAGTTATTAAAGTTATATGTTTGGAATGGTCATGTCAGGTCAGGAACCGAATTTCAGTCACGTGACACTTCCGGTTTTTGAGAAATCACGTGATTTCCGTCCATCCGGGACGCTGGTCCGTCCGGGACGCTGTTTCAGCAGCCAAACCGTAAGAGATAGAGAAAAAAGTTATTAAAGTTATATGTTTGGAATGGTCATGTCAAATCAGGAACCGAATTTCAGTCACGTGACACTTCCGGTTTTTGAGAAATCACGTGATTTCCGTCCATCCGGGACGCTGGTCCGTTCGGGACGCTGTTTCAGCAGCCAAACCGTAAGAGATAGAGAAAAAAGTTATTAAAGTTATATGTTTCGAATGGTCATGTCAGGTCAGGAACCGAATTTCAGTCACGTGACACTTCCGGTTTTTGAGAAATCACGTGATTTCCGTCCGTCCAGGACGCTGGTCCGTCCGGGACGCTGTTTCAGCAGCGAAACCGTAAGAGATAGAGAAAAAAGTTATTAAATGAGACATTTGTCTCACTGGTTGCTAGTATAAAAATAAGTCTTGAAACGCAACAAGAGTTTCAAACAAAATTTAAAATGTCTACTAATATATTTCAAACAATAGAAACAAGAGTAAAATTATGCATAACTAGCTTTTACCCGCGACTTTGTTCGCGCGAGGTTCGTTATTTGTGTATTAAATAATGTTCCGCCCCACCCCGCCCCGTCTCGACCCTTCCCGTCCCGTCCCGCCCCTTTCCCTCCCGTCCAGTCCCGTCCCTTCCCGTCCCGTCCCGCCCCTCCTCTTCCATCCCATCCCCTCCCCTTCCATCCCATCTTTTTCCTTCCCTTTCCGTCCCGTCCGTCCCGCCCCGCCCCGCCCCGTCCCGCTTTGCCCCGTCCCGTCCCGTTCCGTCCCTTCCCTTCCCGTCCAGTCCCGTCCCGCTCAGTCCCGTCCCGTCCAGTCCGTCCCGTTTCTTCCCTTATGTCATGTTCACCGTCTTGGACTTAAAAATAAATGCCATTTTCGCAATCAACGTCCCAATAAACCTCAATAACCACACCCATATCGATTTTTAGGCTTACTTATCCCATTTCACCCCCTAAGGGGTTGATTTTCGGAAAATCACGAAATACGTGTTTGCTTATTTGTTTTTAGGAGTACTCCTACGAAGTTTCAAGTCGAAATGTCTATTTAATATTATTTTTCCATACAAAATTGGAACCCCTATTTTACCCCTTTAGGGGTTGAATTTCGAAATATCCTTCCTTATTCCTTGTATACATCATAAAGGAAACCTCTGTGCAAAATTTCAGCTTTCTAGGTCCAAGGGTTTGGGCTGGGCGTTGATGAGTCAGTCAGTCAGTCAGGACTTTTAGAAATATATATAAGATAAATTGGTAATAATTTAATTTAAAATAATAGGAACACGAATAGTATAATATTGCATGACAAAACAGAATAATAAACATATGGCCTTATAAATAATGAAATAACTCAGAACAAACAGTGTATTTATAATTCTGGAACGAAAAAAGAAACAAAAAAATGTTTGTTGCCCAAATAGTACAGTGCAAAAAAACAGTCTTATAAAATAAATTGCCTAAGACATTATTAAAGAAGCAACAACACTTTCATCTTTCCTACAGTAGAAGACGAAGCTTTTATTAAACTAGATCAAATAAAGTGGATCCTCAAAGACCCTGTTATCTCCTGAGGCCGCCATACTTTTTGTTTGACAGTTGTGAACGCATTGTGAAAAATTCTTGGAATCCCCAAAAAAACTACCCATAATCTTTCCTGCTGATGACACCATTTTTGCTTTTTTCTGAGTTAGAGAAGTGGTGTGTTTCCACTACATGGAAGCTCTTTTTGACTCAGGGGTGTAATGATGGAGCCACGTCTCGTCTGCGGTTACAATGGAATCTAAAAATGCATCTCCTTTCTGTTCGTATCTTTGCAAAAGTTACGTAGCCACCAACAAACGGACTTCATTTTGCTCTGGAGTTAAGAGCCGTGGCACCCACTTTGCACTAACTTTTTTGAACTTAAGCTCGTTGTGAACAATTGCCTCAACACTACTCACACTTGTGCCAACTTCTTCTGATATTTTTCTCACACTTATCCGACGATCAGTCCGAATAAGTTGATCGATCGACCCAATATTGTCAAGAGTCACGGATGTTTTCGGTCGCCTCAGATGGTGTATGTTTTCTACGCGATCTCGATCTTCTCGAAACGTTTTCGCCCAACCAAACGCCTTTGCCTTGGACATACATTTATCCTCACACTGTGCTTGAGGTCTTGTAAAAATCTCGGACGGTAAAACATGTTTTTTCAGTACCTTCTGTGTAAGTGATCCTTACACTGTCAAATTTGAGGGATGTACTATTATCCATTTTTAATTAGAATACAAGCACAAAGCTCACAACACAGCATTTGCAATCGTATTCACGCAAGGCAACTAGATTCTCACTCATATTTGAACGCTTCTCGTAATAAACGAAATCATTGAGTGTATGGGTTAATTTCCGACGAGAATTTGTAATACAGACAGATCAAGAAAAAATCTGGTGTGATACACTCACACAACTTTCGTTTACAGTGATATTATAATTAGTCAAAAATTTGATTTTTAATTTTTAAGCATTTGTCAAAATTTTTCAAAAATTACAAATTCTACAAATACGGTACAAAATAAAGCGTTAGTTGAAGAGACAAATTTTCTCTAAAATTTTAAGCTAAACTCAAAAATGTAATAATATACCGCGTGTTCTATTTAAAATAGGAGTTAATAAAGAAAATAGAAAAAATCTGGTGTGATACACTCACACAACTTTTTTTTACAGTGATCTTATAATTAGTCAAAAATTTAATTTTTAATTTTTAAGCATTTGTCAAAAATTTTCAAAAATTACGAATTCTACAAAAACGGTACAAAATAGAGCGTTAGTTAAAGAGACAAATTTTCTCTAAAATCTTAAGCAGAATTCAAAAATGTAATAATATACCGGGTGTTCCATTTAAAATAGGAGTTAATAAAAAAAATTAAAAAAAAACAAAAGAAACCCACTTTAGAAGTTTTCAACTGGAAAATCACCTATCTCACGTCAATGCACATTAAAAATGTAATAAAAATGTAAAGTTTGAAAAAAATCGTTACAGCCGTTTTTGAAAAAATCGAAAAAAACTGAAAAATCACAAGAGTAAACACCTACTTCCGGTTATGCGATTTTCTGCAAAAGCTTGCTGTCTCATCTACATAGTACACAAAACTTATATATGAAGTTTCAACGCCATACCTCTTTTTGTTTTTGAGATATTCTGTTCACAGACAGACACACAGACAGACACACAGACACACAGACAGACAGACACACAGACCAATGAAAAAAATATGTTTTTGGGATCAGGGGACCCTAAAACGTGAAGATCTGTTGAAAACTCAATTTCGAATTTTTGGGGTGAATCCAATACTTCCTTTATCGTAAAAGGAAGTAAAAAACAAAAGAAACCCATTTTAGAAGTATTGAACTGGAAAATCACCCATCTCACTTCAATACACATTAAAAATGTAATAAAAATGTGAAGTTTTAAAAAAATCGTTAGAGCCGTTTTTGAAAAAATCGAAAAAAACTGAAAAATCACAAGAGTAAACATCTACTTCCGGTTATGCGATTTTCTTCAAAAGCTTGCTGTCGCATCTACATAGTACACAAAACTTATATATGAAGTTTCAACGCCATACCTCTTTTCGTTTTTGAGATATTCTGTTCACAGACAGACAGACGAACGGACGGACGAACACACAGACCAATGAGCAAAATAGTATATTATGTTATTAGGAGCAAAAGTTATATTTTATGTGGCGAGGCTGGACGGGTTATCTGCCGAGCTTGCGATAAGTACAGCCGAGCCACATAAAGATACTTTTGCTCCGAATAACATATAGTATTTTTTCTTCAAACGTTTTTATAACAAATTATTTACAACTTTGTAAACAAAATTCGAAGAAAATTACTTGATCTCGTCAGCGGCAGATAATATTATCTGCCGCTGACGAGCGGCAGATAAAGTTGTCAGCGGCAGATAATAACTTTATCTGCCGCTCGTCAGCGGCAGATAATATTATCTGCCGCTTGGCAATAAAGTGACAGTTTAGCATCATCAATCCAGCAGTATAATGCCATATTTTACTGCCGTTTGAAGAAAAACATGTTTTTTGGGTTCAGGAGACTCTGAAACGTGAAGATCTGTTGAAAACTCAATTTCGAATTTTTGGGGTGAATCCAATACTTCCTTTATTGTGAAAGGAAGTAAAAAAAGAAAGAGTCGTAGCAGTTCAATAATAGTTATTTAACAAACAAGTGTGTTAATGAGAGCGAATAATAAGCGAGATATTTTAACGTGTGAGTGTTGTTGAGATTATTAACCGCCGATTAACACACGAGTTACTTACAAAATTTTTTCGTTGATCGTACCTTATTAAATTGGAGAAAATTTTATTTTTTTGCATGGCAAAAATTTGACACTGGACTATTAGCCAAAAATTTGATTTTAAATTTTTAAGCATTTGTAAAAAATTTTAAAAAATTGCAAATTCTACAAAAACGCTACAAAATAGAGCATTAGGTGAAGAGACAAATTTTCTCTAGATTTTAAGCTAAATTCAAAAATATAATAATATACCGGGTGTTCTATTTAAAATAGGTGAACAGAATTGCCTGAGAGGCTGCTTCAGGATTCCGTTACTTTGCGCTGATTCTATCCGTCAAGCACGTAAACAAGACTGTGTTTACGTTTTAAACCAATGTAGTCAATGGTACTTGAACGGACGACAGTAAAAACCACCCTTGGAGCACAGCCTCATGCCCCATAAATATTATGGCTTAGAAAGGGTAGTGAATGAATCAAACATTAAATGCAGATTGCTTTTTATTATGAAAATAAACTAGTATTTATACAAAACTAAAATGCTTAACGCAGTAACAATATCAAAGTTCATATATACAGTTTACTAGGTCAGAGTGTTTAAATTACAAAACAGCAGATAAGCAATTGTGCAGTTTTTATTTCCTGCTAGAGAAAAGGTCGCCCGTTGAACTTACTACTGTAGGTCGGTATTGTGCATGGAGTGCAGATTTGCATTTTTCCTGGTCTTTAACTCGTCTGATTGCGTAATAACACTGGCTTTTAAATTATGAATAATGTTTCGTAAATTTGGACTGAAATATATAGTTTTAATCTAATTTAAACATATTAAATTTAGTAATTATGAGGCAAAGCTGGTGATTGCAACATTAAATTTTTCTTGTTAATAAATGGGAATTGCATTTAAAAGCGTGCAACTGGATTTCGTAAATTTTAGAAAATAAAATTTATGTGTGTTTAAATCAAGTTTAAACATAGGAGTTAATAAAAAGAAAACAAAAGAAACCCATTTTAGAAGTATTCAACTGGAAAATCACCTATCTCACATCAATACACATTAAAAATTTAATAAAAATGTGAAGTTTGAAAAAAATCGTTTGAGCCGTTTTTGAAAAAAATCGAAAAAAACTGAAAAATCACAAGAGTAAACACCTACTTCCGGTTATGAGATTATCTTCAAACGCTTGCTGCCTCATCTACACAGTACAGAAAATTTATATATGAAGTTTCAACACCATACCTCTCTTGGTTTTTGAGATATTCGGTTCACAGTTCAAATATGTTTTTTGGGTTCAGGGGACTATAAAACGTGAAGATCTGTTTAAAACTCAATTTCAAATTTTTGGGGTAAATCCAATACTTCCTTTATTGTAAAAGGAAGTAAAAAATCCGTAGAATTCAATGAACTACAATGTAACAGCTGAATCAGTGGAGAAGTGATTCAAAATTACGATCAAAGTAATGAAAAAACGGTTTTTTGCATATAAAAAGGCAAAAAAGCGATGATCTTTAAAAATAAATACATAGGCTTATGTAGCTTAAAAAGCAAATAAAACAGGCTTTCGATGGTCAAAATCGATTAAATAGAAAATAAGTTATGCACAAAAAACCGCTAAAAATAGCCGATTCTTCAATTGTTCTAACTTTTTATTAAAAAATTATATAACGTTGAAACTGTTAGAAAACATAGTACTCGGTGAGTAAAAAAGTTATATTTTTGAAATTTGCAAAAATGTTGATTATTTTTTGCATAAATCAATTTTTTCGAAAAAAATACGTTTTCGCAGAAATTGATTTACTCAGGTTCCGGAAGTCCTACAGCAATCAGCGTAGGCTTATTATTTTCTATAAGAGTTATACCACCACACACAATATGAGCGCGAATTTTTTTGTATTTGTAAATATGTGCAAATTTAATTTTAAGGGTGACCCTTTTTTAAACTCACTAAATGTAAAGTACATTTTTTTCTATACTAATTTTCAAGGTCAACATTGAATTTGACATAGACTTACAGTGCCACCAACATAAACAGTGCCAACCTAAGAAAAAAATCTCAATCATTTATAGTCACCCGGTAGAAGATAAATAGTTTTAATAATGTTGGTACATAGATTTTTAGTTCTTTTCTTCCACTAAAAAAATTATTGTCATTTTGACAGATATGTCATAATTTGATATCGCTTGCTTTATTTTTGCATTTAAAATATTTCTTGGCTTTCTTTTTTTATCCGATTTTATTGATGATGATGATGATTCCATGTTAAAAAAAGAAATTTGCCATGAGTTCAAATTAAGAAACTTTGACATTCAACATTGACACATAACCATAATTTTGAAAAAGTTCTACCAACACGAGGTATAAAATGTCCTAGCGTTTTAATCACATATCTACCAACATTGTAACACTTTGACAGTTACTATAGAAAAAAAAACGTACTTTAGAATATTTTTGTCAATTTTAATTGTACTGAAATTACATAAGCACCATTCGATAGCTGCCAATTTTCCCCGAATTTAAAAAAGATTAATGTACGACCCATAGAAGCCGAGGTACTTTTTTAAAAATTCGCTGCACTGTCATTTACTAATATTAACGGCTGAAATTTGCACACACTTTAGCTGAAGACTTCTAGTCTATATGAAACAATAAAGAAGCCAACCTGCGATCGATCACTAATAATAATCAATGGTAGTGTAATCGCAGATCAACCCCCTTATCATTTATACACCACGGTAGCTCTGTAATGTTGGTACTCACCGTAATGACCTAGCTAGCTTAATCTCGGTGGCCTTGGGTCGCAGATTTCTATCATCAGCTGTACTACTACAAGCTCTTTTAATAAAATAAAACACAGGGCACCAGAAATCACAGATTTAAAAAAAAAGATAAATAAAATCGTAGCAAACAAGTAAGTTTATTAAATCAACAATTAATAATTGCTTGCAACTTCGGTATTCAGTCCTTAAATTGTTTGTCACAGTATTAAATTATTTGAAGACAATATATTACATATGCTGAAAATGCAACACGCACAGCAAAAATATGTGAACCTCTTTTGGGCTCTTGGATTGAATGTGATCATAACTCCATGAAGGGATAAGCTTACCACTGTCATATATATTAACCGTTATCTCGGTAATGATAATAAAATGGCGTGAAAGCACCTTTTACAAAATTCTTAATATGTATTCAATTAGCAAAACTATAAATTTATGAATTGTAAATTAGGGAACAATTAATACATTATGTTTTAAATTTATAAAACATAGATTTATGAATAGTTAATACATTACGTTTTAAATTTATAAAGCGTAATTTTAAATTTGTAAATTGTAAATCGGAACAATTAATACATTAAGTTTTCAATTTATAAAGCGTAAATTAAATTTGTAACTGGTAAATCGGTTAACGGTGATGAAGCGTCGTTGATATCGATTCCGCCAACAATTCATGGGCAGGCGAAGTTATCATCAAAAGTTGTAATGAGACTAACCTGGTTGTGACAAAGAAGTCGCATGTAGGCGATGAATAATTGGTGCAGGATAATCTTAACGTATTAGCCTTCAGCAGCACAAACCTCGTGGCCAAAGTTGATAAGGGAACGGACGCTCCGTGTACCACTTGACCAGCTCAAGGTGACATTCCAGAAAGGAGTTGCTGGTCCAAGTTATTGATTAGGGTGTTAATTAGGAAACCCAAATAAGGAGTCGTCAAAAAACGGCATCAAAGAATGGCGTTTAAAAATAATGTTGAAAAATTACGTCAAAGAGTTGATAAAAAAACGGGAAATTACTAAAATGAATATCAACAAGTAGCGTAGACATACCTGATTTCAGTCATCAGCCCACAAACAAAATTAATATTGAGGTGTAATAGCACACAAAATGCCTTCTTGGAACAAGTTGCTCCAACCAAAGCGAAAGGTAAAATGAGGTCGAGGACGGAAAATGACCGCTGCGGCTGGCGCAACTGATAACGAATTATTTTGGAAAAAACAAAATCAGAGAGCTCGCGCAAAGCAAAATTTGATATCGTTTGAAATACAGCGAATAATAATTCAAGTGGGAATATACAGGCTGGCCCGGAAATAAATTGGTAACTGGCGAAACAATTAAGCGGAGCCAAAAAATTGTTTCATATATACAGGGTGTTTCATTAATAATTGGAAATATTTTAACTGTAAAATCCTGGGCTCAAAATATTAATATTTAAACCAAATCACTTAGATGAAATATGGCTCCTTACTGAGATATAGTGTTTTATTTAAAAATTTAAAAATGATTTTGCTCCATTACTTTAAAACTATTTGACGTATCAGTATCATATTTGGCAGGAAGTGTAGACACTGTAAACCGTACTAAATTATATTAAATAAACGTTTCTGGCTACTGCCAGAGGCGTACGACAGGGGTAAGTGATTGGTTGACCCTTCCCAAATTCTACGCAACTGGCGGAATTGCTATTTTAGCACAATTTTTAGATTCTCCAATACTTTCTATGTAAATAACATACTCTTCCTTCGTAACGGTAAAGTTATTATTTTTCGAGATATTTAATGTAAACGTAAAGCTGAACAGTTATTTTGATTTCAATGTGTATTAATTATAACGGTGTTTTTTGTCATAAGATTGCATTTATTACGCAAATAAAACTTTAATCCGTATGAACAAAAAACATAATATTATTTAATGAAATTTATTGAAACGAATACATAGATGCATTCAACATAAAAACAAATTGTGGTTCTGAAAAGAACCATTTTGTTATAATCTAAATAAAAACAATTTTAATAACACGAAAATATGAAAAACCTTTTATAACAAATGTTCAATGTGACCCCCGTTTACCCCAATAAGCTTATCAATTCTTTTCCTAAACGATCTTCTAACTTTAAAAAATATGTTTGGCTGATTGGCAATAAAATTTGCGGAATTTACTATTTGCTGCCATAGTTCTTGACGATTATTTATTTCTTGTGAGTATACCAGCGATTTTTTGTTAATACAGATTAAAGTTTTATTTGCGTAATAAATGCAATCTTATGACAAAAAAACACCCACATAATTAATACACATTAAAATAAAAATAACTGTTCAACTTTATGTTTAACTTAAAATATCTCGAAAAATAATGACTTTATCATTACGAAGAAAGAGTATGTTATTTACGTAGAAAGTATTGGAGAATCGAAAAAGTGTGCTAAAATAACAATTTCGCCAGTGGCGTAGAATTTGGGAAAGGTCACCAATCACTTGCCCCTGTCGTACGCCTCTGGTAGTAGCCAGAAACGTTTATTTAACATAATTTAGTATGGTTTTTCAGTGTCTACACTTCCTGCCAAATATGATACAGATACGTCAAATAGTTTTAAAGTAATGGAAAAAAATCACTTTTAAATTTTTAAATAAAACACCCTATATCTCAGTATGGAGCCATATTTTATCTAAGTGATTTTGGTTAAATATTAATATTTTGAGCCCAGAATTCTACAGTTAAAATATTTCCAATTATTAATGAAACACCCTGTATATAAAACTGAAAGTCCTGACTCATTCACTCACCCACTCATCTACGCCCAGCCTAAACCCTTTGACCTAGAAAGCTGAAATTTTGCACAGATGTTCCCTTTATGATGTATACAAGGAATGCGGAAGAATATTTCGAAATTCAATCCCTAAAGGGGTAAAATGGGAGTTCCAATTTTGTATGGAGAAATAATATTAAATAAACATTTCGACTTGAAACTTCGTAGGAGTACTCCTAAAAACAAATAAGCAAACACGTATTTCGTGATTTTCCAAAAATCAACCCCCTAAGGGGTGGAATGGAATAAATAAGCCTAAAATACGATATGGGTTTCGTTATTGACGTTTTTTGGGATGTTGATTGCGAAAATGGCATTTAGTTTTAAGTCCAAAACGGTGGTAATGACATAAGGGGGGGACATCTACCGAGCGCGTCTCCAGGTGGCGGATAGGAGAACGGCTGAGGTCCTCCGGACCAAGGTTAGTGGTTAGCTAGTAGCGATATCCCGGGCCTAAACTCCTGTGTGATGGAACGAAAGCTGCCACCGCGGACCATCCCCCCTCTTTATTGATTTGTGACCGCTCAATGGATTTCACAGGGTCTTAGGTTACCCTCGTGTTTGTGCCGTGCGAGGCGACCCGTGTCGGTTGGATGAAGGGATCCTGGGGATTGAGCTGCCTCTGGGACGGTTTGGTTTCCTGAAGCGCAGTAACACATCTCTTTGGCCCTGATTTCACTTAGACGGGAGGTCGAGATTAACCCACCTCGATCAATCGGCTGTTCCGTCGGGTCAGACCGCCGGAAGGGTGAGCTCTTTGGGGGTGAAGGTGCATGCAGTGGGTCCTTAAGGTCTCTAGGGGTTCCGGTTTCTGATACCCTGGGGCTCGCCTAAAGGTGCCTGCTCGTGTGCAACTCCTCTCTGGGAGCTATATCTCCTTAGTATCCTTGGCGTCGAAGTTCGGCGTCCCCTTGTTGGGCTCCGTGGTGGGTGGGGAGCTAGGAAGATGAAAATTTTTTCTTTCAGCATGGATGACGAGAGTAAAGAAACCCTACAGGGCGCGTCTTCGGATACCCCTCAAGCAGAAGCTCAACAGCAGCTGCAAAAAACAGAGGAGCAACAGACTCTTCCAAAGAGGAAGAGGATTTCTGGTGCCGAACAGAAGCGCAGGAGGAAGGCTCGCTTAATTGCAGAGAACTCCGGCGCTACGGCCTCTACCTCCACCCAAGGGCTGGCTCCCGAAGCTAACCCTAAGGTGGCAGGTTCAGGCCAAATGAAAGACAGAAGTGGAAAGGGACGTGGGTTATCCTCAACCACTACCAAGGGACTGGCTCCCAGAGCTAGGCGGTTGGTTCCGGTAGGCCTACACCTTCCACAAGCAAAAGGATTAGATCGGATGGAAGCACACCCTCCACCTCTAATCCGAAAAAGAAGGTCAAGCCAAACCAAAAAGTAACCGAAAGGTTAGGTGGTTACAAAGAGGCCCTTACGAGGCACCTCCGCGTGGCCATCGTGGATCTAAGGACCCCCCTCGATAAGATCACCCAGGTCCAAGCGGACCTAATAAAAGCTCAATTGCTAGTGGCTCTGGACAATCACATGTTCGCCCTAGCCGAAGGCCAAATTCCACCCACTTTCAAGGGCTGGCAGTACTCCGGGGAGATTCTTAAAATCACCTGTAAGGATGACCAGACTCTGAAGTGGCTAACAGAGGCAGTGTCAAACCTGCCCACTTTATGGGAGGGCGCCCGTCTGAATGTCGTCCAGGTGGATCGGCTGCCCAGGCTGGCGAAGGCAGCTCTGTGGATTCCAGGGAAACCTGAACCTACGGAGACTGTTATTCGCTGACTGGCAGTGCAGAACCCCGGGATAGGTGTTCGGGACTGGCCCCTCTTCCACACAGCCGAAAAGGAGGAACCCGTTGGCAGACTCCTAGTTTTTGGGCTAAACCAGGAGGCTGAAACAGCAGTCGAAAGTAGAGGTAGTAAACTGCACTATCAATTTACAACTCTAAAATTAAAAATTCAGAGGCCTGGAGATGCAGTTCCAGACTCCAACCCCTTAAGGCAGGGTGCGTCTACGGATACCCCTAAACCCCTTTCTGTTACAGAGCAGGGTGCGTCCTCGGATACCCCTCCATCGCCAGTAGGAGAGCCGCTGCTACCACAGCAGCCATCCGAAGTAGAAGCCTCGCAACTCCCCACCCCCATGGATACTCTTGAGGAGGAGAGGGAGCTGATGAGTATGATTTTAGGGTCCGGGTCGGATACCGAGGTCGAATAATTTATTGTCGACCTCATGTCCTCCCAACCTGGACTAAACATCATACAAATTAACCTGCAACACTGTCGAGAGGCTGCTGTTACTCTACGCAGACAGCTCGACAGCCAGCAGGACACTGTTGCATTAATACAAGAGCCTTGGATTGTAAAATCTAAGATGTGTGGATTAATTAATCGTAATGGCACTGTTTTTACAGATAGCACCCATGAGAAACCAAGGACGTGCATCTACTGTCCCAAGCATTTACAAGCCTTTGCTTTGCCACACCTCTGTACGCGTGATATTACGGCGATACAGATGAGCTGTAGTATAAACGAAGGGAAGGAAGATGTCATTTTCGAATCGGTATACCTCCCCAGTGACTCAGTTGACCCTCCAACTAGCGCGGAGTTGATCGAATTGGTGAACTACTGTGAGAGGAACAACAAAAACCTAATTATTAGCTGTGATGCAAATGCTCACCACGTTTCGTGGGGTAGCAGTGGCATTAACACCCGAGGTAGGTTCTCACTTGAGTACCTAATAAGTACAAACTTAGAAATACTGAACCGTGGATGTGAACCAACTTTAGTCACAACGCGTAGCCAGACCGTGATTGATATCACTCTGGCCTCTTTAGATATTTCCAATAATATTGTGGGCTGGCAGGTATCACCTGTTGTGTCTATGTCAGACCACAGATGGCTTTGTTTCAAATTATCTGGAACTATAGCTCAACCAAAACAATATCGAAATCCTAGGCGGACTGACAGACTATCTTACAAGACAGATCTGGAAGCCCACCTGATGAACTCGGTTTTCCCAGAAAAGATTGATCAGGTAGAGGACTTGCAAATCAGTGTGGATAACCTGCAGAACTCGATCCTACAATCTTACGAATCGTCATGCCTCTTGAAAACATCCAAGGCGAGTCGCACAACCTCCTGGTGGTGTTCGAAACTCTTTAACAAAGCAAAAAGAACTAGAATTACTAGTGACTGGGAGGCATATAAAGACCAAAAACGATTATACAAAAAAGAAATCCGCCAGAGACAGAGGGACTCTTGGAAAACGTTTTGTAGTTCCATAGAGTCCACTGCCTCCGCGGCTCGGTTAAAGAAGATCCTTTCTAAGGATCCAAACCAACAGCCAGGCTGTCTCAGGCGAGGGGATGGTTCTTTTACTACCAAACCCGGAGAGACAGCGGAAGTGCTAATTCAAACACATTTTCCAGGCTGTATTGTCACCCCTGACAATGTATGGCCAAAACCCAATATCCCACCTCCCTCAGAGGAGGATTGGAATGTGGCAAACCAGGTCGTACGGGGTGACAAGGTAACCTGCGCTATAAGCTCCTTTCTCCCCTTCAAGTCGCCAGGAGTGGACGGTATCTTTCCAGCCCTGCTACAATGGGGACTGGACCTGATGCTTGTTCACCTGGTGCGCATCTACCGGGCATGTATCGCCTTTCGATATATACCGGAGAGCCGGAGAGAAGTGAAGGTAGTTTTTATACCTAAACCAGGGCGTACGGATTATACCCAGGCCAAATCATATCGTCCCATTAGTCTTACATCCTTCTTGCTAAAGACGCTTGAGAGACTTTGTGACAGAGAAATACGGGAAAGGGTGCTGGCTTTACACCCATTGCACCCGAACCAACACGCCTATATCTCAGGGAGATCTACTGAATCGGCGCTACATGCTGTAGTGAACCGTATTGAGAGATCGCTAGACAATAAAATGTCCACTCTGGGAGTTTTCATTGATATTGAAGGAGCCTTTGACAAGGCTTCCTTTGAGAGCATTAACTCTGCCTTACGCAGGCATGGTGTGGCACCCACTCTCTGTGAGTGGATAAAACACATGCTTACGATGAGAGCAGTACAATTTAATGTAGGAGACAACTCCATTAGAGGTATTGTGACGAAGGGCTGTCCGCAAGGGGGGGTTCTGTCCCCACTACTGTGGAATACAGTGGTAGACAGCCTTCTAAGCACACTCAATAATGCTGGATTCTATACTACTGGATATGCGGATGACATCGTCATCCTCATTACTGGCAAGTTCGAGAGCACGCTCTGTAACTTGATGCAGACAGCTCTTCGAATAACAGAAACATGGTGTAATGAACAGGCCCTCTCTGTCAACCCTTCAAAGACAGAAATGGTACTTTTCACAAAAAAAAAGGAAGCTAGGACCTTTACGTAGACCTCTGCTATTCAATATTTCTCTCAGATTTTCAGACAATGTCAAATACTTGGGAGTTATTTTTGACAGACAGCTGAATTGGGAGAAACATTTAAAAGTTAAAACTGAAAAAGCATGCATGGCATTCTGGCAGTGTCGCCGCGCTTTGAGTAAATCCTGGGGACTCTCCCCCCGAATTACCTTGTGGCTGTATACTGCCGTGATAAGGCCCATGCTATGTTATGGAGCACTTGTCTGGTGGCCCAGGGTCAGACAGGCTACGGCAGCAAGTAAACTAGGACATGTGCAACGCCTTGCCTGTCTTAGTTCTACAGGTGCTATACGCTCAACCCCTACAGCCGCTTTAGAGGTGGTTTTATGCCTTCCACCACTTGATCTTTTTGTGGAGGAAGTAGCCGTAAGGACCGCCTTGAGGCTGCGCTACAAAGGGCTGTGGCACACAGCAGGCAGGGGAGGCAGGCATACCCGCATCCTGAATGAGGCCGTCGACAAGATTCCTCTTCTGGACGCTATAGTAGACTACCTCCCTCTACAATATGCCTTCAACAGACAATTTAACGTCTATGAAAATGCCGGGTTTACCCAGCATATAGATATATCCATCTCTACTGATGGATCTAAAACAAAGCATGGAACGGGTGCCGGAGTTTTCTCTGACGATCTGAACCTCCGCCAAAGCATACCACTAGGCAAAATGGCCACTGTCTTCCAAGCGGAAGTAATTGGAATAATGCATGGTGCAAAAGCAATTCTTGAAAGGAAAATCGAGAATCAATGTATTGGTATCTTCAGTGACAGTAGAGCCGCTTTACTAGCCCTGGACAGTTGCAAAATTACCTCAGGTGTGGTACTGCAGTGCCGTGAAGCTCTCGAGGATATCTCAAAAAATAATGTCGTTTCCCTTGTATGGGTGAAAGGACATGACGGTAACTACGGCAATGAGGAGGATGATGAGACTGCGAGACTGGCTTCCGGGCAACCTCTCTGGGGGCCAGAACCCGTAATCCCTATATCCCTGACAATATTAAGCTTTATGCTATATCAAGAAACCTTAAACAGCTTCATACGAAGATGGGTTAACATGTAAAGCTGCCGGCAAGCAAGAGCTGCTATTACAGCGCCCTCGCCAAAGACAGCCAAATATTGCTTGCAACTGTCCCGAAGAAACCTTCGATTAGTCGTGGGTATCCTATCTGGACACTGCACTCTAAACAAACATATGCACAGGATGGGACTAGTGGACAGTCTGAACTGTCGCGGATGCAACGAGGATGACGAGACAGCAGAACACGTTCTGTGCCACTGTCCAGCTCTCGCAAGAGTCAGAGGATCCATGTTGGGGGACTTCTGGCCCGATATGGTCAGAATTAGCAACACTCCAGTTGCGGTTGTCCTTAAGTACATTCAAAGGATTGGATGGCTTGAGTGATACCCAACTTGGAGAGCTGATGGGAGGTAGCACAATGGGCCCACTTAATGCGGCCTAAGTGCATGTGAGGTAACTCACCCTCCATTTTTAATCCAGAATCCAGACATAAAGGAAGGGACGGGACTGGACGAGACGGGACGAGACGGGACTGGACGGGACGGGACTGGACTGGACGGGACGGGACGGGACGGGGCGGACGGAACGGGACGGGATGAGAAGGGAAGGGGTGGGATGGAAAGAGACGAGACGGGACGAGACGGGACGGGACGTGGCGGGACGGGGACGGAGAAAGAGACGGGGACGGAGACGGGGACGGGGACGGGAATAAGATGGGATGGGATGGGATGACAGAAAATAATTAGTCATTATTTAATACACAAATAACGAACCTCGCGCGAACGAAGCCGCGGGTAACAGCTAGTGTAATATAATAGTATATTAAAGTATGAGTGAATATCAAGGTCTTTAAAACACGCGCGAGTTTTCGAGCACGATGGCGTAGCCGGAGTGCTCGAAATAGAGCAAGTGTTTTAAAGACCAGTTATCCACGAATACTTTACGCTATTTTTTATTATACCTGCAATACTGGAAATAAATTACGCACTAAAAACTTAGAAATAATTTTTGTCGTTATAAATCGAGAGGCCATAATAATATTGCTACTATAGTTACGAGAATTGTTTACGTTTTTGTCGCGTCCACGTCCGTTGTTGCATTCAGTCGTGTCAGCAAAATAAAGATAGCGATGAAGTTATAATGTTACCTATATACCTTGTTTCCTTGACAACCTTTAAAGTTCGGCGTGCTTTAATCGCCTATTTTCGCACGCTCAGGCGTGCTTTAAACGGCGATTCTGATGCAAGTATAATAAAAAAAATATTTTGCAATTATTGACCGTGTATTATTTATTGCGAACCGGTTTACATTAGGCGTCGCAAAATGCATGTTCCTATACAGTGAGAATAATGTAAGTAATACTGTACATGGCTGAATTATGCAAAATTAGACATAGGGATAGGGAAATTACTTAATGTTGTCATAGTGTTTGTAAACAAAATAACAACACAGAGACTACAGAAACTAATTGAAACTGGATTATTTCATTGTAATTTCAAAACCGACAATTATTACTAGCATGGGTAAATTGATTAATGCGAATAATGTACGACTGTATATGGCTGAATTATGCAAAATTAAACATACAGAATTTACTTCATGTTACCATGGTGTTTGTAAACAAAATAACAACACAGTGACTACAGAAAAAACTGATAATTGTTATTAGCATCGGTAAATTGATTAATGCTAAAATAAAGTTGCCAATGTATAGTCTTCCATTATTCACACGGTATATAGGGACTCGAGTTCCGTTCAGAGCGGTGCCGTGGCGAGTTGGAGAGAAACTCAAGAGTAGGCCGCTCCACTCGGCGCTTACTCGGCCTGCACAATGAACTCAGAATATCCTTCCTTTTTTACTTCCTTTTACAATAAAGGAAGTATTGGATTTACCCCAAAAATTCGAAATTGAGTTTTCAAGAGATCTTCACGTTTTAGAGGCCCCTGAACCCAAAAAACATTTTTTTATTGGTCTGTCTGTGTGTCTGTCTGTCTGTGAACAGAATATCGCAAAAATGAAAAAAGGTATGGCGTTGAAACTTCATATATAAGTTTTGTGTACTATATAGATGCGACAGCAAGCTTTTGAAGAAAATCGCATAACCGGAAGTAAATGTTTACTCTTGTGATTTTTTAGTTTTTTTCGATTTTTTCAAAAACGGCTCTAACGATTTTTTTAAAACTTCACATTTTTATTACATTTTTAATGTGTATTGAAGTGAGATGGGTGATTTTCCAGTTCAATACTTCTAAAATGGGTTTCTTTTGTTTTTTTTTCTATTTTCTGTATTAACTCCTATTTTAAATAGAACACGCGGTATATTATTACATTTTTGAGTTTAGCTTAAAATTCTAGACAAAATTTGTCTCTTCACCTTATGCTCTATTTTGTAGCGTTTTTGTAGAATTTGTAATTTTTTAAAATTTTTGACAAATGCTTAAAAATTTAATATCAAATTTTTGGCTAATTATGAGATCACTGTAAAAGGAAGCTGTGTGCGTGTATCACACCAGATTTTAAAATTTTTATAGTAATTCTAATCATTATAAAAATCATAATATTAATTATATCATTAATAAACTATCATTAAACATGAAAATATTTCTATCAACAATAGGATTATAAGAAATATTTAAACAAATTGTTTACAAGAAATTGTTACATAATATAAACATCCATAAAAGTACAAACCCTTGCGTAGGAGATAACTATTACTGCAGTTTATTGCCCACCCAGACATAGGCTGACAAAAGACTAACCAAGTACCTATTCTTTGACACACTGGGATGGTGGTATATAATTACACTAGCAGCCAGTGTTATAAAGACCACTAATCTGAAGTTAAGTGTATTTTGTTGTTAGAATAAACAAAAGCGCATTTAAATTCGTAGAAAGTTGACAGCTATCGAACGGTGCTGATGTAATTTCCGTACAATTAAAATTGACAAAAATATGCAACATCTTGTGCGCGTAAAAAAGGTCACTCCTCAAATTGAATTTGCACATATTTTCAAGTGCAAAAAAAAATCGCGCTCATATTGTGTGTGATAGTACAATAACTCTTAGGGAAACAAATAAGCCTACGCTGATTGCTGTAGGACTTCTGGAACCTGAGTAAATCAATTTCTGCTAAAACGTATTTTTTCCTAAAAAAATTATTTATGCAAAAAATAATCAACATTTTTTTAAATTTCAAAATCGTGCGATTTCTACTCACCAAGTACTACCTTTTATGAAAATTTCAACGTTATATAAGTTTTGTTTTTAAAGTTAAGAACAATTGAAGAATCGGCCATTTTTAGCGGTTTTTTGGCGATAACTTTTTTCTTAATTAATCGATTTTGACTATCGAAAGCTCTTTTTATTTGATTTTTTAAGCTACATAAGTGCATATTTTTTTTTTTTAAATTGCTTTGGTGCATTTTTGAAGGCAAAATAACGTTTTTTTTTGTTACTTTGACTGCCATTTTGAATCACTTCTCCACTGATTCAGCTGTTATTTTGTAGTTCATTGAATTCTACGGATTTTTGTCTATAAAAATAAATTTTCACTTTTCAGACAGTATTTTTGTCAAGTAAATATCTAATTTGACTGGACTAAAGTTATATTGGTTTTGCTCTCCTTTTTGTAAATTTTTTTGTAGGTTGCTTGAACGCAACCAACGTTTATGTCTCAAATGTTTTGGTATTTGGTTCTTTGATTTGACACATTTGACTGCATAACCGCACTTTTACGAGTAGAAACTGTAAATTTGCCTGCATAAGCAATGGATATTGTAGAGTTATTAACATTCAAGGTAGGTTGCCATTTCTTTTCGAAAATAATGAAACTGAATATGTATTTCAAGCCATCACAAGGCGTTAAAAGACCAACTGATGCGGATGAGGCCGAAGAAGATGATAATGAAAAGCAACGCAAGATGCGAAGAATTGCTCGAGCCAAAGCCAGTCAAATGGCGAAGCCCCCTTCACCCACGCCCTCTGTTCAGTCGTTCGATCACATCTCGGAAGAGGAACGTCAAGAAATATTAAAATTTGTGGAAACCGAACAAGCAGAAGTTAGAAACATTTTTAGTGATCTGTGACGGTATACTGAGAATGTTTGTTTTAGGGTGAAGCGCTAGATGAAGCAGGCATAAAACGTGTGATCTTAAATTTTGAGAAACGTAGCTTAAAGAATCGTGAAATGCGCATTAAGTTTCCAGATTCACCTGAGAAATTCATGGAGAGTGAAGTGGAGTTGCATGAAATTCTTCAGGAAATGCGAGTGCTGGCAACAGCTCCTGATTATTACCCCCTTCTAGTCAAATTGCGAGTAATTCCAAGTTTGCTCGAATTGCTATCACATGATAATACAGATGTGACGGTAAGAATAATTTTTGTTAGGAGAAAAATCTGATTACTTCCAGTTTATCTATATATCTATAAGATTACGTAAGAACAAATTTTTATTATAAAAGATTTAGAATTGAATCGAAAAAATTGTGCAGAATTCAAAGAAAAAGCTTCCATTCTCAAATTGAAAATGTCTACTTGCTGAACTGTAAAAATGTCGTGGTGCTTGTTTGGGGTTAAGAAAATTAGCTTTTCTAGAATATTTCAGTAAAGCGACAATGAGACTAAAATATAGAAATGGCATAAAATTTCACTCTAAATTTTGCACAATTTAACCAATTCTGTAACTTTTATTATAGAAAGGTAACTCGTACTGTGCAGATTTACTCAGTTTATGAACTGAATAACATGAAAACAGTAAGTGATCACGTAATTCGCTTTATCGCAGTTCATATGCTATAGTCCAGGGGTCACCAAATGGCGGTCCGGACATATTTTGTGTGAACCTTAACGAAACGGTAAAAATCATAAACTCTTTTTATTTATGTCGGAAAATCGAAGCAAAATCAAAACGTACAGGTTATTGTAATTTTATTTTTCTTGCGCTCTGTGCCATCGGAAGAAGCGACGTAACATTCCGGCAATTCGCATCCTCCCCGCTGCCACCACAACGCACGCCACAGCAGATTGATTCGAAAAACTTTAGTAGAAATGGTATTGTTCTGTGGTACAAGTCGAATATTGCTGTTTACTTGTGAGTGACGCCGCGACGCGTGCATGCTTACAGACTGCCTACCTATTTCTGTGTGTTGTAACGACGAACCTGAAAACAGGAAAAGTGGAAGCTGAAAATAGACAGTTTTTACAGGAATGGACAAATGTATGTTGCTTTACACTGCCAAATCGTGTTGGGGCAGTACTTGTGTGTCTGATTTGTCAAAAAACCGTAGCTATAGTTAAGATATAAAACGACATTATGAGATCAAACACAATTCACTTGCCAAAAAATACCAACTTGGCAGTAACCTTCGTAAATCGAAAATCAAAAGTTTGCCCTCAAGTTACACGTCTTCAACCGAGATCATGAGTTGTTCAATGACCGAATAGGAGAGATGCGGTGAGGCTTTTTTGCGCATTTCTTGGACTCTTGCTAAGCATATGAAACCATTCACGGATGCAGATATAGTTAAAGAATGCATGCTCGAGGCACTTTGAAATCATCAATACTGCTATTATTACTACAAAAAATGGAAATAAGAACTAATAATGTAAAATGGTTGAATTTGTGATGTGAAATCAGTATACCTTTCGTTGTCATGGAAATGAGAAACACAAAAATTAATTTTGTCACATAGGATTAATTGTTGTCACCACAGTAGTTGTTACTGGTAGTATATTGCTTAAAAATGAGTTCTAACATTGATTACTTAAATAGTAAAGTAGAATCTCGGTTAATACCACAAAAATGGGACAACGCTTATAAAAAAGAATACGACAAGTTCATCAAATGGATGGAAGAGCAAAAGGTAACAGATACAGATGAATGAGTTGTGCTTGCTTACCTTCAGAAAATGTCGGAGCAGTACAAGGCGTCGACTATGTGGGCTGTCCATTTGATATTGCAAAGTATGTTGAGGATAAACAAAGGGGTCAATATAAAATCATTTGTGAAAGTGCATGCATTCATGAAGGCAATTAGCAAGAATGACATAGGAAGTTTTTCACAGATGCACCGGACATTAAGTATTTATTTTTGAAGGTGGTAGCCATTTGCGGTATCTTTGGCTCTTGTAGAAGATGTGAATTGTGCGATGTACGCTTACATGACATCAAGGAAGAAGGAAGCGTATTGCTATGGTTTTAAGCCCTATAAATCAACTCTGTTAGCATTGCCAAATTAATGGACATTTCATGAAAGCTCAGAGTGAGATATCTTATATAACTGCAAAGCTAAAATTTGAATTTGCCAGAATGAATACAGTTGTAGGCAGAATAATTAATTAATGAACGTAGTAAGCAAAGCTCATTCACACAGGGATCCAAATTGGATGTAAGTTCAGTTAGTTAATTAGGTTTGTGTCATTTAATAATGACAAGATGGATTGCAAAACGCAAGGGCATGAAGCGTAGAAATCAGGCATATTTTAATAGTGAAATCCAGTCAGGGTTTTATAAGAAAGGTAATTGGAGGATGGATAAGCAAAAGAACATGCAACGGGCAGATAGGAAGGAAGGCATTAAAGCGTTTGAAAGAAACCGTAAGAATCAAAAGGCAAGGATTATAGGATTTGCAGAAAAGAAAACACATATGAATTTAAAATTATGAACAAAAAGGAAACAGTGAATTTCAAATGGAAGAAAATGCAGGAAATGCGCGAATTAAATACTTTGATCAGTGCAGTGACATGTGAACTTTTAAAACGCTAATTAAAAAGATGTGCAGTGAAAAATAGACACGCTAAATTAATATAAATGTAAATAATTATTTTAGATATAGTATTAGTGTACAAAAACATAATTTTAAGTAGAATTATTGTAAAAAGTTAATGTTTTGAACCATGTTAATATCCGCAATTTATTTGAATTTAACTAGCTTTTGTTTATAACAAATTAATGGGGGTTGACAAATGAATAAATTGAATTTGAATTTATTAAAATAAAGTACACCATTGTGTAGACAAATTATTAGGCTATAAGTGGAAGTGTGGGTTTTAATTTCCATCACATACAAATAATTCTCATCGTTGCGGTCTCCGAGAGCTTTGACATACTCATTCCAGCCTCCGATCCTGATCTGCAGCCAAGAAAGAGGTTCCAGAGCCAGGGGTTTCAACTGCTGCACGTCCCTCCAGCGAATAGGAGTCCGGCACGTCGATTTCAGCACCCCCAGGAGAAGATCCGGGTACTTGACATCACCCGAGGAGGTTGCCGTTGACTGCAGAAATCGCAGGTTAATTTTTACACGGAAATATTGGCGCTAGGAGCCTGAAACTTACCATAAAGCAAGAGTACGACCTGAGGAAGCCGATTCCAGGCATATTGAACATCCATTAACAGCCAGAAATCCGGAAATTGCAATAATCAAAGTTGAGGTTATGTTTTTTTCAAAACCGACGCTATAAAAACAATTGAAATAACGTACCTGCAAGCTATGAAACAAAAGACAAATTAATGCCGGGAAAAAGTCTAATTCAAACAATTACCGATAACACGTTGATCGATTTCACAATATTTATCATTCAATTAAACGCAATTTTGTAAAAGGCATCCATCTTGGTTAATACTTGAGCTAATTTCAGAGTTTTTGATTATGCGCGTTTAAGCTAATAGCGGAGGACAGATCCGTACTTAACGAATTTCAATAAATAATGCATTCAGAGTGGACCTAACCGAGTGAGAGTCTTGCTTTACCGAAATTTGAGCTAGCATTTTTATTTGATTACTTGCACATAAATAAGATATTATAAAGGGCATACAACTATTTATTTTAGCTATCAATTTATAAGTAGCTTTTAATCTACCTGAGATTTGATAACACGACTATACAAAAATATTTTGGGTGGTACCTTATTAAATTAATATTACAAACATAAACACTAAATTAAAGGACCTTCCATCTCAGTATTGCTTATTACTAGTGATGGGCAGAATCGAATACTTTTCAGAATCGAATTCATTGCATTCGAATACTTTTGAGAATCGAATGATCATTCGAATGCAAGCAATTCGAATGCAAAATCGCACTCGAATTCAGATTCGAGTTGTGTGCTCGCTCTCGTACTGGGTGGTGTCGTGTGACCTCGGCTGGGCGACACGCAACACCAGAGATAACGAGACGCTGTACGTGCACAAAGCAAAAACAAATTCTTTTGATTGTAGGCAGTTCAGCTTACCCTATTAATAACGTATATTTGTTTTGAAATTCTTATATGTTAAATTTATAGTACCGAAAATGAATATGAGAAAAGGATTTTTATAAAATAGTTGTTTTTATTGTTGTTACGGACCTATATGTATTTCTTTAAAATAAATTATTAAGACAACCCCATCGTTTGTTTCTCTTTCCTTTCGATGTATCTGTTTTAATTTTTAGTAGATTTAGTTGCTTTTATGATTTTGGTGGTGCTATATCGTTTGAGTGTGCAATCTTCAGTCTGTGTGCTAATATTTTAATATTATATTTAATTCTGTAGTCTATATTTAACTAGAAACATTTCAGCACCAACTATTCACGTGAGACCTGGATAAAAAAAACGGCGTTTGAGAGTTGATTCCATTCCTGCCTTCTATGGAAATCAAAATACCTATATGTAATGTCTATCTAAAGTCGAAACTTTCGGAATGCCAACGGGCAGTTCTCTGTGCATTTATATAGTTGCTTACGGAGCGAGTTTGCCGCGGCGGGCTAGCTAAAACTGAAACGATTCGAGTGCAAATCCGAGTACCAACCGCGCTCAAGCGCCGATGCATTCGAATTCAGCATTCGGATAAGAATCGAGATCACGCCGAATTCAGCATTCGGATCGGAATCGAGATCACGCCCGGCGAGATTTACAAACACCGATTAAGTATTCGATTCGAAGCATTCGAATACACTCAAAAGAATCGAATGCATTCGAGATCTTGCAAGAATCGAATACTGTAGTAATTTGCATTCGAATAGTCCCATCACTACTTATTACTATCCGACCATCTAAAACAGTGAAGGCTCGACGTTTTACTGTTGCCGACAGTGATGCAATTAGTTTTGTGCGTTTGGTGAATCAGTATTTATCATTGCGCCCCCAAAATGTAAGTACAGACCGAGTTTTCTTACGGTATGATATGGAGAAGTGCACCGATCAAGTGGTTGGTATTAATACATTTGGATCATGTGCCTTGCAAATTGCACGTTATCTTAAATTGGAAGATCCTGAGAAATACACGGGACATGCGTTTCTACGTACGTCCGCTACCATTATGGCGAATTGTGGCATGACAATAGATCAAATCCAACGGCAAGTAGGATGGAAATTGGCAGCTGTGGTGACTGGTTACGTTGAAGAGAATATTAGCAATGAGAAGAATGTTTAAACATTATTGGCAGTGTCATTAATGGAAGTGCAACCTCATTGGCTTCTGAGAATGTTAGCAGTACTAATTTGAACAGCACTGGTTAGGGCATACGTTGCGAAGAAATTAAACCGAAATTTGCAGAAAAGTTTTAAAGTGGAACCCTCAGGGTTTCAGAAACAGAGGACGCCCGCGAAAAATGTGGAGGAGAACTGTAAAACAAGAGACAGGGAAGACTATAGCACAACTGAACGAAATAGCAAAGGAAAA
The DNA here is from genome assembly GCA_940337035.1 of Agriotes lineatus. Classification (NCBI taxonomy): domain Eukaryota; kingdom Metazoa; phylum Arthropoda; class Insecta; order Coleoptera; family Elateridae; genus Agriotes; species Agriotes lineatus. The sequence continues at coordinate 59,659,425 of OW679198.1, forward strand.
GGACAACTGGAGAGAATATACGAATATCCTATGTCCCAGTTGGGAATAATGGAATTATTATTATTATTATTAAGGGTTTAGAGATCACCGAAACCAGTCATGAAAGATCAAAGGATCCACTCAAAGTGTCGTCTCTTTGACCTAGTGCTATTTGCAACTTTTTCTTTCAATATTGCACTGCAATACCTTGTTTTAACTGCTATCAGCATGATTTTTTTGTATGTTAGCATAAACAACGTGGTCGGGTCGTGGGTTTCAAAGATTTTAAAATTTAAGGTCGCCCACCATAAAGATTAAGAATTTAGTATATACCCTTAAATCCTCGTATAGTTCATGAAACCGACCTTTCAAAAGCATTGACTGGTTGTTGTACAAATCCAATATTAGGGTATTACTGTAGTTATACTGTTCCAATATCATCTATTTAGATTTTTATTTGTCTAATAACTACTTACTTAATCCTTACGCCTTTTTACCCTTTCGAGAGTAAGGCTGGGTATTGATTGTTAGTAATATCTCTCCTTTCTACTGCGTTCTTTACTTCTTCATTCCATCTTTTTCTGAGTCTACCCCTTCCTCTCTTTTTCTTATTCTCGCTTCGAATACCCTTCTTGTCGTTCTTTCCTCTCCCATCCTCATTACGTGTCCAAACCATCTCATTTGTCCTTCTGCTGTCTTGGCTTCTATTGACTTTATTTCCTGTTTCTCTCTATATGCTGTGTTTCTAACTCTGTCCATAATCGTTTTTCCCTTTATCTTCCTTAGGAATCTCATTTCGGTATTGCTTAGCTACTTTCGTTGGCTTTCCGTTGTTGTCCATGATTCTGAGCCATATGTTATTATTGATACTGTTACTTTTTTGTATATTTGCACGTTTGTTTTAGTTGGTATTTAGTTATTTCCTAGGAAGGTGTTCTTGATACTATTAAAGAATCTTTTTGCTGCTCCTCTTCTTTTATTTCTTCGTCTACTCTTCCGTCCTATGAGAATACTGAGTCTAGGTATTTAAATCCACATTCTTGTTCTAGCTTCTCCCCTTCCAGCTCTATTTCGTGCTTTGTTTCTTCTCTGCTTTTTACCATGGTTTTTTTTTGCTACTGTTGATTTTCATGTTTATATGTACCAGCTGTATTTGTACATGTTCTATATTTTTGTTTAATATTTTTTCATTCTTCACTATAATTACCATAGCATCTGCGTAACAAATCTCTAAAACTCGTATATTCTCTATTTTCCAGTTTCTTACTTCATAGTGTTTAGCCTTCTTTCTTGTTTTCTTTATAGCTTCATCCAGCACTAGGGAGAAAAGTAGCAGACTCAAAATACATCCCTGTCTCACTACTTTTGTTGTTTCAAACTGTATTGATTCTTCATGTCTTGTTCACACGTAGCTTGTTGTGCTTAGGTACAGGCTGTGTACGCTTCTCACCACTTTTTGCTGTACCCCCCTTTTATTTAAAACTTTTCATATGTCATTCCTGTCACTCTGTCGAATCCTTTTTCTGAACCTATGAGGCATAAATGCACTTCTCCTGCTTCCCTGATTGTTTTTTCACTTATCTGCCTGAGTATAAAGATGGCATCCTGAACTCCTCTATTTGGCCTGAACTCGTAGGTACTGGTTATCCTCGAGCGTATTTTCTATCCGTCTCCTTCTTTTTTCTAGAATTCTTGCTAATATTTTTGCTACCGTACTGAACAGTGTGATTCCTTTATGATTCTAGCATTCTTTTATGTGTCCTTTTTTAAAAATTGGTGTAATTACTTCCTTCTGCCAGTCCTCCGGTGCTCATTACTTTGTTGAAAAGGTCTCTAATGTGCTCCATTGTTTCTTCTGATGTTGCATTTCTGCTCTTATTTGGTCATGTCCTGGTGCTTTTCCTGCTTTACTCTTCGCAATTGCTTTTTTCATTTCTTCTGTTGTAATGTTGCCTTCTTAGTTTTGCTGTTGTTCTCGCCATTCCTGTGTTACTATTGTTCTCTTTCCTTCTTTTTCTAGGTTTTTTCCTTCCAGTAACCCTTTAAAGTATTGTTGCCACCTTTCCATTATCTCTTCTTCGTTTGTTAGGTTCTCTCCCTTTTCGTCTTTGATATTGTTTAAAGTTGGTGTTTTTCCTTTTCTCATATTTCTCATCGTACCGTAGAATAACTTTTAATTTTCTTTACATGTCCTTTCCACTTTTTCCTCGAAGTCTTTCCAAGTTCTTTGTTTTCCTTCTTTTATGGTTCTCCTCACCTGTCCCGTCTGTATTTTGTATTCTTCGTAATCTTCTTGTTTTCCTAAACTTAAGTACTTTTTCCATTTATTTTTTTTTTCCGTAAGGCTGTTCTCACTCTGTCCGTCCACCAATGTGTTCTTTTAATATTTCTGTTTATTATTTTTGTGGTTCCGCAACTTTCATCAGTTGCTTCTAAAATTGCCGTTTTAAGTTTTCCCCACATTTCTTCTATTGTTCCTTCGTTTTCCATATACCTCAGCTTTTCCTCCATTCTCTTTTGAAACTGCTGCTTTATTTTTGATTATTTTAGTCTGTAACTTTGTATATTTTAATTATTTTCCTTTTCTTATCCTGTTCTTGTACATTTCTGTTCTTTATGTTACCATAAAGTGGTCGCTCCTTATTTTGGGTCTTCTTTTTTACTTTTACATCTCAAACCATAGGTCTAATCTGATTGCTAAATATAAAGTAATCTATTATGGATTTCTCATTTCTGCTTTTTCTCTCTCTCGTTATTCTATTTTTTCTTTGTACATAAAGTGTGAGTTTCCTATTACTAATTCGTTTTCAATACATAACTCCAGTATTCTTTCCGGCTTTCTTGTTTTACTCTGTGTTTTTCCTAAGCACCATTCGAATCCGTCGTTCATATTTCCCACTCTCCCTGTTTTTTGTCTAATAACCAACGTGACGCAAAATACCTCTACCAAATCCATTTTGAGTCTAGGACTAGACAAAAATTATCGACAACACGATAGCAATTTAGTTTGCTGATGCACCCAGATCCTACTGGTCAATCAAACTGTCCAACAGTTCAGTTCATAGTGCACGCTAGCTCTAAATATAAATAAAGTATCATTTGGAAATAAATTTGTAAAACTATTAAGTGGCAGACTTATGTTACGTATGGAATTTTAGTTCAAGCTTTACTGTCTTTTCGAGTGTTTCTGCCAAAAATTCAATTGAGTTTAATTTTTAAAACAAGGAAAACCATGTCGTCAAAAGACAAAAAACGCAGAAAAGTTTTGATTTTTCGAGGTTGCATAGTATAAATAAATCTAGTTGACGGAACCTAACCTCGTTTTTATCATTAATGTGTTTACTTGCGCGCTGCGGTTTTGCACTTTGCGGCATTTTTTTGGAACGTAAACCCCGCGAACGACGAGGTCTGCCTGTACTTGTATTTGACGCATTTACGTAGATATTCCTGTACTTGAATACATTTTCGGGTATTCGAGTACATTGCACTGCGCAATAAGTACCTACATTTTATCCAATTTCAGAGATGTGATCGCCAGTCGCCATAAAAACCTTCATTGCAGTTCTCTAATTCTAACCCTTACAGTCGTGCAGTGTTCAGGTTTCCGGTTAGTTCGTTAGTTGATTGTTTAATAAGTGACTGCCTACAGTGATTACTGATTAGTGATATGAGATATTAAAAGTAATAGGTAGAAAGTAAGCAGGTACCTATATTAATGATATGTTCTTAATTACTAGACCTTAGGTAGTATAAGTATCTTTAACAAAGTTCTGCGCCGTATTCAGATCACCTCCTCGGCCACTTAGCATGTGTGTTTATAAAAAGTATGGCATTGACATGAATTTTAGATGTTTTACATAATGATAAAAAGATTAAATCACTTTGAGAGTTGCTTAAATACCCTTTTGCCCAAACTAACAATAAACCAGGCGAAAAGGGAAAGTCCTTTTTTGGTGGACGTTATTTCAACCGCTTGTGCGACAATAGGGATCCTAGCTGGACAATCCTATTGTATTCAAAAGAATAGGGAATATCCCTTCTATTCACACGCAACCGATATAAGCACAAGTAGCTTAGTTTTCAAGATCAAATCACTTCTGCATATTCTGACTTGACTCATTTTGGGCAGTCGAGGGACAAGGTCAGATTCCAAGGTCTGTTATAAATAAATAATTCCGTCTCAAAAACCAGGCTGCTTACTGTTCGAATCTGTATTTAAATCAATATTGAGAAATTTGTCTATGTTTGCAATTTTTTATGTGTTCTAAAGTAAATAAAAGGAATGTTATTGATTTCCACAACCAGTTATATCTTACTGAACTTAATGTCACAGTGGTGAACAACTTTTAATAAACATCATAACAGTTCCAGTTGTGCAAACCACTAAATTGGTAAAACACACACATCAAAATGGTCTAGGCTAGGGGACAAATGTAAAAAGTATGTTTGCAAACGTTAATCAAAATGTTTTGTGGTTATAGGATACAGAGCTTTATTCTGAAATTTCATGAATGAATCCAGATTCGATTTGAGACTAGATTCTAGAAGACTAAGGGTGTGGAGGAGACCTGGAAATAAAAATCGTTTGGCAACTGTTCAGGAAGTTGATCGGTACCAAGGGAACAGTTACGGTTTGGGGTGGAATTGGAATTGTCCCTTAGACCATTTTGATGTGTGTATATATCCATTACTGTCTAGCACACTTATGCTCTATGCTTCCTATAATTTTAGGTAACCGGTGCATATTAATATATTATTAGTAACAATCTTAGTACAAACACTTGGAGAACACAAATTATAAAATATTTTGGACGATTAATTTTCATTGTGCACTGTTAATTGTATTGGTGAGTCGAAATAACTTTCAAACTACCCGCTTTCTATTTCTCGAATTCCATCCAATTTTAACAATAACTTCTATCAATGGTTTCGAACGCACATTTGGATCTAAAAACACTCCCACTACACTTCAATTGATTTCACTTCTCTTTTTCAATGCTCTAAAACAAGATTTAATATTGCTTTATATTTGCTGTTAAATCGTGATTAGTTAGAACTAATGATGGAGTTGTTCTAATGAATTGTTCTAGCTATCATGAAAATGTTTCTAAAATTTGTTTATTGTTTAACATATAACGGTTGAAATGTTTCGTATTGGAACTTTTAGAATTGGAATTATTTTAGATTTTATCCAAGAATACAGAAATACTCTATTTTTCATTGGTTCATTTAGTCATTAGCATAACATTTCATTCCTATTTACTGCATTTTGCTGAGGTAGGAGCTGATACACTTAATTTAGGTTTCATTAAGAAATACGTCTGTTCCACAGATATACTACATACAAGAATTGCCATGGTGCTGTTAAAATATATAGTAATTATGTTTATTCGCAACCATATATGTAATAAGATCATTACTGACTTTTAAAAAGTTGGAAAATGAGCTATTCCCAACTTGTAACTTTCCAACCGGTCGGAAAAGTTATTGCCGGCTGAAAATGAATCCATTCCCAACCGCTGTGTAGGTAGGGGCAATGGAAATCTCGTTGATCCATTCATGCGCGATCCATTCCCGACCGCTAAGTAGGTAGAGACATTGGGAATCTCGTTGATCCATTCATGCGCGTCACAACATGTATCATAATATAATAATTTTTTTATTATACCTGCATCAGAATCGCCATTTAAAGCACGCCCGAGCTTTAAAGGTTGTCAAGGAAACGACTGAATGCAACAACGGACATGGACGCGACAACAACGTAAATAATTCTCGTAACTATAGTAGCAATATTATTATGCCCTCTCGATTTATCACGACAAAAATTATTTCTAAGTTTTTAGTGCGTAATTTATTTCCAGTATTGAAGGTATAATAAAAAATAGCGTAAAGTATTCGTGGATAACTGGTCTTTAAAACACTTGCTCTATTTCGAGCACTCCGGCTACATCGTCGTACTCGAAAACTCGCGCGTGTTTTAAAGACCTTGTTATCCACTCATACTTTAATATACTATTCCAATTATTGTTTAGAATAAAGTGGTTGCGAATAAAATAGTATACATACCACGGTGAAAAGTTTCCACCTCGGTATGTAATATACTATATCAACTGTGTCACTAAAATCTGTTTGGGAAGTCCTTGACTATTTTTTGGTGTTTTTGATGTCACACGAACACTTTTAAGTGTTAGCAATAGTTCTTGGTGTAGATTACTAGATTAACTTACGCATGTCATTTAAATATAACTAATGCAATTCAAATCAACAAATTTACTATCGCATTTAAGTACATAATTATAATCACAAAGACACTATAATAACATTTTTGTAGGTTGCTGCATTGGATTTGTTGCAAGAGTTAACCGATGTCGACATTCTTCATGAATCAGAAGAAGGAGCTGAAGCTTTAACAGATTCCCTATTAGAGCAACAGGTAATTGCTTTACTAGTGCAAAATTTGGACCGTCTAGATGAAACGGTAAAAGAAGAGGGGGACGGTGTACACAATACCTTATCAATCATTGAAAATTTAACAGAATTGCGTCCTGAAGTATGCAATGAAGCCCCAAAGCAAGGCTTACTGCAGTGGCTGCTGCGCCGTCTCAAGCTTAAAGCCCCGTTTGATGCCAACAAGCTTTATGCAAGTGAGTTGTTATCAATCCTGTTGCAAGATAACAATGGCAACCGCATAGCCTTGGGTGAAATGGACGGCATAGACACTCTTCTTCAACAATTGGCGTTTTATAAGCGACACGACCCAGCCACTGCCGAAGAACACGAATTAATGGAAAATTTGTTTAATTGTTTATGCAGCGCCTTAATGGTGATGCCTAACCGTGATCGTTTTTTACGCGGTGAAGGTTTACAGCTCATGAATCTAATGTTGCGAGAGAAAAAAACTTCACGAAATGGATCGCTGAAGGTTTTAGATTATGCCATGTCTGGACCTCATGGTCGTGACAACTGCAACAAGTTCGTGGATATACTTGGTTTACGAACGATTTTTCCACTGTTTATGAAGACACCTAAAAAGAACAGGAAGAAAGTGTTGTCAACGGAACAGCATGAGGAACATGTTACATCGATTATTGCATCCATGTTGCGCAACTGCCGTGGCTCTCAACGACAGCGACTTGTCAGTAAGTTTACAGAAAATGACCATGAGAAAGTGGACCGATTGATGGAGTTGCACTTTAAATATTTGGAGAAAGTTGAAACTTTAGACTCCACCTTAGATGAAACAAATGAGGAAGAAGATAATTTGTATTTAAAACGTCTGGAAGGCGGTTTGTTCACATTGCAACTTGTGGACTATATAATTGTGGAAATTTGTGCTGCTGGACCCACAACTATTAAGCAGAGAGTTACCCAGATTTTGAATCTTCGAGGAGCTTCTTTGAAAACAATTAGACATGTCATGCGTGAATATGCTGGTAATTTAGGGGATGAAGGTGATCAAGAATGGAGAGATAATGAACAGCAACACATTTTACACTTAGTTGATAAATTTTAAATGTACCTATTGGACTAATTGTAGGTTGTTTCAAGTTGTGGCACTGTCTATGTTTTTTCTGTACAAAGTAATTATTTAGCAAAGTAAGTTTCTTAAATCTTAAATTTAGACAACTGATGTAAAACTTTCCCAATGGTGTAATCAATAATTTCTTGTATGAAATAGAAAAAACCATAAAATTTTTTAATTTATTATTTAATTTTTCTACAAATTGAGACACCCATAGGCAAAACTAAAGATAGCACAGCGGGAGGGGATTTAATTCTTCATTACTTCGAATTTGAACAAAACTTATATGCCTTAATATTTTTTGCCCTCTTTAATCCTTTACTAGCTCAGTGACCATGAAACTTCTAATATCTCAAGCTTGTGAAAGATTACTATTTACCAAAATAGGAATCTGCTTCCCCCTCGTAGTGTTATCGAACTGAAACTAACTTTCAAATAATGCACAAGAAAAGCCAAATTGCTTACATCAATCTATTGACGTAGAAAAACATGTAAAAACACGTCAAATCAAACAATACAAGTTGAAGAAAATCAAATAAGAACTAGAATTTAATCTTAGTCAAATCTATGTGTTAGAGCTGGATCTACTCGCAATAATTTCAAAATGAGCACAGAATTCAATATTTTATTTATTTCAAGAAAGTCAGTAATTTTACACTAATAAGTGCACTTGAGATGAGTAGCAGTAATTATAATTTGGGTGAGAAAGGTTGGCATTAGATAGGGCAGGATTCAGAAGGGTTACGTTTCAGTCAATGATGCTAGTTATGGCAAACACAGGTTGATTTATGTAGCTGACAGGTTTGAGTCGGGTGAAATCAATACAATGATATAAATTTTAATAATACAGAGATGGTTTGTGTAGTTACAGAAATTATATGAGTGTTATGATTAAAAGTGTGTATTAGCCACAAATGGCAAGACGACTAACAGGTAGTGCAAAGCAGTACGAGGAAGTAAAGATTGCAAAGAGCAATTAGACTACCTATCAAAGAACATAGACATCGTGCAGTGCTAAAATAAACATGTGAAAATAGTGCAATTAAAAACAATGATTGAAAAGCAGAGATTTAAAGTGTAAAAGTGACAATTTCCAAGAAAAAACAGTTTAGTATTTAAACAAAAACAGTATATCAAAACTATAGTTCATAAGTAAACACATGATATCAAAACTCTTTTCATTAAACAAATGTAATTTAAAAAAAAACAAGCTTGTAACTTTTATGTTGGGTGCAAGTAGCGCTTCCCGTTTTGGTGAAAAATTGTTAATAAAAAATTTATTTGTATGAGCCAAGAAGTGTTTTCCATATTTACCAGTGTGCAGGGCATCTTTAAGTGTAATTTTCACAGTGATAACAGTTCCCAGTAAAGAGGGATAGCCAGCTGCAGGATTTGCCCAAGTGCGATCAACTTCGGAGCCCCTTTTCGACTACTTGGAGGTATCGGCCAGCAAGAATTGTATGTGTTGCGCTTAAAGCAGGCTTTCATTGATGCCTGGGTGTAGAAATTTGGAGGAGAGAGCCGTCACCAAGTGTGTCCTTTGATTGGGTGAAGCCAGCATACGCAGCCCTTTGCAAGGTAAAATTCACAGGGAAGCTGTTGCTGAATGCCCGTAAAGTCAAAGTTGCATCAAGATTGGACATCGTACAATGTCGTGAACGTGGTCCCAGCTGCAGAGCTAGCATCCTTTCATTTTGCGACCGAAGCCAGAAGTTTGGTCCCGGGCAGGAAATTAAACAAAATCAGATCAGAGCGTCGGTTTGCGTCACTGAAACAAAACCAGGTTAGCCGGAAATTACGTCACATCAATTACATTGTATTTACCTGATGTTAATTTTGCCATTTTTGGTGTTTGGAGTTCAAATTACACAAATTTTTCATACGTGCTGATCATCTTTGTGTTTACAGTCAATTTGAGGTAAGAGTTGGCAGAAACGAATTTAAGCAATTACCATACTAGTGAATTTGTCATACACAAAAATAATTGTAATGCAAGCTGTTGAACTTGCCCCTGAGACTAGAGTTATTTCATGCTAGACCGGAACTTTGCTTTAATTAATTGCAAATAAATAAAATACATAAGAGCAATAAACCATTTATTTAGAAGGTAATTACAACATTATTTTAATGAGCCCTGAGATATGACAGAAGTTTTTATTAAAACCATTTAAAGTGTAAATTGTGTGATACGTCCCTATTTATTTATCTTATTAATTATTTTTACATAATATTTGGAACTGCGATCATTACAGTACATCTCAAAAGAACGTTAGAATAATGGTCCTTTATAAACACAAAAGTCAAAATGTCTTAACAAAAAACGTAATGTCAAAATTGCCGTCAATGAATATGTTTCATTGCTGCCACTAGTGGAAACAAAATTATATTGGCGCTAAATTCAAAAATGTGGTCACGTGGTTTGAAATCATTTTTGATGTCCCTGTATAACTGCTACTGATCGAAATAATATCACTGTTCTAGTTTTACTTGATTACTCCAAGGCCTTTGATATGCTTAACCATGATACACTTAAGGCCATACTCTGTTTCGTAGGTTTTGAAGCTGGTGCTGTTGACCTTATATCAAATTTCTCGAGTAACAGAAGCCAAAGGGTTGTTTTGGAGGGTGCTGTGTCTGATGCCTTAACTCTTGATAGGGGTGTTCCACAGGGATCTATTCTAGGACCGCTTTTGTATACTTTATATACAACTAACTTTTACACAGCAATAAAAAATTGCAATTATCACTTATTCTTTCTCACTTAGTCAAATGGATATTGCATTAACTCATATTAATAATGATTTAAATAGTCCAATAGATATATCCAAAGAACATTCGCTTAAAATTAACCCTCTAAGTCGACAGTTATAATTTTTGGCAAAGATAATTTAAGAAAGAAAGCTCAGAAAAATACAGTTATTTAACTTGGTAGGTAATAATATTCTGCAAATACAAGACTGTGTAAAAAACAATTCTTTGCGACTCAATGGTTCTGTCACATTTTAATTATTGTGATATTGTGTATGGCCCTTGTCTGGATTCATGTGATGCCGTGAGGATCCAGAGAGTACAAAACTCTTGTCTTCGCTTAATTTTTGGCATTAGAAAATACGACCATATATCGCTTAAGTTACTTGTGGCCGGTTGGATGAATATGAGTAGAAGGCTGTTGCATGGGGCGTGTTTCTATCACAAAATTCTGTATAAACGGACACCTCCATATTTATATAATAAAATCAGTTTCCGTACAGATGTTCATCATCTAAATTTACGAAACCGAGGTTTAGTGTCCATCCCCTCCTTCAGCTGTACGTTTTTAAAACGGTCTTTTAGATATGATTTCGCAAAGTTTTGGAATAGTATTAAAAATGTTGAATTAATGTCAGTTACTCCTGAATTATTTAAAAGAAAATTTAAACACTTTATTATGGACGTTTAGGGTTTATATGATTGGTCTCAGATGGTTCTCTCTGCTAGTTTTCTATTTTATATTTTTTTATTGTGTTATTAGTTAGTATCAACAGTTACTCATTTTCAATTATTAATTATAAATCGCTTTTCGCAGCTAATTTATTTAATTACTATAGATAAAATATTTGTGTAAATGTTGCGGTACGGGGGGAAGAACAGGGTCTTCCTGACTCCTCACCTCTTGATTATATATCAAAAAAGCATCTTCTTCTTCAGAGTCGCATCCCTCATTACTGAAGATTCGTGATCTCATGAGCATTCGTTTGTGATGTCCCTCCAGGCGTTTCGGTCTTGAGCTTTTACGCTGGCTTCTTTAAGTGGTTTATTGGTCAGCTTTTTTATCTGGTCAATCCACCTCAAGGGTGATCGACCTCTGGGTCTTTTTCCGTCAACCTTGCCTTGGACGATTAATTAGTGTCATTTGTTCTGGTCACATGGCCGAAATAAGATAAAATGCGCCTACGACATTCTTTGGAGAGCCTTTCGGTGACATTAAGCTCATTTAGTATATTATTATATAAATGTGTTTGCTTTACTGTCGTTTTGGAGTTTTTTTCCAAATCCTTCCTAAGCCTTTTTTATTAGAAAACAATATCTTTTGCTATCTTTCTTTGTTCTTTATACTTTTTGTAATTCTCTGTTGACTTTGTGTTGAAATATTTCTTTCATAATGCATTCTTCTTCTGTACTTCTTTCTTCACTTCACTGCACCACTAAGCTAGTTTCCTAATTTGATCTGAATAGAATTTTATTTTCTGTAAACTGCTTCTCCTGATCTTAATAGCACTCCGTTGAATTAATATGGACGTGTCTCTACTGAATGAACCAATTTTTAGAAAACTGAAGCCTAAATCACATAGATTTACTCGACTGAATCGAGATAGCTACCTACTCTTGAAGACTACTGAATGTTACAAATGGGTGTAATCTTCTCATGATCATTGAGCCATTAAGTTAGCTCGTGGGAGTGTATTTAGTTGTTGTAATTGCTAATGTAAATTTAATTTACTTGATACTATACTGTGTATCGTAACAAAAGAAATGCGCCACAAGATGACGAGATCATTTTTATTCATTGACATTTAATTTGCATTAATATTCATCTAAAAATCAAATGAATTAACTACAACGGTTTTTAAATATTTTATTCTGAGAAGCAACAGGTACACCTTGGAGTTTAATATCACATTCAATTAAATATTTTTATTGATAAATACAATCCTGCGTATTAACAAATAAACCTATCTTAGAACTAATTGTGTACAATAACATGCTTGTGCATGATAAATAGAATGTTTCTCTTTAGCATATAGTGGGAGAATCTAATATATAAGCTACAGCGTGGAGATGAAAATGACCATACGAATAAAAAGGAACTATTATATAATACTGTTTTCATTATTGTACTTCATAACAGCGTCGTACTTATATAAAGTCAAATACATTTAAAATCGTATCAGGGGTAAACGTTTTTTCATAAAATTTCTCAAAAATGGGCAGGCAACTTCCAATTCCGATATATATATACAAAACGACATATTTCATGATTATTAAAATATTTGCTTTTTATATAGTTACTTCTACATTCTTAACAACATTGGTCCAATCAACTTTGGACGGTGTAAGATAGAAAGCTGGAGCTACCTGACAACCACATGGGCACTGACAGCCCATAATCCAACTAAACGAGCCAAGCTTTACGCCACATTTCGGGCAATGCAGCTTGCCCTGTGTGGATTGTGTAATATTATTCATCCAGGACAAGGGCTCTATAAAGTATGTTTTTGTGCAGAAGCTCCTAGCAGTTGATTGTGTATCTTGGTGAGTGATTAAATTTGATTCAGACGCTAAGATCCGGCGACATTTTTTGCAGCGATAAACGTTAGGTTCTGGTTGTATTCTAATGACCCCAGGATCTGGCTTTATCAAATCAAAGAAGTCTTGTGGTAATATTTTTGCCCGTCTAACTTTATCAGCTGCCATTCCTAAACGATAAACTTTATATTTCATATGGTTCTTATCTATTCTATATCCCATATCTTTATACAGTTTGAGTTGCGCCACAAATCCTTGATTTGGGAAGACAATGGATCGCTTCGATTTTACTTTTTCAAAAGCTTCGGCATATGATAACTGATACTTTTGCATAATAAATGCTATCACAACAGTTGCACTACGAGATACTCCATAATAGCAATGGACTAATACCACCCCTCGTAAAAGACCCACGTTTATGAAATCTTTTGTATCATCCAAATGCTTTAATAAGTCTTCTTTTGGTAAATCTGAGAGCTGTATAAACTTAGTAGTTATGTTTTTCAGTTCTAATATGTGACGAGGCAGAGGGCAGGTGTCTATTGTTAGAATGTGTGTTATGCGATGTTTCGATATTGTGTTTATATCAGTAGCAGCAGACAGATTGCCCAGATAAAAGTTTGGTTCAATAAGATCTAGACTCACAGGACCTGCATTGAAAAATGTGTGGAGAACATCTCTACGAATGCCATCGCTGGTACCAGCAATTTTTGATGTTCTACAAATAACAGGTTTTACAATAATTCGGAATATGTTTGATTTCGCAACGTACTGGGGATGCATTAGGTAAACTTTAGTTAGAAAAGGGTGTTAAAATAGAAATTTGTAATATTATGTAATAACTAATGAGATTTCGTATTTTACGGTTATAGAAATAGTAGCTACACTGCTAATTCCTAGTTATGTTTATCTGAAATGCTGGAAATTAGCGTTGCCAACATCAAAGAAAATTTTCTTCTTTCTTCGCTTAAAAATTCCCGCTTTTAGAACAAATAATTTCTATCCTTAACACCACAACGTATAATATACGAAAAAGATTAATTCATAGAAAACATATTGGTTATTTATGGATTAATTATTGTACTATTTTTTCAAACGTCATAAAAGTGTCAACTCATGTAACTTGATTTGACGAGGTAAAAGTGTTATAAAGGTCATACCACAGAATGTCATACCGGGTGTCTTAAAATGAATTACATCTAGTATGTTTTGAATTTCCCATAATGCAATATCAATAACAATCTAGGACACATAAAAATTTACATGCAAAGGCAAACCATGGAGTAAGAGGGATACCTCTTACTTCATGATGCAAACACAATTCAAAACCTACTAGGGTATAAGGTGTTTGGAGGAATAGTTTGGAACACTGTCTGGAATCAAATTCCAAAAATTCCACGACGTCCAAAATGGAATTCCTGAGAAACCCTGAGAACCTGGAACTGTTCTTTTCTAGTAGGTACAGTCGAAATAGAACTAAAAGTGACATAACGCGGGGAAAAGTGGGGGCCATTGGGCTAATAACATAATAGCTATTTATGCAACAAGTGCTAAAAGTTGATGTTTATGCACGAGACATAAAAATTATGAAACGAAGCCGAAGGCTGAGTATCATAACATGTCGAGTGCTATAACACTTTATGCAAACTCGTTTTGCATACAATAATTTTTCTACGACCTTAAATTTTCTGTTTGCATTTATGGCAGTTATAATTTATGTCATATCTTATAACAATTAGCCAAAAATTAGATTTTTAATTTTTAAGCATTTGCCAAATTTTTTCACAAATTACAAATTCTACAGAAACCGTGCAAAATAGAGCGTTAGTTGAAGAGACAAATTTTCGCTAAAATTTTAAGCTGGATTTAAAAATGTAATTATATACCGGGCGTTCTATTTAACATTGGCGTTAATTATAAAAAATAAAAAAAGAGCAAAAAAAACCCATTTTAGAGGTATTTAACTGGAAAATCACCTATCACATCAATACACACTAAAAATATAATAAAAGCGTAAAATTTTAAAAAAATCGCTAGAACCGTTTTTGAAAAAATCGAAAAAAACTGAAAAATCACAAATGTAAACACCATACTTCCGGTTATGTAATTTTCTTCGAAAGCTTGCTGTAGCATCTAGATAGTACACAAAACTTATATATTGTAATGGTTCACTGCCCATAGAAATTCTGATTGCCTAATTAACTAAACAAATAAGGTCAGCATGAGCACAGAATTAAATATTTTATCTATCGCAAGATAATCAATACTTTAGATTAATAAGTGCACTTGATGTGGGCAGCAGTAACTAATAATTTGAGGGGTAGAAGTTAGCATGAAATAAGGCAGGTTTCAGTAGGGGTACATTCGGAGTTTCAGATATGATAAATGTTCGGAAGGGCTAATGCAATTTAATTTGTAACTGACGGAGTTAAGCTGATTAATATCAGACATAATGTGAATAAAATAATACAGAATGATTTGTTAAGTACAGAAAGAATATGAGCGTTATGTAGTAAAAGTGTAAGCCAGCAAAAGGCAAATTAGCTGAAAGGTAAACGCAACAGTGCTAGCAAAATAATAATTGCAAAGGGCAATGAAAATGGAAGGTAACCGATCGAAAGACAATTAGTGAGATGCTAAAGAAATTCCAAGTGTATCAGTGCATTATAAACAAGAGTGATTTAAAAGCAGAGCAAGTGTAGTGACATTTATTCCAAGAAAAGGCAATTTTAGTGGTTAGGCAAAGACATGATATCAAAACTGTAATCCATAAGGTTAAATATGTTATCAATCCTAATTTCCTTTATAAAAATTGAAAATCTAGTTGCTAAGTTACCAGACTGTCTTTTTTTAGATAATAACCAAACAAGCTTGTAAAATTTGTGTTGGAGCCAGATTGTGCTCTCAATTTATTACTTAAAATTATAAATAAAAAAGTCTTTAGTTATAGCAATTGTGTTTAAAGTTATTCACCAGTGTCCAGAGAATCTGTGGGTATAGTTTGCCAAGTGTTAACAGTGCCAAGTGAAGCAGTTGACACAACAAAGAAGCTGACCTGCTCTTAATTAATTAAAATAATTAACGGTGATAGCAAAAGACCGCAGATCAACCTGCTTGCTGCGCTTACTACACGGCAAATACCAGAATTTCCTGACACTTACTGCGTAGGCCGAACTAGCTCAATTTCGGTGGCCGTGGATCGTAGATTCTTATCAACTGTACCACCCTGGAAATACTTCAAAACAAAAATAATGGGTTCCAGGAATCATGAGATGATTCCGAAAATAATCAGCAACTACTGTTTAATAAGGTTTATTAAATATTTTAAAAAAAATAAAACGATGGTGGTCAAAAGTAATGCAATATAAATATTAAAATCAATGTCGTAGTCAACAAAGGTAAGTTATGTAATTTGTAGTGTATTCAAAAATTTGCTAAAATACACGCCAGCTAAATGAAGGTGACCACACGTATTAATACAAATAACCCCTTTGGTGGTCGTTAAATTAATTGTAATTGCAATGGAAATCGAGTGATATGCATATCGCTGTCATTTAAAAAAATGTTTGTGTCTAGGCTGTTGAAAGCAAAAACGTGGGTACTCCTTTCAAAAGAGGTATAGAATACAAATAAAAATCAGTAGCTTTAAATGCAAAATTTAATTAACTGTGCAGATTTAATGAGCTATTAGATTTGCAATAAATTGAATTCATGGTATAACCAGCCCGTGTAACTGTCCTTAATTAACCCAAACCACTAACCCCAATAATTCCTCGGGACCGCGCTGTCAAAGGGTTGCTACTGCAGGTTATTCAGCTGAATCAACGCCTAACGTGATGCAACGGCTTGTCAGGGGAAGCTGACAAAAAGGTTGAACATTTTGCTCGTGACAGCATCGACGCTGAAGGCAGATAACGTTTTTTAATAGGACAGGACACTAGCCTCCAGTTCCAAAATTATCGGATAAGAGCTGATTTTAAAACCATCGAGTGAAACTGTTGGTTAAGAGTTAAAGAAATGCAATTAATAGGAGAATAGCAAACAGAAAAACGCCATCGTACCTGATTATAGTCAGCCCTTGGAAATAATATTCTTTTAAAATTGCTTGAGTGCACGTACTCTTGACTAATAAAATCATCAAACCTCAGCCGCGCCAAACGCGTCGGCCGGGGCGAAAAGGACGAGTGCCCGGGCCCGAAATGTTCGGTTCAAAACGTTCCAACGGCCAGCGATAACAAATAGAGCGGGTCAAAAGTGCATCGTGCGAACGATAGAAATTCAATACAGGTACAAAATGCCCTGGTTTGGAAAATTTAAGAATTAGAAATGCAATGGATTATAATTCAAATAAAAATATACAGGTTAGGCCTGAAATAATTTGGTAAATGGCGAAACAATTAAGCGGAGCCATCAGAAGGTTTCAATGAAGTGCGAGTAACTTTGAGGGGCTAATTCCAGAAGTATATAGCATCGTCCAGCAAAAATAGTGCCTGCTGCGTGTAGAGGGAACCTTCAGGAACCAGTATGTGCAGAAATTCCAACTAACAAGCCATTCTCAAGTGCATAATTCCCGTGGCGTCATTGGGGAGTGTATCCAGCATCCGAGAAGCGCCCGATTAAGGTAGGATTTCGCAGAAAGCTTTTGCTGCAGCGCCCTAATTCGCGGGGATCGTCGAGATTAGACTGTGCACGAGGTGGATATTCCAGTTATCTGGATCCGTCCAACTTCGAGAAATTCAGTTAGCGTCCTTTGAAAATGCGGGATGACGCGGCATTTTTCACTTTTGGCCGGATATTGAACAAAAGACGATCGCGCGTGGGTTGTGACACTAAAAACACTAAAACAAAACGAGTTTAGCAGTTGCTACGTCATAGTATTAATATTTACCTGATGCATCTTTGCCTTTTTGGTGTTTTCAAATTCAATTTAATTTTGTTTTTGCACTGGCAATTCATCGTGTTTACTGAGTCAAATTTAGAGGTTAGCTATACGTTAGATGGAAATTGTGCATTTGCACGAAATATTTGAAAGTATTTTTCATACGAGTTATTTGTTATACAATCACTTGCGTAACTCATTTAATGTCAAAAAGTCTAGATAAATATTGTGATGGTTGCATATCAAGACGACTGATTTGTTGATAAAAGTTAATTCCTAGATAGAAAAGTATTTATGGAAAGATAAACTACTTAATTATTAAAAGGTACAAGGGTGAATTTAAGCAGATCAAGAATAGAATAATTATTCAAAATGTTATTAAGAAATTATATATAAAATTCAAATCAGGTAATGCATTCAATATTCAGAAATAGGATTCTAAAATAGCAATTAAAAATGGATAGTTGTTTGGTGTTATTAGAGAGCAATTTAGATTAAGAAACAGTAAAAGAAAAATTAATTATTTTAAATAGTGGTTGTATAAAAAGTGGAAATTTAATATTAAATAATTATTTGAATAAGTCATTCAATAGGACAGGTAAAAATGGATTTATTAACATATTATCTAGGGGTGTTGAATTTATAAATAAATGCATGTAATATATTACAGAAAAATACCAAAAATTTTGAATCGAAAACATGTAAAACCTATTTTGTAAAAAATTTAAAATTTGAATATAACCTTTTTATAAAATGATTTTTATTGATCTGGTTGGTGCATAAAAAGGTATACTTGGTGCTAAATTGGCGAGATGAAGAACAAGTAAATTTTAAAACATAAACTGTGGAGTTAATGGAGAAAGAAGTATAATGGTATGATTACAATAAAATGTTAAACTGCGACAATTTACAAAGAAGGTGTTCTCTGGAATTGGGTGTTGTACTGAATTTATTGTTGGTTGATTACATCATGTATTTTGGATGACAGACATTGCATTTTGGGTTATGGATCTCGTTGAGCTTCACCGTAGAGTAAACATCTTGTGAATTGGATAAAGGACGTTTCATTTACTGGTACCTATTGTACTTTGTCAAAATTTTTGTCGCAGTGAACATCTTGTGAATTGGATAAAGGGCATTTCATTTACTGGAATTGTACCTTGTCCAGTTTCTTGTTGTAGTGAACATCTTGAGAATTCGATAAAGGGCGCTTCACTAGCTGGTATCGTGCCTCCGCGAGCTTCTAGTAGGAGAGAACGTCTTGTGAATTGGATAAAGGACGTTTAATTTACTTGTACCTATTGTACCTTGTCAAAATTCTTGTCGGAGTGAACAACTCGTGAATTGGATAAAGGGCATTTCATTTACTGGTATTGTACCTTGTCAAGTTTCTTGTCGGAGTGGACATCTTGAGAATTGGATAAAGGGAGCTTCACTTGCTGGTATCGTGCCTCCTCGAGCTTCTAGTAGAAGAGAACGTCTTGTGAATTGGATAAAAAGTATTGCGGTTACTAGTAGTGACCTTGTCTGGCTTCTTGGTGAAAATAAATGGGTGTACTGTCATGTTTGGATGAAAGATGTTTGCGGTTGCTATTGGGTTGATGTGCAGAGGAAAACTTCAGTAAGCAAATGCTGTACATTTGGAACAGTGAAGAGGTAGAATGAAGTATTTGGAGTAGTGACAACTGAAGGTATTTGTAGAATAAGCTAAAATTATAAACATAATAAAGTGAATTGAATAATAAAAAAGGAACTACTTATAAATTTTCATGTTCATCAGATGATTGGAATTGTAACAAATAATATTTTGACTGATTTTCCGTATAGAACTGTCAGTTAATTTTCAAAGTAAGCTTTTATTGAACACACGATTTTTAATTGCAATAATAATCTGCATGAACCGACCTGATTTTAAAAGTAATTGTATTTGCTGCAGCTAGCAATATTTAAGAAAACCAATTATTAATAAATAATATCAATGGCTTATAATTTGTCAAATTCATCTAAATTCATCATTAGAAATTTATTATAAAAATAAAAATTAATATCAGAATTATAGCATAATAAAAGGCGCACAACGTGAAATCATTTCATACATAAATGGCATTGCACCGTAGTCAAATTAGTACAATACTAGCAGTCCAGTGAGACAAATGTCTCATTTAATAAAACAAAAAAGACCGTTTTGCAAATAGAACGCGTATTTACCACACGTACGTATATGACGTCATTGTTGGTAGCAAACTACCAGTCGCATTCGCCTTGATAAAATTTGCCTAGAATCTAACCTAAAAAGTTAGGATTAGGATAATTAAGTAAATAATTAGTGTTAGAGACTGAAATTCGTTCCTGACCTGACATGACCATTCCAAACATATAACTTTCATAACTTTTTCTCTATCTCTTACGGTTTGGCTGCTGAAACAGCGTCCCGGACGGACGGACAGACAAGTCTATTAGATAAAGGCACGGCCTCCTGGATTAGTGCGTGACTGACATCTCTACGCGGCCCGCCACATTTGTATAATTTTTGTGATTCTGAGGCCAACGTACTTTGGCGCCATCTGTTGGGTTTTTGATAAATTATCTGTACCGTAGGCACGACTTCCTAGATTAATATTAATCAAGGAGGCCGTGGACGTATGCAACCAAGGACACAAGCGCAACGTACTGTAGCGCCTCTACAAACTACAAAAATATACGGTACCCCCCACCCAAGAAAAGCGCCCTTCCGTGCTTTCCAAGAATACTTCGATACTCAGCATCACTCCGTTTCGCTAATACAATGAAATACTATGAACCAGTTATTTATAAAAAAAACAAAAAAAAATTTTTTTGCCGACGACCATAGCTCAAAAGTTGATGTTGCCTTCATTTTCGGAGGACCTATCGTATGAAAACGATCCAAGACTTCAGGAAGGTTCCTGGCGACCGGAATCGTGTACACATACGAACATACATCCCCCGCACAGCATGTTTAGGCACCCCCCATTACGGGGGATTGATCTAGTGGGCTGGGATCTTCACCAAAAGATCCGCATCGCCGAGACGGAGATTTGATATAGTGGGTTCATTAGTCGGTTGGCTCGAATTTTAGAGATATTTGACTCACAGTGGTTTTCGATATGAGGGAATTTCAATACTTTGTACACTTCGTGTCGAAGTAAAACGCCTTGAACTAAAAATACCGCGGGCCGCTTAGAGACGTCAGTCTCGCATTAATCCAGGAGGCCGTGGATAAAGGATATATCCTAAACTCAACTGTTAATGAGCTATTCGAGATTTTATAATTTTTCGGGTCAATATCACCTAGGCCATGAATGTTAGTGGTTTTCTATAAAAATTAAACGTTATTGTTGACAAAGAATAACTATTTTTTTCGATGTTAACTGTAATGTGTATGGTTTGTGTGATGGCAATGCTTTAGCGGCGCGAGAAAAATACAGAAGAAGGTATCCTAACAGAAGATTACATACACACATACAAATAAAGTTTTCACTAATTAATATTGGCAGTTAAGAGAACACGGGGCATTCTAACCAAGGCGTGCGGCTGGCCACGGTATTGTTCGTATACCTGTAAACAAGGAGGAGCAAATTCTTAATTTATTAGAAAAAGATTCGACATTAAGTTTGCGGAGAATATCAATGCCTACTAGAATATCCAGAAATAAGGTTTATTATGTACAAATAAGTACACCATTATTTTACTATAACCCAGTGTTTGTCACTTATTAGGTATGGAGAACAATAAGAAGGGTGCGTTTCTATTCATACCATTATCAAAGAGTACAAGCTATGGACAATTATACAGAAACTCGTTTAAGATTTTGTGACTGGATTCAGAAGCATGAAGATACCTAATGCTTAATGCCTAATATATTGTGTACTGACGAGGTCTGTTTTACGAGAGGGGGAATTACTAATTTTCATAAATGGGCAAGGGAAAATCCTCATTTAAGGCGACGCTCTTATTGCCAACAAAGATTTAGTGTCAATATGGTGACTGGTATACTAAATGATCGCTTAATCGGACCATTTGAATTACGACAACGTTTGATTGCTGAAAATTACGACAATTTTTTAGAGACTTCGTTGCCGATATTATTGAGATATGACCCGTTAAATATTAGACATGAAATGTGGTACGATGACTATGGGGCACCCTGTCATGCACGTTACGCGTAAGAAATTGGCTTAACAGGAAGATGGATTGGAACAAGCGGTCCAGTGACATGACCATCGCGTTCACCAGACCTAACTCCCATAGAGTTTTACCTGTGGGGTCACATGAAATAGTTAGTTTGTTCTACGGAATACGGAAATACACAATGTGGAGTAATTACGTCTTAGAATACAACAGGATGCAG
The DNA here is from genome assembly GCA_940337035.1 of Agriotes lineatus. Classification (NCBI taxonomy): domain Eukaryota; kingdom Metazoa; phylum Arthropoda; class Insecta; order Coleoptera; family Elateridae; genus Agriotes; species Agriotes lineatus. The sequence continues at coordinate 59,681,460 of OW679198.1, forward strand.
ATACTATTCGCAATAACCCACAAATTCTTTTAAGAACCTAACAATCACTTTTACGACGCGCATATAATATTAAAAAGTTTATTTGGTAAATTCACTTATATGAATGTTAATCAGAAATTATAAAAACACGTTAAGGGTTAAGTTTAGGATATATGTTTATCTAAACTTTTTTACTCTAAATGAGTTACCCAATTGATCCCTAAAATATTTCTGGTACGTTTTGGGACACTGTATAATTATGAAACGAATGTATTTCACAACTAATTAGTGATGATTATACCACTCCCCCTAACATCAACCAATGAAAAACGGCAAAATGCATAGTTACGCATGTACTAACTTTTGATAATGTAATTAGCAACTGACAATCACATACCTTCCTGATTAATAGGTGACTATTTCCTTCATGTCCATAATAATGCGTAATCACCATGGTTTCTGTCAGTTTAATAATGATTAAAATTCAAAAGTCGAAATTTAACCGCGGTTAAAATTATGTCAAAATTTAATCGCTTGTGCATAATTTTAACATGATTATTAAAAGTGTTTCACCAACTGAATTTTATCTATTTATTCAGGAAATAATCACGCCGAACATCCCGCGTGCATGTAAACTAGCCTGAATAAATTTTGACGATTTTCTGTCAAAATGTTTTGCTCTGAAGAAATATATCTTGTAAATTTTCCGCTTCAAAATCCCTCGTGCTGCGCACTCGGGATTCTTGTTAAGCGGCAAATTTACTTGACAAATTTCTTAGCAAAACATTCTGACAGAAACGGCAAAATTTAATCGGCTATTTTAATGCACTTGGGATATTACTGTTGATAATCACACGCCTTCGCACACATCATGTTACTTGCTGTCACTACAATTGTCATAACAACCACATTAACTGTACTTTTAATATTTAAAATACACTATTCAAACGTTGTTTATTGACTAGTGATATAATCTAGCCGAATGCAACTCATGTCTTCTTGATTATCAAATCATTTCTGTTTCCCCTCGATATATTGTTTTTGAAATCACGTTCGTCCTTCGGACTCGCGCGATTGCCAAACAATATATCTCGTGTAAACAGAAATGATTATTTGATAATCAAGAACCTACTAGTTGCATTTATATATGATTATACCACTCCCTCTAACATCAACCAATAAAAAACGGCAAAATGCATAGTTACGCATGTACTAACTTTTGATAATGTACATAGCAACTGACAATCACATACCTTCCTGATTAATAGGTGATAATCACATGCCTTCACAAACATCACGTTACCTGCTGTCAGTACAATTGTCATAACAACCACATTAACTGTACTTTTAATATTTAAAATACACTATTCAAACGTTGTTTATTGACTCGTGATATAATCTATAAATAAATAAATAAATAAATAAAAATTCATTTATTGCCTAACAACTGTTGAATTATTTAACTAAAAAAAGATATATATATATGTATTGTACATGTATGTAAATAAATATGATAACAATGCAATAATAAAAATAATTTAAAAAAAAACATATTCCTTAACAAAACAACATGTTAGTAGGCAAAAGGAACTGGTTCAGCTTGGTCACAAAAGGCAACCAGCTGTTCTCCCACCAGTCCTGCAAACATTTCTCAAAAAATTGAAACAAAAATTAAGAATTAAGTGCACTCAAACTGTCCAGCAAACCCTGCAGGCGGAAAGAGAAAAAAAAAAAGAGAAGAGCACGCGCTCAGACTATGGCCAACAAACACACTTTAAATGCAGTAGCAGTACATACACGCAGATTCCCTCACTAGCCCAATAAAAAGGATTTAACTCGCCGTTTAAACGACAACAAGGAAGGTGAACTCTTTAAAATAGCAGGTACATTATTATACAGATTAGCAATGTTATATGAGAAGGAACGCTTGAAAAATTGTAGTCTGTGACGAGGAATTGTTAATTGTCCCCGGAGACGTAGGTTTAAGTTATGGACATCAGTGCGAAAGGTTATCTTATTATAAAGATAAGGCGGAGTTTTGGTGGTGATTATCCGGTGAAAAAAACTTACAGAATGCAAATATCGTCTATCCGACATGGGCAGCCAACGAGTCAAAGCAAGCGTATGGGAGATTCTCTCTCTCCTTCTGATTCCAAATACAAAGCGCAGGCAAGAGTTCTGCATTCGTTGAATACGCGCAGAGTCCATACTATCTAAACATGGATGGTAAAGCACATCGCAAAAATTAAAGTTAGATAATATTAACGAGTCGCATAATGAAATTTTGAGTTTTTGATCTAAAATGTGTCTATTGCCGTAAAGTAGTTTCAAAGTTGAGTAAGATTTTTGAAGTAACTTTGTTATATGAGATTTGAAGCTCATTCGTGTATCCAAAATGACTCCAAGATTTCTAGTCTCATCAGATACCGCCAAAAGTTGGTTTTCGAGTAAAATCTTAACCTCGGGCAGAGCAGCGTCCCTAGCACCCCGACTCCCAAAGACCATGACCGACGACTTATTTGGATTTAAACGAAGGCTATGTTTTGAAGAAACATTTAGTAGATTATTTAAGTCAAGATTTAACTTTGTCACAGCTTCTATAACATTTGTAGCAGAAAATGAATAATAAATTTGAGTATCGTCAGCATAGAAGTGCACTTTAGAATATTGAATACATGAAGATAAATTAGAAGTATAAATGGTATATAAAATTGGACCCAAGATAGAACCTTGGGGCACTCCCGATTGAACATTAATAGAAGAAGAAAAGGTAGACTTACATTTCACAACTTGTGAGCGATTAGTAATATAATTCGAAAAGAGTTGTATGGCGGTATCATTTAGACCAATAAAATGCAAAATAGATAATAATAAATTATGGTTAATAGTGTCGAAAGCCTTCGAATAATCCAAGAGAACCAAGGCGGTTAAGTTGCCATCATTCGTTGCTCTGAAAATATCATCGGTCACGTCCAAAAGGGCCGAGGCGCAGCCAAATCCACTTCGAAAGCCTGATTGTGTGTCAGGAAGAATCTCGTTAATATTAAGATGTTCACGAAGTTGAATAGCCAAAATTTTTTCTAAAATTTTAGAAAATACTGTAAGAATGCTAATACGAGGGGAACTAGAAAAGTTATCTACCTAACTATGAAACGAATTACATACGGTTTTTTAAATAATTTAATTTTTAAATATAATCTCCCCCAACTTCAACGCACTTATGCCATTTGTCCTTCAAAGAGTTAATGCCCGTAGAAAAAAATATTCTTCTTGGGTCTCAGAATAGTCCTTGACTGCCTCCTTCAAATGCTCGTCCGTTTCAAAACGACGCCCTCTGAGATTATTTTTTGGGTTTCTGAATAGATATAAGTCGGACGTTGCCAGATCCGGACTATAAGGTGGATGGTTTAGCTCAATAAAGCGGCATTCCTGCAGAATTGGTTTGATTTTGGCGGCCTTATGCACGGTCACGTTGTCATGAAGAATGAGCGATTCACCTTGTGATAAATTTGGACGTTCTTTGATAATAGCTGTGCGCAGCTTTTTGAGGGTGTTACCATAAACCTCTGCAGTGATTGTAGAGCTTTTAGGCATACATTCAATCAAAAGAATACCTTGCATGTCCCAAAAGATGGTTGTCATAAGTTTCCAGCTGAAGATTGCGTGCGGGCCTTCTTTGGTCGAGGAGACCCCTTATGCACCCATTGCATAGACTCTAATTTCGTCTCAAGGTCCCAGTGATGTACACAAGTCTCATCACCAGTCACTATCCGCATTAAGAAGTCGCGGTCCGCTTCCAAAGATTCCAAATTGTTTCTACAAAATTGCTGTCTACGCAGCTTTTGCTCAGAAGACAATAATCTGGGAACCCACCTTGCTGAAACTTTACTCATGCCCAGTTTGTCGTGCAATATTGTCAAAACGCTAGGTTCGGATATTTCCAATGCTGTAGCAATGGTGAAGACTTTTATACGGCGATTATCAAGAACCATGGCTTCCACTTCCTTGCACATTTCAACATTTGTCGCTTCTGCAGGTCTTCCACTTCTGGATCATCTTCTATAGATTCCCGTTCCCACCGAAATTGTTTTGACCAACATTTAATTGTGAAATATGACGGAGCATCGTCTCCATACACCGCAATCATTCGTTCGCGAATCTTTTTTGGATTGTTGCCTTCCTTTGTAAGGAATTTTATTACACTTCGATGCTCTAATTTCAAAAGACTCATTTTTAGACACAAAACACTCCACAAAATATAAAATTACTGGCGAGTATGAATCAAATTTTTCATGCAACAATGAAAGACTTGTCACTGTTTGACATTACAAGCTGAAGCTTATCAATTGTTTCTATCATGGCTAGGTAGATAATTTTTCTAGTTTCCCTCGTAGGTCTCAAATCGGCTAGTACCCTGGGATTACTATTTTTTGGGATTGGAGTTATAACCGCCTCTCTCCAACGTGACGGGAACACACCGTGCTCAATACAATCATTAAAAATATGACGAAGATATGGGAGAATAAATGGACAACAAAGACAAATCATTTTACAACTAATACCATCAACACCAGCAGACTTAGATGTGAGACCACGAATAATTTCGAGGATTTCAGTTTCTGAAGTTTTACTGAACGTAAGTTTATGAAACACAGATGGCTTTAAATTTGAATTATAATAATTTAACAGTTCAGCGTCGGCACCCGAAGTAGTTTGTGTTGAAGAAAAAAATGCGTTTATGGCATTACAATCACCCAATTCAGGTGGTAAGTCCACACAAGATTTTTTAGAATTTATAACATTCATTGCCCTTAACGATGACCATAGTTGCTTAGGATTTTTGTTTTGAAGTTGGTATGAAATGAAAGCCTTTTTCTCCTTCCTTATATATCTCATGTAAACAGAAATGATTACTTGATAATCATGAACCCACTAGTTGCATTATTTATGATTATACCACTCCCTCTACCATCAACCAATAAAAAAAAGGCAAAATGCATAGTTACGCATGTACTAACTTTTGATAATGTACATAGCAACTGATAATCACATACCTTCCTGATTAATAGGTGATAATCAGACGCCTTCACAAACATCATGTTACTTGCTGTCACTACAATTGTCATAACAACCACATTAACTGTACTTTTAATATTTAAAATGTATCGCTTTAACTTTCGAACTGGAAGGTCGTGCACAGCCGCACTGAACTCTAGAAAGTGCAAGTGATAATTTTTTCCCGTGCGACAACCGATGTTGTTTTACTGTCGGAATTTAATGTAAGTACTGTTACATACAAAACAAACTAATTTACCGGCTACTATTAACTATCCGAGAACCCCTGCGGAGGGGTTCCCTCGTAAAATGGCTCAAACAAGCAACAAAAGAAATAGCGACGAATTAACACCACCACTGACTGAACCCAACAAAAAATATTTATTCAATCCAGAAAATTTAATCTTTAAAAATAAATTCTTTGTAACCACCGATCAAATAGAAAAGGCAAGCTCCATTATCTGTCAAGGAAAACATGCTGCTGCAATAAGCGATATGGATACCACAACAGAAATGAATGACCAGCAATCTCCGGAACCAAATGTGAAGAAGTTAAAAATTCCTCCAATATATCTGCACAATGCAGACAAACTCAGATATCAGGAAATACTGGCTGACCTCAAGAAAAATGCTAAAAGTGAATTCACGACGGTACACAAAAATAACCAATTGCGAATTAATGTTACGAGCATAGAAGATTATCGGGCGATGACGAAACATTTCTCTGATAATAATTTAAATTATCACACGTTCAAGGACCCTGAGAACAACAATTTATCTGTGATAATACGCAACGTGCCCGTATCGTTAACTGAAACGGAAATTAAAAGCGAACTAGATTATCTAAAAGTTCCTGTTATAAAGGTCGCTAGATTATACAATAAGAACAGGTACCCAATCCCGCTGTGCGCAGTGGACGTCAGTAATACTCAAGAAAGTAAACAAATACTCGGTCTGGAAAAACTCAACTACTGTATAGTAGAAGTCGAATTAAGAAGGAAATCAAAAGAGATTCCCCAATGCAAAAAATGCCAGTTATACGGCCATACTAGGAATTATTGCCAGTCCCAACCGCGTTGCGTAAAATGTACTGGCCAACACTTATATAACAATTGCCCTAAGAAACCCGGAGAAGACCCTCAGTGCGTTAACTGCCTAGAAAAACATCCGGCAAACTACAAAGGATGTAGTTATTATAACCAAATAAGTCAAAATCAGACCAGAAACAGTAGCTATCGAACCCAAAATAGAACATATGCCCAAGCCGTAACAACGGAACAAGAAACAAAGAAAACCCAACCCCCACTCTTGAGACTACACCAGCAAAATACACACCAACCCAACACAGCATCTACTAATCCCCTAGAACCTACGGAATTAATTACCATCATATTACAAAAATTAGTTGAATTGCTCATTCCTCATTTGGACAAACTAATGCCACTCTTAACAACAATACTACCATCTCTTCTAACTAATGGATCCAAATAATGTTCATGTAATACTTAACTTAACAGTAGTCAATTGGAACGCCAATGGACTAAAAAACCAACGCTCAATCTTTATTGAATTTCTTGCACGACATGCTGTTGATATCGCCTGTATAACCGAGACACACTTAACAAGCACTGAGCCCTTCAGAATCCCTGGATACCATGTACATCGAAATGATAGAGATGCAGTAATTGCCTCTGGTGGAGTAGCTATAATAATAAAAAAGAAAATAACACACCACCTAATAGACCTTCCTGATATAGAACACATTGAGGCTATCGCTGTAAAGGTCCCAATGAAAACCAATAAATCGGTAACCTTAATCTGTGCCTACAAACAGCCAAATAAACGGATGCTGGATCATGATATCGATAATCTCTTCAATAGCGACGATCCAACGTTGTTGCTCGGAGATTTAAACGCAAAAAATACAATATGGGGATGTCGTGCTAATAACCCAGCTGGAATAAAGCTACACAACATCATGACTGATCACGGTATAACAATATCAGCACCAAGTGAATATACCTATTTTCCTTATAGAATGGACCATCTACCAGATATCTTAGATGTGGCCCTACATCGAAATTTCAGAGATCCTATTAAGCAAACGGTAATAACTAAACTAGATTCAGATCATCTACCTGTAATTATAACTGCTCAAGATACACCGCAGACAATACAGCCAATTCCGAAAATAGCTGAGGGAAAAACTGATTGGAAGGCATTCCAAACAACTCTTAATCAAAAACTGAAATGGCCTGGACCCTTGAATGAACCCCAAAACATAGATGAAGCAGTAAGACAATACACATCCGCTGTACAAGAAAGCGTCAAAGAAACAACTACACCATGGAGACGAAGGAGTATCACTCCACACAATAGAACACCAGATAATATACTAGAAATGATTAAGACAAAAAATAAAACAAGAAGGGAGTGGCAAAGACTGAGACTTCCTTATCTTAAAACCTTATACAATCGACTAAACCATATAATTAAGCTAGAATTAGATAGAATAAGAATACAAAGATATAATAGTTATTTAGAGGAAATCCACCCCTCAGATCCCACCTTGTGGAGGGCTACCAAACGGCTAATGAGACATCCTAATGTTGTATATCCACTAAAATCGAACAATGCAAGCTATAATACTGAAGAGGAAAGAGCAGAACTACCAGCAACACATATTGAACAGGTATTCACCCCTAATACGGAAGATAACGATGACCACCACTTAAACGAGGTTACAAATAGAGTCGCTAATCTACAAGCACAAATTAGTGAGGAAATAGTTCCAGTTTCCGTCCCAGAACTCCAGAACTATGTAAAATGCTTTCCCAAGCGTAAGTCTCCAGGTCCTGACTTAATAACTAACGAAATGTTAAAACAGTTAACAAAAAAGGCAATGGCTTATTTAGCGTCAATCTTTAATGCATGTATGAGATTAGGATACTTTCCTGCTCACTGGAGAACAGCAGATATACTCCCTATTTATAAAACAGGGAAAAATAAGCACGACCCGGACAGCTATAGACCAATAAGCTTGCTATCAACACTAGCTAAACTACTTGAGAAGACAATTCTCTCCCGGCTTCAAGAAGACATATCTGAAAAAGAAGTGATCCCTCCTCATCAATTCGGATTCCGACAAGCTCATTCAACAGCGCATCAACTGTTACGAATCACCGAGACAATTGAAAAGGGGTTTGAAGAAAAAAAGTATACTGCCATCATCTTCATGGATCTGGAAAGAGCTTTTGATAAGGTATGGCAAGAAGGGCTCTTATATAAAATGATACAACTAAACATACCAACCTACCTAATAAAGATAATAAGCTCTTTCCTAAACAATAGAACATTCAGGATAAGAATTCAAGCAACCTTTTCCAGCACTAAGTCTATCAAAGCTGGAGTACCCCAAGGAAGCCTACTGGGACCAACCCTGTTCAACATATATGTCCATGACCTTCCCACTGTAGTTAACACAATCCCGGCCATGTATGCTGATGATACGGCCATAATAGCCCAGAGTGATTCACCCCAAAACGCCATAGAACAACTACAAAGCGCTGTAAACGTTACGAACAAATGGTTTCATAAATGGCGAATCAAAATTAATCCACAAAAATGCCAAGCAAAAATGTTCACCTTGAAACGTCATACTATGCTGCCAGTAATAAGAGTAAATAACAGTGACATATGTTGGAACCCTAAAGACTCGGCAGTAAAATATCTGGGAGTTTATTTGGATTCGAGGCTAAGCTGGGGATTTCATATAAATAAAAAGCTCAACGAGTGCCACACCAGACTAGCGATCCTTTATCCACTAATTAATCGACAATCTTTCCTTCGAGCTGAATGTGCTGTTCTACTTTATAAAACGATACTCCGACCAATTTTAACGTATGCATGCCCTGTATGGTCCAATACATCTAAGACTTCACTCAAGAAACTTCAGACTATGCAAAATAAAGTGTTAAGACTCGCAATCAAGTGCCCGTGGTTCGTGCGTAATTCACAAATACACAACGAACTACAGATCCCATCAATAACTGACTTTATCAAGAAGCTCACCACAAAGTTTTTCCAAGACATAAATCTCTGTGACAGTGCTACAAAACTAAATCTTGGCCTAAAAGGGATACATACACGTTTGAAACGTAAGCTTCCACAAGACTTAATCTAGAGTTAAAAATAATAAATACGAATTATATAGTGTAACACATATACTAAGACTGAGGTGTGAATAAATCACATAACCCTCGCTCTACTCCTATGTTATTTAATTATAGGTACTTAATGTAACAAAGCCGTGTATTGTATTTTGTATACAGAGCCAGCTAATAAACATTAAAAAAAAAAAATTTAAAATACACTATTCAAACGTTGTTTATTGACTCGTGATATGATCTAGCCGCATGCAACTCGTGTCTTCTTGATTATCAAATCATTTCTGTTTCCACTCGATATATTGTTTTAGGCAATCACGCTCGTCCTTCGGACTCGCGTGATTGCCAAACAATATATCTCATGTAAACAGAAATGATTATTTGATAATCATGAACCCACTAGTTGCATTATTTATGATTATACCACTCCCTCTACCATCAACCAATAAAAAAAGGCAAAATGCATAGTTACGCATGTACTAACTTTTGATAATGTACATAGCAACTGACAATCACATACCTTCCTGATTAATAGGTGATAATCAGACGCTTCACAAACATCATGTTACTTGCTGTCACTACAATTGTCATAACAAACACATTAACTGTACTTTTAATATTTAAAATACACTATTCAAACGTTGTTTATTGACTCGTGATATAATCTAGCCAAATGCAACTCGTGTCTTCTTGATTATCAAATCATTTCGGTTTCCACTCGATATATTGTTTTAGGCAATCACGCTCGTCCTTCGGACTCGCGCGATATATCTATATATCTCGTGTAAACAGAAATTATTATTTGATAATCAAGAACCCACTAGTTGCATTATATGTGATAATCAACGTCATATATTGTAGATATTCTAAGAATGGAGTCACACGCGATATAACGGAATTCTTACAGTGGGAATATATGTTAAATTTAAATCCAATCATCATTTCTTAAATTTAGGGCATTGGCCAATAGGACCTTCTACCATATTGACAGTAGAGTGACTGTCTATTATCGATTTAGTATAAGCTACCTTGGTTAGGTCGTGCGTTTTAGGCTAAAATGCAAGAAAAAGAGAGTCGAGGACAAACATTGAATTTACTGCAGTCAAATTGAGAATTCATTTTTGCGTGTAGTGCAAATAATAGTAGCTACTACGTAAACAGCACAGCTAACGTCCAAATCATTTCCAAAAATATATCCACCTGAGTCAGGTTTTTGGCTCTTGATCTACACTTCCGATCTGCTTTAATGTTACGGTCCTCGATAGTACCCAGACCCGAGTGACATTCTGTCAAGAGGTCTCTCGCAGAAAATCGAACATCTCTCACCACTTGAGGTGGTTTAGTATAGGATGGCGTTGCCCTTTCTGGTTGTTCTATGCGCTGCTGGGCTACTGGTTTCTATAATTCTGCTATTATTATTATTATTCGTCTTCCTTCTCTTACTATAGGCAAGTGGCCTGTTTAAATTTACAAATTTGTGGTTCTATGAGCCTTGTTTGCCCTTAACCGGGTAGGTGGCTAGCCTTATTCGTCCAAATCGAGGACGAGTTCCCTTGTTAGGGGTTAACGACCACCACAGGTCTTAGAGCGGTAGCCGGGGTGGGTACGATTTTTAAAATACCTCTATAATCGCCGGCAAACGAACCCGGGCCGGCCGCCTGAAACACGAGCATTTGTTCGTTGGGCCATCTGCTCACCTATTTTTTTTAAAATTATTCCGATAGGAGCAGGTGATTTCTCTAGAATATCTTTCACAAAACAATAACTAATCTTCCTCCGACCACCACGCGGATAGGACAGAACTCAGAACCCAGTCACTCACGTTGGAAGACTGCCAGATCACTCACAGGCTCCTCCCCTTTCAGTGGTGCAGCACTGCGGGAAGTTACCTGCAAGCGTTGATTGAGGTATTTACCTCAATCAACGCTGCAAGGCTCTTTCACACAGCGCCAAACCCTAGTGATGTTCGAGAAAGCAGTCGAAGAAACCCTTGGTTCATAAAGTACCGCAACGGCGACCATATTGTTTCATAAATGGCATCGTTCAACGGAATATGGAAGTTCATTACATACGGCATACAACCAGATACGCAGCAGAGAATCATTCTTTTAGGTTGGACATTAATAATTTACTCAGTACTTAATAACGCAACCACAACTTCCAACAATGCGACTTAAGTACTAAACTTGTCCAAATTACATTATTGTGATACAAATAATACAGTGAAGAATGCCATTTCAGAAATAATATGGTCACTATTGCGGTACCTTAGGGTATCTTCGAATGCTTTGATGTGCGGTACAGTTCCCATATATGCAACCGTTGTGACATGTAGGTGATTTGTTTTGAATTCACAAACCATGGAGTATAGTATTCCAACCAGAAATTGGAAAGCTATTTAAAATCAAGCCAGCATTGAGTACAATAAGTCACTTCGTAATTTAATTCATAAAATTACTGTTTGATTGTCATTCAGTGACACTTCGATAATAACCTTCAAATGTGACAGATGCATTGGGAAGTTTGGAAGACATATACGTTTTTCGACATTTTCTATGTTACTATACGATTTTAAAAACTCAACTAGTACCTACTTAAATTATGCACAATGTTACAATGCCTTAATAAAATAGTTAGATGTACAATTTGCAGATGAACTGTCATTACTTGAAAGCTGATTGACATTAGAATATTATTTACTGATTGTATGAACCAACTTAGACATGACTTACACTTTTCATGGTGTACTGGATTTTAAATAGCTTTCAATTTTTGGTTGGAATACTATACCTACCTGATTTTTGCCACTTTTAAACTTTATGCATAGGTAGTCGCGGAATTAAAAATCCGGGCACTTACATTGATTCAGTGTATACCTTACTTTACTTTACTTATCATGTTACCTGGTGAAATTAGTCAAAGTCAAGATTAAATAGCTTGTTGCGTTCACTTTGCATTGTTTAACTGTCAATTGCTAACCTAGGAACGCAAAGCTTAATTTACATTACTCAAAAATTGCAAAATCCTCTATAAGACTCGCCCGGATTTTTAATTCCGCGACTGTACCTCCTTCAAATAAAACAAACAAAATATATTTTTGCTAAATCATACGGTCCTTGATTTGTAGATTCAATTGCTCATCTCTTAGTACATTTAATAGGATTTCTAATATGCGACTGCGGATTACACCATCTTGTGAGCTCTCGCGATGTGAAGTGAAGCAGATCAGAAATGCGGAAACTGACGCATACGGAAATGATTTCTAGTCTCTTAATGAAGCAGGCTTTCATTCCACTAAGGACTCTAATTATTATAAGGACCACCAATTTTACTACGTGTCCTGGATACATTTTCCCAAGCTCGGATAAGAGATCGCGGTATTTCTCATGTTTTTCAATCTCTTTAGTTGCAATATTTTTTTTTGAAATCCACGAGAGTTTGATAATATAAAGGCATTTCCCCCCGATGTCCAACAGAACTACATCTGGCTTGGTACCTTGGAGCTATCTCGTGGTGGGAAAGGAATAATTCCAATAAATACTGCATTTGAAATTCTCCTCCACGAACTCTACTTTCATGGGAACATACTAGGGTCGGGTAAGCACGAACATTTTATTTAGGTTATTTTCAGGTAAGACAATAAAAGACTCGTATCTTAATAGGTAGATATAAGGAATCATTTGTAGTTACAGGTAAACAATTATAGATCTTAAACGAAAGCTTTTGTTTGATTTGGATAGGGTGCAAGCCGTTATCTTTTGCAGCTGTTAGAAATGTAGCGGGACTTGTAGTGGTAACAGGATATTCTGGCACATGGAATAACAAGAGTAGAAAACTATGTTACATCTATGACAGGGGGATTAGGCGGAATTGGTACGGCCAGCGGTCAAAACAAACAGCCCAAAACCGCAAACTAATATAGTTTAAAATTTATGAGGTTGCTATTCAATCAAAGGAACACGTGGGAAATCTCAATTTGAAACTTGGAAAAGTATTAATCAGTCGTGGGGTTTGGAAGGGTAACCACCAATTAGCGCAGCGCCGCTCTGGCAGCAAGAGTTAGATTTTTTTGTCATTGGTTGGACACCCCCTGACGAAGGGGTTTTCGTAATTTGTATAAGTAAAACGCATCTGAATAGGACTGTAGACGGAAGAAAGCCAAGTTTGGTGCATGTGGTAGTTCTACGTGTAATACGAAGAACTGCTGTAACAGATCACAACTTATTTAACCCTTACTTCACTCGGTGCAACGCAGCCCGACATCGCAGGGAAACCTGTTAGTACGATTGTGTGCGTACCGATTCTGCCTCTCTCTTACTTCACTAAGTGTAGCACAGTTAGACATCGCAGGGAAACCTATTAGTACGATTGTGTGCGCACCGACTCTTTGCTTCTTTCTTACTTTGCTAGGTGTGGCACAGTCCGACATAACAGGGAAACCTTTTAGTACGATTGTGTGCACACCGACTCTTTGCCTCTTTCTTACTCACTCTTCGACACACAGCAGAGCTTGTAAAAGTATGTAGTGCATATACACTTGGATCTAACAAAGAATGGTAGATCTCCATAACGTTGTTTTTTTTTCGACGTGCGAAGCGAAGGTCTCCAGCCGTTATACGATCTGAATAAGGTTATCCTCAGTACCACCGTGTAGAGTAATCGTCTGTAATTCAGCCGAAGCACCCCGTAATAACCAGAAAATACATAGGTACACAAATTAAAGACAAAAAGGTTGTACACCGTTACAATATGGTATGGCAGGACTAATATCAATACCGTAAACGTGTCTAAAATGATAGTAGAGTACCCTCAGGGCTGCATTGCGTTGAAGAATGTATGATGACAATACGTATGTACAAGCTGAAAGAATATGCATCAATGTCTCGGGATGAGCCCCTACTCCTAAGTTGACGGGAGAGATAAATGCGTTAAACGTAGGACTTTGGGTGTAAGCTGCGGTGCATGTTCATAATTGTTCTGATATCGCTATCGAGCGTTTGCAACTCAATGGCGTTCCATTTTATAAGTCCGAAAGGTACACGAGTACAGGGACAGCAATCATGTTCGTAGCAGCAACTTTGTTCTGACCCGATAACGGCGAATGCCGCAGCAGCGCTTTATACTTGCTGCGGAGAATATTTTTGACAGTACATCCTGCATGCTACTTTGCTTGATCCCTAAAAATGTATAATGTTCCCCAACATCTAGATGTCTCACAATGTTCCCTTCGACCAGATGAATATCTTCACCTTTACCTGTTGGTTTTCCTCTGTTTAAATAAAACAAAGCGCATTTTTTCAGGCCCAAACTTATGCCAATGACATTACTGTAATCAGAGACAGTGTGAAGAGAGCTCTGATTGTTTTTTATACTTCCAGCATAGAATTTTAAGTCATCCATGTAGAATAAATGAGTGGCTTTATGCTGACGCCTACTGGCTGTCCGGCTATGCAATCCTTGCCCCTTCTGAGCTCTATCAAAAGCGGTAATAACGAGATGCAAAAGAGAAGTGGGCCCAGAAAATCTCCTTGAAATCCAGCACGTTGAAATGTGATCCACTCTGTTGATACTTGCCTGATGATATTGCAAATCGAGACTTCCAGAGTAGCATCAGACTTTCTACGCATCTTACTATGTCTGGATGGATACGGAAGTTTCCCAATAAGCGAATGATTAAGTCATGGAATGTGGTATCGAACGCCTTTGCATAATTCAGCCAAGCCGTCGACAGGTTGCGCTTATAATAGACGACATCACAGCAGACGCACCCGTCTATAAGCAAGCCTCGCTTCGATCATCTTTGTTCATAGCTGTTTTCCAAACGAGTTTAATAAAGTACAGGATACGCTCGTACATACAACACGCTGGTGAAGATAGTTACAGCGTTTTCAGGCAGGTTATTTGCTGATAGTTCTGAGGCCTGAACAAATCCCAGATTTGGGGATAACCATTAAGCACAGTTCTTCCCTCTGCGAACCACTGTGGAATAGGTTTGCTGCCCGAAATATAATTGGTAAATACTCGAGCAAGATGAGAATGTATGGACGGAAATGACTTCCAAAGAAACTGTTGATGGCGTCTATTCCTGATGCGGAGAAATTGCGTTTCCGTCTGAGGACTCGCATTAGCACTGCGTCGGTTACTGGAGGGCAGCCTCTGGATTGCGAAAGATGTTCGTCGCAATATACCTCAAACTGTGTCAGCCCTCGAGTTTGTTGCACGAAGATAGCGTTTTCATAGATTCCCTTGCAATAATTCTCAACCTGTTAGCTGATGGTGAGCTGCGAGAAGTTTCGTCTTTCGATCTAAACAAGACGGAAGGATTGGAGTTGAAGATGTTATTCTCATTGATTCATCTCGCCTCTTAATTAGACACAGAGTTTTCACTTGAGGAGTATTAAATTGGATAGGTTCAGTGTGCGGTGTTTCTCTCAAAGATTCTTGATAAGATGCTTACGTTTGAGAGTTGGGCGAAGATTGCCCCTTAATGCTTAATGTCCGATGCTTCTCGTCTTGCAACCGTCACCTTTTTCTTCAACTGCTGTATACGCTTCTCGTTCTTAACCACACATTGGACGGTATTGCGTAACTGTGTCTGCTACGAACACAGCTGGCGTCCAACAGATTGTAGTCGAGCATCAAATAATTTTTCAAAATCGTGAGATACGTTTGCAAATTGTAGCACAAGTTATAAATGACTGGGAGAATTATAAAGACATTGGCATTAATGTTATCGTTTTCCCATTAACACTCCATTAAATTACGAAAACTTTATGTCCCTCTATAGTAAATACCCCGGTCATATTAAACTTTGTTTTATAGGTAAACTATTTACTAAATATAAGTTTATCGTTCTTAACGTATGTCCTAAAAGCTTTGGCACAAATTATTTATCGGGATTTTTTATTAACAAACGAATTTATTCAAACACTTATTAGTTGCCATGAAATGCAAGTTAATACTTAACTAAACTACACTTTTAAACTATAGTCTGTTCACTAAACATAAAAACACAAAGTGGCCTTTGATTTCTAAAATTTCATGAGTGTACTCTCAAAATGCATCTTTTGTCCAGGAATGTACTGACAAAAAGTTACTAAAACAAATAGGTTAAGAGTGTGACATTTAATTAGTATCTGTCATAACTACTTTTAAGGATGTTAAACAAATGCTGTGTTGGATACTATTGATGTAGAATATATTATTAGGTGTTGTATTACATTTTATAAAACTTCAGGTAATAATTTACAGAATAATATGTACTTTGACACTGAAATAATGAGATTTATTAATTGTCATTTTTAAATTCAAAGTTAACTTTATGCAGGTGTGGAAACCTTTGCAAAACAAAATACAGAATCCCTAGCACAACAATTTTACATATATGCCAACTTCAAAAAAATTTAATTGTTTTTGTGTTTACTGGATGGCCTATAAGTGAAGAGACCCGTGCTCTTCGACCAGACGCAATTTTATGAGGATGTCTCTTATCGGGCGCTGGATGGAGTCCAAATCGATTTATCTTAGTTTTTCGTAAATTTCTCGTCTTAATTGTTCTTCATTTTGGGCATCCCACCCTTCTCCCACCTTTCCTCGACAGTAAAGCCCAAAAATCCTCAATTGGGCGAGCCTGAGGTAAGTTCGGAGGGTTACTGTTTTTAGGAACAAAAGGTATGTGACGTTGTCGAAGCCAGTTTTAGGTATCTCTAAAGTAGTGGCCCATTGCCAAGTCCGGCCAAAACACGATATTGTCTTCAGCATGATGTTCGTTGCGTGAGTAATATTTGAAAATCGGACCGTGAACGTGAGTGAAAATTTCCAAGGCGTGATTCACATTTTACGTGAATTTCACTTTAAATATTTAGTAACGAATAAAAGACTGCAGGGTGCCCCGCTCCCCCGCTACCCGCCCATGTGGAAGCTCTAGAGCTGGAGCCGGAAGTCATTGTACTTCTGTGTGGCAGCCAGCGGCGACGGAGCTTCGCATCTGTGTTGTGTTTTGAATGTTGTGTCTACAGCCAATTACGTGTCCGTGTATATAGGCCACCAAGTAGAACTTACTTTTAGTTCCCCAAACGTAAAAGTACTTTTAAATCTAGGAATTAAAAGTGTTGCCTATCAACATAATACCTTCTAGTTCTTATATCAGTAAAAGAAACGTCAATGACAGCGTTTGGTATTAAAAGTAATGTTTTCGGAGACGGTTGCAAGACATGTTTCTGCGAGAATCAGTATTTATCTTTTGTTGTAAGCTATTGTCGTAAATTTTCATTTAGTTTTTTTGTGTCTACTATTCTACTTGCAACATATCACGTAAATTATTTCAAGTGTTTTTAGTTCTGTTGCCGGTCCTTTATTGGTTTTAAATTTGAACATTCTGATACATTTGAATTTGAATTTTCAAATGAAAGCTGCGGGTCACGTCGTTGGCAGAGGGTTACGCTATTAACGTGAGTGAACGTGAGCGTGCGTGAACGTGAGTGTTTAAAACAAACGTGAAACGTTCGTTACGTGAATGAATTTACTCACGAGCCCACCTTTAAAATAGAATATATGCGCTTTTCTATAGATCGCCACAAAGTAAGAACTACTACAGGTAAGAAGTTCGGCAAATCATTCCCTTCTACAAATCGGTGTACCGTCCTACACGAAGCGGTTGAGAAGGCCTCGGCTAGCTCTTTTCACTCTCGGCAGAATATGGCGTGGTGTAAAGATCAGGCTAAGAAATGCTGCGGGATTTTCAACTGAACAGAAGGATTAATATAAATTGGGCGCGTTACTCACAACATATAAAAACAAAACTAGCTACTTAAAATTACGCCACCTACCTTCGGTGTTCCACCGCTACCTAGATTACTTGGTCAGCTAGAGGGGTTGCATGAGAAAACACAAACAAATAATAGCAATAGGGGCATCCATTTAATTCCAAAAATCTCAGTACACATGAATTACTTGCATTTTCCCTCAGGCCACGTGACAACAAATAAAGTGGTAGGCTATTACCTATCAAATGAAATAATAAATCATAAACAGGAATTTAATTCCAAATATTCAATCACAAAATGCTAATTATAGCTTAATTCGCAACTCCAGGACAACACCTGTGCTATCGAAATTGGTATAAACGCACAACCCCTAAAGCGCGGCTCATGAGTTACAATGCACATGCTTATTTCAGCAATTTTTAGTTATTTAAATTCTCTCTAGCGTTATAAAAGATTTAGCCGAAAGGTTAATTAATCTCGTTCAGCTTGATTTGCTAAGATCTTAGTAAGAACTGACATAACTAAGGTAAATGCCTTTGTCAAAAAAAACAGAGCATGTACTAACAGTTTAACTTGATGTTGAAGTCCAGCGATGGGCAAGTGGAATTATCCTGTTGTGTTGCATTTATCTATGAAGACGCTAAGCCGGATTTTGCTGCTAAATTCTGCGACTCCCAAGTTCGCCACTGGTAGAAGTCAGCTAACCACAAAAGGTAGCGACACATGTCGGAAATACCTTACTCATGCGGAAGCAGAATCGGGGAACTGAATTAGCTGGAGTTTTAGCTTTCGTTTGAGCCCATTTAGCCCATGAAAGACCATGACCTACACTAAACGATATTAGCTTATTCTAGCCCGTAGCTATTGAATTTTAGCCCGTAGCTGCTGGCCTAAATATTAGAAATTAGAAGGCAAAAATAAGCTCGCAGAAACATTCTTGCCGAACGGTGTTCACGGCCTAATTATTGCAGAAGACGCATCGCAGCGATTTTAATCATTGGCAGCGCAAGGGAACCCAGCCTAAATATAAAGATCAGTACGCAAAGAATACAATAAGATAAGCTTTCTTACCTACACAGAATTCGCCTTACGAAAACAACGCCTAGCTGCTTTGCTTGTTAAGCAAAAAAACGGCTTCAGTTTAGCCCAGCAATTCAAATCCGCGAGAGCGTGCTACTCGAAAAATCAATACTCTGTTAGCTATTCGACTGTTTGAGCTGCCTACTAGAATCGAAATGCTAAACAAGTTTCTGCGAAAATCGCAGGTATATCACCTAGCACACACGCCTGCTGCGATTAACTTGAATTCTTTTGCTATAATAATTAGGTATAAGGTGATCTGAAATTAGGTGCCAAATGCATTGACGCGCTATAGAAATTAACTTGAAACGGGGCGTTACATCGGGTCAAACGATTTTCAGGGTTTTTTACCCTCCAAATGGGTTAAATGGGATAGGTCTTGTTTTTTAATGATCGCATTATGCGGTAACTACCACGCACTGCAAGAAAGCGGTGGACATTTTTAAAGCTAATAAAACAATGCAAAGCGCGTGTACTCTGCTAGTTACTGTTTAATACACAACATATTCAATCGCACTGGCATCTATAGCGTTTGTATAGTGACAATGAGTCCATAGTCATTTTGACATGTATAATTTACTGTTTTTTCTGAAATGGCACGATTAAATTAAAAAACAACGATTTAATTTAAAATGTAAAGGCTAATATTGACAATAAACAGAAAATAAAATCAATTCAGTCCTGATTCTATTGTTTCCATGATGAATTGTCAATCAATGTCAATAATTTGATTTCTGTCGAAAATTACATGATATATCATTTTTGTATTTATTTCTCTGTAAAAATATATTATCACAGTAGTCTGGCTTTCACTGCATTAAGCCAGGAAAAGTTCACTTTCCTGATCCAAAAACTTTCAGTGGATAAAATACGACCGAGTGGGGAAAAAGTATTTCGTGTCCCGTTTACGAAAATAGATTACTTCAGCCATTGAAACAGAATGAAAATATCAATGTGTTTTACAAATTTTCCAAAAAATAGTTATTTGTATACCCAGACATTGAAGTATAACTTTTCATAGGCGTCCTTATGTTGGTTGTGGAAATGGTTAATATAGGTATAACAATTTACTTGTTGCATAGTAGAATGTTATAAAAAAAAACAACCAATTAAAATCAGCTAAATGTACAGAACAGATAACCACTTTATAAAAATATTTAAATTTTCTGGTACCAGTATTTAAGTTATAAAGTGAATTTATTTTAAGATGCAATGTGGGCTTGCCGTCTCCATGAGGATTTGGTTGCTACTTATTGTTTTCTAAGGATACGCCACGCCCACATCATGTGTAAATGCGTTTATTTTAAAATACATTATAGAAACGTTATTGAGTAGGTAAAATAATAATGTAGTCTACAGCAGAAGGAAATAAGGAATCTTGTTGATCAAAGTGTATAAAACGTCAGTTTACAGCAAGTATTTCAGTTATTACATGTTCCACTCCTTGTTGCTATTTGTGATGCTTATTTTTCAATAATATTGCTGTTCATATTGCTATGGTCCTATGGCTTTATTTTAATTTTATTCAAATGAATCATTATGAATTATTTAATCTCATGGCTTTATCACGTTATACAGGGTGATTCATAATTAGTGAATCAAACTGAAATGATAGATTCCTTATGCCAAAAGAAAACAAAAAGTCTATATGAACATATGTACTTAACCAAACGGTTACCTAGAGACAGGCTGTTGCTTGTTGCAAAACCAACATAATTGTTTCCAATTATTAATAATAACAAGGCATATCAAGTGCAGCCATAGATGTTTAGATACCTTTGGCGGTATTCCCTAGCTGCACCACGTGCGTTACCCTCACAATACCCATAAATAAACACCATATCAGCATACTGCTCTGAAGTAAAACCCTCCATCAAGTAATTAACGTAGGCACAGTTTAACAATTAAAATAAATCGATTATTAGAACATTTACAAAACACAAATGACGTACTACTGATGAATATATGTCAGAAATAACGCATGTTTTGTTTTGGCTGCACATGATATGCCTTGTTATTATTAATATTTGGAAACAATTATGTTGGTTTTGCAAGAAGCAACAGCCTGTATCTAGATAACCGTTTGGTTAAGAACATTATGTTCATATAGACTTTTTGTCTTCTTTTGACATGAGGAATCTACCATTTCAGTTTGATTTACTAATTATGAATCACTCTGTATATTAATCTTACCTTTCTTTGCCCACAGCTAGAGCATGCACTTGTAACAAAATTAATTGTTCGACCATTAGACTCGTTGGGTTACTGCAGAAATTAATTAAAAAAATACACAATAAAAACTCTTAACACTTTATAATGAGGCAATTGATATTTATTATAAATCTGTATTTTCAATATTAATACATTTTATCAAAATATCGTTACCTAGTTAAATATTTTGTATTAAATTCAATTTCACTTAATTAATACTGTATGTTAACATGAAACTAATTTTAATGATGCTATAAGCTATAATTAATGTTTCCTATTATATCGTTTATTAAACCTTTCTCTTGAACATTATTAAATTTGCTTGTATTTAAATTTATTGATATTTGTTTTTAATTAATTTTATCATTGTTCAAATTAGCAGTTTAGTTTTTTAACTTTCTGCTTTTTACTCAGATCTGGTATTTGTTTACATAATCTTTTTCTTTAATTTGGCAAAATTAACTTTGCACCTGCTACCTCTGACTGCTTGCTCGTACCGTCGGTCGTCAGCAATGCCTGCTGGTTATGCTACACGCACAAACTATCAACACGTTCAGTTTCTTACACCAAATTCTTCTTATGACCACATTTATTGTTAAAACACGTCTTCTGGGCACATACCAGTATGTATTATTATTTTAATTAAATATTTTATATAATTAGCTTTATTTTAAGCTGGTGTCATTTTCATCAAACATTTTACACACGCCTTTTTGTTTTTGTTATTGTTTATAATACCCGCCAAAAACCTTGATATGAATACAAATGTGATGCTTTTATACAACAAATATTTATTCTGTAATTTAAATCTAAATTTAAATCTTGTATTTCTTTTTCGAACCAGTAATTAGATATGTACAACTGTCCTAGGTTTTCGAACTGTAAAATATAACGAATCTTTTGTCTGAATTGTTTTTGTTTAATTGCTTTAATAATTAGTTTCGTTCCTTCTTATAGTTCTTCCAACCGATGACCTTGTGTAACCTTAATACTACCTTTTATTTCTTGCATAGTAATATGGCCAATTTGTTCTATTTCTTCTTGGCAAGATGAACTATAATTATCCATATTTTGCAACACTTCCGTATAATATTTAAGTTCCTCATATAGGTAAGAAAGGGGGGTTGCGCTGCTATTCGGCTACCCTGTTTCGGCTACCATCTCAAGCTGCTCTAAAGTATATAGCTCTTGGGAAATAAAATAAAACCAACTAACGAGAGATTCGGACTCTGGTTATTAGTAGAAAATCTCGACAACAACAACCTAATTACAGATGTTGAAAATATAAATTATATAGAAGGCGAACAACTTCTTACCAGCAGCAATTTAGATTTACTTACGCCGATTACAGGACTGTTTTGTGACAATATAATGTTGGCTAAAATTATTGACTTGGTGGCTGTAATAGTCACTTACCAGGGAAATTCTCTAATTTTATTTCTGCTAGACATGGAGTAAAAGCAAAATTACCTTATCTTTTACAAAGTGAGAACAAGATGGCAAGAGGTTATTGGAAAAGCAGACTAGAAAATATTAACAAAAAATTTAAAAATCCATTAGTAATTTCATACAAAGTAGAACTAGCCGACGTTAATGTGCACACCCTGTCGGATTACTATCTTTTAGATTTGGATATAACTCAAGATTTTGCAAGAATATTTAACAAGATAGAAATGGGGCATTATTTGACTACTAACCATAACTTTTGTTACCAAGACGAGTCCAAAGAAAATTGTAATGCTTTGGTAGATAATAATAAAATAGTTGGAATTGATTGTTTAACATGGTTAAATTCGAATGATAGAGTTAAAATATACAACAAATTTGTCTGTCAAATGACAAGTCCAGGAGTTAACAAACAGATAGGTAACCATATTATCGATTTTATCAATTGCCCGGATACCCGTTTAAAGGAAACATTTTCGTCTATTTCTGCTAAGAAACATGGAATCACAAGATTGGAGGCATCAATATATAATAATTATACTATTGGAAATTATTATAATGCACACAATGTATTTGATCCTTTAAAATATTGTTTAAATTTATTGGATACTAGTAAAATATACTTCCAAGATGCTCCAATATACGAGTATTCTGTCTCAATTGCTAAAATGTGGACCAAATTGACTAATACTCTGCAGAATAGTTGTGTTGTATTTAATAATGTCTTACAATATGTTTAATGGGGAAATAGAAACACAAGAAAGTTGACTGGATTATAAATTAAATTACCCGATAATCTAGAAAACCGAAATAAGATGATAAATTATGCACTGTCTGCTTTTAGTTTTAATTATTTGCCAATTAATTATGTAGAAATTGTAGAAAATTATGTGAATACAGGCGACATAAGTGTTACATTAAAGCTGGACAAACATTTTTTTCCAAATTCACGACCATTTTCTCCACTATTTCTAAAGAGTGTAAGTGTCGAAGGCATGGGATTAATCAAAACGCATGTCATTCCCCAAGTTTTAAGGAAGGGAACCAACATAACTAACAAACTTTATCTGCATGCAATTAAAGAAATAGAACTCATCTGTTTATACATCAAGTGCAAGGAAACGAGAACTAGAGCTGGAAGAAATAAATTTGAAAAAAAAGAAAAGTAGAATATGTGCAAAATACAATTGCTGTAAAAGAACAATACAAATTTTTGCTCGAGAAAGAACATAAGATAATAGAAATGAGAGAAAACTTAAGAAATCCATGGAAAAATTTGGATATAACTGGATATTATACGATTTCCGCATTTACTGTAAATAAAACGGGTATAATAATTATGGGAAATATCCATATGTCACAATACTTGGAGTAAAAAACGGGAGTGAAAGCGTTTACTTCTTAAAAGGTCATTACAAAAATGTGTTTTTAAGTATTTACAACTCGAGAGAAAGACTTAAAGAAGAAGGTTACATTTTAATTCCTTTTAACAAATCGGATATAATATGTTTACCAACCCAGGAACCGTTTATATCATTTAAAAAATATTGATAATAATAGTTAGCTTGCCAAGAAGAAATAGAACAAATTGGTCATATTACTATGCAAGAAATAAAAGGCAGTATTAAACTTACACAATGTCATCGGTTGGAAGAAATACAAGAAGGAACGGAACTAATTATTAAATCAATTAAACAAAAACAATTTAGACAAGAGATTCTTTATACTTTACAGTTCGAAAACCTAGAACAGTTGTAGATATCTAATTACTGGTTCGAAAAAGAAATACAAGATTTAAATTTAGATTTAAATTACAGAATAAAAACTAAATTGGATAGAATTAAGACTACTGTAAGTAAACATAGAGAAGGGTTGTGTTCTGTGTGTAAATTGTACGATTTTGTAATTTTTCTATTTGTAAAACAATAAAATGTTTTTATCGCATTTCATTTGGAAATGTACTACATTTCTTCATTCAAAGTCGATAAGAAATGTGGTACTTTTATCATTAGCAACACTTTTCTGCCTAGCAACGGTGATTCGTTTTACGTTTGGAAATACTGAAGTGTGTTGTTGGTGACACTGTAAGTCTATGTCAAATTCGAGGTTAGCAGGTTAGGTTTTGCGTCAGTTTTGACACAGATTGACGCAAAACTTAAACCTGCTAACCTCGAATTTGACATAGACTTACAGTGTCACCAACAACACACTTCAGTATTTCCAAACACATAACATCAACTGGAGCTGCTTATTGTGCAGGGTACTAAATGAAATGCCACAAAATACAGACACGGAATATGCTCAATACATGGTAGAATCGAAACGTACATACGAAGAAGCTCTCAGATCGCTTCCCAACCCAGAGCCTATGGAGGAATATCAGGATTGTCCATCACTACAAGAACACCTGACACGTCGAACATTTTTAGAAGAATTAGTATTTTGGACTGTAAAGTTTGAATTCCCACAAAAAGTAGTTTGCTTACTATTCAATACGTTACCAGATCCCGACTATAAGGAAGCTTTGACAAAGACATTTGTACTCCACTACAGCCGAATATCTATGATTCTGGAACGTTCTGCCGATCCCGACACTCTAAGCAATCGAGTGGTGCACGTCAGCGTTCAGTTATTTTCCAACGAAATTCTAGCATTGCGCATGACAGAGCAGCTAAATTTGTTGCATGTTATGGTCGTTGGCCTCAAATACATGATGAGTAAGATTCTTATCCAGAACATAGGAATGAGTTATGTTCATCTTGATTATGTTTTGATAGTTAGTGTCACTTGTATGTAAAAATGTAATATTTTACATTTCTTATGAAATGCGATAAAATAGTATACTCAACACGTTAGAAAAGTGGTTTTTCTGAACTCGTATGGCCGTTTAAGTACCTACTCGCTGACGCTCGTACTCAAAGACACTATACTTGTTCAGAAAAACATCACTTTTCTCAACATGTAGAGTAATATACTATTACCGACTTATTATTTTTCTCTCCTAAATTGAATTTCCCATGGTGCTATGAAAAATAAGAAGACGTCGGATGCAGCAGTCTGTAAGGCTATATGGGTGACCTTGAGATGGTAGCCGATACAGGGTAGCCGAATAGCAGCGCAACCCCTCTATCTTGCCTATATGATGATGACGACGGGTCAGATTTTATAAATTTCCTATATTTCGCTTGGTTGAAACCTACCTTCTCATAGTGCACATTTTTAACAATTATATCTGATCCTTTTATATCTAGCTCATCTCCACTAAAATTAAATTGGTTTTTATCAAAATTATATCTAATTCCATACCTTTCTAGACTTGGTCTTTCTATAAGATATTTCCTAGGAAGTTCGTCATACTGATGTTCCAAAAAAGATCACATACCTTGCGGTTCTATGTTGTGAGACAGTTGAAATTTGCTTGTTATAGACGTATTAGGATCATCTTCAGCGGATGATAGCGATGCATACAATACTTTATCAATCGCAGCCGGTTTTGGTGTAAATAATTCTAGTTTTGGAGGCTTTAATAAATTGATATATTCATCATCATCATCCGCGTCATAATCGTATTTAGTTTTTCTTTTAAGATTATATTTATCATCACCATAATTGTATCTAACGTTCTGTTTCTTTTTCAATTTTAAAGGTGTAAATTGTGACGAGGGATTCTCTTTTTATTTATCTTTTTTGCAACAGTTTGCATTTGTTCTGTAACAGGTTTAAAAAATTGCTGATAAGCTGTTGTTCCACCAACTTACCCTTCTTAAGAGCTCGAACTTTCTGTCTTATAATATTTTTAGTTTTAATAAGTTCTGCTGCTGCATTCGTTTTTATTATTGACACTAGCAGGTGAGCAGACTGTTAGACAGATAAACAGACAGTTACACAGGTAGACTGACAGGTTCAAACCAGTTCACACTCTAACAGCTATTTATCGAATTATAGATACCAGAATTGTTAGATGTATATAAATGCCCACCACATTTAATGTACAAACTCTAGGCCAGTATGCAGATATGTATCTTACTGTTGACGTTCTGCTCTTAGCCGATGTGTTTGAGAATTTCAGAGAAAATTGTATGAAAACGTATAGATTAGATGCTCAGAATTTTTAAACGGCACCAGGACTTTCATTTCAAGGAATGTTAAAAACTACTAAAGTTAAACTTGAACTCCTGACAGATGTAGATCAACTGTTATTCATAGAGAAGAGTGTTAGAGGAGGGTTAGCACAGTGTTCAAATCGATACGCTAAATCTAATAATCGATATATGCATGAAAAATGTGTAGAAACTGATCCTGAATCATTATAGTCTAAAAGGACTACGGAATTTACAACTGTCAAATTGAAAATTCACAATTTAATAACATAGTTAAAAAAGGTGTACATTTTTCACGATTTTTCGTTAAAAAAAGTGGTACTTTCAACACGATTTTTCGTTAAAAAAAGATGAGGCAAATTCTCAGACAATGATGTCATCTTTCCTGAGAATTGGCACCAAATGTGGGGTGAGTAACGTTGCACCCCCAGCCGACTTCCGGTCTTCTGCTCACCCCTCATCACCTCTTCATGACCTTAAAAGACTGCTTTCCCCTCACCACCTCTTCGTGACCTTGAAAGACATGACAAGGTCACGCTTCAGATGGACACGCCATCCAACTGAGGCAGAACCCGTCTAGCTACACTACCGTGTACCTTCTTCAACATTAACTCTAGGATTATGAGGAACTTTAAAGTTATTGTTAACACTACCCACTGCACTGAACTGCAGCAATATTAATAGCGATCACAGGATGATAAGAGCTAAAATTATGATAAATGAGAAGCTAGGTAGAACGAAGCTACTCAAACCACAACAATATACGATAGACCAAAAACTACTGACAATAAACGCTAATAAATATCGGAAGGCTTAAAAGAAGAAATAACGGAAATGGAGAAAACCCAAGATAGTAGAAACCTAGATAGCACAAGTCAGAGACTAACATCGATACTAACTAAAACTGCAAGAGAAGTAGTAGAGCAGAAAAAAAGCAAAAATATATAAACTAAAGGATGAAACAAAAAGAAATATCGCAAAAAAAGAGACAACTATTAAGAGACAAAGGATATGATGAACTTAAAATTCTCAGAAAAGAGACAAGAAAAATGATAAGAAGGGACCTAAATGAGTTTTTTGAGGAAGAAGTTAAAAAAATTGCTTGAAAAAGTTTGTGCCAAAACTGACGCAAAACCTAACCTGCTAACCTCGAATTTGACATAATTGTGAGCTCTTGTCATAATGACTTACAGTGCCACAACATATTATTCATACAACAAATATTTCAAAGGCAATTTGACCGGAATAATTAATGAACACCCGTTATAACGAAAGCTGTGTATGAAGCTTCAAAAGAAAGTTTAGGGGAGAAAAAAACTGGTAAAAGGTAAAACAAACCAAATTTTGTGGAATGAAGAAATTAGAAAGCTAGTACAACAAAAAAACCAGTCCTATAAACACTGGTTAACAACTAAAGATGAGGAAACTAGAAAGGATAATGCATTCTTAAACGCGAAGTAAAGAAATCTGAGTAGTATGGCGACACCTAAATTGGAGCAAACCGCAAATTAAACCGCGAATTAAATCCGCGAATTCAGCGAATTAAACCGCTAATTGATCTAATTAATTTTCGCGGATTGATCTAATTAATCACATATGAAGTTTGATATGTAATTTACATATGTGCTACTGATTAAATTTTTTTCTAAGTTCAATTTTTGAATTTAAACTTCCCGGGTGTCGGCCGTCTTGGTTTTCTGCGTGCGCACTTCTAGCGGCTGTCGTTTTAATTTAAATTTTTGAGGAAATATTTGAATTTCAAACTGGTAGATCTCTCTCTCTTCTGCTCCTTGGTTGTCTCTCTCTTGCATTCACAAAAGGGCTGTTTATATTTAAAAAACGGGGATTTGAACCCTAGTTGTTTGACTAGTACCCAGACAACGTATCCACAGAGCTACCGAGACGTTGCAAATTTTATGTGTATAACGGAAAGCTACTTTCCTCTGCTCTGACGTCATGCTGCCAGATTTAAAAAAAACTATTTTTTCAAAAATTTAAATTATAAGAATGGGATTACATCGTCTATGGACTTAAAAGGTTGAAACGAATTTTAAAAAACTGATTCCGTAAGTAGTTTTGCTGGAATTAATTATGGTATTTTTATCAATTGGCCAAACATGTCGTTTCCTGTCGTATCGCGGACAATCGCGGACAAGGGATTGGGCATACAACTGCTGGATCCTTTATAAAATTCAAGCAAACTTTTCTCGATGACCTAATGGACTATGTGCTGTTTTAAATTATGCTCAAATTTCGTTATAATATCAATTTAAACTTTTATTTTTATATTTTATCCCAACAGGTCGTGTTCAATCTACACTTGCGTGCGGGTTTTCGGCGCCCTGTTTAATTAATTAATTTCAAACAAGATTCAACCCCATAGGTATATCTTACAAATTTTGTATGACGTAATGCTTCTCCAGTTTTAAAAAGCGGCGGATAATAATTCATGGAACTATTACGCAACAAACTTAAATAAAAATCCGTCGTCGGTATTCATATTTGTTGTAAGGGGCAACTGTCGGAATCCACAAGTTGAACGTATCGTTATAATTTCTCTATTTCGTACTACCAAATTTCATAAAGGTATAAAAACTGCATCTTGTTTTCCAACAAATCGGTACAGGTTTGACGGCACGACGGTCTTTTTAATTTGTAACACCGAGATTGACATGTTTGGTTTTTATTTTATAAGTAAGCGTCTGAAATTGTGTCATTATATCGATCAAAACTGCATTTTAGTTTTAAAAATTCCAGTATAAATGCAAACGGACGAAAATAAAAACGCAATTGACCACGAATTAACATACTTTTGAATAATAACGCTCCTTTTCGACTAAAATGGACCAAGAGCGGAAGATGTTGATTGTATCGCCGGAAATTTCTCCAACGTCTTAAGTCTAGCGAGAATACGGAGAAAATATATTATCACAGCTTGATGACGAAATGCAAAAAGTTTTAAAGTCCAAATTAACTGATCACGATAAATGGGGCAGTACAACCAAGTCTTACAGAGATTCCTTCATTTCACAAACCAGGCACGGCAGCCAATCAAAATATCTATTGAATCAACCAGTAACAGCCTATCAAATGCCGTTATTTTATCTACTCTTCCCAAAACTTTTAAGAAAAAAGCTGAAGTTTTCCTACGCATTTTGAGTGCCTCAAACGATGTGAGCTGGGATCACAAGGGTACCGTTACTGTAAAGGGTGAAATTTTACCGACGTCTACATAGTCGATTTAGTTCACGACACTCTGAGGCCTCGAAAAACTATTAATCCACCCGGAAGCCTACAGTTTGCTGATTACATCAAAGACCTTAACGTTGCTCATGTGCTGCTGCCTAAACCTAAGCAACAAAAAGTGCCAACCCCCGACTGATACTACAGGAAAAGCCGAAATGGAAACTGATAACTGCGAGCCCCATTTAGAATATAAATTAAAAACACCAGCTACTCATCCAAGTCCACATCAAAAAGGTTCAGTCAGAAGAACGCCGATAAGGAAACGCCTCCAAAAAAGGGCCGTTAGAAAAATGCCTCTAAGGCAGGATGTCATCAACATCAAAAACGAAGGGAATTTTAGATTGGAAGGCATCTTAAACTTTAAAATGACACAATGAAATTCTGATTTTATTACTTGCAGCTTTTTTAATTTTGAAATGTTGTGCACCTCAAACTACAGTTTTGTAAATTGCTAGCGAATTTTTAGAAAATAAGACATTCAGCTGTACATTTATTTTTATATTATTAAGTATTATACGAAATAAGAACAATATATTTGTTTATTACAAAGTGTTTGTGTTTTTTTAATTCTACTCTGCTTTTGTTTTTTACGAATCTGCAATAATTACAAAATCTAAAGCTAAAATATTAGTATTTGAAGTTATTTTACAGTTACAAAGTGTAAAATTTAAAAAAATAAATCTACGATTTCATAATGGCGTGATATAATTTAAAATTATGATTTCTTTTAATTTTGTGCGATACATTTTATAAAAAAGTGTAAAACATTTGCAAATTTTTCAACGAAATTGTGTGTTTTATTCCAGGTTTATGTTAATTTGTGATCAACATACATATATTTTGTATAATTTCAAGTGATATGATGTCAGTTTTGTAAAATTTTAAGTGAAATGACGAGGCCAGAACATTTTTCAACGAAATTACGTGTTTTTATTCAAATTTATGTTAATTTGTGGTCAACATACATATATTTTGTATAATTTCAAGTGACATGTCAGTTTTTGTAAAAATTTATGTGAGATTATGTGTAATTGGGTGATTTTAAAAAATGTTCATCGTGTGTTGAATTAAAATGTCATTTTTTGTATAATTTATGTGACATGATGTCGATTTTTGTAAAAATGTATGTGAGATGTTGTGTAATTGTGTGATTTTTGTTCAATTTTGAGTTAATTTTCGTAATAAAAATGAACAATGAGCCTACGTAACTGAAATTTTGCTTATCGAGATGCTTGTGGTAGAAGATTTTTCAATGAAATTGCGTGTTTTGATGGTGTCAAAACATTTTTTTGAACGAATTGCGCGTTTTTATTCAAAAATTATGTTAATTTGTGGTCAACATACATATATTTCCATCAAAAGTATAAGAATTTTTTAATTTTGTTTATCGAAATGATTGTGGTAGTAGATTTTTTCAACGAAATTGCGATTTCTTTTAATTTTTGAGCTATGCATTTTATAAAAAGTGTAAAACATTTGCAAAATTATGCATAGTTTATGTAACATGATGTCGATTTTGTAAAAATTTATGTGAGATGATGTGGACCAGAAAATTTTTCAGCGAAATTGGGTTTTTATTCAAATCTTACTAAAACTGCAACAAGTTAGAGCAAATTTATGTTAATTTGTTGTCAACATGCATATATTTTCATCAAAAGTATAAGAATTTCTGTAATAAAATGCACAGCGAGTCTACGTTACGGCAATTTTGCTTCTAGAAATGTTTGTGATAGAAGATTTTTCAATGAAAATGAATAAAAATATGGTTTTGTCGTTTTTGGTTAGAACTTTTTCAGCGAAATTGTGTGTTTTTATTCAAATCTTACTAAATTGCAACAAGTTAGAGAAAAAAAGTGTAAAACATTTGCAAAATTATGCTTAGAAATAACTCTAAAAAACTGCTTTTATAAAACGAATTGTGATAATTTTTTAAGTGAAATAATGTGAGATGGTGTATTTTTTATCGCTTATTGGATAAAAATGTCGTTTTTTGTATAATTTCAAGTGACATGATGTCAGTTTTTGTAAAATTTTAAGTGAAATGACGGTGTCAGAACATTTTTTCAACGAAATTGAGCGTTATTATTCAAAATTATGTTAATTTGTGGTCAATTGCGTTTTTATTTTCGTCCATTTGCCATTTATACTAGAATTTTTAAAACTAAAATACAGTTTTAATCGTTATAATGACACAATTTCAGACGCTTACTTATAAAATAAAAACCAAACATGTCAATCTCGGTGTTACAAATTAAAAAGACCGTCGTCCCGTCAAACCTGTACCGATTTGTTGGAAAACAAGATGCAGTTTTTATACTTTTATGAAATTTGGTAGTACGAAATAGAAGAAATTATAACGATACGTTCAACTTGTGGATTCCGACAGTTGCCCCCTTACAACAAATATGAATACCGACGACGGATTTTTATTTAAGTTTGTTGCGTAATAGTTCCATGAATTATTATCCGCCGCTTTTTAAAACTGGAGAAGCATTACGTCATACAGAATTTGTAAGATATACCTATGGGGTTGAAGCTTGTTTGAAATTCATTAATTAAACAGGGCGCCGAAAACCCGCACGCAAGTGTAGATCGAACACGACCTGTTGGGATAAAATATAAAAATAAAAGTTTAAATTGATATTATAAGCGTCAAGCCTACTCGTATGTTTGCTACTACGTTTATCTCTTTCCTACTCAAGCAATATACCGGGTGGCCATAAATATCTGAGATCCCGGTAGCCATGGAATTAGCTACTTATAAATGTTGGTTAGCATTATATTTCAATTACCATCAGTATTGGTACCTATGTAATGTAATAAAATGCAATAAGAGGAGGAGAATGTGCCCCGGATTCTGCAGTTTAGCCTACGACTCGATTATAAAAGTCTCCTGTTCTAACTTCATTACTTATTGCAATCTGTAATAAATTTTGACAGATAGGAATTTTAGTTGTGATGACATGAATGACATTTAGTTTAGTTGGATTCATCATTTTAATAAAGCGGTGTTGATTCCAAAGGTAATGTGATATCAGATATTTATGGCCACCCGGTATGTTATCTTCTTATTCATGTTATCTCATTGCTGTTATATATAATTGTGGTCCCATCGGTATATTAATATTAAAAAGGCATATGACAGCGTACCAGTTATGGAAAGCCATGTCTGAAAATGGAATAAATAGAAAATATATAAATGCTGTAAAAACCCTCTACACCAACACGACAGGGCAAAGAAAGATCGGATCGAAACTTTCTGAAATTTTTTAAATAACCAAAGGACTTCGACAAGGCCGCTGTATAGCACCCATTTTATTCAAGATTTATCTAAACGAAGCACTAAAGATATGGCGAGCTAAGTGTTGCAATATGGGAATTCCGATCGGAGATACATGCTTATACACCCTACATTTCACTGACGATCAGCTTATATGAGCTGAAGATGAGTTAGATGCCCAATATATGTTCAGGAAAATAAAAGAGGAATATCAAAAATGGGGCCTACACATAAATATGGAAAAGACGGAATATATGACAGTAGGATGTAAAGGCGAAGATCTGGAAATTGAAGGAGACACAATTAAAAGCAAAAGTACCTACAAATATCTTGGGACAGTTGTAAGCGAAAAAGATAACGAACTTGAAATCAAGCAGAATAGCACAAGGAAAGAAAGCCATTCGCCAACTCCATCCAATAATATGGAACAAAAAGTTAAGCAAGCATACCAAACGAGTCATATATAAAGCCATTGTGGAAAGTGTAAGCACATATGGGGCAGAGACATGGAGTATTACAAAAAGACAAGAACAAAAACTGAAGGCAATGGAAATGAGCTACTGGCGTCGAAGCTGCGGATTAACAAAGTTGGATAAAATTAACAACGAGGAGATAAGAAGACGAGCAGAAGTGGATGTAGATATCGTAACCACCATAGAGGCGAAACGGTTACTGTGGTACGGCCACATGAAGCGAATGGGAGAAGAAAGATGGCCCAGAAAGATATGGGAGTGGATACCACCCCGAAGAAGACGACGTGGCCGACCAAAACAAACATGGGAAAGTGCAGTGAAAGTTGCCATGGAAAATAGAAATTTAAATGAAGATGACTGGGAAGACAAGAAAGTTTGGAGATTGGGATGCGGAAAACGTCAACAATGATGTAGAAATCCGCAATATATATATATAGAAGACAAGGCTAACTTGGAGAATTACCGACAGATCTCCCTGTTGTCGCAGATATATAAGTTGCTTACGAATAGAATAACAATTAAATTGGACCAGTATCAAACAGAGGAACAGGCTGGATTTAGGAAAAATTTCAGTACATGAGTGAGACCACCTTTTAACCATGAGAATATTAACAGAAAAAGTAGTAGAGTACAATCAGGACATATGTATGGCATTTGTTGACTATCAGAAAGCCTTTGATAGTGTTGAACACTGGGCAATGCTACAATCGCTCTCAAATGCAAAAATAAAGCCCACATTGAACAACAAGAACATACCACTAAATCTAAGAAGACGTTTATATGACTAATGCCTTCTACCCGTAATGGCGTATGGGGCGCAGACGTGGACAATTACGAAGAAATCTCTTGAGACGCTTAAAACAACGCAAGGAGCCATAGAAAGGTAAATGATAGGAATATCATATAAAGACCATAAGAGCAAATAAGAGCTATAACTAAACTTAAAGATGTAGGCGAGAAAATAGCCGAACTCAAATGGAATTTTGCCGGACATGTTGCCAAAATACAGGATGGATGCTGGACGAAGACCATATTACAGTGGCGATCATACCAGGAGAAAAGAGCCAGAGCTCATGCGATGGACGAACGACATAAAACTCTCAGCGGGTCTCACATGGATAAGAGACGCCCAAGACAGAAATAAATTGGCACATATGAGGGACGCCTATGTCCAGAAATGGAACGAATAAGGCTACTTTTTAAAAACCCAAACTTTTAAGTTTCTATAAAATCCTACAACGATTGACTGGCAAATAAGTTTGTTGGGATGTCTGTCCGTATGTTGGCTATATAGCCCAAAAACTATTTGTTGGAGGAAGACTATATTTTGCATGCGAATTATACATCTAACTAGCTCCAATATACTTCCGGTCAAATATATACAAGGTGAGCACCTTAAAAAATAAAATGTGTTTTCGCTTTAACGCAGGATCCGATAAAACTAATAATTTACACATAGCTCAGGTTTTAACCTTTGATAAAAATGTGACAACATATACAGGGTGAACGTCATAAATGGGTAAAAAAATTGCTGCAGACCGTAGCCAACGCGTTGGAAAGGTGTAGCGATCGCCGTGCACTGCATTCAACGGAAGGGCAAGAGATGTGCAGCAATGGCCGCAGAGTACAGCTAGCGCGGATGGAAAAGTGTAGCGCTAGCTGCATACAGCAGTATCGCAGATAGCAATATAGTTGCGAGGGAAGTTTCGTGTAAAGCCCTTTACAGATTATTTTATTTTATTTACTCCTACTGTATAATGACCATGAATTATGATTCATAATTCACAGTTTACAGCCAACCATAAAATTCTATTTTCATAATTCAATAGTTTGCAAGTTGCAACCAATCAGAAAATTCTATTTTCATTATTCAATAGGTTGTAGCCAATCACAAAATTCATTCTTATTATTAAATGACTTTTATCTACTCCTACTGCACAATGGCCATGAATTATGATTCATAATTCACGGTTTGCAGCCAATCATAAAATTCTATTTTCATTATTCAATAGTTTGCAAATTGCAACCAATCAGAAAATTCTATTTTCATTATTCAATAGGTTGTAGCCAATCACAAAATTCATTCTTATTATTAAATGACTTTTGAAGTTAACAGCTGTCACAAATGTCATAATTCTGAAATATGAACACAAGGCTCCTATTGCATAGGAGTAGATAAAATATCGTATTATATTCGCGATTATGGCCATTATTCACTCAGATGACTTGCGCCACGCGCCTTCGGCTTGTGGCGCAAATGTCATCTTCGTGAATAATGGCTGTCATAATCGCTCATATAATAATATACTATTAAAGTTAACAGCTGTCACAAATGTCATAATTCGGAAAAAAAATCTCTCTTAAAAGGGCCAAAAAAATTGCAAGGTACCAATTTAAAATTTTGAGGTTAGGTTATATTACTAAAAATTTACACAAATAAAATTGGTTTTATTAAGTGCCAATATAAGTATTTAAATTACCATACAAATTAGTTCAAATCGCATCTCAATATCTTAAGTAACAAAAAAGTTACGGCATATAAAAGAAATTAGGAGATTTTGTTTTTTTTTAAAATTTTAAACAAGTGGGCCATGACAAGTAAAATTTGAAAATGGATTCTTAATGAGCCTTAAACCTGCACCTTTTTGCTAATTTAACCATCTCTCTATCTCTTCAAATACAAAAGTTACCCATGTTGTCCCTACGAAATTCGGGCACCCTGTATACAGTCTGTTCTACAAAAAAGGCCCCGCCTTCTAGCTGCTTTATTATTTATTTTAGACCCAATAAACCTTATATCAAATCAAATGGCACATAAAAACCTACATTTTAACACTATCAAAAAAATGATCTTCAATTGTTTCAGAGTGACGACGTCACATGCATTTTTTTTAAATGACACTGTACATATTTTTTTACATTTTCTGGTAGAGGTTTTTTTCTCTTTTCAACAATATAAATATTTTATGCCCTTACATAAGAAAATTTTCGAGAAAAATTAAAAAACTTTTTTATCGGTGGGAGGCCACGATACAAAACTATAAACAAAAGTGTAACTCAGAAAAACAAAACAATATTTATTTACGAAAGGAAACACAAAAAATTTACCATTTATAACAAATGTTTGATATGTAAACCATTATTGACAATACAAATTTGTCATTGCCTATTAACACTCCTTGCGGAGTTTATAAGCATATCTTGAGGAATTCTTTGGCAAGCATTTCTAATCCTTACTCTGAGATCATCAATATTTTCTGGTGGTGTAACGAAAACAAGATTCTTAAGGTGTCCCCACAAAAATAAATCAAGAGGAGTTAAATCTCGGGACCTAGCTGGCCACTGAATTGGTCCATTTGTGCCAATCCAATTCTGTCCAAAATTTTCGTTTAGGAAATTAATGTTTATAAGAGAATTATGGACAGACGCACAATCTTGTTGAAAAATGACGTTATTAAATTCTGCAAGAGGCAATTGTTCCAAATATTCCTGTAATTGGTTTCGTAGAAACTGGTTGTATCTAACTGAATTTAGAGTTCCGTCAATAAAGTAAGGTCCTAACAACCTTCCGTTTAAAATCCCACACCATACATTAACGCTAAATCTTCTTTGAAAGCGATTTTCTCTAATATTTCTGGGATTTTCTGTACTCCAATAATAGTGATGATTTCTATTAAATAAGCCGTTATTGGAAAATGTGCATTCGTCAGACCATAATATTTTTCTGTAAAAATTAGGATCCTCTTGCTGTCTGTTTACAAAGTAATTACAAAATTCAATTCGACGTGGAGGATCATTTGCTTCTAAATTATGTACTAAATGTACCTTATATGGTTTAAAATCATGTTTTTTTTTTAAATGTGATGTACTGTACTACATGACACCTGAAGATTATGTGCAATTTCTCGTGTTGAAGTATTTGCATCTTGCTCTACACTTAACAAAACATCCAACTCCAAATTTTCACCTCGTACTTGGCGGTCTCTCTTTATTTTCTTTAGGGAACCCGTATTCCTTAACGTTTCTTCTAATTTACTAAATTTTCGCCGGGAAGGAGCCTGTCTATCGGGATACCGTATTTGATAAATACGTAAAGCTTCCGCACTATTTTTCCTGCATTCAAAGAATACTTGCAACATGTCAACCATTTCATTGTTAGTAAACCTGGCCATATTTTGATTTGAATATTAAAGCACAAGAGTGTAATACAAGAAAACACTTTAGATTATTCTGAAATCTGACAGTTAAAGCGTTTGTCTACTACTTGTTTTGTTTTTCTGAGTTATGCTTTTGTTTATAGTTTTGTATCATGCAGTGGCGTAACAAGACGGTTTGGCGCCGGTGTGCAAGAGTAACTGATAGCCGCTGTAGACAAGAAGTTTCAGAAAAAAGAGGGAGGGGGGGGGGGGGGAACAATTTTTAGTCATGCAACACTTTAAATTTAACAGTAAATTAATAAGGGGTGGGGGATAACTTTGGAATTTTAAATAGGATGATGCACTTTTGTTTAGAAAATTCGAATCTACGTAAAAAACTACGTATATGTACAAAACATTCTTTGATTTGCTCTCTCGGTTACGGAATTATGGTGACTACATTTTGATAGAAATTAAAAAATAAATACATTTTACCAATAAATCAAGTTCACTTATTTCAAAATTAGAATTCGTTTCCATAGAAATGCGTTAGTTCTACGTAAGTAAGTTGAGAATTTTGACGTTTTAACGAAAATTTCACATTTTTTTAATTTTATAACCTAATAAATCATAATTCCGTAAACAAAAGCGAATCAAAAAATCTTTTGTAGACATCCGTAGTTTGTTACGTAGATTCGAATTTTATAAACAAAAGTACATCATCCTACTTAAAATTCCAAAGTTACCCCCCACCCTTCAAAACACAGATAGGAGGTAAATGTCAAAAATATGTTTAAATATGTCCAACCCTCTCCCTATTACCTGACAAAAGTTTCATGAAAATATTGTAAACGGTTTTCGAGATATCGCCTTGTAACACTTTAAAAAACTCACCTGGTAGATATACAGGGTGTTCGGATAATAGGAAACCATACATTGATGGTGATTTCTAGGCATTAAAATAATAAAAAAACTTCATATGCAGTATTGTCCGAAAATCGTTATTGGCGTAGATACCGACCCTTAAAGTTTAACTTTTTTTAAAAAAAATTTATTTATTTTTTATAAGTGAGTAGATAAATACTTTAAACTTGGTGTACGTGCTCTTTATTGAAATGCTCACAAACAAGAAGAAAAATAATCGATAACATGTATTTTGAACTGGCAGTTAACCTAAAACCATATTTTCTTTTTAGTCATAACTTTTATATCTGAAGACATACCTCCGATTTAGATGCGGCATCTTGTAGGGAATAAAAAAATTCAAAATTAATGTACTCTAGTTTGGTATGCGTAACATAAGCCGTTTGGTTAGAAATTCTATCTAAAGTTTTAAGGCTTTTCTTTTCAGGATCATTATCTGATTAGCCTTGATAACAAAAATGCAACTTTTGTTTGTTTGATGTCGAGTTGTTTACGTGCAATTATTATTGTTTAACTTGACGTTTGAGTTTGTGTTAACAATGAATTTTAATTATACTTTTGCTGAGATGGCGGATATGCACCTAATTTATGGACGAGCAAATGGTAATGCACAGTGGCGTAACTAAGATTTTGCTCTGGGGGGTGTTCTGGGAGAGTGATCATGTGATCAACCTTACAATAAGAATTTTAAAAAAAATAAGTGTACCATAAAGTATAGTTGATTTTATTTCTACAGGACTTCCGGTAGGCCTTGATTTAACTTCTTGGCAGTATAGACCACCTAGTTACATTTAAGAATTTATTTTTTGCTTATTATTTGCGTATTAAACAAAAGAAGTCACAAATAATTATTTGCTAAATAAATAACAACTTAGCTTTGTAATGCAGCATACCGTACGAATGATGCATTTAATTTAAATAATATCCAGTTATCTAATGTATATCATAAGATGTACCAGTTGTATGTTTTAACTAGTGGGGTTGTAAGGGCTACCAGACAGAGGGTTGTTTATATTTAGTAGTACTAAAATAACTTGAATTGATAATCTACGAGAAATAGTCACGTTAAGGGTTAAATTCCCATTAATTGTGAAGCATAATAATAATTGATGATTTGATACGTAGTAGCATTGTCTAATAATTAGACAATGGTAGTAGCAATATATGTAGTATTCTCTACGATCAAATTTGACTTTAAGTCACAAATATTATACAAATATAAAATTCAAAACTATTTGATTCCATTTAACGTGGTATATTACTACGAAGCCAGTAAAACCAGTGAAAGCCACTTTTATGGTATGCTGTTGAACTGTCTATCCACATAAAAGAGTTTTCAAAGAACTACAACAAGTTTTGATTTGGCCGGGAACAACGCAGGCAGGTGTTTTCTGACTAGAATTTATCCAGTTAGAAGCTGAGGTAGAGCATTCAGGTACAAGAGAAACAATCAGAAGGTTAGTGCCCATTTCTTACGAAATATTAAGAAGTTATACAGCAAGTTTGGTGCGGCAAATCATTAAGATAATTGTAATTGTATTTAGAAATTAATTTAGAACTATTTTTCTAAAATTAATAGTGATTCGAGTACTCGGCGTTTTTCGACAATTCTATTTTGAAATTTACTTCTTGGAACTTTGTTATTTTTAGAATTTTCATATAAATCAAGTTTGGACATATTTAATATTCGATTAAATTGGTTTTGACAATTTGTATTTTATTTTGTTATGTCAGATCAAACTTCAATGATCTACTAACAAACTGAAGTACCTGATACGTGTATTTGATTCATAAAGTCTAATAGTTATTATATTTTAAAAGTAATTCAGTCTTTAACTGCAAGATAAAGTTGTTAGTTGAAGATTAACCCATTCAGCTGGGATTTATGAGTCCCATTGCTTGTAAAACTGAGTAGATGAGGTTTAAAAAAAAATAATCGCTTGACATAATTTTAAGTGTCAAATTGATTTATGAGATACGTCAATTACTAGTCTACTAAGAAGTAGGGTACTTACATAAGTGAGCTATACCTGATAGTGCTGCTTTTTGATAATTATAAAAAGGGTATATTTAATTTGATATGTAATAGTGCTCCAAAAAGAGAGCTATTACAATTTGACTTACACTTTGGGGTTTGATATTAATTGTAATAACACCGCGAGAAAGAGTTATATTACAGCTTGCTTGCAAAACAAAATTCGAAGATAATGCATGTCCTTGCAATAACTCTATAACCTATGAAAATGTTAAATGATATTTTGACTGTAGAAAATTAGTTAAATCACGGCCTACTGCAAGTCCTTTAGAAATGAAAGCAATTATACTGTTTATTTATAACCAATAAAATCATTACAATTGCAATACAACTTATAACAGTAATTCAAGTTCTCTTGGCTTTTTTGCTAACTCGTTTATAATTTCATCTACGTTCACCTGCAGTTCTCTGTGAATCGAGAGCATTGCCAATCCATTCAGCCTATATTGCGCTGTTGTATTTCGGAGGTAAGTCTTAATTATTTTTAAGGTTGAGAATGATCTTTCAGCTGTTGCAGTTGACACAGTAATCGTTGCAAGAATTTGCAGCAACTTGAATATGCTTGGAAACTTGTCCTTATTGCACGTAGCTAGCGCATCCATTGCTGTCTTATATGGAAGATTTTGTACATTTTGGCAATTTGAAGCAATCACGTCAGAAGGAGGTTCGTTGAGATCGGATTTCAAAAATGGTCGAGTCCGAATTCTGAATGTAATAATTGATATTCAATTATTATACCTAAAATGTAATTTTAGATTTTTTTATTTAAGACG
This sequence comes from Agriotes lineatus, assembly GCA_940337035.1. Classification (NCBI taxonomy): domain Eukaryota; kingdom Metazoa; phylum Arthropoda; class Insecta; order Coleoptera; family Elateridae; genus Agriotes; species Agriotes lineatus. The sequence continues at coordinate 59,723,129 of OW679198.1, forward strand.
AATTTTAGTTATTCCTGAAGCCTCTGGGGGGTGTTCCGACACCCATATCACCCCCCCATAGTTATGCCACTGGTAATGCAAGAGAAGCGCAACGTCTTTATAGGGAATCATTTCCTAATCGCCGAATTCCAAATAAAAATATGTTTGGCAACATAGATCGACGCCTTCGAGAAGAGGGTACATTTATTTCTTCTCGATTAAATCGTGGACGGCCAAGGACAACGCGTAGTGCAGAAATGGAAGAAAGAGTTTTAGATCTAGTTGAGGCAAATCCTGGGACTAGTAAGAAGGATTGCTTTAACGGAAGGAGTGTCTAACTCGATAGTTTGGGAAGTTCTTCACGAACAACTGTTACACCCTTACCATCTTCAAAAGGTTCAGGCATTAAAAGTTGGTGATTATCCACGGCGAATCGAATTCTGCGAGTGGATTTTGCAAAAACTGATCCAGCATTTCTGTCTCACACTTTGTATACAGATGAGGCAGGTTTCACTAGAGACGGATTTATAAATTTTCGAAACACTCATTTGTGGGCAGAAGAAAACCCACACGAAATTATTGAAGCTGGACACCAAGAAAGATTTTCCGTAAACGTATGGATTGGGATACTCGGAGATCAACTAATAGGACCTCATTTTTTTCCGAATAGATTAACAGAACCGATTTATCTATCTTTCTTAGAGAACGATCTTCCACAGTTACTTGAAGATGTTCCGTTGGAAGTCCGAAGAAACATGTGGTTATTACAGGATGGAGCTCCTGCTCATTTCAGTAATGCAGTGCGCCAGTACCTTAATAAAACCTACCCAGAAAGATGGATAGGAAGGGCTGGATCAGTCCCATGCCCGCCAAGATCGCCGGATTTAAATCCTCTGGACTTTCTTTTTGTGGGGATGGTTAAAAGCTATTGTTTATGCTACTCCTGTAGAGAATTTAGAAGAGTTGAGACAGCGTATAATAGATGCTTGTCAAACTATACGTGATCAACTAGCGACATTCGCGCGCGTAAGGGAATCGTTGGTGCTACGAGCGCAGAGCTGTATACGCATGAACGAAGGGCATTTCGAACATGTGCTGTGAATGTTTATAAAAGTAGCATAAAGTTTAAAGAAACATCAAACCGTGTGTTGTTTTTTTATTATGTTAAATTTAGATTTATGGTATTTGATATGTGTTCTATGAATAAAATAAAATACAGCTATTGCAAAAACTTTAAGGGTCGGTATCTACGCCAATAACGATTTTCGGATAATACTGCATATGAAGTTTTTTATTATAAGTATTAATGCGTGGAACTCACCATCAATGTATGGTATTTTTGTTATCAAGGCTAATCTGATAATAACCCTGAAAAGAAAAGCCTTAAAACTTTAGATAGAATTTCTAACCAAACGGTTTATGTTACGCATACCAAACAAGAGTACATTAATTTTGAATTTTTTTATTCCCTACAAGATGCCGTATCTAGATCGGAGGTATGTCTTCAGATATAAAAGTTATGACTAAAAAGAAAATATGGTTTTAGGTTAACTGCCAGTGCAAAATACATGTTATCGATTATTTTTCTTTTTGTTTGTGAGCATTTCAATAAAGAGCACGTACACCAAGTTTAAAGTAGTTATCTACTCAGTTATAAAAAATAAATAAAAAAATTAAAAAAAAAAAGTTAAACTTTAAGGGTCAGTATCTACGCCAATAACTATTTTCGGACAATACTGCATATGAAGTGTTTTTATTATTTTAATGGGTAGAACTCACCATCAATGTATGGTTCCCTATTATCCGAACACCCTGTATAAATATGTAGGTATAGCACTTTAATTAAACTCTCTTTTGCGAGACTTTGCTAAAGCTAACATATCTATCAGTGAATTAAAATCAAAAGTACTGGCTCTTACTTTCTCGATACTCAGGAATTGCAAACTCTTAGGGCGTATTTGGCTCATCTTACTAAGCAAAAGGTTTTTAATAATTTTTAATTTAGAAAAAGATCACTCAGTGGAAGCTGTAGTGACGGGATGTAAAAAACAGGATATAAGCTGTATACAAATTTGGAAAGCTAGCCAATGATGTGGGATTAGACAAGACATTTTTCTCCCACTTCCTTCACTGATAAGCAAAATTGAATACTAGTTGTGTACGAATATCGAAATTGTACAATTTACTTTAGTAAGCCGTCATCGAGATCAGTTTCATACGTAGTTTGAAGTAATTTGGCACTCTCTATGACCTCTGTATCTGATTGCGTCAGAAATTTGCGGTTTAAAACTTTGAATTTATAGTATGTTACTATGCACTATGCACTATGAAATCTAAGAATCACAAACATACACTAGAGCTGGAACTTCTAATCTACTCAAAAGGAGAAAAGACTGCGCACTCAAAAGAGCCCAGTGGCGCTCACGTATCATAGTCTGTTGCCGCTTCGAACCACTATTCTAGGAAAACTTGTATTTTCACAAAAAACTCCGCTACCGCGGCGCCTATATAGATTCGGCGCCGAGGTTCTTTGCACCCCCTGCACTTATGATAGTTACGGCACTGGTATCATGGCCTCCCACTGTGAAAAAGCTTTTGTAATTTTTCACGAAAATTTTCTTATGCAAGTGCATGAAATATTTATATTGTTGAAAAGAAAAAAAAAACCTCTACCAGAAAATATAAAAAAATATATACAGTGTCATTTAAAAAAATTGCCTGTGACGTGACCACTCTGAAACAATTGAAGATAAAAAATTTTTGATTGTGTTAAAATGTAGGTTTTTATGTGCCATTTGATTTGATATAAGGTTTATTGGGTCTAAAATAAATAATAAAGTTGCTAGAAAGCGGGGCCTTTTTTGTAGAACAGACTGTATATACCTCAACTATAAAAAAACCAGAAAATCGAAAAAACATCCTTTTAAATACAGGATCAGAGGAAATACCCGAAATAGACAACACAGAAATCAGAAAAGCCTTGCAACAAATGAAAAATCGGAAAGCTCCGGGGGAAGACCAAATTACTTGCGAAATTATAAAATAATAACTAAAGTAGTAACAAACCTTTAATAAATAAGTTCGATTTTTACCAGCCTGTGGAAGAAGTAGGATTCCGAAAGGGCTTCGGGATTATAGATCATCTACAATCACTCCGAACACTTATAGAAAAATGCACTGAATATAACATTTCTCTCCACTTAGCATTTGTCGACTACCACAAAGCATTCGATTCGATTGAAACCTGGGCGATCCTACAAGCGATGGATGGAGCAAGAATTGATTCGCGGTACTCCAACCTTATAAGTTATATATACCAAAATGCTTCATTCCATGTAAAAATCAATGAAGACATGACCACAAATAAGATCCCTGTCGAAAAAAGTGTACGTCAAGGAGATACGATCTCACCAAAGCTATTTACCCTAGCAATGGAAGATGTATTTAAAAAGCTTTCCTGGGAAACAAAAGGTATAAACATCGACGGCGCGGCGCCTACTTAAGTCATTTACGTTTCGCAGACGACATAGTTCTCATCAGCACAGACATAAACGAACTTGAAACCATGCTGAAAGACCTAAATGAAGTATCAAAAAGTGTGGGGATGAAGATAAACTCAAACAAGACCAAAATAATGAGTCCACACCAAGTGCACATCGAAATAGATAACCAGACCATCGAAAATGTACCCGAATATATCGAGAGATCCAAAAAAAACTGTTCCTCAGCGGGCTGTGGAAATTCAAAGTATGAATAATATGTTGGTGACACTGTACGTCAATGTCAAATTCGAAGTTATCAGGTTAAGTTTTCCGTCAGTTATGACACAAAATGACGCAAATACTAACCTACTAACCTCGAATTTGACATTGACGTACAGTGTCACCAACATATTATTCATACGTTGAATTTCCACAGCCCGCTGAGGAACAGTTTTTTTTTTATCTTTCGATATATACCTGGGGCATCTCATTAAATTAGGAAAAGAAAACCAAACAGCCGAGATCAATCGAAGGATTGGAATGAGTTGGGCTGCATTCGGGAAGTTGGAATACATCGTTATAAACCCAGACATCCCTATCAACCTAAAGCAAAAGGTATACGAAACATGCATCCTCCCTGTCACCACGTATAGCCTAGAAACAATAACGCTCACAACAAAAAGTGCAAATAGATTAAGAACTACGCAAAGGTCAATGGAAAGGGCCATGCTTGGACTCACGCTAAGAGACAGGATAGGAAACAACGAAGTCCGCAGAAAAACAAAAGTCCCTGACATTATGCGACGCATATCTCAACTAAAATGGAACTGGGTGGGACACGTCGCACGACAAGACCCAGCTCGATGGACACATAAAATCGTACACTGGTGCCCGAGAACATCAAAACGAAGTATAGGAAGGCCACAAAAAAGATGGCTAGACGATATTAAGAAGACAGCAGGAAGAGACTGGTTTCGGAAGGCAACGGACAGGCAGGCATGGAAAGAACTGAGAGAGGCCTACATTCAGGAGTGGATGAACACAGACTGAAGAAGAAGAAGAAACTTAATAATAATATTAAGTTCCGTTGTCAAGAAAAAGCAGCAAACAAATATAATCACCGACTTACACGTTTTGTTACTAAGTCTGTATCACTGACTTACATGATCAGCAGCGGAAAAATGTAATTAATCACATTTTAAAATGTATTACTATTTTTACTAATATGCTAGTAAACAACATATTGTATGCATCACGGGAGATATTCATGGTTTTTACTTCCTTTTACAATAAAAGAAGTATTGGATTCACCCCAAAAATTCGAAATTGAGTTTTCAACAGATCTTCACGTTTTAGAGTCCCCTGATACCAAAAAAACATTTTTTTTCATTGGTCTGTCTGTGTGTCTGTCTGTGAACAGAATATCTCAAAAATGGAAAGAGGTATGGCGTTGAAACTTCATATATAAGTTTTGTGTACTATGCAGATGAGACAGCAAGCTTTTAAAGAAAATCGCATAACCGGAAGTAGGTGTTTACTCTTGTGATTTTTCAGTTTTTTTCGATTTTTTCAAAAACGGCTTTAACGATTTTTTTTTAACTTTACATTTTTAATGTGTATTGATGTGCGATAGGTGGATTTTCCAGTTGAATACTTCTAAAATGGATTTTTAAATATTTTTTTCTATTTTTTTTAAACTCCTATTTTAAATAGAACACTCGGTATATTATTACATTTTTGGGAAAAACTTCAGTATAGCGTCCCCACTGGGTTTGACGTTTGCCGCGCAAGCGCTGAAAACCAGTGGTTTCCAAACATCCCCCTCGTCATCATCGTCCTGCGTCGACGGCTGTTAAACCTCCGATACGTCCTTTAAAGAGCGAAAGTAAAAATCGCCCTGCTCGTCTTCATGGCGATACATAAATTCGGCCAAATACGAATCGAAAAGGGGCTTTTGGGGGTTTCTGTCAGGAAACTTGGCTTTTACTTGCCGCCAAAGACCCTCAATCGTGTTCGTGTGGCAACCAGTTTCCGGATCTTTAAATGTTAATGGATGATTAACAGTTAGATGTTGGAATCCTTCGTTGTTTTAAACAATCGTAGGCTTTCCAACAATCTGAATAAATCGTGGTCCCTGGCTCCACCCGATCACGAATGATGTCAATTGACATTTCTTTAGACCTATTATCTACAGGAACCAAGAAACAAGCTTTTGTTTCTCGACAAATACCACCAAAAATCCATTGTCCATCCATATGTTTTCCGCGATTATACTTCCATTTTCCAAATTTCGACTAGTCGATTTCCACTATCTTTCCAACGCCGCCAATCTTGTTTCGTCTTCGGACAGGATCTCCACGCACACCTCCCGACAGTGATTGTACCAATCTACAACCGTGAAGGAAGCGATCGGTTGTAGCTCGATCAGCACAATCCTCTGCGGGTACTAACGCATCCAAAAGTAGGTCAGGAAGAAGATGGTCCTAAGGGTCATTCGTGAGTTGGCAAACCACGACCCCTTCCTAATACTTCTCTTGATGTCGTGGCGGTCGTCAGCACGGCGTGAACTGCATATCCACTGAAAACCGTCTCCTTCACCACACTTGTTAAGCACCATCGGTGACTGGCACTTGGGGCACTTATAATTGTCGGCGATTAAACCGTGCTGCTGTAAATATAGTAGCACATCTTTTCGTTCTCGACTAAAATGATTGCCGACGTACTTTAAATTAACAATATTGGAACTGGCCATCGCCAAATCGTACCTTTCACTAGTACTTCACCCAGACCAAAAGATTCACGTATATGTGAAAACAGTAAAAATATGAAACGTATTGTACAGTGAGCGCCAAAAAGCATTGGTCAGTTTCAATACCTAATAAAAACCCATACACTTCACCTATGGAATCAATGATAATCTCTTCATAAATCGGAAACTTGGGAGTTTTGTTTCAATGTTTGACATCCTCCGAAAGTGACAGTTTGGTGTGCTGTTTCACCGTCAAAGATTGCCGGGGCTCATTTTTTCGAAAAAATTGGTGAAACGGCAACGGTTACATCTCAAAGACATTACATGCTTTAAAGATCTTTTTATTGCAAATAGAGGAGGAGATAGTAAATGAATATTGGTTTCAACAGGACGGTGCTACAAATTACACCGCAAGAATTAATACGAATCTCTTCCGACAATCGTTTCCAAATAAACCGATTTCTTGCTATGGTGACCTTCATTAGCCCTCGAGATCGCAGGACATAACCACTCCTGATTTTTTCTTTGGGATTACTTGAAGAGCAGAGTATTTACAAGAAAGATAAAAAATCTGGAAAAGCTTAAAATGTTTATTCGGGAAAATATTGAAGCTATACTGCAAGATATGCGGCAACGTGGAGAGATTTCGGCCACCGTTTAAAAGAGTGCATTCAACAAGAGGGGAGTCATTTAACCGACAGCATTTTTCATAAGTGAATCTCCCATTCTTAGTCTTTAAGAAATAGTTCTGATTAACTGTGTAATTTAAGCAAATAAATTGTTATTACAAATTGAAACTGACCAATGCTTTTTGGCGCTCACTGTATAAGTACACACAAATCTTAAACTGCAGCTAACCTAAAATGATAGCTTCTGCGCTTGAGGCAGAAGTGGTCTACGATACTGCATTTTAGCCCATTATTTGTTATTTTTACACGACATTTCAATTTTTATGACAGTTCTGATCCGTTCAAACGACGGGTTGAGAGCCGCTGACTTGCAGAACCATTGCGCATGCGCGAAAACTGGGGGCGCTATATTGAAGTTTAGCCCATTTTTGAATTCAGCTTAAAATTCTAGAGAAAATTTGTCTCTTGAACTAACACTATTTTGTACCATTTTTGTAAAATTTGTAATTTTTGAAAATTTTTGACAAATGCTTAAAAATTTAAGGCACTCTTTTAGTTTACACCCCCACATACACCTGGTTTACGATTTTTGTATTTCGCTTAAATGTGGGGGTGTAAACTAAAATAATGTTTACGGGCAGCTTATTTAGTTTACACCCCCACCTATACCTGGTTTACGATTTTTGTATTTTGCTTAAATGTGGGGGTGTAAACTAAAATAGTGTTTACGGGCACCTTATTTAGTTTACACCCCACTTTTTTTCCATTGTTTTTTATTGAAACATTATGATTTTAATTGCGAGGTTAGGTTAGGTTAGGTACGTTGGCGTGTTGTGCCTGGTGTGCGGTCACGGAGGTAGGTGGCATTGGTGGTGGCTTGGCTGGTTACATTCTCCTTGCAAATAGCAGAAGTTTATAAACGTGAATAATTTGTTTTACTTAATTTTCAATAAAAAGTTTGGGGTGTAAACTCATTTAGTTCAACATAGACTATAATTTAGTTTACACCCCCACATAAAACTGATTTTTGATTTTTCTATTTAGCTTAAGTGTAGGGGTGTAAACTAAAAAAGTACCCATAGACTATCATTTGGTTTACACTCCCTAAATGTGGGGGTGTAAACTAAAAAAAGTACCAAATTTAAAATCAAATTTTTGGCTAATTATACGATCACTGTAAACGGAAGTTGTGTGCGTGTATCACATCAGATTTTTTAACTTCGGTTGACTCACACTGTAACCCTGTCAACTTCAGGAAAAAAACATATTCATATCTCCCTTAATGTATAAATATCTATTTTGGTTGCTCAAACTGATAAATATGAAAGTAAACTCCATATTTTATTTTGGAGCTAAAATATTGGTGATATGTTTTATCGGACTTTTTCCACTGTCTAGGGTGTATATCACACAACGTTTCGGGAGTTTTGATCTACTCTCGTCTTCAGGTGTTCCTGGTTAGTCCTGAGAAGATGCTCAAATAGCATTTTTGGTGGCAAAGAAACATATTTGGAGATCAAATCAATACTTCTTTGGTGCTCGTATAAGCACTACCCATTTTTAAATAGGCTATCCAAAGTATTACTGAGAAAATAACTCTGCAGCATTTATTTTCCTAGTGGTCACGTACCTACTCCCGCTTAAAGATTTTACTTCAATATGAAAACATCTGACGTCATGTGTAATTGTCAAACATAAATAAACATGGCTCCGAGACGAAGTGTCAAAAGTGGTAGTACTACAAATAACAATAATTATAACAATTTAACGTTAAGTGATGCTCTGTGCCCAATATGCAGAAGCATTCTAATACAGCCAGTGACACTCCCATGCAATCATGGTTTTTGTTCATCTTGTTTCGAAGGCACCGTTGCGAACGCAAATTTGGTCTGTCCGTTGTGTAGGGTGCGAATTGGTTCTTGGCTTAGAACATCTAAAAAAGACAATGGACTAGTCAACAGTATTCTTTGGGAAGCTGTACAGAGAATCTTTCCCGAAGAAGTGAAAAAGAAATTGGCGGGAGTTGAAGAATATCCTCAAGAAGGTTGGCTTTTGCTCAACCTAACCTAATTCTCAGCTGTCACTTTCTCTTGTTTTTAGATATTCCTAGGCGATTGACGGCTCCCGGAGAAATTCGGCGCGAATACGAAACGCAGAAGGCGAAAGAAGAGCTTGAATTACACAAGCAACGTGAAGCCGAAGCTAAAGCTAGTGAAGCATATATCAAGAAACTTAGAGAGCAGGAAGATTACGAAGAGTCAGTACGTGAAGAAAACTTGCGTTTAAGCGAGCAGGTGGCAAAGAAGCTAGCTCAGGAATATTGTTTTGATCCAGGACCTTCCAGCTCAAAGTTTAATGGACCACCACCTTCGAGTACCAAGAAGCAAGGCCCTATTGATAGGTTGTTAAAGAATATGAGCCAGAAAAAGCTTACAGTTACCTTACAACCTGGATCGGAAACTACTAAGAAAGAATATACATGTAAGATCTTGTGCCAAGATAAGAGTAAGGAAATTATAAATAGTAGCTTACCTGACAAGGCAGCTATGATAAACTGGAAAATTCAGGATAAGTTAAGGAAAATAGTTACGGAAGGTGAAGCTAGCGATAGCAATGATTCTATAGATTCAGAGTGTAGATATTTTAAACCCATAGAGCAAAGGTACATCCCCTTGTCTAGGAAAGTACCTATTATTAAAGTTCCTGCTTTGATTCGCACCGCAAATACTGTTATTATTGGGTAAGTTATACATTATACGTCAATAAAAAAAACATAATTAAATTGATTTCAGGCCTCCTAAAGGAGAAACAAAATTTACTCATGCAGCTCTAGGATCTGCTTTTGCAGTTGTTCAATTCATAGCACTTCCGCTTAACATTTCTGAGGAAAAGGAAACGATGGTAAAAAGTAAAGGTTTAGACCAGAAAAAATCACTCTCTTGTGATACAACTATAACTGAGCTGCTACCGATAGAAACGTTTGTGAAAAATATGGAGATACAAAGCCCTAAAAAGCAGACAAGAAGTAATAGACAAACTGCAGATATTCTGTACACTCCTACAAGTGGTGTGAAAAGGTATGGAATGTCAAATCGAAGTTCTGAAAAGGTTTTATCGAAGGGTGATGAGAAAACCCCCGATAAAATTTTGAATCCAAGTAGTTTGGTTAGTTATAACTCACCTTCAAAGAGAAAAAGATTGCGATCTACGCCACCAAAAGAGGACCACAGCTGTGTAAAACGAACCAGAATTTCTAATTCAGTAGTAAGCCCTCCTTTTTACGGTTTTGACAATAGAAATCTCAACGAGCTCAAAGCAAATACAAATGGTGCCATTATGTTGGAAAGTACTAATTTAAACAGTATAAATTCCAAATTAAACAACAGTAACAACAAGAATATGAAAAAGTTACAAGAGGAAGAAGATCTGAAACTTGCTAGGATGTTACACGAGGAATTGAACTACAGGGGTCGATACTCTAAAAGGAACAGTATTAGTGTACAGGTTAAAAATGGCAAGAAACCGACAACGCGACAAGTTACCTTGAAGGAAATTATATCACAAACTGTAAGCAAGATACCGTAATATTATTTTAATTGAACACTGAAAAATCAAAAAATTAATGTTAAGAATTCAACTATGCATAAATGTATTTGGTAAAGTAAGGATTTCATTGAAGTATTCTAACACTGTTACTGTAATGGATTCTAACAAGATTAAACATATTACTGCTTATACCTCGCTTCTAAAGGCCCTCATTAACAGCTTGGCGGGACTTTGTGAAGCTAATTAAAATAGTATTTTTAGTTTTAAGTATATACAGATACTGAGTTGATTTATTTTTGAATTGCTAATAGTAGTTATGTTAAAGTATATTTTGGTATAATGAGAAGATGTGATATAGATAGTGCGGTAAAATGTAAAATTATTTTGTTGATTGTAGAACCCGTTGGTCTTTTGATGTTTAATGTAGTTAGCTCTTTCTCATTTCTGATTTTAAGCTATGATTTATATATGAACTTTTAATAGGGATATTTATAATAGTGAGAATCGAATATTTGTAAAATTAAAAACACATTATGTACCACTTTTGTTGAAAAGAATTAGTGTTGGGCATTGTAGAAAATTTACATTTATTTCAAACTGCCTTTACTGTATTGTAAACATAAAGACGCCTGTAAACGCAAAAGAAATGTATATAAATTCTCACATTTTATTGCTTTAGCTGGCAGTGCCATAATGATTGTGTGTTTAGCTTTTGTTTATAACATTTTTCTATTGTTTAGCTTTAAGAATTATCTGACCTTTCGATATTGAAGTAAGTACCAATATTTGGTAATTTTTGAAGGATTCAGATATTCTATTGCCCAATTCCTGAAAAGTCTTGAATGTCAAATTAATAAAATTCGTGCGTTATACCTTTTTGCTTAATAACTTTTCTGAAATTTCTTGTGTCCTGTGTCTCCCTAAAATAGACGGGTGCTGTCTTCCTATATAGTATAGGCACTGTATTATGGCTTATTAAAAAAAATATTCTACTAGAATACATTGAAATATTTTTTAAATTTACACAAGAGTGGGTATTTCAGGACTGAACATTTACATCGGAAACCAAATTTGTGGTTATTGTTTCTCACCATCTAATCGTACAGAAGTGGTAATATTATCAATATCGAGAGAAAATTAAAGGGCGTAAGCTATATACACCAAAACAATGCATTTAGTAATTTTTAACAAGAAATATTTCGAAAAATACAGATTTCCAACCGCCTAGAAACGATTTCTAATTGCAATCTATATTTTTCAATATAAACAACTATTTCGTGTTAAGTATTATTGACATTCATTGCTTTTGGTATTTATACCATTACCATTTCTGTACTATTGAATGGCAAGCAGCAATTAACATAAGTGATTTCCAATATAACTACCTATTGATGAATTATTTCATATTAAGTAAACACTCTTATATTGACTGGTTTTGGTGGGATGTATTTATTCACTTGTCTCTATTCCCTCGTCTCCTTTGTATTACTTTAATTTTCAGTCATTAATGTGCGAATGTGTAGTAGAACACATTTTACAGCATAGATAACATTTTAAACAGATTTGTAAAAAAACTAGAAACGATTGCAAATCGGCACTTACGGGTGGTTACTGTTCTGCAACTTCATACTTCCACAAATGCCCATCACTGAAATACTACTGAGTTAAGCAACATCTTTTACTTTGAATATGCTACACATTTTATATTTTCTCAGTACTTTTATCACTTTAGTTTAAGAATGTGGATATTCCAACCCTGGACAACACGTAAAGAGTTTATACTACCGGGTGTCTTAAAATGAATTACATCTAGTATGCTTTGAATTTCCCATAATGCAATCTAAAATTTTACTTGAAATTGGCAAGACTGTAAGTCTATGCCAAATTCAAGGTTAGTAGGTTAGGTTTTGCGTCACTTTTGACACAGACTGGCGCAAAACCTACTTACCTCGAATTTGACATAGACTTACAGTGTTGCCAATATCAAGTAAAATTTTAGATTGCATTATGGGAAATTCAAAGCATACTAGATGTAATTCTTTTTAAGACACCCATATATTTAAGTTAATCTGCTGTGATAGCAGCTAGTTAGTATTTGTTTTTAATAATTGTTGTTTATAATTAATAGTTGTTTTTTTAAAGAGAATAAAAATTCAGTTACATACGAGGGTTTTTATTTGACAACAAATTTGACATTACATTTATTTCTGTTTGTTCCACTAGTTGTTCTTTTCTACTTAGCAGCCTTCTGTAAAAAAAAACTTGATTAGTTTCACATTGATTATGTCTTAAGGTCAGGGTAAGTAAAATAATCACTTTTTACATCTGATGACTAACACTCGGAGTTAAAAATTGCCATGGCTTATTTTAATCTGTTCTATTTTCAGGTGCTAACTTCAGCAGGTTTGTAGATTATACAGGGTCCGGCAATTAAGTGGGGTCGGAAAAAGGTATGAAAGTTCCATAAAAGTAGCATGTACGCAGTTGGTACACTATAGTAAAATACAGTGCCTTCAGAAGTGATCGAACATTTTTGAATGGTCATTATTTTGGTAAAGGCGCACTCCAACTCTGTATCCTGAATCCGGAGCAAGTTGAGCATTGTACCGCCAGATGCCAGCGCATAAAGCACCAGCCTCTACACCGCAAGGTAAACGAGGTTACAGATAATACATGCCATTTATGTTAACTAACATGTGAGCAAATGAAAATGAAATCAAGCTTGGCTTTGAAATATTTGTTTTATGAATAATATGTTGGTGGCACCGTACGTTTATGTCAAATTCCAGGTTAGCAGGTTAGGTTTTGTGTCAGTTTTGACACAAACTGACGCAAAACCTAACCTGCTAACATCGAATTTGAAATAGACTAACCTCGAATTTGACATAGACTTACGGTGTCACCAACATATTAACAATAGTAAATGTCAAAAAATTTCCACTTATAATCACAGTTAGGTTGGTCTACCTAAAAAAATTTCCAAGAAATTTTGTTGTTGCTTGGTTACGGCTCGTGAACTAATTTTCTATTGGTCTTTAATGAGTGTCGCACGATTTTCTTGCCAATCTTACAACTGAAGCTCTCAAATTTGTGCAGGACAGCGGTTTGATAGTATTATGCATGACTTGTGGTAACAACCGAGTGAATAGGAGTATGTAATGAATAACTCAAACACAAATTATAAAATAGTAAACCCCAAGTATACAGATTTACCCATATTTCTAATGTATGACACTGTGCATATTTTTAAAAACATTAGGAATAATTGGATTAATCAACATGATTATGATAAAACTTGAATTTTTCCAAATTTTATCAATAATAACACTGTACAAAAGGCATATTTTAGTGATATCCAAAAACTGTATGTCAATCTTGGTCATATATCCATATATATAATAGACTTGTCCGTCCGGGACGCTGTTTCAGCAGCCAAACCGTAAGAGATAGAGAAAAAAGTTATTTAAGTTATATGTTTGGAATGGTCAGGAACCGAATTTCAGTCTCTAACACTAATTATAATTCTAACTTTGTAGGTTAGATTCTAGGCAAATTTTATCAAGGCGAATGCGACTGGTAGTTTGCTACCAACAATGACGTCATATACGTACGTGTGGTGAATACGCGTTCTATTTACAAAACGGTCTTTTTTGTTTTATTAAATGAGACATTTGTCTCACTGGACTGCTAGTCTAAAATATTATCAATGGCCTGGAAACTCAATTTGAAAACAGTGTATCCTAGTAAATTGAATAGGCAAAAAGTCCTCCTAGTTGACAATCTGTTTCATGAAACCACAGTTGCAGCTTTAAAAGCTAGTGGATTCGACCGTCATTCAACAGCAATATTCTTAGAAATGATTAATAAATGGTGGTGCATTATGAATGTAAAAAGTGCACTAAAAAGTACATTCCAACGTAATGATAATCAAAAGCCTTTTACTGATGTTACTGATGAGCGACTAACATTTCTAGTTTCTTTTTGTAATTACGTACAACAGTGGAATAGTTTAAATTTAAAACATGGACATTTGACAACCGATACTTCATGTGCAATCATTCAATCAACAACTGTGTTAATAGAAATAATTAAATACTCCTTGGAAAAAATTAAACCAAAGTATGTACTGCCAGGGAAATTTCAACGTGATAACTTAGAAAAAAGATTTGGTAGATACAGGCAGCTTTCTGGGTGCTCCTATAATGTAACCTATCAGCAGGTTTTAGAACCAGAGAAAAAAATTCGAATTAAAAGCGTATTTAACTTGCATTCTTCAAAGTTCAAAGTTCAGATAAATTCAAGTATATTATATCACGAGTACAAGGAACCAGATGATGTAACTCAGGTAGATATAGCACCTTTCTACCTAATATTAGTCCAAGAAATTAATTAAAGTAATTTTGACATGTCTGCAGTTATTTATAGTCCAAGAGCCAGCAACGGATTTCTTACAGTATTTTTAACAAGCGTGCAACTGTTATGGAAGGTCCCTTTGAATATACTGAGAAGGGAACTCGAAGTCTGGCAAGCCAGCGGTGGTGGCTTTAGCCCCCTTGCGTCCCTGAAGGGTGAAAAAATAATAATAAAATAAAGTATAATAACAAGTCTGGCACTTTGCTATGTTAAAGGTAATCATATCTTATATAAGTACAAAAATTGACAAAAGCTTTGGCGGGTGGTAAGTTTACCCCAGATTCACATAAAGTTGCATAAGAAACTTAACCATTTATAGTAAAATGTTGGGCCTTACACGGTATCATCAGAACATCTTCAGTATGCTATATTTAAAAAGCCAGACCAAAATTGTGGTGGAAAAAGAGCGACAGATCATAAAACAGGTTCCACATAAGTGCGAGAGAGATAGCCATATACAGACGCGTGAGTGCGAGCGGGACAGACTTATGCAGGCGCCCAGATACAAGAGCGCGTATGGGGAATGTTCGCCATATTAGCAACTGTCTTTAATGATTTTGAATATTTTATTTTGTAACATTGACGTTTTTCAAGGTACTATGTCTATGTAAGAGGACTGACACTGTTTAAATACTCGCTGAAAATACATTTTTAAAATTATAACTTCTTCTTACTTCCTTTTACGATAAAGGAAGTATTGGATTCACCTCAAAAATTCGAAATTGAGTTTTCAACAGATCTTCACGTTTTAGAGTCCCCTGAACCCAGAAAACATATTTTTGTTCATTGGTCTGTGTGTCCGTCCGTCTGTGTATCTGTCTATGAAGAGAATATCTCAAAAACGAAAGGAGATAGATATGGCGTTGAAACTTCATATTTTGTGTACTATCTAGATGCGACAGAAAGTTTTCGAAGAAAATCGTATAACCAGAAGTACGGTGTTTACTCTTGTAATTTTTCAGCATTTGTCGATTTTTTCAAAAACGGCACTAACGATTTTTTCCAAACTTTACATTTTTAATGTGTACTAATGTGAGATAGGTGATTTCCCAGTTGAATACCTCTAAAATGGGCTTCTTTTGTTTTTTTTTCCATATTGTTTTATTAACTCCTATTTAAATAGGACACTCGGTATATTATTACATTTTTTAATTCAGCTTGAAGTTTTAAAGAAAATGTGTCTCTTGAATTAACGCTCTGTTTTGTACCGTTTTTGTAGAATTTGCAATGTTTGAAAAATTTTGACAAATGCTTAAAAATAAAAAATAAAATTTTTGGTTAATTATAAGATCACTGTAAAAGGAAGTTGTGTGCGTGTATCACACCAGATTTTTTCGTTATTTTCCTCAGTAAATTATGATCAATAATTAACTTAATAATTTGGTTTTCTATTTTTAACCCTCCGTCGGGCGCAGTCGGCCTGAGAGGCCAGCAAAACACTTAATTGGACGCCCCTCCTTTTCTGGTCGGCTCACTGTCTCCCCTCTCTTAATAGTTTCCTGCCCTGAGGTACTAAGTAGAATCCCTCTGCCCAGTTTACCGTGAATTTCGTCTGGACTGTATAGAACCTTTGTGGCTTGTGAGGCCGGTTGTGCCCAATTACGTTATTATTGCGAAGGTAAGTTTTTTCGAAATTTATTATTACCAATTGTTTATTTTGCTTAAAATAATCCAGTTTTCGTGAAAGTTAGTCGATGTCTAGATAAATAAGTGCTATTCCGATACTGGCCTTACAGGCCGAGTGCGCCTGATAACGTTACCTCGCTAACTAATTTAAGTTTTACTCCAGTTGGTTCCAGATTTCCTGCTGAAATGGCCAGGAAAGTGTATAGTTTCTCCAACCCCAATGATGTTGAGGAATTAAGACGCCTCCTTGAGAATGATACTGCTGATGATCCGGCTTTGAATGAGGATTTGGGCGAAGAAAGTGACATTGCTTCTCACGATGAGGTAGAAGAACGGGAAGAGGACTCAGAAACTGAGCAGGAAGATGATGGGACATTCGAGGAGGAGGAAGAAGAAGAAGAGCAGACGGATGATTTTTTCTCGGAAAAGATAAAAAGACAAAGTGGACCAAGAAGCCCAGTCCAGCGGCTTTTCGTCGTACACAAAGGCATAACATTATTACACATCTTCCAGGTGTAAAAGGAGTTGCTAAAAATGACCCAGAAATTCTGATATTGATTGTGAAATATACAAACCAATACATCGAATCCGTCAAAGCAAAATTCGCCAGAGAGAGGGATGCAAAAGAAACTGACGAGATTGAAATTAAGGCGTTCATAGGATTATTGTATCTGGCTGGTGCTTATAGAGCAAACCGTCAGAGTCTAGAAGAGCTATGGGGAACAGAAGGGGATGGAATTGAGAAATTTGGACTGGTAATGAATATAAAACGACTCAAGTTCCTCATACGATGTATTCGATTTGACGATCTCACAAGCCGAGCACAGCGAAAAGAATATGATCGACTTTGTCCAATCCGTGAAGTGTTCCAGAGTTTTGTTCAGAACTGCCAAAAAAACTACGTCCCTGGGGAAAATATCACAATTGATGAGATGCTGCCAGGATTCCGCGGGAAGTGTGCGTTCAGACAATATATACCCTCGAAACCTTCAAAATATGGTATAAAGTTATTTGCCCTAGTTGATGCCCGAATGGTATACACCTACAATATAGAAATATACCCAGGAAAACAGCCTGACGGCCCATTTTCAAATAGTAATAAGCCTAGTGAAGTGGTAAAACGAATGGCCTCGCCTCTTTTCGGTACAGGGCGCAACATAACCGCAGACAATTGGTTCACAGACATCGATCTGGTGAATGAGCTGAAAGAGAAGAAGCTGTCATATGTTGGAACGATAAGGAAAAATAAAAGAGGGTTACCACCGGATTTTGTAAATATACGAGGACGGGCTCAGTACAGCAGCAAGTTCGGCTTCAATAATGGTAACAGTCTAGTTTCCTATGTACCAAAGAAAGGAAAAAATGTTATTCTCATTTCATCACTCCGTGAAACTGATGCGATTGATGAATCTACAGGTGAAATGAAGAAGCCAGAAGTTATTACATTTTATAATTCCACCAAAGGGGGAGCAGACACAGTCGATCAAATGTCCTCAACTTTCAGTGTGAGCCGAAACACGAGACGTTGGCCAATGGTAATTTTTTTCGCATGTTTGAACGTGGCTGGCATAAATGCTCAAGTTATTTCAATGGGAAATGGCTTAGAACAGCTTAAGAGAAGAATTTTCCTGAAATCCTTGGCCCACCAACTTATGACCGGACAACTAGCACGGCGAAGCCTAAAAACAAGTGGAATGCCGAGTCAATTACAACTCCGCTTGAAAAGATTCTTACCACAGGAAGAACGTGAAAAATCCCCCCCTCCCCAACCTCCCAAAAGACGCAAGTGTGGTATGTGCATGTCTGAAAATAATTTCAGAAGAATGACAAATTATGAGTGTAGAAATTGTCAAGAACCGATCTGCCTCAGCCATGTAAATGCCTTGTGTAAGAGCTGCTATTCGGCTGCTGATTTGAAGAACTCTCAGTCCGTTTCTGCCTACGACAGTGACGATGAATGATGGATAAACATTATAAAAGACAATAAGTTAAATTTTTCGATAATTTTTCATTTTTATATCAATTGGTTCGCCCTGATTTGAAAAAGCTTGTGTCAAAGTAGAAATTTAATTTTTTAACTTAAAGTCTTTTCGTCCAATTTGATATATTTTTTTCCTTGGATCCAAGTATAGAGTACTCTACCGATATTGTACATTAAAATTGATAAGGGTGGAGATAGAAGTGGGTGGCCTCTCAGGCCGGGTGCGCCCGATTTTGTTTCAGTTACAGGTGCGCCCGATGGAGGGTTAAGGAAGTTTGAAATAACACGAAAACAAAATATTTTTTCTACTCCAGTAACTAAAATGGTACTTAACATACTAACATACACGTCGCTAAGTGACCTTTTAATCATGCCTTTATAACATATGACTAAAGAGCCTCTTAATTACGAGCTGAAGTTGGGAACGACGTTTTAGTCAAGTTAGGTTCAGACCAAGGTTTTTATATATGGAGAAAGGTTGCCGCAAACAGTGGAATATGGAGTGTGTCTCGGACAGGGGAAAGGGGAAGATAGCACATTGTGACGTAGTACGCAGTGTAGTGGGGAAATTCATTAGGTGGCGTAGCTTGTCGAATGTTGACAGTTACTTCGAACACCTAACCTGTACAATGTATAAATTTTATAATAAATAGTAGAATTTACCGTTTTTGATGTAAATAAAAATGCCGGGGCATTATTGTGCTGTCAAACACTGTACAAATAAATCTGCCAAGGTAGGTAACGCAGCAAATGTAGCGTAACGTAAATTGAAACAAGGTGTGCTAGAGGGATGATAATGAAAATATTAACCCAGCAATATCTTTTCATGCATTTCCGAAGGACAAAAACCTCAGAAGGACAGTTTGAAACGATGTTTAAAGCAGATTTTGTCATCAACCAGCTATGAAAAGACGACTTAAACCAGATGGTACGGCATAAATGTGAAGTAATGGTTTAATATTTATTATCTATGTAATTATAGCTGTTCCGCACAACGACTAAATTTAAAATTCCCGCCACATAAGCCCATTATGACGTCACAGCAATGGCAGTCACATGCTCCAACCTTCTCCATATATACAAACCTTGGGTTCAGACAGTATTTGCTTTATTAGCCACAGCCAAAACTAAAATCAAGTTAGTTTTCAACAGTCACTTTAACGTTTGTCAAGCATAATTTAACCTAATATAGTAAATGTCAAAATTTGAATGAAATAATATGATGTTATATTGTCTAAATTTGTGGTCGTAGAAAAAGTATAGTATGTAACCGTATGTAACACATTATAAAAACTCGTCTAGACACTCGTTTATTAAACACTCGCTGCGCTACGCTCCGCGCGTGCCTAAAATGACGTTTATAAAACTTGTTACATAATATACTATAATAAACGGATTCCGGCACAGGTGGGTTTTTTATTTAAATGTTTCGTGTATTTTTATAATAAAATTTTTAAATCATCTACACTGTTTAAATAGTTTCTTACAATATTAAAAGCAGTTTGGATATTTTTGAAATGTAAGAAAGCCAATTCTTAGACAGATCCGTTGCCACTTGCGAACGAAATTTGGGATTTTGGGGCGATCACATAATAGATAGAGCCGTAGTCCTGTTATTTTGGAACAATCAATTAATAGCCAGGCACCAAACGATATCGATGTTTTGGTACTGGATGAATTTTTCATATTGCACTTTTGAAAGACATTCCCAGGACATTTGGCAATATTTAAAAACGGTTACAAAATCAAGTGCATCCAGAATCGACGTTGTTTTCGATAAAAGAGTATACAAGTTCACAAAGACAAGGACACAATCTGCATTACACAATTTCCGGTGCTGATCAACCATTGGAGCTCAGAAATAATAAATTTAAAGATGCTTGGTTGAATTTCTTCATCATGCATTGCAGAACCAATGAAATGGCACCATTCATTGGCAGTAAAGTTATTCATTTGAGCTTTAAAAAATCTGGTGTGATCGTGTGATACACGAACACAACTTCCTTTTACAGTAATCTTATAATTAGCCAAAAAATTGATTTTGAATTTTTAAGCATTTGTCAAAAATTTTCAAAAATGCACTGTTCGTCTCCATGTTGTTTGTGGCCTGCCCTGTTTTCGTTTTCCTTGCGGATTCCAGTCCAATACCGTTACTGTGATGTCATCTTGATTCCTCCGTAGGGTATGTCCAATCCATCCCCACTTTCTTTTTAGGATTTCCTTGGAGATTTCAATTTGGTTTGTCATGCTCCAAAGTTCTTCGTTAGAAACCCTTTCTGGCCAGAAGATACAACAGATTCTTCTTAGACATCTATTAACAAATACTTGTAACTGGTTGGATACTGCTGCTGTTACCTTCCATGTCTCACAACCGTATAGCAACACTGACTTAACAATAGAGTTAAAGATACGCAGGTTAGTACTTCTAAGTATGTAAGACGAAGACCATATTTTTGAAAGCATTCCGAAAGCCTGCTGTCCCTTTTTAATTCTACATTGGATGTCGTCCTCAGTGCCTCCCTTGGCAGTAATAATACACCCTAGATAACAGAACTTGTCAACATTTTCTATTGCTTCCCCATCGATATAGAAATTATTGCGATTGTTGGTGCATATACGTAATACTTTTGTTTTATTGATGTTAATTTTGAGTCCCATGCGTGTTGCTTGCGTATTTAGTTCTTGGAGTTTTCCGTCCATATCTGCATATGTATGTGACAACAAACATATTTTATCCGCGTAGTCCAGATCTTCTAGACGGTTTTGTAAATCCCAAACAATTCCTCTATTCTTATTGGTGCATACTGTATTCATGACCCAATCCAGAGTGATATTAAATAGAATAGGAGATAGGGGGCATCCTTGCTTAACTCCATTTTTGACATAAATTTTATTGCTTGTTTTTCCTTTGTGTAGAATTTTACATGTCGCGTTTGTGTATAAGCTTTTGATGATGTTGATTAATTTATGCGGAACTCCTTTATTTTCCATAATATTCCATATGGCTTCTTGATTGATGCTGTCGAAAGCTCGTTTAAAGTCCACAAAAACTAGATACAGTGGGGAGTGCCATTCGGCGGACTGCTCGATTATTATTCGAAGAGTATTGATATGGTCAACGCAGGATCGTTGTGGTCTGAAACCTGCTTGTTCTTTTTTGTTTGGATTCAATATGCTCTGAGATGCGATTGAGCATTAGTATTGCCAGTAGTTTGTTTATCGAGTTTAATAGCGTGATGCCTCTCCAGTTGCTACAGTGACTGAGATGACCCTTTTTTGGTAGCTTTATGATCAGCCCGTCTTTCCATTCATCCGGAATTTGTTCCGTTTCCCAAACATTCCTAATAATAGGATACAGTCGGCAATAAGATCTGGGTCAATTTTAAGAATTTCAGGTGGCAAATTGTCAATACCTGCCGCCTTCCCTGAATTAAGCTGCATAATACAGTTTTTTATTTCTTTTTGGTTGGGAATATCTACATTTATTCTAAACTGACGGGGTTCTTCGTGTCTAACTTGGTCTTCTTGTTCTGGTTCTCTTCCCAAGATTTCGCGATAGTATTCCTCCCACCTAGTGATTTGTTCCTCTTCTGTGGTAAGTAGATTACCTTCCTTATCTCTAATGTGGTTGTTAGTCGCCTGCCCTTTGTTAGCTAGCCGTTTTGTAATTTGGTAGAGTTCTTTAACGTTATTTCGTTCTGCAGCTAGTTCTGCTCTACTAGCAGTATCGTCATACCACTTTCTTTTGTCAGATCTGGCTCTTCTTTTCACTGCTCTGTTTAGTTTGTTGTATTCCGTCATTAGAGCTGTTTGATTGGGATCAGACTGGAGGTTGTTGATTCTCGCTTTGCTTTTCCGCCTCTGTGAGATTAGGTTCCACGTGTTATCGGATATCCATGGTTTTCTATTCTTATCTTTTATTCCTAGTATAGTTTCAGTTTTCTGTAACAGGAAGTCTGTAACTTTATTCCAGCGCGAGTCTACTGGTTCATTTCTGATTTGAATTATCTCTGGGTCGTTGTTAATTACTTCTTTGATTTTGTCGTGAACAGCTGGGTTATTTAGTTTGTCAAGGGCAAATTTCTTACGTTTCGCTGCAGCTAGTTTGATTCTTATTGTACATGTTAACAGATGATGGTCACTCGTACATCCAGGAATGAACTGTGCCATTTTCTGCTATATGCTATGTGGTCGATTTGGTTGTTTGTTCTTCCATCTGGTGATACCCAAGTAGTCTTATGGGTATCTTTATGTGGAAAGACTGTTCCTCCTATAACTAGGTCGAAATTTGAGCATAATTCTACAAACATCTCACCATTTTCGTTTCGTCGGCCTACTCCATGTTTCCCAACACTGGGCTCGTTATCATCTGTTGTATTCCCGACTTTAGCATTTAGGTCACCCATGAGGATTTTTATGTCAGCATTACTTATCTTCATTAGAGTGTTTGTTAGTTGTTGGTAGAAATTATCTTTTGCTTCTTGTGGTGAGGTGTTAGTTGGAGCATAGCACTGAATTATGGATAAGTTTCTAGCTCTTGTGCTGAATTTTGCTACCGTTATCCTATCTGATACAGGGTACCAGCTTATAAGTGACTTCTTAATATGTTTGCTAAATAAAAGACCTACTCCGCTCTCTCAATGTTCTGACTGCTCTTTACATGAATAGATTAGGTAGTCGCCATTATCTAGGCTGAAATCGCCACTGCCGGCCCATCTAACCTCACATAGACCCAACACCAGTACATTGTATTTGTTCATCTCTTGGTCAACTTTTGCTAGTGTACTTGGTTGGTTGCTGCATAGTGCGAACATTCCATGTGCCAACACGTACCGCCTTTTTCATGCCAATTTCCACCATCGGTTGATCCGTCCGACTGTAATTCGTTTCAGTTTCTAAGTGAGTATTTAAACAGTGTTAATCATTTTACATGAATATAGTACCTTGAAAAACTTCAATGTTACAAAATAAAATATTTAAAAATCATTAAAGACAGTTGCCAAAATGATTAACTAATGCGCATCGACGATCATTCCCCATACACGCTCTTGTACCTTGGCGTCTGTATAAGGCTATCTTTCTCACACTTATGTGGAACCTGTTTTATGGTCTTTCGCTCTTTTTCCACCACAATTTTGGTCTGGCTTTTTAAATATAGCATACTGAAGATGTTCTGATGATACCGTGTAAGGCTCAACTTTGTTATTTTACTGTAAATAGTTAAGTTTCTTATGCAACTTTATGCGAATCTGGGGTAAACTTACCACCCGCGAAAGCGTCTGTCAATTTTGTTACTTACATAAGATATGATTAACATTAACATAGCAAAACGGCAAACGCGTGATTATACGTTTTTTTATTATTTTTTTTCCACCTTCAAGGACGCAAGGGGGCTAAAACCAACACCGCAGGCTTGCCAGACTTCGGGTTCGCTTCTCAGTATATTCAAAGGGACCTTCCATAACAGTTACACGCTTGTTAAAAATACTATAAGCAAACCCGTTGCTGGCTCTTGGACTATTATGTTAGTGGATGAGCAGTTCGAAAAACTATGCAAAATATCGAATGTATTTTATGTAGAGAACATTTGTATGAAAACTCGGCTGACAATCAGTATTTTCAAGAATTACACCGCGGTGGTCTTATAGTTCCTTCTGAAAAGTTGATGTTTCTTTCAAATTCTGGACAGGGCTAGGTGATATTTGCAATCATAAATTTACATCAATGTTAACACATTTGCTATCCACATTTTCAAATATATTGCTAAATAATTTTATAAAACAAAATAAAAGCCAAGCGTATGCGTGTGCTAAACTAGCAATGAGAAAAACAGAAAAGAAAGCACATACAAAAAATAGTAGATTATGTTATTAGGAGTAAAAGTGATACTTTATGTATTTATTTAGCCGAACGTTAGTGAGGCAAATAATTCAGCTAAGCCACATAAAGTCACTTTTACTCCGAATAACATATACTATTTTATCCGCAAACGTATTCAGGTAAATTTCATTAATATAAATTTTAAAAAAAGGATGCATCGGCCGGGAATCGAACCCAGGCCACCCGCGTGGCAGGCGAGTACTGTACCCCTGCGCCAACCTCTGTTGTCCAAATAACGCGCTACTGTAATGATATATGAACATACTGAATCACCCGAGCTAATAGCACACGGCCACAGCAGCTGTCACACCATAACCCAGCGACAGATGATCCGATCCGTTGATTAAAGGTTTATTTAAATTAAAACTTTTTCGTACTCTTTTTGAAAATAAAAACTGGCCTACGATCTAAGTCTTTTGCAAACTTTTAAGCCATCATACAATTTAATCGGTCCAGTATCTTCGGAGGAGATAGCAAACAAACATAGAAAGAAAGAAAGAGAGGAACGATTTTGTGTGCTTAGGCAGATAAAGTGACACTTTTGACAAATAAGTTGTCACTTTTGTGACGTTTGCGGATAAAAAAAATTATTCAATATAGAAAACTTGAGAGTAAACCTTGGTCACAAATAATGTGCATGTAAAAGGCAAGTTAATAATAATGCAAATTTAATCTAGTAAGACATTAAAATTTAAGTAAGAGTTTATTTTGTTGTATAAGTTTGTTTAATAAAGAGATTTAAAAAGATTATGCTTTTTAAACCATTTCCCGAATATATCCAGTGGCCTCCACTTGACAATTAAATGCAGTGTTGCCACATCAGTGCTCCGGCTTGTAACTATAGAAGGTTGTGCCATATGCCAATCCGAAGGCGACATGGAGAAAGGCACGATCCTCAATTTTTTGGCCGGTGCGTCGAACTGTGGAGATTATGGTATGAGCTTCTATGGCTCATGGGAGTAGGTCTCCTTTGGTGTTTATCCGAGGCACTATGACAGCTCAGCGGTACATTGAGGAAGTGATAGAACTTAATGTCCTTCTCTTCTTGAGGTGGCTGGAAAACACGCTTTTCCAGCAGGATAATGCCGGCCCCCATGTTGCAAGAGCTTCTTTAAACTTCTTTCAAGAAGCCCACGTTAGCCAACTGCCATGGCCACCTAGATTTTCTGACTTGTCACCACTTTAAACTTCTTTCAAGAAGCCCACGTTAGCCAACTGCCATGGCCACCTAGATTTTCTGACTTGTCACCAATCGAGCATGTGTGGGATATGCCGCGGAGGAGATTGAGGAACCTAGCTAACCCTCCGCAGACACTGGAAGCTCTCCGACACGCATTGCAATTTAATCAATTATCTATTAGTAGCTCAACATTTCTGCCAAGTTTGGTTGAGAAATTCCCACCCTTTCTTAGTTAGAAATTTCCATGTCACGGAGTGTAATTAATTGATTTCTCAAGCTGGATCAAATACTTTTTTATGTTATTAGCTTGACGTATGATTATTATCTTTCATGGCAACTTCAGACATTCAAGCTTATAATTTATATTTAAATAATGTGAATATTTAAAAATCATTTGAGCAAATATCCACTTATGATTCATAAATAATGCGGGAAGCTTCAAGGAGCAATTCCTTGCCGAAAATGTGTTTGCTAAAACGTTCCTTTTGAAGTTTACAACAGTAAAATGAGGTATTCATTTTATTTCTCAAACTTGGAGAAATGTGAGAGAATGAGGTTTAGTAAAAGTTTTTTACTTATTGAAAGGTTTCCTATAGTAATATTTTCATTCATCTCCTATCTTCACAAGGGGCTGAAAATTGCAACCCCTGTTGGCTTTTTCAGACCTTTTTGGAGGGTTGCAATTTTACAATGTAAAAAATTCCCTTTGAAAGCTTAATTTAATTAAAAACTTTTTCATTCTTTAATTTTTCCCGCAAAACCTACAGTTTTCGAGCATATAAACATAAAATATGTGATCATGCACTACAGTGCAATCAACAAAGACAATGCGATCTAGTCAGGAATAGCAGAGCGATGGACTTGGAACATATTAATTTTTTTCTTCTCAAAACGTATATACTCGAATCTAATCTCTATTGATGTCCGTGTACACATTTTCAATCAGCTAAAAATGATTATAAGAACTAGCTGACTGTAGTTATAGTAATCACCTTTTTGTTCTGTGAATTTATTTCTTCAATAGTGTGTAAATAAATATTCACAAGTAATTACACAAGAGTTGATTTTTTAACCGCATATAGTTGCCTTTCTAACGAAAATTGGGTTACCAGGAAAAGTGGCAAGTGTTTTTGTGTTTTCACAAACGTTGAGATGTGTGATATGCATTTCGTTTACAGTTTTGCCAAAGGTAATTCATTAATAGCCAAGCATCTTTATGAAGGAAGATATCCCAACCTTGTAATCCCGCATCATACGATATTTGCCAATCTCCATCAGCGTCTCAGTGAAAGTGGAAGTTTTAAAAAACTTACGGCTGAAAACGGATGACCTTATGCAGTTGTCGAGTTCTAACAGGTGTTCAACGAAATTGAGGAATGTCTTACAAGTACCAGAAAAATTGCTGCAACCCTAAATATTAGCCAGCCAACAGTTTTGAGGATACTGAAGAATCAGCATTTGTACCCATATCATATCCAACAGGTGCATGCACTTTTAGGGGGTAATTTCCTGCAAAGAATGGCTGTGTATCGATGGATGCAAGAGAGAATGAAACAAAATCCTCAGTTTTTAGCATAAATCTTCTTCACTGATGAGGCTAATTTCTTCAACGCTACAATAATGAATTTCCACTATATGTAATTACATATGGGCTGATGACAACTCGCATGCAGTATTAGAAAGCCGCCATGAACACCAATTTTCACTTAATGTGTGGGTTGGAATTCTTAGAGATCACTTGATTGGCCCATACTTTTTACCAGCGAGGCTAACTGGAGAAGTTTATCGTCATTTTCTTGAAGAGGAGTTCCCCATCGATTGAAAGACATCCAAATAATTTTATGCATGATAGCGCTCCAGCACATATTTGGATGTTGTGTATCTAAATCGTTGGATGTATTATTATAGTCTTTTCTCTGAGGTTACCTTAAACATCTGGTTTATACGACCCTAATTGAAACAGTCAAGGAATTAAGGAATCGCATTGTCCCATCTTGTTAAGCAATTCAATACATCCAAGGCATTTTTGAACTTGTTTGCCACTCAATGTGTCTCAGGATAGAAGCATGCATTGCAGTTGGAGGTGGTCTTGAATTTAATTCAACTGATTCACGAACATTTGTTAGATTCCATTACTTTTCATTAAATTAATTTTCTTGTATTTTCTTCATAAATTCAATGAAACAATTTTCGTTAGTGGAATACTGTAGGTTGTGCGGGAAAAAATTAAAAAATAAATTAAGCTCTAAAGGGGAATTTTTTAAATTGTAAAATGTCAACTCTCTGAAAAATACTGATGAAAAAACCAACAGGGTCGCAATTTTCAGCCCCTTGTGAAGATAGATGATTGAAAATATAATCATTTTAATAACCAAAAAAACATCTACTAAACGTCATTCTCCTACATTTATCAAAGTTTGAAAAATAATATGAAAACTTAATTTTGCCGTTCCCCTTTAGCGGGGTTCAATGTTGAATGGAGCCATTTTAGGGAAAAAATTTATATAAAGCGCCCCCCTTTAATTTTCACACGCCCTTTGAAGTTTTTCACCTTATTTATGAATACCCTGTATATATTTGGGACCGGAAGAACGAGCTCTTCAAAGATTTAAAAACCAATATTAGTGCTATCTTCGTATGTAGTGCAACATACTAAATATTTTATCAAATAATACATATCATCTGGTGCTTATACTAATTTGTTTTCTCTTGTTTAAGGTTCATTCAAAAATTTTTTTAGGAGTTTTGTTTGCTTATCGGACAAGCTTGACTATGTGAATTACGCTCAGTGCCAATAAGTTCAAATAATCAATGCACTTTGACTGTTAGTGGTCATCCTTAGGAGTTACATTAAATTTTTATTTTAATAAAATTTTATTGTTTTTTTTTCGGACTTTTTCCGCTGCCTCGGGTGTTTATCACACGATGTTTCGGGAGTTTTTGATCTACTTCCGTCTTCAAGTGTTCCTGGTTAGTCCTGAGCAGGACCGATTTTTGTACGTCTTTTCACGTACACTCGTGCCTATCCCTTCTCAGGACTAACCAGGAACACCTGAGGACGGGAGTAGATCAAAAACTCCCGAAACGTCGTGTGATAAACACCCGAGACAGTGGAAAAACTTCGACAAAACATCTCATAATAGACCACTCATTCAGAGAACAAAATTTTATTCTGTTTTCACAATTTAATTTGATGTTTCCCATTCCACTTGAAAACTTGCACACCCTGTATTTTGGAAACAAAGCCGTTTAGCCCTAAAGATCAAATAAACTTTTCTTTATGAAATAATCACATCGTTAAGGTTCACCTTTCAAGATAAAATACTTTGTAAAAGGTTCCCTTAGCAAACATCAAAAAATGATTATTTTAGTTACCCTACTTTAAAAATAATATATCGTAACACAAGTGAGGAAAGGGCTATTGCAAAACCAGTACAAAAGTTGGAGCATGAGCAATAGTTGACGCTCTAATTGTACGTGTTTTGCAAGGACTCTTTCCATATGTATTTTACATACTAGTTTTTCCAACGTCACACTAGGGACTAAAAGTTAATAGTAAGTTCTACCGAGAGATCAAATAAACTTATAATTAGAGTCGCCTGTGTTTGACTGTACTGAAGTGTATTGTTGGCGTCACTATAAGTCTATATTACAGTGCCCTGATAGAGACAGTGGCGACAATAGGCAGAATTTGCCACAAAATGGCGGCCAATGGCCTACTAACTTTAATAAATTGAACGTTTTTGAATGGTCATGGTTACACAACGTATAAATAATATGTTGGTGGCACTGTAAGTCTATTTCAAATTTGAGGTTATCAGGTTAGGTAACCTGCTAACCTCAATTTGGTATAAACAAACAAAAGCATCAACAGCCGATTCGAGCAACCAATAAAAAGAATACACTCTATGGTCGCCACTGTCTCATATAAAGTCACTGTAGTCTATATCAAATTCGAGGTTATCAGG
Source organism: Agriotes lineatus (assembly GCA_940337035.1). Classification (NCBI taxonomy): domain Eukaryota; kingdom Metazoa; phylum Arthropoda; class Insecta; order Coleoptera; family Elateridae; genus Agriotes; species Agriotes lineatus. The sequence continues at coordinate 59,752,562 of OW679198.1, forward strand.
TTAGGTTTGCTGCTAACCTTGAATATGTAATAGACTGTCAGTGCCATTTCTACTTCCCTCACTAGCGAAGTAAATGGTTTACCTTCATTAGTTGTAATGCAAACATCTACCTTCTTCGCTCAACTGAGTAACGGAAATGTAATTTTCAGAGTTGACGTTGGAAAAAATTGTTTCTATACATAAAATAAGCAAGAAGTGAAGAAAAATGGTAACACAGTTCGGAAGTTAAACAGATAGTATGGAAAAAAGGAACATGAAGGAATAGAGGAGAATAAATCGCATAGAGGGAAAGTTAGGAAAAAGTGAACAGGAAAAAAAAATTTAGTGAAAGCATGCAGCTGAAGGAAAAACACAGTACAGAAAGGATATGTTGAATGCATGCTAGAGAAGTTAGGGATGTAGGGAGAACTGAAGTAACATGAAAAACAGATGAAAGAGAGCAAATGAGTAAACACAATCACAACATAAACACCAAAATAAATTAATAAAGAAAGTTAAGGGAAAGAGGAAAAATTATGAATATTGGGATTAATTGGAAAAGGTATGATTAGCATTGGGGAAAAAAATTCTTCCATTTATATATGCCAGTAAACGAAGTACCGACACAGGGTAAAAATATCAAAAGCAAACTCTAGCAAGACAACGGTTAATAAATATGGAAAACAGTGCTGTTATCAGCTTTGCTATTATTACTGCAGGGGCATCAGGCTCTATTCTTGAAGGAGGTTTAAGTCTTAAGACTCCATGGTTGCCAAAACCGGTTGCAAATTAATAAAATATGGTAGATAACAGTTAGCAGACAGAGTATACATGTGATAAGAATGACATAAGAAACGAAAAAATGCCAATGAGCTGTAAACAATTCAACAATTCAGGAAGAGATGGGAGGCAAAAATAGAAGATGTGAACTGCAAAAACAATGGTTGCAAGATGTGATGGATGATCTTGAAGAACTAAAAGTGGCGAGATTTAGTAGCAAACAGTCGGATGGAGAAAGGGTGTTGAAAAAGCCAAGGACCGCAAAGACCTGCAGTGCTATTATGATATATACCGTGTATATAACCTGACTGCGCAACATAGGAAATCCCATGTTAAATTTTTAATGTTAAAATATTGGCTGCCCTATTAATCCTAGAGCCAAAGTTTTAGGGATTACTTTAGTCTGTCCAGTACAATTATTATTAACTTAATTCCAAACCTTAATAACAAAAATAGGAGCTTCCATGGAAATTGAGCCGTGTTGTTTTAGCCGGCAAACATCACTAAAAATTCAAATGATTGTTATTACCAAGCTAATACATTTCATATAGAAATTATAGCTCTTCTACTAAATAGAACTCAAGGGGGATTAGTTCTTTTGCTTCATGATGATTGGTGTGATTTTGCCTGGTAAACTATTTTTCTCGATTCTTTTCGGTTTGCTATTTGATTCTTCCACTGTTTCACCTTTCATTCTGTAATGTTGTCTTCTACTTGCTCTTTCCATCTGCACTTTGGTCTTCTTTTGGGTCTGTTATACAGAGCGATCAAAAGTAACATTGATCACGGGAACTCAAGAAAAAATACTGTCTAAAGTGTACTTTATGGAACTAAATACATTTGAACTACAATTAACTGAATTATTAGTTAGTGTGACTTTAACATAGCTAACAAGCTAGACAAATATTGAAAAATATGTTATTTAAACCAAATTTATACATTAAATTGATATATAACATTAGAATAACAATGGGATAAGTTACACAAGATATTGAAAGTAAATTTTAAACTTAAAAAAATTGACAATTCTATTCTTTGTACAACTACAGGGTCCGGCAAAAACACCTCCCCTATTTGGAGAGGCCAATGGGTGAGCTGTGGTGGGGATAAGGCTGTGGAGGGGGTACCGATCTATAGCGTTTTTAGTGAGCGCAATTACTTGGCTTGGTCATCAACGTGCTTTTATTGTAGAGGAGATTCTTTGTAATGGTAGTTCTGTGATTACTCTTCTTGTGCAGTGACATTTGCTGGCCCCCGAGGTACACTTAATTTGACGCCTTGTGATTTTTTCCTTTGGGGACACTTGAAGACACAAGGGTACAAACATAACCCTAGGACCCTGGAAACTCTGGTAATCACCCAGAAAGTTGCTGCCCTTCCGCCAGAAATTACACGAAGAACACAACTTCCGGGAAAGGCTTCGCAGTATGTCAATAATGGAGGCTGCCATTTACCTGACATAATTTTTAAAACACGCTGATGTAAAATGGCACAGTATGTGTGATTCACAAATAAAAATATTTTTTCTGTATCTTTCTTTGTTTGATTGCAAGTACCTTTTGCAATAGGGGAGATCATTTTGTCGGACCCTGTAGTTTTGAGTCAGCTTTTTCTCATGAATTTGCAGTTTGATTAAATGAATCAAGCAAATGAAAGAAAAAGAGACTTTTAAAACGTGTTGTATAAACTGTTCAATAGTTATTTGCCAGATAGGAGGCCATGTTAGGGTGATGAATTTCACCCTGTAAATATGCTGTCAGTCATTAACAAAAGTTAGGTTATGCTCATTTTATATAAAATGATAATTTTATGTTAATGTACAAAACGTGGTTGCCAGATTTGGTTTTGGATTTTGTGCCACTTTTAGTATTGGTTAAGATAAATTTCATGAAAGACAAATTGCTGATTCTGAATACGTTTCATACTTTGTTGAGTAGGCATAATGGTATAATGAAAGTAGTTTTTTCATTGTAATTATAAATTGTATACAAAAATATTTAAATATTACAATTTATGTATTTTTTCAGTATAAATAAAGCTTTTAAAGCCACTTTAGGCCAATTGCATAACAATGTGTCTCCATTGTCCCTTATTGATGATTTTATTTCTCCAGTCTTCTATTCCTTTCCTTGCTATGTCTTCTATTACTGCCTCCTTCCACCTATTCGTTGGTCGCTTCTTCTTCTAGTTTCTTGCGCTCTGCCTTCCAATACTATCTTAGTAGCTCTTCCATCTGGCATTCTCCATATATGCCCAAACCATCTTAACCTTCGAGCTTTAATGAAGTCTACTATATTTGGCTCTCCATACGTCTTTTGTACCTCTTCGTTTGTAAGTCTTCTCCAACCATCATCCGTCCGAGTCCCTCCAAATATTTTTCTCCGCATTTTTCTCTCCCACCTACTTATCGTATCTTGGTCTGCCACATTCATCGTCCATGTTTCACATGCGTACGTAGCTGTGGGTCGAATTACAGTCTTATAAGTCGTAGTTTTGCATTTCGCGACATTTGTCTTAAGGACATTATACTATTTAACGCGCCCGGACATCTCGTAGCTTTTATCAACCTTGATTTAATTCCTTGTGTGTAATTTAAGTTTTCAGAGATTAATGTTCCTAAGAAAGTAAACTCCTTAACTTGTTCTATTCTCAAATCTTAATATTACGCCATTATTATTGATTTCTTTATTTTTTCCATTAGGTACTTCTTTGTTAAAGCTGCTGAATATTGTCCAGTGGAAGTTGAAGAATGGATTTTTTTAAAATATGGCCACAGAAGAAAATCACAGGGAGTTAAGTTACAAGACCTCGGGGGCCACACTGTAGACATGTTTTGACTAATAACTCTGTTTTTGTAAAACTCTTTAAGTAAATTTATGCCCCATCTTATTGAAAGTACGTAACCCGTTTGTAATTCATTGTCACGTAACTCTTCAAAAAACGGCGACAAAATTTCAGTATGATATGGTTGGGCATTTAGAAAACCTAAAATTTTAACTATTAAAATAAAATTTAATCGTTTTACTGCACTCAATTTCCTTAAAAAAATATAGGACCTATAACTCTTCTTTTACTAATTGCAGCCCAAACTCCGATTTTTTGTGGGTGAAGCGGTTCTTCAACATAAAAATTGGGATTCTCAGCACTCCACATCCTCATACTTAGTGAATTAATATAGCCAGATAAATAGAAGTATGCCTCATCAGTAAAGAAAGTTTTCTCAAACGCATTATCGTTATTTCCTAAATTATTGATAAACCAGTTACAAAATTCCAATCTAACCGGAGGATCGTTTGGCAGCAGTTCCTGATACACTTGCAACCGGTAAGAAAAATAATGCAAATTGCTTCTTAATATCCTATGAGATGTTGAATATGAAACATTTAATTGCTGTCCTAAATGGCGAACAGATACGTGTGGTTGTTCTTGCACAATTTGTCTCGCATTGTTAACTACTTCTTCAGTGCGTATGTTGCAAATAGTATGTATCATTTTTAGGTCGTGGGCCAAAAGGTTTAATTTCAAAATTGTTCCGCCCCATAATATTTCTAATAGTTCTTTCAGATATCTAAAACAGTACAAAGCCGAAAATTAAAGCAACAATTAAGTTTTATGCATAAATACTTGCATCCCAAAAGTCACTAAGCCGAGCAAAGATTTCAGTTTCACTGAGGTCGGGCCTGTCAGCTTTATAATGCCTGTAAGCCTTTGTAATTTGTAGTTTTGTGTCACCTTTAATGACTTTTGGCATATTTACTTTAGTACTACAATTTGTTTGACAGATAGATATCCATGACGGCGATGTCCATACATATTATGCCTAGTAGCAAACAAAGTATGAAAGGACTGGCAACATTGCATGTTTAACCTCAAAATGTCAAATTAGACACTTTCGTGAGCCTCCTGTACATAACAGCTGCTTCTGACAAAGTGTCAGAAAGAGTTTCTAGGGAGTTTTAGTTTTATTAAACATAAAAACAAAATTCCATGTCTACCTACTTGGCAAATAACTATTGAACGGTTTATACATGTAGTTTTCTTGCATACTCGAAATGTAGTCGAAAAGGACTTTGGAATTTGTAACTGTCAAATTGACAACTCACAATTTCAATAAAATAGTTTAAAAAAGTGTACTTTTTCTAATGATTTTTCGTTAAAAAAAAGATACCTACCTTGTTTACGACTTTTTGTTTAAAAAAGACGACTTTGTGATCCCTATGCAAAAAATAAACATGCTACAAATTAGACAAGTTTTATTGTTTTCAATGGCTCCCGCAAGTTTATTTTTGGTCTCCCTGTACATTGGAACCTATTGTGTAACACATCTTAAAGCTGTCTTCTCCTGACTTCTGTATATATGCCTATAACATCTAATTATCATCGCTTTTATAACTCTCTTATATTTTCTTTATCCAATATCTCTTCAACTTCACGATTCATTAACTGCCTATACACATTTTTACTTATTTTCTTTAGTCTTATTATTATTCTTATGGTTTTCCTTTTTATCATTTTAAGTTTTTCTTCTTCTTTTTCAGTCATTATCATTGTTTCTATTGCATATGTTGGTCTTGTAAATTCTTGTTTTGGTCTTTTTATTTAACTTCTAATTTTTCAACACTTGTTTATTACAATAAAATTTCCTATTATATCATTTCATTATCATCTCGTATATCTTGCTTTTCATTTTTCCTGTTTACCGTTATTCCCAAATACTTTAATGTTTCCACTTCTTTAAATGTGTGGGTACCACATATAAAATTCAGATTTGCTTTTTAAGTTCCCTCTTGTTTCTTGAAATAATTGCTACGTTGTCTGCGTATGCTACGACTTGTGTTAAGTTTTCATTGATTGTTCCTATGCCTTCTATTTTTTTTTATTTCCATGTCCATTAATACAGTGAAGAGTAGTGATGCCTTACTGCTTTTTTTACTTGTATTTTCTTTGTTGTTCCTTGTCCCCATGGCTATGACTGCATTATATTCTTTCATCGTAATTTTTATCATTTCTCTGTTTTTCTTTGGTATTTCGATATTTTTCATATGTTTCATTAATTGCTCTTTCTTCAGTTGGTCGAATGCCTGCTTGAAATCTATAAATATTATTTGTCTTAATATGTGGATTGCATCAACCATTGATCTTCCTTTTTTACCACCATTTTGATAGTCACCTAGAGCGTTTTCTGTGTATTTTTGTAGCCTTTCTTTTATTATAATCATTAGTACCTATTTTATGATACATTGAGTAATATGCCCCTGTAATTATTACAATTTGACATATCTTCTTTGCTTGGTATTGGCATTACAATACCCGTTGTCCATTCTTCTGTAATCATCTCTTCTTTCCAGATTCTTAGTATCATTTTAAATATTTTCTTATATAGTTCTTCCCCACCTTCTTTTATTAAGTCCGCTGTTATACTGTCACTTACAATAACTTCTTTTATATGATGGTTCTTCTGTGCTTACATCTTCCTCATCTTCCGTTTCTATATTGCTTTCATCTTCCTTGTCCTTATATAATTCTTCTAAGTGCTTCTTCTAGCACTCTTCTTTGATACTAACTATTGCTATTTTTCATTTTTCTTTTCTCATATATCTGCATAACGATTTATTATTATTTTCCTGCACTTCTTTTCTATTTCACTCAATTCTCTTTCTATCGATTGTTCTATTTTTTACATAGTTTTATAGTTTCTCTTCTGTTTTCCCTATAGGCATTCTTATATTCTTCCTTTTGTGTTTAAGCCATTTCGTTCTTGCTTCGTTTTTTCTTTCTATTGCTCGCATGCATTCTTGATCAAATCAATCTTTATTTTGTTGCTTTATGTTATATCCTAATTTTTTCTCCTGCTTCGTTTATACTATCTTTGATAATTTTTTCGTTTCCTCTTGTTCTAATTTTTTAGGTCCCATTCTCTTTTTACTATTTTTTAATATTTTAATCCCTTTGAGCTTATTTTACATTTAGCTATTACCAGAATGTGGTCCGAGTCGATATTGGCTCCTCTCTAAGCTCCTGTATCTTTTACCACCATAATGTCTCTTTCCTTTACTAATATATGGTGTATTTGATTACCTATGTCTGGTGTCATTCACGTGATTTAATGAATCTTGTTATGCATGAATTATAGTAATACTGGTAACACCGGCAACGTTCAATTTCCACGGCAGCTCCTATGTTTTTTTATTAAGGTTTAATTGAATATTTTCCACTCTTCTGCTTTGTAGAAAAACTTTGAAAGTAAGATAATAATTGTACTGGACAGACTAAAGCACTTCCTAAAACTTTTGAATTACACTTTGGGTCTAGGTTTAATAGGAGAGCCACGAGCCAATATTTTAGCATTAAAAATTTAACAAACGATTTCTGATGTTGCACTGTCAGCGTAACACATAATATACAAAATGGGCATGTTTATTGCACAGTCTAACTGACATTGGGAGCACTTACATCTTTCATACAGATGCCCTGAAAATATAGCTATAAAAAAACGTAAGTGACTATTGCTTCATACTGGCAACAACAGGGGTCATTGGTTTATTTTCATTAGTAATATAACAAGAGCGAGACATACTTACCGATAATTTTGCACACACCAAGGGTCGAGTGCTGGTTGCAATGAAAACTGTCCCGAGGACAGGTTTCTAACGGCAACCATCGCGATGACTCTTGGCACAGGCGAATTTATATGTAAGTGTGTCGCCCGCGTTTATATTTTGAAGATTATTTCACAAAACCCGTATACGAATTATGATTTAAAATTGATCTAATAATGCCAAAAAACTCAAATTGCTTGTTTCTTGTTTCTAATTATGACACCATCCAAGGGGTCGATAATTAGCACTAGGGAGCTTATCGGTTGATAAGTTTCCCTAGGGAGCATATCAAGTAATCAGTTCAGGATTGGTCGATTTTCAAAAAATGCATGGTTCTCATTGGATGATATCAGTCATGTGTAATAATTATTAACAGTTTTGTAGTTTTTCTATGGTTGATAATACCTAGGAAATGAACAATAATACTTTTGCAAAATATGTGACGTTATACCATAACATTTATTATGAGTGAGCCTATATTTGGAGATAATAAAAACTTACTACAATCTTGTATAAATAAATTTTTCCTAAAAATGGATAAGTGAGGGTACCACGTATGTCGGAATTTCTTTGGGAGTTACTAGTTAGTCAGGGAGAATTTAAAGTGAAGATCCGGCGAGCCCAAGCCAAAATTATTCGACAATACGGCGTCTTAGTCATGTGGTTGGAAAAAAAGTTTTAAATTTGCAACTCTTCAATTAAGTTTGAAGTAAATTTTTAGAAACTCCCGCATACATTTAACAAAATGTTCAGTAAATTTCATGTTCAGTAAAGTTATAGAAAATATTCAGCAATTTTGTGTTCTCTTTTCAATAATTTTTCTTTAAATATTCAATAAGTTTCTGTTAAATTAACGGCAAACCGGCAGCAATTTTTTGGTAGTTATTTAGTAAGTTTTTAGAAAATTTTAACCAAGTTTGCACCTATTTTTATTAAATTTGCATCAAATTTTCAATAAATTTTTGATATTATATCGTACTAGTCATATAATAACGGCACAAAGTTAATCAAATAATCCAGACGCTTTGGCGTTATTCGTTATGCTTCCCAACAAGCTCTCATTTTTTATAATTGTACCAATAATAATATAACAATCAATTTTGTAAGCGAAATAAAAAGAATTCTTAAAAATAGAATTTACTTTGTGTGGTCGTTTAAAAAATAGTGTTCATAACTTGCTTAAAAGTGCAAATATCTGTGCTCGTGTTTTAGAACCACTCGGGCTTCGCTATGCTACGCCCCCTCATTTGTCTAATTAAGACTCGCATGATATTTGCTACTTTCCGCATGATATTTGCTACTTTCGACGCTCCTTATGAAAATAACTTATTTTAAATTGTGTAGGCATGCTGAAAGCATTTTAGCAAATGTCTACGGAACTGCACCATATCAATTAGACTTCAGCATTAAACATATCCATAAACTACGAACCGTGAATGTGAAAATAGAGAGAATGAATTAAGGTTATTAAAAATAAAACAGTTACAGATAACCTTCTTCTTCGGTAGAGGTTTGAACTTCGTTAGGAAAGGCTTGTTCCATGCTTCCGGTACATTGACCAGTAGGACATTCACAGGATGTGTCAGTAGGAATGGTATAGGTTTCAGTAATATTACATGTAGCATCACTTGCTATATCTGGCTCAGCAAAAATTACCTGTTCTACTTCTTCTGGTGGTTCTGCAACAGAAGATGTTGATGATTTACCTAAACTTTTCGCAGCATCCCAAGCCTCGGACAGGCTTCCTGGCAATTTAGGTAAAGAAGGAAGTTCTAATGGTGGATCATCTTTTTTAACTGCATAGCATACATAAGTATTTAACCAGTAAACAAGTTTTACAAAATGTATATACAACTTACATTTATCCTAAATTTTATACAATGATTGATTACATACCTCCATATACAAAGTTGTACAAAATTGTGGCATATCGTCTCGCTTCTACGATACCAATTTGTGAATACTGAGATGCTTCTTTTGGGTAGCAAATAGCAGCCATGCCCAGAGCCCCTACGGAGGCATACAATGTTCTTCTAAAGAACTTGCCTCGTAATCCGAAAATGAGGCCAGTGAGACCTCCCAATGCAACAGCGCCATATTTTGGGGTTGTATTTTCTTCTTCTTGCAAGTAATCGATCAAACCTATAATTTTTATTTATTGTAACTAAATTGTTCAGTGATATATTCATATTATACTATGTATTCAAAATGTGATACTAAATAAAGGGGATTTGATAACTTACATTCAGCATTTTCTAAACCTTCGTGGAAATATTCTTCACCGATTTGTGTTACAACTTTGACCTGGCCTATAAGACCAAAAATGCTTTTACGAATTTTGCCAAATGTCTGCTCAATTGCTCCAGGTTCTTGCGATGAACATACGTCGATTCTTGGTTTGACTGGCAGATCACGTGTATAAATTGGTAATTCACTAGGTTTGCACGTACAATCGTTCGATGAACTAGCCTTTTTCTTATGTTCCACCTCCACAATTGTGGCAGCAGGGATGAATATGGTTCTAAGTATCTAAAACAGTATTTGATGATGATATCACCTGTGGTGTATGACAAATATCTAGTGAGGTTATGTACAAAATAAATTAGTGATTTTTTCAATAGTTCATTACGGCTGCAAGCAATTTATATCAATTATTACTAGTTATTTGTCCATACCTTACTACTTATCATGTTTAATTTTTTTTAATTTCAAAGATTATATAAAGGCCAAAACTGTCATTCCCAGCTGTTTTTTGACAGCAAGGGATATTAAAATGCATAGGCGTGGAGTTGCTGTTGCTGTAGCTATAGGACCAAATGGCAGCAAATTTAATATTTAGATAATAGTTGATCCGTGGGTATGATTGCAAATCTGGGAAGTAATCAATATGAAAAATAGTTAGTTATAAAATGAAAAAAAAAAAACTAACCCAATAATATTTAAATCATTTAGTCAGTGGCGTAGAGTAGCGAAAGACCAATGCCGGATTTAGGTGTTTGGGGGCCTGGTACAGAAATTTTGTTGAGGCTTGAGGCCTCTACAACATCGACAGATGGACAACAAGCAAAGCGAGTTATTCACGACGACTGTGTTTAAAGTGAGTCTGGTTAAATGATTTTATTCCCAACCCTATATGTAATGTTAACATTCCTGACCTCATTTGAGTGGAGGAAGTTGTACATTTCAGCCCGCTACTTCCCGCACTCACTTCCCGCACTTGAGCGGGAAGTGAGTGCGGGAAGTACATTCCCGACCGCTGAGTAGGTAAGGACACTCGTCGATCCATTCATGCGCGTCACAACCTGACGTATCATAATATAATAATTTTTCCAATTATTCTTTAGAATAAAGTGGTTGCGAATAAAATAGTATACAAACCTCTACAGGAAGTTTCCTTAGTCTCGAGATAATAGCTTATTTCGACGCTTCGCGTCTCAATCAGCTAACTAATCTCTCGACAGTAATTAAACACTTCCCATCTCGGGCTGTAATGTACTATATCTGCCGTTCGTCAGCGGCAGATATTATTATTAGCCGCTTGGCAATAAAGTGACAGTTTAGCATCATCAATCCAGCAGTATAATGCCATATTTTACTGCCGTTTGAAGAAAAAATATTTTATCTTTATCGGTGTTGTTATAGCCTCTTAAACAAATTAATTTTAGTATCGTTAAGAGCTTCATTACCGCACTCTTTTTATATAAAAAAAAACATTAAACCAGAATGTATTCATGAAGATAAAATATTGAACAATACACGTTTGCTTATGGCACTTAACGAGACTCGCTTGATTGCCGCAAAACTCGACTCACCGCCTCGTTTTGGCATTCAAATTCGTTTCGTTAAGATGCTCATAATCGTTAATATCTATTTTGTAATATCTACTTCTTAAAGGTTTGGTCAGTTCTATTGTATGGAATTGAAGCGTGGACACTGAAAACAAGCGCGATCAGGAAAATAAAAGCCTTTGAGATGTGGACATATAGACGTCTACTGAAGGTGCCCTGGACGGATAGGGTGACCAACGAAGAAATATTGAGAAGAATGCGAAAAGACTGTTTACAGTATTAAACAAAGGAGAACCGCATACCTCGGGAATATCATCGGAAATTAGAAATACAATCTTCTCCAAAAAATTGAAGGAAAAAGGGGAGTAGGCAGAAAGCAGATGTCCTAGGCTAAAAACATAAGACAGTGGACTGGTTTAAGATCAATAGGGGAACTAATCAACACCGCAAGAGACAAAGATAAATTTAGAAATGTGGTCGCTAACATCCAATCAAGATATCGGATAGGCAGTCTGAGAAGAGAAGAAAGGTTTCTTTAAGTACTGTTTACTACTACGTAAGCAGGCCGTAAAGTGTCCGTAAAGACCACGGCTTGCTGAAATGCATGCCAAACGTAAAAGTGACGTTTGTCACACAATTAAGCAGACGGTAGTAAAGACTAATTCATTAGCAACGTATATCTCAACTTTATTTCTCACAATTGCTGCAATTAATATTAATAGTGATTGGGCATTACTCTAGTTAAAATAGAATTTTGACTTAGGACGATCAGCATTCTCTGGCTTAATGTGCCTTGCACCTAGTGCACTCGAGCAAGGATTCACGCGATGGCCATGGCTTTTTGGTGGCTTGTGTTGTTTGAGTACCTTGAGAACGAGGATAGTTGGTAGATTTGGCCTTGTTGCTGTTTGTGCACCCATATTGACTAAAGTTTTGCAAAACATTACAGCTTGTATCATCAGAGTAAAAGTTGCTTTAAGAACTATTCGAGTAACCCCGAAAGCTTCAAACAATATATAGTGACTGGGAAATTAGAATAATCAGATATTTGTACACCACCAACAAATTTGGAAGAGATCATAGCAGATGACGCTTCAAAATAACACCAACCCTTTGGATTGACTGATTCGATTGATCAGCAACATTTGCATTGCAACTCTCAATTTCTTTCCCACAGAATCATCAATTTCTGCAGCTGACTTCCAACCTTCTTGTCGCTTGATCGTCAACGTACTAGCTCCATTGTCAGCCATCAACGTCGCAGAGGAACGCCGAAACGCATGACCAGTATACAGCATATAGGTGTGGTGTCTCCAATTGTAGGTAAGTAGCGATTTGCATGGTACGCCACCGACAGCATGAATGCCCACATGTTGGAAGATGCATTTACCATTTCGGTAGCCCAAAAAAAAAACGCTTGGTCTACAAACTTGCCGGTCTCGATACAGCTTATTTGCAATACAAACTGTATAGATGAAAGCCGCAACCATCATCTGTGACGGCGAAACATCGTGACATATGATTCTTTGTATCTTTAAACAAAATGATAGCATGCTTTCCAGTATCTTCTAGATCAATGGAAAGCAACGTCAGCTTTCTTAGACAATCCATATATGCCGAAGATTAAAATCACCTCTGCCAGCAGATGTACTTCTTCTGGAGCTTGCAATAGAAATTGCCTAACCTGTTGACGACTTCTTCTTCTTCTTCTTCTGGTGGGGCTTGTTGTAAGCTGCACTGAGACCTATTGGTCCATTGTGCTCCCACCTAATTTGTTATGGGTCTCTTTCGAAGAGACTGGTTTCCAACGCGAAGGAAAGAATCCTACCCATAGGAACGTCCCTTATCGCCTGGGGTTCCACCAGGCCGGCTCCAAAATGTTTATGTTTTAGTGTTAGGAGAGCTACACATTGACATAGAACATGGATTGAGGTTTCTTCCTCCAACTGGCACTTCCTGCAGGTGGCATCGTTTGCGTTGACGACTTACAATAATTGTAACAATAATAATTACGCAGAGTTTAGTCGTTTAGTCTCTATTATAGCTACTTTTTTCTCGGATGAGCATTAGGTATTTTAAACGGATAAGCAAGCGAGTGTTTTTTTTGTGCTATTATTTTAAGATTATAAAACACAGCATCGTGGCTTGGCTCGTTTTAGAATTATATGTCTAGAATTTTATCATAAAACGTAGCGATATACAGTTTCAAAATGTAAATATTAAATATTTTATAAAATTAGGTGCTATTTGTTTTAAAATTGATTTTACGTACCTCATAATAATATCTTCGATGCATGTTCTTGCATTTCAAACTAATTTACTATACGTTATGAATGACACTGACGTAGGAACTACAGAAAAGTCGAAATATAAAAACATTGCTACGAACTGTTGATTTTGACTGCATTGTATTTTGCCATGGAGATATTACTGCAACAGATTTTGTAGCTATATAACAAACAAGAAATCGTGGGAGAAAGGGCGAACGGTACATCAATTCACCCATTCATTACTTTTAACCTCTTTTTACTTTACGGTGTCGAGTACCATTAATAGTCAAAATTCGATTGCATTGATGTAATATGCTAAATTAATTTAACAGTTTATTGACGGTTGTCGCAAAATTTTACAATTATCAATTATAACATGTTTGTGGTGGCTTCTTGTAGGGTAGTACGTACGCTATGAAATAGGCTTGATAACTTGTTATTATTAACTACTCTACAGAACTCGACTGACACATGTCATATCTATAATAATGTTATTATATCAAAGTGCCCTGATACATAACTAGGCTACTATAGTCTCTCACGCGTATTTTGCTTCCAGGACGTAATCCTTAAGGTGCCTTGGAAGTTGATGAAGACGAGTTTATCTTCGTAAAACTAAGGGCTCAGGAACGTTCTGCGCTGTTTCGAGCAAGGCTGATTCTACCGGCCTCGGTAACGGTGGTGGTATATCAGCACTTTGGTAGTTAGTTTGTGTTTGAGAACGCATTATCACCAAAGGTTCCACCTTGAAGCCCTGGTCCGAACGGCTGAGCTCTGGCTGGCTGTCTTCAATAGGAGCAACATTGACTGTTTTTCTCTGTGGAACACAGGTTGATCGTAGCTGATTGATATGTCGCTTGAACACATATCCGTTATCAAGCTTGACTTGATAATACAATTGTCCAAACTTTTTAATTACCGTTCCAGGTCTCCATAGCTGCTTATTGTTGGCGAAGTACCTTGCTTGAACCCTTTCTCCCACGCTTAATTGTCGGGCAGCGGGAGTTGATTGTTTAGACTCCTGAAATTGAACTGGTTTGAGGGCATCCAGTGTGATCTTCTTTCTTCTTCTTCTTCTTCTTCTTCTTCTGGTGGGGCTTGTTGTACTGCACTGAGACCTATTGGTCCATTGTGCTCCCACCTAATTTGTTATGGGTCTCGTTCGAAGAGGCCGTTTTCAACGCGAAGGGAAGAATCCTACCCATAGGAACGTCCCTGGGGTTCCACCAGGCCGAATCCAAAATGTTTATGTCTCAGTGTTAGGAGAGCTACAAATTGACATAGAACATGAATTGAGGTTTCTTCCTCCAACTGGCACTTCCTGCAGGTGGCATCATTTACGATTCCAATTGTGAATAAGTGCTTCTGTAGGTGACCGGGTCCTGTTAATGGTTTAGTCCTGCATTTGGTAGAGCTCATTCGTAATTTGTATTGTTAGTACAGGCGCCAGGGAATTTTTACATGCAATTCTTGGTACCTGCATTTTGTGTTAATGGGTGGGTGGGGGGCTATGCTCTGAGTCTAATTTTAAGTTTTCGGATCGATCGGAGAAATTGTTTTTCCGCAATATCGGAAGAAGTGTTGAAAACGGTTTTTCAGCAATTTCTCGTTTCCTGTTGCTCTGGCACTGGAATTGCATCAGTACAAGTTTGTAGTTTATGAAATTCCCCACAACTTTTGGAAATGCCTTTTTCTCGTGCGCTCAACAATTTAAAAGTTGTTACCATATAAATCCAAGAAATTAAGGGTTGAAATGGGTTTTACGTAAATATATCGCTTTCGGTTAATCCTACGATAAAAAATACTCTTATATTTTTTGTAGAACAGCTAATTTTCATAAAATTTGTGTATGAGTATTTTTCCATTTGGACAATTATTTACCGTTCTACAGCGCCGCAAATGTCGCAAGTCACGTAAACCGTACATTTAGTGTGCACTTTCGAACGGCCCTGTTCCTTCGAGTGTGTCGCACCAACTGTTTTCCACACCACCTTTGAGGTACAGCTTGTGGCGCGTTTTCTTTTACGTGGTCTCCCCTATAGGCCTAATCCACGAAGTGTATTTCTACACTTCCCTTGGTCTTTTTAATGGGCCGTTTCTGCATCGTCAATTCCAATCATTGCAGAATTGTTGATTTTGTCGCCCTTGTTAAGTTGTGTTTCCGTTGAAACAAACTCGGGAAGAGAAAATATGTCATCGTCGCAGCTGGTGTGGTATTCGTCTTCAACTGTAGCAAGCATTCTGGAGATTTCTTGCACGTTCTCACAGAATTCCCCGGCGCATATGGAGCAAATGGCGGTGCACTTTAATCCCGCTTTGCGGCAGCCACAAGCCTTTCCACATTTGGTCTTACACCCGCATGAAATTAATTTAATTATTGCAGTAGGCGCGGGAGGCTCAGTGCTGGCACCGGTGTAAACGTACGGCCACGTTTCTTCCAGCCCCATCTTTCCGCGGGTAGAGTGTCATTTCCAAGCCAGGATTGAACTTGATGGTATGTCCGGAATGCTTGCATCCTGGCCGTGTCTTTTGTGGGTGGCAGGGATGCCAGAGTAAACGTTGACTTCGCAAGGGATTTCTCGAAGTGTTTGTATCGCAGCAAGTTGATTGACTTGTCTTTATGGATGTCTCCACCGTACAACGCAATAAAGAATTGCTCTCCCGCTAATGCGATGATATCCGCGTCTACATCTTTCTGTACAAAGTGATTCACTACAGATTCCAGGCTAGGTGTCTTTTTTAGGGTTTTAAGAAATTTCACTTTTCCCTTACCGTAAGCAGCCGATGTTGTGTCACAACCAGAAAATGCATGCAAAAACAAGATATGCTTTGATACAGCATCGCCGTGTTTCACGCATGATTTATCCTTCGTATTCAGTTTTCTGGGCTTGCAAAGAAAAACACACTACAGTCTAGATTCAAAAAATTAATCAAATAACAGAATAACCGAGTTGACTGTTTTTCACATGGTGAGTCGTGAATCGTTCATTTTGAATATAAATTTTTATTTTGTTTAAGTTTAGTGACACTCTACCCACGGGAATATGGGGCTGAGAGAAAAGTGACCGTACGTTTACACAGGTGTCTAGCACTGAGCCTCCCGCGCCTCTTGCAATAATAAAATTAATTTTATGCGGGTGCAAGACCAAATGTGGAAAGGCCTATGGCTGTCGCAAAGCGGGTTTAAAGTGCACCGTCATTTGCTTCCCGCCGGACAATCCTGTGAGAACGTGCAGGAATTCTCCAGAATGCTTACTACAGATGTTGACGAATATCACATCAATTACGACGACGACATATTTTCTCTTTCCGAGTTCTTTTCAAAGGAAACACAACTTGACAAGGGCGATAAAATCAACGATTCTGCAATGAGTGGGATCAACGATGCAGAACCCGGTTCATCAAAAAGACCATGGGAAGTGTGAGACTGTTAGAATAACACTTCGTGGAGTAGGCATATCGGGGAAACCACATAAAAAGACGCGCTACAAACTGTACCTCAAAGGAACAGGGCCGTTCGAAAGTGCACATTAAATGTACGGTTTAAGTGACTTGCGACATTTGCGGCGCTGTAGAACGGTAAATAATTGTCCAAATGGAAAAATACTCATACACAAATTTTATGCAAATTAGTTGTTCTACAAAAAATATAAGAGTATTTTTTATCGTAGGATTAACTGAAAGCGATATATTTACGTAAAACCAATTTCAACCCTTAATTTCTTGGCTTTATGGGGTAACAACTTTTGAATTGTTGAGCGCACGAGAAAAAGGTATTTCCAAAAGTTGTGAGGAATTTCATAAACTACAAACTTGTATTGATGCAATTTGAGCATCAGAGCAACAGGAAACGAGAAATTGCTAAAAAGCCGTTTTCAACACTTCTTCCGATATTGCGGAAAAACAATTTCTCCGATCGATCCGAAAACTTAAAGTTAGACTCAGAGCACAGCCCCCCACCCACCCATTAACCCAAAATGCAGGTACCAAGAATTGCACGTAAAGCCCTATTAACGATTTCCCTGGCGCCTGTACTATGTGGGAGTAAGGCACATATAAAAATTAATGGTATTATATCGGACTCTTGTCCAATCCAAAAATGAGTTGGCCAGGGATGTGTACTGTCGCCAATTCTGTTCAATATTTACACTGAATATGTAATGCGACTTGTGTTGGAGAACTGGGATGGTGGGATTATGGTGGGTGGTCAAAAAATATCTAACCTAAGGTTTGATGATGACACTACCTTGATAGCAAACAACCCAGAAGAACTTCAAACTGTATTGCAACGTCTTGAACAAATTAGCGATGAATATGGTTCAGCAATAAACTATCACAAAACCAAAGTAATTATTGTTGACAGGGAACATGACAACCATCCTGATATAAAACTTCTAGGGAAGTGTGAGGTTGTGTCTGAAATAATATACCTGGGAGCCCTTATTAACAACAGAGGCAATTGTGAGTATGAAATCCGACGTAGAATTCAGCTGGGTAGAATAGCTATGACGAAGCTGACAAAAATTTGGTCCGACCGTAACATGTTTAAGGAGACAAAAATTAAGCTCGTCAAAACACTTGTGTTCTCCATATTCATGTATGCCGCCGAGACATGGACCATAAAGGAACGTGACAAAAGAAGAATACACGCCTTTGAAATGTTTTGCTGGCGTAGAATGTTACGCATCCCATGGACTGCGCATAGAACAAATGCGTCGGTTTTTAGAAGAAATAAAGCCAAAAAAGCGCCTCTCAAGCATCGTGTGCACTAAGATGCTTCAATTCTTGGGCCATATTGCTAGAAAACTGACAACCTGGAAAAAACTATCATTCAAGGAAAACCCAATGGCAAAAGACGGAGAGGCAGATCCCCTAAACGATGGCTTGATATCACGCAGGCAGTATTAAACGAATCACCTTCAGTTGCCATGCAGACAGCTCAAGATCGACTGCAGTGAAAAACTCTTATTAACGGAAGGGTTGCAAATTGAATGCATAATGGACCACAACACATCAATGATGATGTAATGATGAGAGAGAGATAGTTACAACCAACTCCTAATATTTTAGTTAACTTTTTCCAACTGCTTCAATACAGAGTAGGTACTGAATAAAAGTTTCTGTTGGTGGTGCAGGAAATAATGGCAAAAGATATGTGTGTTTTGTGTTTTTTATTATATACCATGGAACTGTGGACAGAGTTAATAGCACCTGATTGGATATATAAATTTGACTTAAATTAGCCATTACACGTAGCATCCATATTGTGTTTTACGTTACAGCTTCTGTTAGAGAACGTGTCTTATTTGATGACGGAACATCAACAAAAGTTCAACTTTTTTGGTTTAGCACCCTATGGAAGGAAACAGCACAGTTGGTAGATTATTTCCGGAAATATTCCAAACATTTAAGCATACTGGGCCATAAATACCGCCACTACCTTAATGATTTTTTATGGCATTTATACATTTTACCTTTAATTTAATACCCAACAAAATCATATTTTAGTTTTTTAATAAAAAATTAAAGTCCACCATTTTGTATTCAATGACGGTTAATTATCACTTTATTTTATTAGATTATAACTTGCAGTCTATACAGTGATCGCCAAACAGTTGGCATCAAATGGGAAACATTATTAGTTAGAGGTGTTTGAAAAATTAAAACCCTGGCAATCGGAGGTGGTTGAAAAATATTCCAATTGGGCCAACAAAAGTTGTCACGTGACAGCCCGTTATCTGCTAAATTTTATATTTTTTGAGAAAAATGCATTTGTTAGCCAAGATAGAGAAAAAAATTACAAGAAAAATTAGTTTAAAATGTGATTTTATATCTAAATGCAAAACTCTGGCTCAAAATCTTGAAGAAAAAATAATAAATTTTTAGAACATGTAAACTGGATGTAGCATATGAACAAATGAAAACGAAATCAAGCTTGGCGTAGAAAAAATTAAGTCATGTTTTTAATTTAAATATGACAGTTATTATAATAGTAGAAGCATCAAGTCATTTAAATTATCAAATTTTTGAATTATACATGTTTAATCAATAAACAATTTTAGCAGTTCTTATAACTTAATACGTATTTATTGATGTAACATTGTTTAAGTGTTAGCTTTCATATTAATTTTCAAATAAAATTTAGAATTGACAGTTATTCAATGGTTTAGGTTATGTATGTGTATTCTTAAACATCAATATAGTGTGAATTAATTTCAAATCTAAGCTTGATTTCACTTTCGTTTGTAAAAGAACATTTACAGGATTCTTGTAACAGTAATTCATTAACAAGGACAGAGTAGAGTTTTTAGAAGCCATTTAAATAGATATTAATTATCATTGAAAAATATTTCTTCTAAAAAGCGCCTTGCATCAAAAACGTAAAAATTATGCGAACATATTACTTTGAGGTAAATAATAAAAATCTAAAGGAATAATTAATTAACAATATCTTTTATTTTTTTAAATTATAAATCTTTAAAGTCGTCACTTAACAAATTTAAATTTTAAAATTAAGTCTCGGTATGTGAAATCTTGAAAAATATTTAGAAAATTGAAAAATTTTGAGAAAGTTAAAGAAAAAAAATCCGTCTTTGCGGTTGTTCAGTTAGCTAAAACTAACACACAAAATCTCATTGAAATCTTCTTAATTTCCAAAAAATGGCACTTTGGAATTTTGACAATTTCGAAAAACGCCATTATCTTACTAAGTACAAATCACTCGGTATATCTGATAAGAGATAAATAGGTGTTTAAAGAAGCACAAATTATTGCCGTAAAGTTTTCTGAAAAGTCAAAAATACAAAATTTTCCCATTTGCTGCCGACGTTTTGGCGGGCACTGTATATGAGCGATATAGAACATGAAAATAGACATTCTGGTTTTCAAAACAATTTATTTTATGTATTTTAAATAATACGTTATCCCCAAATAGCCCCGTCCCTCATCCCAGTCGCGGGTCCCGGCATACGGAACAAAACGAGACCACCCCTAATACTAAATCACAAAAATGCACGGAATATAAAAAATTGTAGCTAGAACATCTACTATTAGATTAACGGTGTGTTATTTATGGTGGCAGCAATTGCTAGCTAAATTTATTAATGTTGTAATTTAAAAATAATTACTACAACACTTAACAACTTCAAAACAATTCTCGCGATTTGTTTGGCTGTAAATAAATATTACGCATCCTTAATTTTTACCATATCCACCACAGGATTCGGTGATTTGGTCTTTTTTGGCGTTTCGTCCAAGCCAACTAATTCGGCTTTTGGACATTTTCGGCGATATGCCCGCTCACAGGATTCGGCGTTTTGTCCACGATAACTAATTCGGCGATTTGTCCATTTTCAGCGACATGTCCACAGACAGAATTCGGCGTTTTGGGCATTTTCTGCGTTTTGTCCACGATAACTAATTCGGCGATTTGTCCATTTTCGGCGATATGTCCACCGAGAGAATTCTGCGTTTTGGGCATTTTCAGCATTTTGTCCACGGCAACTAATTCGGCGATTTGTCCATTTTCGGCTATATGTCCACCGACATAAATCAGCGTTTTGAACAAATTCGAGTGACGCCAACTTTCCGATCAATGTGGCGTCATTTTACACGGTTCGGCGGTTTGTCCATTTTCGTCGATATGTCCACCGACAGAATTCCGCGTTTTGGGCATTTTCGGCGTTTTGTTCACGATAACTAATTCGGCGATTTGTCCATTTTCGGCGATATGTCCACTGAGAGAATTCGGCGTTTTGGGCATTTTCGGCGTTTTGTCCACGCTAACGAATTCGGCGATTTGGGCACGATTCGGGGTTTTGGGCATAAAATAAGATTCGGCGTTTTGTCCATTCGGCGATATGTCCAGGTCCCTCGATAACACATGTCAACCTCAGGGAAAAAACATATTCATATGTCCCTTAATGCATAAATATCTATTATCTATCCTTGATGTTAAAGTGCTACTTTATCTACCCTTGCTGTTAAAGTAAAACTTGACCTTTTGTTTTGAGTTAATAAAAGCACACTTTAACATGTGCTATAAAAAAACAATATTGAAAGAGTAAGAATTGCCTTTGCGCGTTTCAACGATATTGCCTGGGTATAAAGTAGATCAGACTTGACAGCCCAAGATTTTTTTCTATGAAGCTAGTTGAAGAAGAAAGTTCCTTTTCATGCGTTTTAACAATATAGACAACTTAAAAAACTGCATTCATGCCAAAACTGAAGCTATACCCGACGAAATTCTGTGTAGTCATGGTAAACTTCACTAAACGACTTCGGGCTTGTATTGAAGAAAATGGTAGTCATTTGAAAGGTTTGCTAATAGATCAGAAAATCCAGCTGTTTATAGAACAAATTGTGATAAGAATAAGTAATGTGTTTTGTTTTTTTCAAAAGTTATGGCGTTTTGAATCTGGTGACATTATTCTGCCGAACCATGTTTTGAATGTAAAAATTTTTTGGGAACAATATTTTCGATGCTTTGTAGTGCACTGGTAAAGTCCAATAATATGAGCAACTTATTACTGTTATGTTTTTCTACAAATACTAGAGTATTTTTGATTGTTAACAGGTCTGTGTTGTAAATCGAACTAATTTCAGACAACAATGTTTGGTGTGTGTTTGGATTTTCACACGTGAAAGAATTTCTTATTTTATTTCCTTCTTTGGGTTAATCCGAATAGCTTCCGGAAGCTAATGTAGAATTTCGTTTAATTTGGTTTTAAAGAGCAGTGGATTTGCACTGCATTTGTTTTCTAGTTAATTGGATTTTATTATTGGAAGGGGGGGGGGGGGTATAACGTCGGTGTTAGGGAAGAGGAAAGTCGCTTGATTCGTAGATGTGGTATGTTTAGGGTTTCTAGCGTGTTATTTACTCAGACTAGAGTATAGTCAAGGCGGTCTATATTATTCCAGGCCTATAAAGTGATCTTTTGAATGACCTACTAAAATCTGGCAACATGGCTTCGCCAACCGTTAACAGAAAATGACTAGTTTTGCTAACTAAATGAACAATCTGTCAGTATACTGTGTCTGTCATTCTGATACGTGCAAGTTGAAATCATTGCTATTTAGCTCGTAGTACATAACCTTACCGTAATATTCGATTTAAAAATAATTGCTAATGGGTAAGTAGGTATCTAATTCGCAATTGCAAGTAAATCGCTAGGTACTAATTTTGATTTCATCTAAATCATAAATTTCTTCAAAATAACTTTCTTGGAAACTAGTGGTCGAAATAAGTCTCTTCATCTTATCAACCTTTATATCGGCTTTTTAAAAGTGCTTTTCACAAACAACACTAATCTTTCCAATCCGCCAGTTTTCTCAATTAAAACTTGTTACAATTTTTGTGCCACTTGTTGATTCGATGGAAGTTTGAACACGGTAATATATGGAGCAACTGATGAAGCGTAATTAATTTGACTTGCAGCTTGGTATGTGAACTGCCTGGTCGAAATAGTTTTTAAGGTCAAATATATTTAAATGTTTTTAAAACTTAGCTTAGCAGAAAATTTAGCATCAGAGCCAGTGTCATGGCATGGAACAATATAGACTGCCTTGGTATACTTAATTTCAAAACAATATAACTTCGAGCAGGCAATGATATCACATTTTTAATGGTCTAATCGTAAAACCGCTAGAAGTAATGTCACACGGACACACCTGTCAATTTGGTTAATATAAATGTGAATTTAGTTGATACCGCACAATGCACAAGGGGAAAGTTTTGCTTACTCAATTGAAAATTACGGATAGAATGTGTTTTGAAGCACTAACAGCTTTATCACAATCACAATCACAATCAGCCTATTTCATTCCATTTCTGAATGTAGGCCTTCCTCAATATGTGCCATTATTTACAGTTCTGGGCAATATTCATCAATTTTCTCCCCGCAATTGTTTCTATATTATCCCTCCATCTTATTTTTGGGCGGCTTCTGCTTCTTCCTCCTGTCCTCGGTCTCCACTGTAATATCCTGATTGTTCATCTATTGTCCGTAATCCTTGCCACATGTCCGGCCCAGTTCCACTTCGGTTATGCTGCCGCTTGTAACACATCTTGTACCTCTGTGTGTTGCCTTATCCAGTCGTTTCTTCTTCGATCTTTAAGGGTTATATTCAGTATCCGCCTTTCCATGGCTCGTTGTGTCGTCTGAAGTTTTTTAGCATTGCGTTTCGTTAAGCTCCAGGTTTCAGAGCCGTAGGTTAAGGTTGGGAGTATACACTGATTGAATAATTTACTTTTAAGTGCAACTGGTATATTAATTTGCATAATATATTTTAATCTTCCAAACGCTCTACATCCCAACCTTGTTCTTCGATTAATTTTCGGTGTCATATTATATTTAGATGTTTATTAACTGCCCTAAATATATATAATCATCTACAACTTCTAGTTCCTTGTTTTCCAACATTATATGAATTTCATCGTTGTTATTCGTGTTTGACATGATCTTTGTTTTTGTTTCGCTTATTTTTAAACCTACAGATTTTGATTGTTTGTTTAGGTCGTCTATCATTTCTTGTAATTCTTCGATATTACTGCTTAGCAGGACTATATCGGCTGCAAACCTTAAATGTAACAGCTCTAGCACTGCAATTATTAAGAAAGGAATTATGTGATTTTGACAACAGTGACTTTTGGTTTTTAGGTATGGCAAGATCTGTCTGCTGTACACTGTTAAAAATAGATAATCGTGGCCTGCTATAAGTTATATAAAATTGAAATTAATTATAACTTGTGACTGCCGGGGTCGGTAGCTCAGTGGTAAGCATCCTGACTACTGATCTAAGGGTCGCGAGTTCGATTCCCGGTCCCGGTGAGATTTTCAAAAATAAAAAAATTCAGATAAAAGCCTCTACAGAATGCCATCATTCGGAAGTGATGTAAAGCCGTGGGTCCCATGTTACTACGATGTGTAGCATGTAAAAGGTAACTTGCTAGGGTTGGAACTTCTTAGTCTCGGCAAAATTCTAAGTAGGACCATATGACCAAAAGCAGTCGGTGTCTAAGGTACCTGGTACTCTGCATGCCTAAACATTGTCCATTAACAAACAAACAAAACTTGTGACTGTTCGGCTGCTAGTTGATGATACGTATTTTGTAGTGAAGGGCAGCACATTTATCTCTTTGTTTTTTTTTTAAACTATCTTTTCAGTCCCTACCTTCAGAGATCTTCTGTTTTACATCTCTTCGTCCCTTATTTTTTGATAATGGTTTTGTGTTGGTACAGTTACTTTTGTTTTACTAAATAAGGCAAAATTTATACAAAAGTCATTTTTGTTGTTAAAGTTCTTACTATTAGGCGTGCGCATCGCTAAGTTTAAATATAAATTATGCAGCTTAAAGTAAGGAATTTACTTAATCAAAAGTTAAAAGACACCTTTATTGAGTGTTTCCATGAATTATGATATTTAGCCCCAAATCTGAATTATCGGCAATTAGAGGAAGAACTTTCGAATATATTTTCAGTGAGTTAAATTTTATTGTACCATGGTGGACAATAAATTTAGGCCGGAAAATCGAAATTGAGGTTAGTTGGACATAAGTACCGGGTGACCGTAAATAGTTGTGATTTTTTTCTTAGGTTGACACTGACACACTCTGACGCAAAACCTATCTTACTAACCTCGAATTTGACATAGACTTACAGTGCCACCAACATATTATTCTGTGGTATAATGTCACATTTTACTGACGTTTGAAGAATAGTAGTTTGCATAACAAGGCACTGAAGTTTAACTTTCTATCACGAATGTGGATTTAGTTGTCGAGGCCCGTAGGGCCGAGGCAAATAAACCACATGAGGGATAAAAAGGAACTTCAGTGTCGAGGTGTACACTATGTTGTATTTGAAATCGAGAAATCGTGAAATTACAACATTTTAACCAAATTTTGTAGGTTATGTTCGGTCGATTGACGTTTATCTGTCGCCTCGCCACCTGCAAAAAAGTCGTAAAACAATGGATTACTTCACTTCCGATTTCTCGTATTTTAATGATGATTTCGGCGTACTTCACTGCCGATTTCAAATAAAATGCATTTTTCTTCAAACGGCAGTAAAATATGGCATTATACTGCTGGATTGATGATGCTAAACTGTCACTTTATTGCCAAGCGGCAGATAATATTATCTGCCGCTGACGAATGCGAAATGCTTTTGCGTTCTCGAATGGGTATTTTGCCTCGCTAAAGCTCGGCAAAGTAACTTCCATTCTCGAACGCAAAAGTAGCATTTCGCATTCTAGATACAAAAATAGCCATTTATGGACGACATGTCTACAGATACGCATAAGAGAAGTATTTTATCTAAAACATCGATTTCAGTTAGACAATTAAAGAAACCGCGTATATTTTTCTTACGGACGCTAAATGCGTGTTATCCTATTCTGTTGAATTAGATAACGTTGGCAATCCATTCTTAGAGATGAAATCAGGAAGACGGACTACGTTGTCAAGTCATTTACTGTGAATTGGTTATACAGGGAGTTCAAAAATAAACTTGAGCCATTGAAAACAATAAAACTTGCCTAATCTGTAGCGTGCTTTTTGTTGACATAAAACTGTAATTTTTTTTAAGTTTAAAATTCATTTTCGACAAAAAAGAGCATTAATAACATGAGTAAATTAATAGTGTTTAATCCAAGCTCATATCTTCCATGAATATGTGTAAACAAATAAATACTGTTGAAGCTTTGATTTAAATTTTTCTCATTTCATTTTGTTATATTAGTAAATTTTTGTCCATCCAGCAATCAATGGATAATATTTTTTTAACAATTAGAATGTAATATAAGTCACAAAAAGCAATATTTGCTAACAACATTCTCTATATAAACGACGTAAATTGATTCATCAACATATTTTATTCAAATCAACTACTTTACTACAAAGTCTTCTGAACTATTTTATCTCGATTTTCACATTGGCGCGAAATAATTCATTTAATGCAATTTGTACAAGAGTGGTCCATTTTGTGTGTCGATTTAATTTTGAGGTTAGAAAATCCACATAAAAAAGTCACTTATAAAAATTGGAAAACCCTACTACTGGGTTACTTGCGTCGCCCTGAGTCGATTGACACCAAAATCAGCCAATTCGGTCCACGGGTTCGCTCTCAAAGTGGCGTCAAGCAAGCAAGCAAGCAAGCAATGAAAATTATTAAGTCGGATTGCCCACTATACAGGGTGCCCAAACTTAAATGTACCTACTCAGCTTTAAGCAGGTGAGTATGCAACGCACATTACACATAGTTTGTTGGTGGCACTGTAAGTCTATGTCAAAGTCGAGGTTAGCAGGTTGGGTTTTGCGTCAGTTTTGACCAAATGTAATGTGTGTTGCATACTCACCTGCTTAAAGCTGGGTACATTTAAGTTGGGCACCCTGAAAAGATCGTTTCGATGGGGTATAAGTAAACAAACAAATTTATGATACAAAAAATATATTTATGTAATATACACAAATACTTATGTAACACTGATATTTACAAGAGCTATAGAAGACAATTTATACATAATATTAACAAGTTAACGATGACTTGAGCCACTGAAAGAAAAAGCAATATTAATTATGATACTTTCAATATCGCTAAAATTATAATTACCTCGGCTAGACTGAGCTTGACATTTCCATTCTGTAGAGGGTCTTTCGATTCAAATATATCTAAAAGCAAAAATAAGTACCAAATTCTATAGAGTTTACACGAAAAACTCACTAAATGCAACTGTTAAATGTAATATGGCAGAAACGAAATCTCCAAATCGTAAAGTTCCATCCTTACGCATATATCGCAAAATCAGGATCGCTAAAACATCGCTGCTCAATTGGAATCCGACTTCTACGATGGCATCTCTTAATCGCTCAGCCTTTAAGATCCCTGTCTTTTCCTTAGTATGGTTCTTAAATGCAGTTTGCCAGTGCTTAAGGCTGCACATCAAATCCTTGAAGTCATTAAATTTTAGCCTTCCTGTGGCAGACGTCTGAAACAAGTTATTACATTTATTTTAAAAATATATAATCATATTTTAGCTGTATTTAACGAATAATAAATACTAATTAGATTTCTACATAAAAATAGTTCATCTATCTACTGATTTGAACTACCGGCTTTTAGTTTTACAAAGTTTGCTTAGCTCAATGAATATTTTAACTGGCTACTTATTTTACCATTGTGTTTATTATCAATGGTTTGAGGTGTCTGATCTGAAGAAACTTGCTATACCTAAGCATAACAATGATTTAATTTAATATCAAATTAACTTTTAGTCAAAACGCATAATAATACTACAATCGCTTAAATAATATTATCAACAATAATTGTATTGCCGTTTTTATGGATATGGCCGGTAATTGCTCACATGGCAAACTACTATTTAAATTAAATGTTGTGATTCCATACATGTAACCTGGTAATAGTTGTTGCGGTTACATAAAAATATAAACAGTTTCAGTTTTACTTTGTCAGAACAAGAGATGTGTGTTTCATTACTAAATTTAATGTAAATATAATGAAGACCTACAAGCTGTTATAGAACTACTGTGATATTATTGAATTTACAATTTCCAGAAGAATGAAAGAAAAAATATCTTATTCAAGATAATTATTAAAAACCTTGCTCGGTCTGGGAATCGAACTAGCGTCCCTTAACTCAGCAGTCAGAATTCTTAACCCCTGAACTATGCAGCAGAAAGGCTCTGGAGAAAATCTACTACATAATTTCTAGAGGTGATTTGTCATGAAAGATGCTGTGAAAATGCATAAGACGGATGCATAGTTTGTCTTAAAAGATATTTTTAAATTCAAAGAAAAAGTTAGCAGCCACTAAATTTCGTTCTATTGAAAAGCTCAAAGGAGGGTATCAAATGTAGTTGCTAAGCAACATTATAGTAGCGTAGCTCGTCTCTGACTTCTGAAGTTCGTTTTGCAACAAAACTATACGTTTGAGACCAACACAGCACAGGAATTTTCAATAGTAATAACCCAAGACATTGGGAAATTGTCTGGAATTTCTCAATGGGTGGGGTGGGGTGTTTTACAAGGTTAGGCCACTCCCTATAATATCAACCAATGAAAAACGGTAAAAATGCATAGTTACGCATGTGCTAACTTTTGATAATGTACATAGTAACGGTGATAATCATATACGATCTTGATTAATAACTGATAGTCAAATACCTTCACAAACATCTCGTTATCTGCTGAAAGTACAATCGTCATAGCAACCACACTAACTGTATCTTTAATATTTATAAATAAACTGTTCAACCGTTGTTTATTGAGTCGTGATATAATCTAGCCGAATGCAACTCGTGACTTCTTCATTATCAAATCATTTCTGTTTCCACTCGATATATCTCGTGTAAACAGAAATAGTTATTTGATAATCAAGAACCCACTAGTTGCATTACATCGTGTGTTCAAAAAAAAAAACTCATTTAGGGTAGGTCTTGGAAAGAAATATAGAAAATCTAGTCATGTCTTAGCTTAAGTCTGTAGGTGAATGCCAGATTGCAATTTGTTTATGAAAGCAACTGTCACTGTGACAGGTAAAAGGTTACACTGCATTACATTTTTAATTGTATCAAGCAAAAAGGAAAATAATTTGGCATGTACACAACAACAACGAGTGTAATAATCATAACGGTCAATAAAAATTGTTTTTGTTAAGGGTTTTGTATATTTTTAGAAAAATAATTTAAGGTCAAGATGTAATTTAGTTCTCTCTCACGTGGTAGTTCATTTGCACCAATGGGTATATCTCAAGTTACGGCAAACTTCAATTTGATCATGGCATGCTGCCAATGAGTTTTTTTTTTTTGAACACACTATATATTAGTATTTCCCAAATGAACGTTAGAAATGAACGTTAACATATTAGAAAATAGTTTTATCAAGATACCAACGTATAATACCGATAGCAACGACATATAATCAATTGACATCTAAAAATTATGCTGATAAGTTCTAACATATATTGCAAACCAATCCAATTTGATTATTTTTAATCACGTGAGTCAGTTTGACATATCCGCTCACACTTGAAGTGAGAACCACCCTAGGGTGATTTTTAATCATCATGGAATCTACCTAATTAAATTTCAGTAGTATCCTATGACAAGATGGTGGCATTGTAAATCTAAGTCAAATTCGAGGTTATCAGGTTAGGTTTTCCGTCAGTCTATGTCAAAACTGACGCAAAACCTAACCTGATAACCTCGAATTTGACATAGACTTACAGCGCCACCAACATAATATTATTATAATAAAGTGTCAAATTAATTTGTCAGAAAATGGTTAATTTATTTAGGAACTTATCTTCCCGAATTCACCGCGGCCAGTGATAAATCCTTATAATTTTGACAAATAATATCCCTCAAGTGCTTCGCCTCGGGTTGTTTCTAGGCAAGCACCTTCGGGTTGTTATTTGTCAAAATTATTGCGGGTGATTATCACTGCCCTTGGTAAATTATAGCTGATAATTTTTTCACGTGGTAAAATTACCGAGATAATTTTATAAATCGGTGCTTGATTTGTTAAATTTAAACAAATAATTTTTCATGTCAAATGCAGAACTGACACGGTACACTACATAACTCCCTGTTCGTGGTAAGCAATTGTTTTCGTCCAAAAGTTTCCATAATAACATTAATAACATAATACGTTTTGACAACCGCTGATATTTTGTGCCGAAACTACATTGAGAAATTTTCCACCATAAAATTTAACTCAATCAAATTTAATAAACTAAACAATTTATGTTTCATTAGTTTACAAGCTAAATAATGCTAATTTATTTTTTCTTGGTTTGCTATGGTTTTAGTTTAATTCTAGTTTCAAAAACTCGCCGAGAGGAGCAGTATTTATTCATATGGATAAAAATCGATTCATTTGATATATTTGAACATAGAGAAATTTATTTATGATTTTTCTATGCCTCTGAAGCACTTCTAACGTATTGATAAACTGTGATCTTTATTTATTGGCGAATTAGTAACGCTTAAAAATGAGGTTATATACATTTTGATCACAAAAAGAGGCGGCAGTAGCCAATTTAATATTAAGTTTTTGTTGTTTTATCAATGGCATGAGATTACTAGACAGCTTCACCATCAATGTATTGATTAAGTCTGAAAGATTCTTCACTCTGTGAGAGAGATTATACGCTAAAATGTATACAGTGTGACTCATAGAAGAGCCTGTTGTCTTAAAAATAGACAACCCAAAATACTAATCACAGTATACTGTGATACCTGTATTCATATTGCAGCTTGAATTACGGATACTTGACTAATGATTTTCAGATAGGTTTGATAGTTTAGCGGAGCCCATAAACCAGCAAGTGTCAAAGTCAATTATGTGTATTGCTTTACGAAAGGCGCTAAAGTGAAATTTCGGGATGCAGCAATTGTGCGCGTGCATTTTAGAAGTCGGTTTAACGTTAAGTTTGATTTTTGTCGTTATGCAAAGAATGTAACGAACGTTTTTAGCGTTGCGCTAAACGATATTTCTAAAAATGACAGTTCCCTTAACAGCAAGCATTTTGTATCAACACAACGGGACTTCCATCTACATTTTTTGCGTCATGGACTAGAGGAAAGTGAGAGCAAACCCTTCCCCGGCGAACAATGGATCGTAATTACGAACGGAAAAAATAGGATTCTTTTGCGAGGTTATAGCTCGTGCCCGGGCTGGACAATCGTATTGTATTAAAAGAATGGGGAATCCTTTGCCTTGCACAAGTAACCCATATAAACGTAGTTACTCTGGAACTTCAAGCATTGCATTTCCATCTGTCTTGCGTCACTCTGACCAAGACAAGAGCGCGGGTCAGATTCCTCAGCTTCTAATTACCTAGTTAGATTTCGACGTTCGTTATACCTAATTCGCTATTAGTAATTGTATTTTAAAACATATTGACGTGTTTGTAAGGTATGCTTGTAATTTGTGTTATAGCGTAAATAAAAAGAAAGGTTATTGTTTTCCACATTGGGCTATATCGTGTTGAACTAACCAAATTCCTAAAATAGTTTAAATAACGTAACTGGAATAATTTTCTAAAATAGTATATTACGTTACAAAATCGGTAAGTGCCTTAGAACAAGCCGAAACAAAGTTAGAGATACGAGTCTCAAAGGGCCGAGTTTTACTGGTTTTTGAGGCCTGTTCCAATAAGGCACTTAACTATCAAGTGTCCTATAACAACTAAAAATAGGTTGGAGCTCAAAAAATATATTTAAACTATTAGTTTTAAGGTTAAGTAATAAATAATAAATGCCATAAAATAACTTTCAATTAATCCACCAACAAGAAATTGCAATAGCCCGCGGTATGTATTTTGAGTTATGTATCTAGAATGTCAGAATCGTGAATCACCCTGTAGAATATGCAGTTCTACAACTCTTGCAAAAATGGCACTTCTGTAAACATTTTAATATATCCTTCGACGTTCCCTGAGTTGTTAATAATCTTAACTAATAAACTATGCAGACCCACATAAAAAACAGAATTTCAGGAAATTCAGGATATGTAGGTAGAAGTAGGTACATCCCAACTAGCACAATTAGTCACTGGAACGTATCCGTGACTATTGTATGAACTTTAAAGTAATTTGTCACTAGTCAGGGGTATGTAATTGAAAAGTTCCTATTACGTACACGCGACCAAAATGGGGAATAATTTTTGGTGAGTGCAAAGTTTAGACCACGTTCCTGGAACTTTTTCGGCTACGTTATAATAACATTGTAGATACGTAGCGGCTACATTGTGTTTTGGTAGCTGCGACGTTCAAATAACCTTACTACCCTTTTAGATTAATGTTACTTACTTTGCATTGGAACGGATTTTAGTATACGTATGCTCCATACTTCCCTGATATTTCTTTTTTCAGTTTTCCTAACTTAGAAACTGAATCGAATATTATAACAGTAATATTAAAGGGCAAAATTTGAACTAGTTCCCAATGGGGAAAATTATTTTTTAAGCTATTGTGCTTAGAAGGTTCATATGTTTTAATAAAGGCATCGTAAATTGTGTTCATAAAAATGTCGTATTTCGGAAAAATAACTTTGAAGTTGTTTTAACTAATACATATTGCTACTTGAGGATAGTGTGAAGAGAATTGCAAATGTCTAACTTTAAAGTGACCTTCTCCATAATAAACAGTTATTTTTAGTACAAAGCACCAAAAGGAACTGTGTAGCGTCATTTTAAAGTTCCGGCAGAGTTGTAACTACCACAATCTGCCTGTTCAAAGTTCCCGTTAAAGTCGTAGAACTTCGGTAAATTGTATCTTTTTCCTGACCACCCTTGCTTTTCTAAACAAACGTAATTATTTTTAAGAGTCACACTACGGAGTACTTTTCCATATCACTACACACAGCATAAAATTTCATCAATATTGGGTACTAGATAGTGAAGTTTACTTCATGGTCGATTTATGAGGTAACACGTAATTTATAATGATCGTGCACAGTAACATTCCATTCTGCAGGTAGCGGAAACGTTATTAGCACTAATACATATTAGTTACTTACAAGTCGTATGACTTTAAAGGGATAATCATGAAGGTCTCCAGAACATCGCGTTCAATAACGAAAATTTTGGGACACCCGTTATTAAAGCTACTTGAAAGTAGTTGCGCTTTTGAAAGCGCGTTTCAGTAGCATCAATTAGTCGCCGCTACCATCGTTAGCCACCTTAAAGTCCTTTAAACTTTAAAGTCGTCCTAAAGTTAACGACCACGTTTTTAATACCGCGAAAGCTACGTACAAGTCATATACAGCTACAAAGTAACCAGTAGCGGTAAAAGCTACGTGGCAGCAACTGTCGATTTATCAAATGAAGTTATTTACATATGAATAGTTTCAGTGGCGGGGCTACGTAATATTTACTCATTCGAGGTTCGTGTCTCAGTTACGGGTATTTTGGTGCTAGTTGGAATCTAACCTCAATGTTTATAATTTTCATTTCCGAATAAATGAATGGGTAATCAAATTTGTAATACTTTTATCAAAACAATAAGATACTTGAAGCGTGATAAAAATTGTCCATTCGAGATTTTCGTATATTTGCGAGGCCAGCAAAAAACTTCAATATTAAAAGGCAGATCTCAAGTAGGTATTGCATTTACTTTTGGTGGTAGATTTTAAAATATAGTTTTCAATTTAATTTCTAGTAATGCTTTAGGTCTTATCAAAAGAACATATAAAAATCACAAAATAAAGAAGATGCTTGAAAAATGAAATCATGACCTTTCTCTGATCCTTATATATTTTACCATACTAGCAATATAAAGGTCATTCATAAACTGTAAATTATGTCTAAAACCATCTATTTAATCTATAAAAGAACGCTTTGTTAGTAACTATACATTTTATTATTTCTTAAATATATAAATACTTACATCAAACGTCAAGATCACCTGCCTGCAGACTTCCATAGATGCACAACTTTTAATATAGTCGTTCGGTAAACAAGCATCAAGCAGCTCTTGTAATTCAAAAGCATTAACAGTCCTATGCTCATCTGCTAACTGCAAAAACACAGCTTCATACTGACTAAAACTCTTAACATCTAACACTGCCGGGGCTTTAACAATTGCAGATTTGATCAAAGACGGAACTGTATCTAACAACTTCAGTTTCAGGGGTTTATTTGAGTATACCCTCAGCGTAAATCCAGACTCTTGCCCAGGTTCAAAAGTCGTGGGCAAAATTAAATAACCTCCTTGCTCGAGCTGACATCTGTGGCTGACCTGTCTACTGTTGGTGTACTGCGAGTTCACCAATGATTTGTTCTTCTTGTAGAAGATCCGACCAAGCGTTTCCGTTGTACTTTTTGGTAGCGAATAAGCCGTGAACCCAATAACCTTGGGCTCCATGATGCTGTGCTGGTTGAGCGACACTATTACCTCCTCCATTTCACTGAGAATGAGATGCAGCTGCGGGTTTATGTGGAACGTGTCGGGGTTGTTTCGACAGCCCCCCGCTGTAACGCCTTTTTGCCAGTTTCCCTGAAAGAGCCTCATCTGCCACATGTATTTGTTGTGCAAACTGGGCTCGTCTCGACTAGTGTCACTATCCAGGTGCACGACTTCCAAATGTGTGAAGGTTTTGATGAAGTCTGAGTATGACATCCAGAATTCTCCCTCGGCAGTTCGTTGCTTGAGCCTCTCTTGTTCTGGGGGAGATATTTCCGACCATTCTTGAGAATCGCCGCTCCAAGATCCTGAATATTCTGGAGACAGACTTAACGGGTTTCTTAGTTTGACCAGTTGCACTGCTTCGCCACTGAATTTTTCCACCTAAAAATTTAGAAAGAGTAATTAGTGACTCGGAACGTGAAAGGTAAGTAAAGATATCTGTTTCTGTGGTTGTTAATTTAATGTCGTTACTAATCGTTTCTGAATTTTTTGGTGACTGTGTAACATGGAGAAGTTTGGTGTCTTTTTAAATAGTCTGTAAGTTATTTTCGGTAGCTATTCTTAAACTTGGATCCCATACTGAAAATAAGGTGGATCTATCGGACTCTTAAAAGCTGCTTATTGTCATCCGAAATTTTCTTTAAAAAATGTCGTATTCAAATCTATAATTTTATTAAATTAAAAAATATATATCAATATACCTGAATGGCCAACACAGAAGAACAAGAAGAAAAAAACTAAAGAGAAGATGAAGGAGACGAGAAAAATGCTCTCAGCTGCTCTTGTGCCCCTTTTTTATAACTTACCTTGGATGGCTCACACGTCTCCGACTAGCTCAATGTACGGTTTTTATTAGGGTTTAACCAATGTGGGCTTTTTAGTTCGCTTCACTTTCACATAAAGATAATAGTTCATTAATCAACAGAAATGGGCGCCATAACTTTATTATAAAGTGTTAATTTTAAGATGTTTACAATAATTGGGTATTCTTTCTTACAATTCACTGATTATATGTTATTTGTTAAGGTTTATGCCTTTTTAATTTTGACAATTGTTATGCAATTCCTTATTAATCCTAATTTACCCTGACAAGTTAGAATTTGTTCTAATTAAACGTCTGCATTAATTAATCTATAAGTATCCAGGAGATTTCTTATACATATTTAACTAATAACCTCTGAGTAGTAAGATGAAAATATAAAGAGCTCTCTATACCCTCGCATTTCTCATTAGAATTCCTTAATCACAATTAATGATCGGTGTTTAGTTTAGCTGATATCATTCCAGGGAGTATAAGAAAAATCCCGTATGATCAAAAGCTTGTTATTTGACAAGTGATTGAAATACTAACTTGACAGCTGCAAACCAATTCAAGTCCCATTCAGGATCAACACTAGGTAAGTAACAATTCTTTTACTTTGAAACTAATCTGTTATCGATTATCATTAAGGTTTATGCCCTTATTTAACTATATTCAAGCTATGACGTTTGTCTAATTCTAATTAACAATATCTAATTCTTTCAGGATTAACATACGGTTAATGCAGAGAACCATTGAATTCGGACCTCTTCATCTTCCAATATCAACAGAGAAGAACCCCTCATCTAACCAAAGAAATGGTCTTTGACTGGTGAGTGATTTCCTAACTTGTTATCAGTTTCTAACTAAGTTCTCCTTTCTCTCCTTATCAACTTGGAGCACATCAATACCCTCTTCCATGGTGAAGATATAATCAACCAGGAGATGCGAACTAGTGAAAAAGCCTAAGAGCTGGTAGCTATCGAGGAGTCTCTAAGAGCTGAATAAAGGAAAACCCTCTATTATGATTTGTATGTATTAGCTTGTTAGTTACCTACCAGTTAAGTAATAATTGCCCTTTTCAGAAAGAAAATGTTTGTGTGATTTATCCTATCTGCCTGAAAAATTATTATGTTTTAATAATATGCTGGATTGAGTAAATAAAGCCTTACTATTGTCTGCGTGTATCCTTTTTAAGCTAGGACTTTTAATTTGCTTCGCTTCTACACAGAGAAGCGTCCTTTTGCTTTTTCAACCAAAAAGGAAGTAGCAAATTTTGTTATTTATTGTTTTTAATAATTTAACCATGAGCCTCCTATTACGTCTGCTTTAGATTTATAAAAATGGTAGACAACCCCTTATACTGTTAATGCACTTTAAGTTGCCTATCTATTAAGTTTAACTAATACCGAACGGTATCATTGTAGAAGCTAAGATATGTACTGCTACACTCTACGTTATCTTCCTCTTATAAGATTGTTTTCAGAAATAATGTAAGTAGAAATGGACGTAATATTTCTCTAAATCCGAAATAAAAAATGCAAGAATAGAAGGTAAAATGTAATATGGACTGACTATTAACGCACAGGTCACACGATCATTTTGTTGCATCAAATTTGTTTGTCAAACACGTTCTCTGACGTCATAGAACAATTTTTGGTTTATTCTAACTGGGTGGTGACTCCATCAAACTTGCTGCATGCAGTTGTTTGAATTAGCTGTTGTTAGTGAAGCTAGGGTCTGCTTTCAAGACGCGAGTTGTTAATTATTAATGTGTATTTTTGTTGAAGAATGGAAGAACAAGTCATAATCCTTTCGTTGGTAGGTTTAGGTCTAGCGCTGTATAATAAGAAACAGCGAATATCTAGAAAAGCGTTGACCCGTTAAGTGACTACTATGGCGTATCAAGAACGAGGAATGTTATCACTGGTGCACAAAGAATTTAAATTTGAAAATGTTGGTAAATTTAAAAATTATTCGAAGATGGAAGAAGAAACTTAAATATAGTCACAAGAACAACACACTGCGCAGAATCGCGTCAGACAGTTGGACGTCCTATTTTTAGAGATGTTTGATAAACACGATTGGTGACGTCACAAATACGTTATCATTGGCGTTTGACAAACAAATTTGAAACACAAAGTGACCGTGTGACTTAATGGACCAAGTAAATAATTAAAAACATCAGAAGTAGATCTCGTTAGTATCGATATTATTGAGGCTGGTGACTGTGGTACGGACACCTTAAACGAATGCGAAAGAAAATATGGTCAAATGATTATCGGATAAATTGCTCCCTCCTCAAATAAAAAACGGGGACGATCGAACATAACATAAAGTAGAAGTGAAATGCATACGGCCATACAGAAAACTACGCACAAGAAAATGATTGGGAAGATCGAAAAGCATGGAGATTGGAATGAGGAAAACATGGACATACGTAAAACAGGCAAATGTATAGATAAATGCAGTATGTTAAATGATAACTTTGTAAAATTTCCGTATGAAACTTTCAAATATTCAACAGTAATTACATAAGTGGTAATAATTTTTTGATAATTTTAACTAGATTCACAAATTCCTCCACTCGTGAGATTTCTTAATAACAACCAAGAAGAGTGCTAATCTACTTAAAATTATAAAAAAAAAATATTACCACGAATGTAATTCGGCGTGATTATTTTTTAAACAGTCCTGTTGTAGATAGGGTTTGATGGAGCTTCCATATGTGTGTCCTGTTATTTTTAACAACTGCTGCTCACCTACTCCACTTTTAGCTAGTTGTGTTAAAGCAGAAGAACGATTTGAATAGTTTGTGAAAAAATAGCAGCTGTAATCGGCTACTAGCAAATAGTCAGTGTAATTTTGATGCTATTGGTCGATTTGAAAGTTTTTCTCATTAATATTGGCTTAAGACTGTTTAAAAAATAATCTATAGTGTTTCCAATGATCGACAATTTTAATTTTATTTCGTTGATTTGGTGAGGGAATATTAAACGAATAATATTAATGTTATCTACTGTAAGTTAGTTTAGTGTTACAGTTTTTTTTAAATAGTAATAGCAAAAACAGAGAGCCGAGGAACAACTAAAGACGAGGAAAAAATGTAAATAGAAAACAAACAATAGTTATTTGTATACCGAGGCCGCGAAATGACTGTTGAGCGTACCGAAGAAGCCAAACATTTGGCTGGCGTGGTATTTATAACCTTTTTTGTGCACATTATAATCACAAACACTTAATTGATGATTTGTGCAACCGTGCCGAAAAGTTTACGGCTGCGAAATTCGTTTTGCAGCCGTTGTTATTAGTAACAACCGCGAAAACGTTTTTGTAGCCGCAATTATATTCGTAAAAATCAACTTTTCGGCACGGTTGCACAAAAATAAACAAAACTAACAAATCAGATCATCAAAAATAATGAAAATCCTGAATTAACAATAGCAACAACAATAAAATGATCAATGGCAAAGTAGAAGAACTAGTGGAAGAAATATACAAATAATGGACATAGGCAACACAAAGAAAAACGGAAATGGAAAAATCCTCAAAGATGAATATATAATTATCCTGGAAAAAAGAACAAAAAAAAGAGTTGGAATAATAGTAATGGAAGATATAAACAAGAAAGTCACGATGTGGAGCTCAATATCATCTCATATTATAGACATAGGAATAGATATAGGAGTAAAACTAGTAATGATCCGAATATATGCTATACAGGAACCAAGATATAAGGAACTAGAAGAATTTTACACAAATTTACAAGAAACATTAGATAAACATAAAGAAAATTTAGACCACATAATAATAAACGGACACTAAACGGCTTGAGGAAATTTCGAGAAAAAAGAAAAAACAGCAATGGACTAAAATGATTAATATTGTATCCAAATCTGCAACATCAACTACACATACGAAGCCATAGTGAGAAACTTATAAAGTGCGATAGATTACAAAACACACACAAGAAACAGCTAAAATTATATAATCAGTCAAAATTTAAAAAATGCAGAGTTAAACACAGATCATAAATTAGTGACAACAAGAACGAGCTTAACAGAGCCAAAAATACAGCTTGGAAAAGAACATACAAGAATTAAAGTAGAAACACTAAAAAACGAAGACATAAGAAAAGAATGCTAACAAAAAATAACCGAGGAACTAATAAAATGGCAGCGAGAAAACTAAACCCCTACAATTAACTAAAGATGGAAAACATTAAAAAGCAATCTTATAGAAGCAACAATAAAAATATGTGAATAAAATAAAATAAAAACAATTACAAAAAACAAGGCAATGGAACGAAGAAAACAATAAAAAGTAAAACAAACGAAAATTGCGTGAAAAAATACGTATTTACGGACGAGAAAAGAAGAAGACAAGGCAGAATACGCAAAAAGAAGGAACGAAAAAAAAAACGGCGCTACAAAAATCGAAAAAGAAAAGTTGCAAAGAATTTGAAGAAGAAATACAACAACTTAATGGAGAAGATGACAGAGGATTCTGGGAAATGGTTAGTCCTTAATCAAATAGAAACAAGGACAAAAACGGGACATTACACACGGAATCGGTAAGTCTCGAGAAAGTACTACGAAAAAAATCTCCATAAATTCAAATACCGAAAGAGATGAAAGAGATAGAACGGGAAGAAAAGAAGACATACAACATGAAGAGTCAGAAATACATATAGAGGAAGCCAAAGCAACAATAAAGAAATAGGGAAAACAGCAGAACTAGATGGATTTACATAGAACTATTTAACTACGGAGGACATAAAGTGCAAGAATGGACTAAAGGCAATAACGCATGGAGAGAAACAACGATTCCAAAAGACCACATAAGTATGTTACGTAAATGAATAGAATTTAAAAAAACTCAGAACTATACAGTGTGTCCCAGGATTGATGTTACAAAAGGTGAGATAAACTAAAGATTAGGCCCTGCTTCGTCTGAAGAGAATTTTAAGAATATTTTCAGTTTTTGAAAAAACAAGTTGGCCTTGAAGCAAAACCTATTTTCTTTTCAGGTAAACTACCCTTTCTGTTCATGATACGGCAAAATTTTACCAATAAAAGTTGTCCAGAATGATAAGTTATGGCTCTATACGAAATTTCAGGAGGTCTATGTATTTAAATTAAACCGTTAAAATTGTATTTATTGAGAATCACGGTTTGATCTAAGTAGGTAGAACTTCCCGAAATTTTGTATAGGGTCATAATTTTCCATTCTGAATAACTTTTCTTGGTATAATTTTGCCGTATTATAAACAAAAATAATAGTTTACCTGAAAAGAAACTACAACCATGCTCTTTGGTGGCTCGAGCCACCAGAGAGCATGGCCATCGCGCGGGTTTTTGCTCGACTTCACAAGGTGCAAGGCACATTAAGCCAGAAAATGCTGGGTGTTCATATACAAATACTACGCGGTCTAAGCCGAAATTCTATGCTAAGGAGAATACTTCGAGTAACCGCGAAAGCCTCAAACAGTACAAGAAACTACAATTTATTTTGTTTAATCTAAAATAACAGTTTAATTTAAGTAGGTAGATCTTCCTGAAATTTTGTATAGAGCCATAATTTATCATTCCGAACAACTTTTCTTGGCATAATTTTGCCGTATCATGAACAAAAAAGGTAGTTTACCTAAAAAGAAAATAGTTTTCGCTTCACTGTCAAGGCCGACTTGTTTTTTCAAAAACTGAAAATATTCTTAAAATTCTTTTCAGACCAAGCAGGACCTAATCCCACAATATTTAAATAAAATTCAACAATTTTTAGTCCATCTCACCTCTTGTAACATCAATCCTGGGACACACTGTATTTTATCTTAATCGATTTAGAAACAGCCTTCAATTATTTAGATAGAACAAAACTGTCAAACGTTCTTAAATAAATACAAGTAACTTCAACTTAATCAAAGCCATAAAAAGTTTGTATGCTAAAGTAGGAGTAGTACAAATAAACGGAACAAAAT
This sequence comes from Agriotes lineatus, assembly GCA_940337035.1. Classification (NCBI taxonomy): domain Eukaryota; kingdom Metazoa; phylum Arthropoda; class Insecta; order Coleoptera; family Elateridae; genus Agriotes; species Agriotes lineatus. Next base: position 59,793,682 of record OW679198.1, read on the forward strand.
CAGAAGAATTTGAAATTAACAAATGAGTAAAACAAAAAGAGTTACCGCGTCCATTACTATTTATCATCTATATAGATGATCTACAAGTATATATACAGAGTATTAAAAAACTGCAAAAGCAAAACACCAATAACGCAAAAACTAGTGAAAGAATATTAACTAAATTGGAATTGCACAAGCCAGAACAATGAGTAACGAAAAAACCATAAAAAATTCCAACAAATAAACATCGGAAGAAAAAAGAAAACAGCTAGACCAAGAAAACTACTGAATAACATCAAAAAAGACAGGCGAAAGTGATGGGAAAACAACAGAAGAACCAGAGAAAATAGCCAAAGCAGACAGGAATAACGGAAACTGATAGACGCAAGCTACTCGACGCCGTAAAGTCATTAAGGGATTGAAGAAGAGGAAGACGAAAATAGTTGGCAGCACATACTTTTTAAATATAAACTAAAAATATATAAAACAAATAACTTACTCTTTCAACAGCATATAGTCTGTAGTTCGTTCCTAGTTGTATTCCGTTGGGCATTTTTTCAGTATGGGAGCGTAATTGAATATTAGGGGGTTGCAACGCACAGGTGATAATAGTGGTCATTTCCAAAAATTTGTGTAGGAGCCTCGCACAAACCGTAGCATCCTGCTTAATAGGTATACTCTCGGTAATTCCCCCTGTTAGATCGGCTAACCCGTCGAGCAGTGTTCCATATTTTAAAGCTTCGTATGAACCATGTAATCTGAAAAAAGACACAAAATTATAACTCGATCTCAGAAACAATTTAATCTTTTTAATTTTCCTCAATGCACAGCAGTGGGCGGGTACGTTTATAGGAGTAGGAAACAAGCATTTGTTGCATAATATATCAATTTTGTTATTATTCTAATTGCTTAATAAGCATTTGGACAGCCTGAATACAAAATGCTCAATTGCGAACTGGCAAATTAATATTCATCAGATTCGATGACTTACTTAGAGCCGCACGTAAATCCTACACGACGCTTTAGCGAGTTAAATAGCAAGTGTCCTATTTATTTAATAATATGGAAAGAGCGTTCGTACATAATCAAGTGTGTATGTAATTAGCCCAAAAAGATGCAGAATTCCTGACAATGATTGTTGCTCACTTCCTACTTACATACATCTCGCATGCACCTGTAGTAGCTTTCTAATTTGCTGCTAATTACATTTAACGAGAAAATTGAAATTGTTTGCATTATACAAAGCGTTCAGACTCGTAATTCAACCATATTCTATATTATGTAAACAGCGATGCAGGAAGGAGGTATGTGGAACATAAATTACAGTTTTTACTATATATATTGTTTTTAGTGAAATGTTAACAGATGTGAATATTTTAATACATTGCAAGTTCCACAAGTGGCACACAGTAACGTTATATTTTCCATTGAAATTAATAAATGAAATAAAAGATCTTAAACCAGCAAAGCCCTGTGTTTTTTAAAAGGTGATGAAATTGCATTCAATTGCTTATAATCGCTAGGGTAAGAAATTAAAGGTTATATACATATCTATGGTGGAATATTAAACGAACAACGAACAAAACATAGAATCATACATCATCAAATAATGCATAACACTACAAGCCGTGTTAAACCGGCAAAAGTACCAAGACTTCATTCAAGGGTTTACTATTTTCGTGTTTTTGTACACAAACTTCCCATTGCTTTTAATAAGGACATTATCCCAGAAAACAATTACTTATTATGCCTATTGATTGTGTTTTTTAAACACAAGTACATTTCATTTAATAATAAGGAGGGTTCATTACTGCCTTACTGAATGCGATCCACAGTCGCCTACACGCTTTGTTTAGTATTTCTGTCATAATGGTCTACTGTGCAGCAGTCTTACATTTTAAATGAAGCATACGTCGCGGGCTACAGCTAGTATCTTTCATGATCTCAAAATACCTTCAAAACGTCGGTACAAATTTGGAAGTAATAATTAATAAAATTCATTAAAAAACAAGTACACAGAATTCTTAAATCAAACGTTGAGAGAAATAGAAACCACGAAAGAGATTATTCTAATCGGAGCTGTAGATGCAAGAACCACAGATCAAATAGTAAGAATTTATAGAAAGGAAACCCGAATTCAAAATAATGAATGAGTTTTTCAAACATAAGGGCATATACAGGTTGGTTGTGAAAGTTCGGGATATATTTTACCAGCATTAACCACATAAGGAATAATGGCGATTTTCAAATACTTCTTTTATAAAGGACCAAATTAAAAAGTTACGGCCCTGTAACGTTGAACAAAAAAATTCGATTTTTTTGAATATGTTAAAACTCATCGGAGATTTATTTTTAATTTTTGCAGGGTAAATTAGAATTTTCTAACGTCAGAATTTTAGAGTAATTATAAAGCTCTAATTTGATATAGAGCCCTTTATAATACAAGCAGACGCATGTCGCACAAGTTGCATAAAGTCCTGCATCACAGTACTTTCGCGTTTACATGTTGGTGGCCATGATGCAACCAAAACATAACCCTACAATGTCAAACATTTCAGTCGCTGTGGGTTATTTGCCTTTTATGCTTTGCATCAAATGTATACACATTAACGTATTTTCATTTTCTGAAAAGTAACTAATTTTTTGAATTTGCCGCGTTTGTGATGTGATTCAATATGGCTGACAAGCATGCTCGTATTATAGAGGTGCTTTAATTTGATAAGTGAAGTTGTTGGGGGTTTATGAAATATTAATGTCACGTTTTTTTAAAACACTCTGTGTCATATTACGCAAGAAAAATGAATTTTACGTAGAACAGTTCTCCTGATATTTTTAGTTAGCTAAACATAGTTGTAATGGAGATTTTAAAAAAATAATATGACATTTGGTACAATTAGCAATACCACACTGGAAGACATTTTGAGCGTACCTCAAAAACGACTATGTTGAGTTAAAAATGTCAAAAGAATTTTTTACGTAAAATTAATTTTTCCTCTATAATATTACACAGAATGTTGAAAAAACACACTCAACATTTTTTTTATTGAATTTTACAGAGCCGTAACTTTTTTATTTTGCTCTTTAAGAAGACATTTATTTGAACAATATTCACTATTTTTTATGTAATCAATGCGACTTTCACGACCACCCAGTATGCGCATACCGACATGGGTACAGCATACAAGCGGAAGTAAATAATTGATTGTCTCATTGTTAAATAACAAACCAAAATAAATATACGACTATTTGACGTAACAGCTGATTGTAGAAGCGACCACTATCTAGTTAATTCAAGAGTCCTTTTAACGTTTTGCAAAAATATAATACACTAAAATAAACGTCAAGAAATATAAATTAGAAGCATCAATTGATAAAATCATAAATTCCTAAACTAGACGAGATTAGATCAAAATTGCATGAGCAAAATGAAAATCTCCTTCCTTCAGAAGCTATAGATATTATATTTCGTTTAACGTAGTTAATAGAAAAAGGAATAGCAATAGTAGGAAAAATCATCTTGTATTTCTAGATGACAGTATTATAGAAGTCTCTCATCAGTGTAACAGTACTAACATCTCCCTGCATACTAAGTATATCTATGATGGAAAAATTATAGAGAAATGGCAATTTATGACGAAGTTGTACTGATTGCTTCCTTATGAAAAATTTGATCTACATGTACTTTATATGTACTTTATTCATATCCAGACTGTCCAAAGTGAGTTAAAATAACAAAAAATAAATTGTATTATGTTATACAATGGCTCTAAGGATATTTCTATTTAAAACGAAGTATAAGGAAATCACACTGCTGAATCATTTTCATGGCACAAAAAGTCCATTACACTTAAAGAATTTGCTTGCTAACTCTAGTTAGCAACTCTGGGACGTGACAATTTAAACGTTTTTTGCTAGTGCAGGTGTGGAGCATGTTAACAATTTAAGGTAGCAATGTCTGCGATTGACCAGTAGTCCAGCATAACAGTAAGAGTTATGCAATTTTAAACTTTTCATTATTATAGTGCAATAATTGCTCTAATAGGCAATGAACGTTTCCGGTATACAGCCTGTTTTAAACGAAGTGGGCACTATTGCTAACTTCTTTATTATTGGACGTACGATATCGGTTAAATTAGCAAACTAGTGGCATTTTTTCTGTTGATTAGAATGGCGAAAACAGAAAAACAATTGAACATCGCCTTCTCGATAAATTTGGAAAAGTTTACTTTTGTTAAATGGAACACCCTGTATATTTTTATATAAAACGATTGACATTCGTAATCTACACATAAAAGTTCATATAAGGTGCGGGCCTAAAACTGAAAATGGCCGAGTTATTCCAATTATTTACTTTTAGACGAGGTGGCTGTGTATCCATAAAATAAAATTTATGTTTAAATAAACATTGTAAATAAATCTAAATAACATCATTTATTAGACAATTAAAAAACAACTTACTAAAAGAAAAAACCTCTTACTAAAAAAATTATTTTATAACAAATGTTCAAACACATCTCCATTTTGTGTAATACATTTTTGAGCTCTCTTAAGCACGGAATTTGTTGCCTTTAAAACAGTTCTCCCATCAATAGATGCTACAATGCGTCTAATATTATTTGTTAGTTCATCCAAGTTGGCGTATCTCATTTTGTAGATTTCGTCTTTTACATAACCCCAAAAGAAAAAATCTAATGGTGTTAAGTCAGGAGATCTTGGTGGCCAACGAATCGGGCCATTTGTTGAAATCCATCTTTCTTCAAATAATCTCTCTAGAATTATTTGTACTGATGGGGGGGAGCTCCATCTTGTTGAAAATAAATGTTTTGGCGAGCTAATAGGTTCAAATCATATAAATATTCTTCTAATACTTCAGACAATACTAAATCGACATATCTTCTGCCTGTCAAAGAACCTTCATAAAAAATTGGTCCAATTATCTTACTGTTTATTAATCCACACCAAACATTAACGCTAAATTGTGTTTGTGGATTTCTAGGATTATTTAGAAATAAGTTTTCCTGTGACCAGTAGTGCATATTTTTCGAATTGAACATGCCCCTATTTGAAAAATTAGCTTCATCACTCCAAAAAATGCGTTTCAATAAGTTTTGATTTCCCCTATTGCAGTCTTTCCCAACCTGTGGTACGCGTACCACTAGTGGTACGCAGAGGCCACTGCGGTGGTACGTGGTGCTCTGCACACAAGAATTTTTTTTTTTAAAGAATACATTTCAACAATTATGGCAACACAAGTTCTTGCCATGCAGATCAACTTTTATTCGCATTACAGCTTCAAAAAGTGATGTTGAAAGCTTATTCCTTTTTTAGTTTCAGTATTCTTTCAACATCAGCATTCTCGTGTGGAATACACAAAATAAGAAGGGCTCGTACGGCAATATTTTTAAAAATATATTTCTCGTGAAAATCTTTTGAAGTACAAAATAAATTTTTAACTGATAGCATTCCTTCGTGCAACTGATGTCGACATGATAATGCGAATTGACAAAACTAATTTATTGTGTAAGTACGTTAAATAAATGTTACAAGAATTTTGCTTAATCGTGATTTAAAAAAAACATCCTTAAATATTATTATTTTTGGTAGACACAAATTCCGCTAGTTCTCTTTAAAAAAGGTCTTGCCACCGCTAAGCGGGCTGAAAATCCGCTACCGTAGCGGAATTCCGCTTGTTCATATCAATTAATAAAATATTATAACACTACGCAGAATTTTATTTTTCATACTTATGGTTAGAAAATGGGTTAGTTAGATTAGTTCGATAGTTAGATAATAAACATATTCCATCCATAATTACCTCCACGTGACTAAGTGGTACGCAAAATATTTTTGTGTTGTGAAGTGGTACGCCAGAAAAAAAGGTTGGGAAACACTGCGGCCTATTGTATGCATCTATTAACCATCGGCAAAAGTAAGTCTCTTTCAGCATCTCCAGGCGCTAACGTCTGAACCCGTCGATATTTATAAGGTGTGAACTTATATTTTTTCAAAATTCTCCAAATCATAGATACATTCAAACCACTGTCCCTTGCTGCATCTCTGGTAGAGTTGTCTTTATGACTTTCGAAATAAGCCAAAACGTCTAATTCTGTGTTTTCACTTAAAATGAATTGTTTCTTACTTACTGCTTTTTTAAAAACTGTTTCATTATTTCTAAATTTTCTATAAAGCCTCAGGAAATATCTTCTGTCCGGCAAATTACGTTCAGGAAATCTTTGCTGGTAGTTTTCCAATGCTACGGAAGTGTTTTTTCGACAAACAAGATATGGCTCTAACATATCACATTTTTCTGAATGAGTAAACGGCATCTTACGATAGGTATTTGCAAAAACGAACTAGAGAAACACTAAGAAAATTTACTTATCTGTTTTATTTAAATATAAGCGACACTTGCCGAGTGACAACAAAGCAAGTAATTATTGAAACAAAACAATTTTATGTACATATGTCAGAAATACACAGCCACCTCGTCTAAAAGTAAGAAGTTGTAATAACTCGGTTGTTGTTAGTTTTAGTCCCGCACCTTATATGAACTTTTATGTTTAAATCGCGATTTTCAATCGTTTTATATAAAAATATATAGGGTGTTCCATTTAACAAAAGTAAACTTTTCCAAATTTTCCGAGAAGGCGATGTTCAATTGTTTTTCTGTTTTCGCCATTCTAATCAACGGAAAAAATGCTACTAGTTTGCTAATTTAACCCATATCGTACGTCCAATAATAAAGAAGTTAGCAATAGTGCACACTTCGTTTAAAACAGGCTGTACATATATATAGTGTTTGCTAGCTAGAACTGCAAAAATCTGGTGTGATACACTCACACAACTTTCTTTTACAGTGATCTTATAATTAGCCAAAAATTTGATTTTTTATTTTTAAGCATTTGTCAATAATTATAAATTCTACAAAAACGGTACAAAATAGAGCGTTAATTGAAGAGACAAATTTTCTCTAAAATTTCTAAGCTGAATTCAAAAATGTAATAATATACCGGGTATTCTATTTACAAGAGGAGTTAATAAACAATCTGGTGTGATACACTCACACAACTTCCTTTTACAGTGACCTTATAATTAGCCAAAAATTTAATTTTTAATTTTTCAGCATTTGTCAAAAATTTTTAAAAATTGCAAATTCTACAAAAACGGTACAAAATAGGGCGTTAGTTCAAGAGACAAATTTTCTCTAAAATTTGAAGCTGAATTAAAAAATGTAATAACATACCGGATGTTCTATTTAAAATAGGAGTTAATGAAAAAAAAACAAAATAAACCCATTTTAGGAGTATTCAACTGGAAAATCACCTATCTCACACCAATACACATTAAAAATGTAAAGTTTGAAAAACATAGAAAAAAACTGAAATATCACAAGAGTAAACACCTACTTCCGGTTAGGCGATTTTCTTCAAAACCTTGCTGTCGCATCTACATATAGTACACAAAACTTATATCTGAAGTTTCAACGCCATACCTCTTTTCGTTTTTGAGATATTCTGTACACACACAGACAGACCAATGAACAAAAACATGTTTTTTGGGTTCACAGGACTCTAAAACGTGAGGATCTGTTGAAAACTCAATTTCGAATTTTTGGGGTAAATCCAATACTTCCTTTATCGTAAAAGGAAGTAAAAATCTGGTGTGATACACGCACACAACTTCCTTTTACAGTGATATTATAATTAGTAAAAAAAATATTTTAGCTACACTACTACATTATACCCTTGTCTCAGTACATGTTTCTATATGGAATGAAGTGCCCGAACTTAACTTTAGTACATTACACAGGGTGTTTTAAAAATACGTTTAGATATTTTACCCACTTATAGATCTTATTAATATAAACAAAAAATCCCCAAAAAAATAAGCATGATTCTGAAAATGCGCATTTCCGAGATACATGATGTTAAAGTTTTAAAAAACCCATTTTTAAATTCAGGATCACGTTTTGGCGAGCTTAGATTTAAATAATTTATTTCAGGGGCGGTTCGATTTTTGTTGAAAACATCGTGTATCTTGGAAACGAAGCATTTCCAGACCGGAAAAGCACCTATATCACATCAACATACATTAACAATGAAATAAAACTGTAAAGTTTGAAAAAAAATCATTAGAACCGTTTTTGAGAAAATCGAAGAAAACTGAAAAATTACTATAATAAACACCATACTTATGAGATTTTCTTCAAAAGCTTGCTGTCGCATTTAAATAATAGACAAAACCTATATATAAAGTTTCAACGTCATACCTCTTTTTATTTTTGAGATATTCTGTTCACACCCACACACACGCACGCACGCACGCTTCCACCCATACACACAAACACATACACACACACACGCACACACATACCAATGAACAAAAACATGTTTTTGGGTTCAGGGGACTCTAAAATGTGAGGATCTGTTGAAAACTCAATTTCGAATTTTTGGGGTGAATCCAATAGGTACTTCCTTTATTGCAAATGCAAGTAAAATGCATATAGTATGAAAAGCGTTTCAAACGCAAAAAACGAAAACGGATTAGGAAGTTTTAGCAGTATAGAGAAACAGCTATTTTAAAGATCATGCCAGAGAAGAAAAAAAATCACATTTATTATCTATCCAAAAGACTTGTGAACTATCACATTGCTATCAGGTTGGCATAATCCTATTTAAAATATTCTTGTAACTTTGATTTCAGCAGCAATCAATTTAAAAAACTTGAATTCGTTTAGCGAATTTGCATTACTTTTCACAAATTCATTTTGTATAATTCTTCAATTTCGATATCATTTTTAACACGTGCTTATAGTAACTTAACCTCAATTTAAATATAACTATTTTTGTCACTAAATCCAAGGTACAGTACGAAAAAGAACATCATTTCCAGGTACACCCAAGAATATTTAAAATAATTTGACCTTGAAAGTAAACACGTTTCGGGCATGGATAATATCGACAACATACTAATAGATATTCTTATTATTTTCAGGATTTAGTGACGTCAACCGACCGAGCATCGCCAAAGCAAGAAGCGAGGGACTTCCCAGTTGCCTTCCTGTGGAATTCACATAAGAGTCATCCCAGTGATCACGTAATTCAGGGCGAGCTTAATACGCAACATAAGCTCTCAGAGCCAACTTCCAGATAAATTAATACCGAAAATGTTTGCAGTTGCGCGATAAGCGTTCGCGCTCAACTGTGGGAAGCTTTCGCGAGCGCAGCGGAATGTACAACATAGATAAATAATAATAATAATAATACGTACGCGAATTGAGAATACGCGTTTTCATATACAAAAACCGTCAGTGGGCTTTTAATAACAGTTACTTGGGCGCATTTTTAATCTTGTTTAAATGTATCTGTGTGGCAGATATAATTGGTCTGCCCTTGTTTAAATGTAGGTGTGAGTAGCCACAAGCTATATTGCTCGTAGATTGTCCACTCTTATTTTGTTTTCTTTATTGCTTTTATCTGTGTTTCAAAGTAAATGTATTTGTGTAAGAAAATTGGCTTTTCTTGTTCATGTGTGGAAAGATTGTGTACACGTGCAGACCACCTTCTTGTTTTGGCAAATAGTGATTGGTCGTAACCACGACTGGAATATTTGGAAGTTTCATGCATAATGAGCTAGCTAGGTGATCAAACAGGGAAAATAAGTATTGAAATATTAAGGCGTACGAAACGTCTTACTTAAGTTAAACGTTCCGGCGGAGGGGTGCAGCCAACGCATCGTTACATGTTTTTTTAAATTTTAGAAAATATTACCTCAAAAATTTACAAATTCAAGGTCGCACTGTTTTTATATACTAGTTCAGAATTTCATTTTCTATCTAAATTTTCCATGAATAATGTTGGGTTCCTTGTGATGACATCGTTGCTAAAATACTCTTCTTTTTCCTCTTATATTAGGCCAGTGGCCAGTTCTAACCATGAAGTCGTGGTTCTAAGAACCGTCTTTGGTTGTAAGCCAGGTAGGTGGCTAGCCTTTCTCGTCGAAACTGAGGAGGAGTTTCTTTGTTAGGGGTGACTACAGATCCTTAAACTTTGACTAGACATAATTACAAAATTTATTGTGGTTCACTTTATCTGGAGAAATACAAAGCAAGGTATAATCAAAGATGACGCATTTTTAAAATAGTGTGCCATAATAATTTGTGGAAATCAGTGAAAATGTAATACTAGTGCAATTCCTTTAAAAAATCAGGAGCTTCATCGCCGGAAACACTATTGTCAGCGAATTTGTAGTAAGATGAAACAGTTTCTTTAACTTTATTTCTATGTTAATATCTTAAAAGGTAGAAAATAGTGTCATGTATGTGGTCGTGCCATGTCTCGAGAATTAGGTCCAAAGCGAACACTTATACTAGGCGGCATAAAAAAACTACTCGACGAATTTTATAGGTACGAATAAATTACTGCCAATACTACCACATATTCAATGCTGGAAATGATAATATTAAAAATTAAAATTTTGAATTTTCTTAAAAATTTGATTTTTTTAAAGAAATGTTACTTTCTGGTCCTGGTCACTAAAGTTTTACTTTCGTAGCTAGCAATCAGGTAGCTCGAACGATTATTTTCGTTATTATCCCTGTTTATAGGGTTAAAAAATTCTTTTATTTATACGGTAGTAGAGAAACTTCTTAAGCTGTGATAAGTTAATTTTTCCTGATTAAAATTTATATTGATGCTTGTCAAAGACCAGTTTTTACCGATCTAACTAGACGAATCGGTTTTGCTTCTATGTTATACAAAGTTCGACAGCCTTAATTTTAAATGAATTAACTAAGTGTTCAATTATAATGGCAACCTACATATTGTTATTAATTTATCCATGAATTCGTGGGCTGCAGAAAAGCGCACCCGTTAGCGAAGGCCTTGGTTCGCACGGTGCATTAGTATTGCAGAAATGTATCACGCAATCGCCTTTTTAAATGTCGGGAAGCTGAAGTTACCGTAATTGAATTAACTGTATATCGGCGCATTGTCTGAGAGCAAATTGGAGCGCGTACCAATTCAGAAGGCCGTAGATGGACCGTTATTCTCCTCTCCGGGTGCATTTCATAATTATCATTGCCGAGCGCGCCAATTCTTTTGTTCGGAGCTGTGTGAGCGTGAACAAGTTCGGTGACTCTACCGGAGATACCTCCAGATTTGCCCAGCAATTCGCTTCTAGGAATTCCTTGTCTCAGCCGCTTACGAATTTGGGTTAATTGGGCAAGTCCGAATTCTTTTTAAACAAGGCATATTAAAATCCCAAATGTCATTTTCCCACTATACCAGATGAGGAGGTTGTGGTTACTTGGACGTCTTGCAATTTTTGACTGATGTGACGCAGATAAGTGCGGTTTACTTGTTTTGATGCAGTTAATAATGTATTCACAAATTGAGATTATTATTTCAAGTTTGTTGTATTATAATGGTTATTTGTACAACTAGTTTTGAAAGTCAATTGCGAATTCGTGAAAAAAAGTTGCTTTCATACATGTTGTACACATTTTTTTTGTATGGTGATCTCTTGTGACTCGAAATTTAGTCGAAAAGAATTTCGGAATTCACAACTGTCAAATTGACAATTCACAACTTCAATAAAATAGTTAAAACTGTTTACTATTCTTTACGATTTTTCGTAAAAAAACATGGTACTTTCTGCACGATTTTTCGTTTAAAAAGATGACTTTTGAGATCACTAGGCAAAAAAACTAGTACCAACACTGATTTCACGATTTATGAATAAAATCGTATCATTGAATGTTCTTCCAATATTCTTTTGGCAACCAAGTAAGTAGCGATTTACGTACAAATTACTTAATTAAAAGTTCGTTTCTACAAATTTATATACAGGGTGTTTGTACATCGCTAGACAGCTTGTAATTTACTTAATAATGGAAATATGAAAGAAAACTTGTTTTGTTTTAAATGCCAATATTCAGCCTACAAATTGTCATAAACCAATTTAAATCACAATCTACTATTTTCGCATAGTGATATATGACTTTGGTTATTTAAATGGAACACGCCGTATATTTTTAGATTATTGAAATCAAAGCTAAAAATTCTTTTTCTACGATCACTACTAAAAGTAGGTCTTTTAGTACTAGCTTGCTGAACTAAAGATGACGTTTTATAAATGAGCGTTCTAAAGGTGAAATCAGCTGTTTACTTTTAGCACATGTGCTAAAAGTAAACAGCTGGTTTGAATTTATTCTAGTTACTTCTTTCGTTAGAGATAAAGTGCTTTTTAAATAATTAAAGCATTATGTAATGAGTAAAGTAAAATGTGTACTATTATAATTACCTTCGATAACTAACTTTGACAGCTACCTGCTACAGAAACAGTAACCTGCGCCGTCACGGCCATCTCTTTACTATGACATAAATTATAACTGCCATAAATGAAAAACTTTTGTTAAATCGACATTTATGGATTAATAACAGTAAATTTAAGGCCGTAGAAAAAATATTGTATGCAAACTCGTGCTAAAAGTGTTATTGCGCGAGACATGAAAATTATGAAACGAAGCCGAAGGCTGAGTTTCATAACATGTCTCGTACAAAAATACTTTCAGCACTTGTTGCGCAATAGCTATTATGATTAGCATGTTTAAACAAAAATGTAATATATTATTTTTGGGAATTAAAAAAAGATAGCCAAAGTAGGTCATGACAAATCGCTAACAATTGAACAGGAAATGCAAAACAAACACCACTTGGCTCTAAAAGTTGTCCATAACTGAATTATCGCTCCAAATGTACAAAAACAATTGAACACGATGTTTTTTTAAATGGAACAATATGAGTTGCATTAAACAGTTGAAAATTACACTAAAAGACCTTGCAAACGATATACATATCATATTCGACATTTCGTTTAAAAGTAGCTTTTAAAAAAATAAAAAAATTAACAATAATTGTTAAAAAAACATAGTCCTCAATTTTTTTAGTACGTTTGGTGCGATAATTCGGCCATAAGGACTTTTAGAGCCAAGTGGGGTTTGTTTTGCATTTCTTATTTAATTGTTACCCATTTGACGTAAGTCATGGCCTACTTTGGCTAAATATTGCTTTTAGTTTAAAAAAATTATAAGTTCAAACATATTCGTTTAAGCATTCTATCATAAAGCACTTTTAGCTTTGATTTCAAATATCTAAAACTATACGGGGTGTTCCATTTAAAAAATCAAAGTCGTATATCACTACGCAAAAATAGTAAGCCGTGATTTAAATTTGTCTGTGACAATTTGCAAGCTGCATACTGGCAATTAAAAAAAGCTTTTCGATACCTTTATTATTAACAAAGCTACGAGCTGTCTAGCGATTTACAATCACCCTGTATACAGGGTGATTTACTAGCCTTTTATAAACACTGGCTACGGAAAATAGATTTAATTAGGTCTGGAAAAGCGTCATAATGGAGCTATAGTCCTGAGAAGGGTATATGCATTAAAACCACTTTTGCATTTTTAAAATTGAATTGTACATAAAAAAGTTACAGAAGAAAATGTATTTAATAAAGAAAGCGCACTGCAAGAAAAACAACTTTTGTTAGATCAATTACAATTGAAGAATGTTTAAAATTATGTACGAAATAGGTAAAAAATATCTTAATGTTGCTAATAATACTGAAATAGTAAAAGGAAAATGCAAATTACATTAATTTGCAAAAAAACAATGCAGCCGATGGGATTCGAACCCACACTCTCAGAGGTAGTCCGACTGTGAGTCAGATGCTATACCTGCTTTGTTAATAAAGGATCATGCTACATCTATTTGTCCATTGCAGCATAAAAGACGCGATGATGACACAGCCGATCGTGAACGAACTGGTCCAACCGGTGCCGATGAAAACATGACGCAGAGAGACAGGCACAACACTTGTTCATATACAGTGTGGAAATTAAGTAATACAAATTTTGTAACTCTAACGTTTGTTTTCAGGAATAAATCTCAAAGGGGTGTAGCGATTCAAATTGCAGGACGTATATTACTGTTATTTGCAGATTTCTATAACATTTGCTTTAAATGTATGACGTCATCAATATTTTTTAAACGACCACCTATATTTTTTCATTGATTTCGGTAGCAAGTTTTAATCTGTTTTCAACGGTATAATATTTTGAATAGGTTAAATTAGAAGAAAAAAAAATTACCTTAACATTCAAATAGTAACGATAGTTACTTGGGATAGAAACAAAAGCCGATGATTGTACATTCATTTCTTATGTTGGAATTATTGTTAAAGTGAAAAGTAGTCACTAGTAAGTTTTTTGTTTTAAACCTAAGCTGGAATTACTTTGTTAATTTCATTCATTTTTACTATATGAACTTTAAGGCCGTTTTCTTAATTTTTTTCTAACGTAACCTATTCAAATTTTTATACCGTTTAAAAGCAAATTAAAACCTGCTATCGAATTTTTTTTTTAAATATATAGGTTGTCATTTAGCCAAAATTATCAGCTCAATTTAAAATTGATAAATTATTTCTATAAGAATTAAAAAATTTTTTTTTAGATTTTGGCATTATTATTATCATCGAATTTTGCGTATAACGCCCTGCATAAATTGTTGTTTTAAACTTGTGGTTAGGTTTTGTGAAGGTTTGCACGGTTGCCAGTTAAATGATTAGTTGTAATTTAGAGACAATTTTAATTGGTCTTACGGTTGCATGGATAAAAGCATTTATTTATACGTTTATAATCAGAAGTAATACTATAAGTACTTCGATATTATCGGGTTATATGTCGATAACTTGTTGCACAATAATAAAAGAGTGTCAGTTTGACAGGTTAAATAGTCCGACCGCGTCAGCGGGAGGATTATTCTGTCAAACTGACACGATTTGTTATTGTGCAGGAAGTTTGAGACGTATAACCTGTTCGAAGTACGCATTGTATTCGATTTGATTATTTTGTGAGTAAATTCTAATATTAGGAACAAATAAATATTTTATTGGCAGCTCGATTTGTTTGAATTAACCTAGCTGAAAGTTATCTCCATGAAAATAACATCAAGTAGACAAAAGTTATGTATTGCGTTGCCTAGTGAAGTTACTATAGTATAATCGATTTTGTATAATCGAAATTATACAAGATAACTTAACTAAATCCAGCCTTTTGATTGGTTGAAATCTCTACGAATAAAATAATCATTATTATTACAGGAAGTTACAGTCTCGCTGCAAATGTCATGATTTCAAAATTAATTTAAAAGTTTAAAAATAATTAACAAAAAGTTACAACAATTATTTATTTAATAATTATGAATATCTTTAAAGTACAGATTCGTAGTGAAGCTTCATATAAATTGATTGTAATTCTTCCTTTCGGCATCAAATATTGAGGTACGAGTATATTTGATGCATTAATATTAGTGATGGGCATAATCGGATGATTT
The DNA here is from genome assembly GCA_940337035.1 of Agriotes lineatus. Classification (NCBI taxonomy): domain Eukaryota; kingdom Metazoa; phylum Arthropoda; class Insecta; order Coleoptera; family Elateridae; genus Agriotes; species Agriotes lineatus. Next base: position 59,809,062 of record OW679198.1, read on the forward strand.
CAATAATCGGAATGTTCCATTTCGGAATGTTTATAAAATCGGAATATCATCCGATTATTTTACATTCCGTAAATGCAAGCAAGAGAAAACGAGCGAAACAACAACAAGCGGAAGGAAGATGAAGTGCGTGCAAATTTGCGTCGCGCCGTAAGCCTTTATCTGCGTTGGCATCTATTGTTTGGGTTTGAGGGACCGCCAGTAAAACAATTTATGAGTTTGAGTCGCACAGTGGCATATAAGAGGAAATAAAATATTTTTTCAAATTATTACAGAAGCTACCTTAATAGACTTTCGGAAAATGGTAGTGATATTTTAAGGTTTAATGGCACATAAAGTACATAATAGATAGTATAAAACAATACATGAATTTCAAGTCTGTAAGTTGTACTATCTAATAATTAATCTATGAAATACCACTGCCATTAGTGCCATTCACCAGCATATAGCAGTCAAGTGAGTCAACACAACATTCCGTATTCTGTTCAGTTCAAATTGGCATTTCGTTTTCTCATTTTGTGTTCCGAATAGTAAAATAATCGAATTCCGAATTTTGTGCACCGAACAGTAAAATAATCGAATTCCGAAAAGTTCCGAAATGTTCCGATATAATCGGAACCTTCCGATTTTTTGAACAATCGGAAACTTTCCGATTATTCATTCCGGATAGGCCCATCACTAATTAATATATTAGTGCTAGTTAAAGCATTTTTAACGTATTAACCATTGGTTGCGAATGGTAAAAGGATTGTGCTACTCCCACTGGTGTTGGTGCTGGTCCAATAAGCAGTAGTGTTAGTTCCATGTAATTCCAATGTTTTCCGATTTTAAGCTTACTATCATCAGGTTTAATTGATACATATGCAGGTAGTATAATTTTGGTGTCAAATAAAGTACTCCATAGTTCGCTTCCATTACTTCACCAGGAGAATCTGATTCATCGTCTTTATTTAATTCCGAATATGATTTATTGTGTAGAAGCATTTACAGTGCCCCTAAACCATTTTGGTTGGTCCATGGCTCACCAATATACACAAATGTTATATTTACACTAACATTTGGAAATTGTAACGACATGTTTCTTTTCATATAAAATATTGTGTCCGTTAACCTTTTCGTGTTTGTAATTCATTTATTTAATAATTTTTAATAAAATAGTTCCAACCCCTTTAAATTCATATTTGTTTTTGCATCGGTTAACAGCCTATTCAAAGTACAATGCACATTTTTCAAATTATGTTGCCAAATTAGTTCCCTTAATATGTGGTGGGACGACTGACTTTGTGCGAAAGAATGAATAGTTAGATTATATACTTAGTAATCGACTAGACGACTAGAGGTTCACAAATCTTTAATTAGCTTTAACATTAATGACTAAACGTTATAACAAAAATGCACAGCGAGACTACTTAACAGAAATTTTGCATATGTGTCTCTTACCTTTTCAATTGTTTTAAATTTTTTATCCACTCTATTTCACTTCTGCTATATTTAATTATGGGCCCATCGGTATATATTTTCCTGTTTTTAGTGATATGTGGTTTAATATTATTAATATAGTTATAAGTATAACAGATTTTATATAGGCAAACAAACTTGACAAATACTACATCTTAAAACACTTCATATCAATTAAAAGAAAATAATACTTGAATTCACTCAATGTAATAAAAAGAGCATTGAATTATTCCTATTACATTTTTCAAATTTATTGCATACTTCTAATGGTAATTAGCGTGTGAGAAACAACACATTTTATTAATAAGATCCGGATTTATATTTGTATTTAAATTTAGATCCGGTTAAACAATTTCTTCACTAAGGCCATGCACATAGAAGAGCTAAATTCGCAAAATATGACAACTGTGTATCTGAATAAACACATTTTTTAACCCAAGCAATTTATTATTGCAGTTTCTCCTACGGTGTTAATTATTTAATTATTGTTACGTATAAACATTTAGAATCTTAATTGGTTTATTGTATTAACTTCTTAATACCATTGTATTAATATGTTTGTTAATTAATGCAGTAAGCTGAGAAACTCATTCAAATGCATAAATTAAACTATTTACAACAATTGGCAACATAATTAAATTTAAATATTATTGAAAGCAAGCCTGTGCCACAAGAGGAACTCTTTTTCATTTCCATTCAATTGACTCAACAATTATTAATATATTAAATTATATCTTTCTTTATTATCTAGGTTTATTAGGTTGCATTAACAAAATTTAGATCTTTATTATGACATATTTATAGATTGATAAGCCAACCTTTACATTACAGTTATGGAAATTACTGTATATTTAGCGATGATATTCGTACGTTAAAGTAAAATTGATTATTTTTATAATTAAATATTAGAAGATATAAGAAACCTAATCAACAACTTTAAATGTGAACAAAAACTGGCTTAAATTACAGCTACTTTTACAAAAGAGCAATATATACAATAAACGGTATTTGGCTCAGCTACACCGGAGCTCAGTAACAGTAATTAATAAACTTTCAGTATACAGCCAATTTGTACGTTTACGTATCTCGTAATATTTAGTTTGTTTATTTGAATTCTAATAAGTTTAACTTAGGCGCTACGTCGTGTGTATATGGCAGAATAAGTTTGATCAGTGAGTTTAACAATATAATGAAAGTGATGTTTTTTGGCGCCCATGTCGATGGCGGAACGTAAAGATTATTCCATTCGTGACGTGGCACTTGAAGGAAACCGATTGTTCCCTAGCGCTGCCATATTGGGCTAACGCCCTAAAAGTTCTACTCCGTACTGGGTTCTGCATAGAAGCTCAGGGCCACGGACTTGGGTGTTCTCGAAGGCCTCGACGTAATCTGCGAGTCCGCAAGACAACAAGTTAAAATACCAGCTGCAAGTATCCACGACCGGCGAAGCATTCTTCAATGCAAAACCGGTTGGTATTTTTCTGAACCTTTAGGATTTGAAAGAATAAAGTGTTGCATCGTACTGCGTATTAAAACCCGGAGGCGATCTGACACCGCCTCGTCATTATTTCGACTTGTGAAGTCAATCATCAGCTCATCTATTAAGTATCGTATTACATAGCGATTGGTGAATTACTGCGTGCAGGACCGACTTCAGGCAGTTTAAGGTGCGCGTATAAGACAGTTATTTTGATTTCATTTAATATTGTTTAAATATAAACGTATGTTACTCATAATTATTCTAGTTTGCTTGACTGATAAATTGGTGTAGGACTTGGCAATCGCTCTTAGTTCTTATATTATTAGTTAACACAGTTTGGCCTAGCAATGGCTATTTATTTTATGTGTATTGATTTCTTGTTTTATTGGGTTGTATTCAAAGCCATTTTTTGTGTTACACTGTTTGCAGCAGATTTGCTTTTATTTGAGAAGAAGCTTGGTGTATATTTTTTCAGTGTTTCGAGCTGCACTAGATCGACTTCTAGAGCTTTCTTACGTTGAGTATCCGTAACCTGGACTGGAAAAAAGGTAAGAGTCATTTGTTATAAACTGAGCTAGCTGACAACGAAAGGGCAAATAAGTATAAGAAATTAAACACAACAACGGGGCTAACAAACTAACAAACCGTTAGAACAATAAATTTGATCTTCAAATTCTGAGTCATTACAATGCATATATTGTGTTTTTATAAGGTTACGTCACAATGTTAAATGCTACCCTAGTGTTGAATAATGAAGGACATGAAAAGCGTACTGATACTGCTATAGTAGTCACATGCACCACGGAATATTTTCTAAATTTTTAATATTTGTAAACTTCTATCAAACTTTTCTGATACCCAATCTTTTCTATCTATTTGTATTGGAAGCTTTTCATCGGTTAAATTCCAATAAAGTAAAATAGAAGATAAACGCATAATAAATTGCAAAAGGTGCATCTTCTATGTATTACAGCTATAATAATTTATGAATGTTATTACGAAACGTATTTTTATTTAGAAAACAGATAATATTAATTTATCAGAAAATCAATATCCAGTTCAACAACACTGAGAATAGAGTGCATTTTTCATTTTCAAGTGATCGCGGAATATTCAACGTGTAGAGAAGCTTATACGAGGTTAGATCAATATGTAAAGGTGCACTAACACTATATTATTTTCAATTTTTCTATACATTTCCCCAAGGCATTTCCTCTTATACCTAATAGATATTTTGTTAAACCATTCGGGAGGTCGTGGATTCGATTCCCGTGACCGTCTGCTCCGATTGAGGGTTTTAGGTGATTTCCCTGAGTCAACAGTACCTTCTCTGAGAGGAGTGCCGGGGCAGTACTTCTCCACCTTTTCTGGCCTCTCTTCCATTTTCCACCCCTCCTTCCTCTCAACCATTCTGAAATTCCCGTTATTGGCTGGAGAGGGACGCAAGGTCTCTATAGCAGCCCGCCCCTAGTCGGGTGAAGTGAAATGATCCTGAACCTTTACCTTTTTTACCTTGTTGAATTGTGCTTAGTGGGGTGTATGACCTCAGACGTTGTGCTTTAAGATATTTTTTTTATTTTGAGGAATAAAAACAAATAGAAAGATGCCACATATTTTAGTCTAGAACAAGAGACTACAATTGAGCTACCTCTACGTGCTCAAACACTTAAAATATGTTGAAAGATATTTCAATATTTTCTGATATCTTTCTAATCGTTAAAGTCGTCTTTGAATTGGCATTCAAATATCAGTCACAGCTTCGTAGTTGAAAACAAAAGCAGAAGACATCCTGTTATAATACACTGAGCCTTTTTGAAAATTATAGAGCAAATAACACACGAGACACATGATTTATTGTATTGATCAAATCTCGTATGTCTTTTGTATAGAAGTTGCTTCTGTTTGTAACAGTTTTTACTTCACATTATAACTTACATGTATTTGACAATCATATGCATCCATGTTACATAATTATACTCTTAAGCGACAACGACTTTTGTACGACTGTCAGTCAAAAAATATTGGCTTGTCAATTATTTTGATATTGAAATGCTCTCAGCTATTGAATACTAAAATCTAAATTCTGCCAATCAAGCTCACTAAAGCTTTCAATACACCAAAGCCATCAATAATAAAAATGAGGAAGTGCTGTGTCGACTCATCGAAACTACTTTATTTTGTTGCTTTATGGTTCGGAAACTCAAAAAAAATCATTTAGCTGATCATCGTAAATGAATAACGACCCATCAAGCAATCAACCTTTCAGCATTGCTGTTTTGAACTTGCGATTACACCAGGCAATAACAGCTAATGATTTGTAGATGCCGTTAAGCAGTGTTAAAGTTCACGTCACTTACATGTGATTGATGTCGACAATTGATTTTTTAACTCGCAAATGTGCCTGACTTGGCAGTCCGTTTGACTTTTAATTTGAAAGCTCTTGTTAAAATACTGATATTCTATTGCGTTGATTTGATTTATTATACTATTGTATTTTTAATACTATTCTTACATTTAAACGACGTGTTAAAACAGTTATGTAATCAGTTTCGGCTTGGTACTTTAACACGAGTAACGTACTTCTAATGTTTTATTTTTAAGATTGTCTAACTTGTGGATTCGTATAAATTTATATTTTAGTCTATGGTATATTTTTGTTTGTAAGTTGTGACATTTAAAATATGTTTATTGATCTTTTAAAATACGTTCAAACTAGATGTCCCCGATGTTATTCTTAAAATATTCAGTAGCTGAGTTCGTCGCCGTGTATTAGAGTACTTCAGTTACTATATAGGGTGTTTCAAAATGACTTGGATCAAATATAAAGGTGCTACTTTCGAGCAAAGAGTAGAGAAAAAATCATAAAATTATTCATTTCAAAGATATATTGGATCAAAGAATTAAATATTTGTATTTACGTCATTTAGATTTACTTGCAACTGTCAAATTAAGTAAACTTCTATGTAAAGATGGTAATCAGGTAGTTGGGCATATTGTGACCTCTTCAAAAAGTTTCGTAATGTTTAAAAACAACATGTTATTATGGGTGACCGAATATATTTGTTCTCTATTGAAGAATTGACAGATATTTTAATTTATGGAAAAGTTCGCAAAAATTCCGGAGCAGTAGTTTGCACATAGGTGGAAACATATCCAAATCGACGATTGCCAAATCGGAAAACTGTTGTGGCAGTTGAAAGACGAATTCGAGAAATAAGCACTGTTATAGTCAATACCAGTACCAGTACTAGAAGACTGCTAACACGTCTCCAAATTTTTGTTGCAAGCGTATGGGGAACAATTATAACTATATCACTGTACATTTGTGGAAGATCTGGAACGTTCACATTTTGTCAAATGGATATACCTCTGCCGATGGTTAATTGCTGAATTGACACGCGCTCCAGTTACAGAGGAATCTTGTTTTACGAGAAATGCAATAGTAAATTCAAAACACTTGCAGCAAAGGCTTTTCAACTAACTCACGGAATTCGTAATACCCCATTCGGGACTCAAAAAACGTTGCAAACAGCTCAATCCACCGAAGAATGTCGACATATGTGACTGCCCATTGCCTGGAAAGCCTGGGAAACCAAGCAGTTAAAAGCTTATCACAATCACATAAAGCAGGTAAGTGGTCAGTACTGTATAAAAAAGTTTGTAGGGTTGCATACTCTGCTGCCATTACTCATGATCATCATTTATATTCGTGAAAAGTTGGTGTGGACTGATTGGTGACAATTTTATCAGCTTTTATTTTTTACTTTCGCAGCTTATAAGCTTGCAGGAGTAGGCTATTTTAATTCTTTTGTAAGACGTTCCTGTTCAACGTCGTCGGGAAATGTGATGCGCGAACACATTTTTTTTCGACTTGTAGCTGACTATTTGAATACGACTTACAACGGCTGGGTTGATCGTAATGGCCCTGTACCAGGGCTAGCTCGGTCACCTGACCCAATACCATCACTTTGTTTGGGGGTGCATTAAATTACTTGTTTATTCGTCGTAATCGTCACTACATATGCATTAAGAAATCGCATAACCGAAGTTTGTGAATCAATCAAATAAAATCGTGAAATGATAAGACGCGCCAGATACTACATAGCAGAAGGAAGGAAGATTTGGACCACATACTTATAATTTTTACGTTGTACTGTAGAACAACAACCAAATATTGTATTTAAAAAAATCTGTAAAGGGGTTTACACGAAATTTTCCTCGCGCGAATTACATCAATTTGCAAATAAAAAATGTGGTCTGTTGGGACTCGAACTCCGAATGAAATTAATATATTTCGAGCTCAATTTTTAGTCCGTTGCTCGGGTCTGCAGTTTGCGGCCGCTTGATCAGCTGAACCACAGCCGTGCTCGAATTGTACGAGTTTCTGCTGCATTATAAAGACACCATACTCTTCTGTCTCATTTGTTATGTTTACCCTGTATGTGTTAGGTCTCATTTTCATCAAGGATAACGCCTGACCTATGTGCAAATTATAACTTGTATCTATTTCTCAGTTAAAAAAAGATGCTAACTTGTAATAATTTCACCGACATTTTCTCGGTTTTATGTCAAGTAGACATATAACATGCATGCAAAATATCATCTTTCTTCAACAAATAGTTTTTGAGAGACAGACAGGCAGACAGGCCTAAGGAAGAGACAAAACTTGTTCTTCGTCATCTAGGGACCCTGAAACGTGAAGATCTGAAGAAATCTCGGTAGGTGATTTTTTGCAATTACAATTCTGCCTTCATCTTTTAAACGAGAGAAGTAAAAATATGTGATGAAAACAAAACATCGGCCCATTAAATCATAAATATTTTAAATACCTTACATGCTTATTACGTTATTTTCTTATTTCTTGTTGTATACTAACGCTCTTATATTTCTTTGGTGTAATTTGAAACACCCTGTATATAAAGCGAGATTTTTCATTGAGTTATCTCAGACCTATAACAAAGAGAGAAACGGTTAAATGAGGAAAAGTTTATGGTGTCCTTTAACGATACTACTATTTTCCATAAAAGCTCTGTGTTTAAAACTTCAATAAATTATTTAACATCCTAATAACAATAATTATAAACTAGTGAGTTACCCGAACTACGCTTCGGTTCGCTAATTTAAGAGAGATTCATTAATATAAATTTTTAAAAAAAGGATGCATCGGCCAGGAATCGAACCCGGGTCGCCCTCGTGGCAGGCGAGCATTCTGCTCCTGGACCAACCTGGCTTGTTTGAATAATGCGCCGCTATAACGATATCTGAACATAGGCGATTACCCGAGCTAACAACACACGGCCACAGCAGCTGTCACACCGTAGCCGACGGCTCCGCTCCGCTGCTTTAATTAATTAAATTAAAACTTTTTCGTACTTTTTTTGTAAATATAAACCGGCCTATGATCTAAGTCTAAAAATTAGCAAATTTTTAAGCCATCATACAACTTAATCGGTCCAGTATCTTCGGAGGAGATAGCGAACAAATATACAAACATACAAACAAAGAAAGAGAGCAACGATTTTATGTTATAGGATGTAAGTTTATTTCCAGATTTTTATCTACACTCAAGCAACTTTTTGTGGTTATTTGACTATAGATTCCAGGAAGAGAAATTAAATAAATTTCTGAAAATAACTAAGCCTACATGTTAATTTTTACACCATTTTGGAATTGAATGCTAACTGAACTTTTTAAAATGTGGTTTATGAAAACTCTAAAACTATTTTATATATGATCGATCAATAATGTGCGTATTATATTTTTATTTACAGGGGTAAAGCAAGTCTTTTTCGCCCTCTGGCGATAATACTCTTTATTTTCCACTGATATATTATTTTTTCTTTATATCTGTGATACAAGGTATATAAAGCAGTCCATAACGTCCTAGGACATAAATAGCGGGCATAGTGATAACGCCCGCTCATTCCCTCTCACAACGAGCGCGCTCAAATATTATGCCCACTCTTTACGCCCTAGGGTGTTATGGACTGCTTTTCAGGTTTTTCAAGCTTTCCAATTTATTTACATATTGAAAGTGGAATATAAAACGTCGCATGCATTTCAGGAATTACTTGATGTTTATAGCCCCTGGGCGACTTACAAACTCATTGCCCTCTAACGGGCATAAACATCTTCATAATGCCCTTGATACATAAATAACTATTTTACCAATGTGAACAGCAAGCTTTAGAGATAACAAACTTTACAATTTCCATATCAGATTATAATATAAACTTATGACAATAACAACAATGACACTTAATGCATTCTAAAGCTTGCTGTTTATATTACTTTTGCTTTCCATTGTCAACCCTTATGTAATTTCTTTTTGAACACAGGGTATAATCCGAATCACCATTTTAAAAAAAAATTTGATAACATACAAGTTTTGTATGTACCTCAGGCGTAACCAGCGTCTTTGGTCTTTGTCTTGTTATAGCCGTCGGTGCTTCGAATTTCTTGCTATAATCCACGCCAATGGCCAAAAATGCCTGTTTTACATTCTTGATACATACATACATATTATAACATTCTAATACATAAAAAATACGAAACCAAATTTTCTGTTCTAAGGATAATTCATTTCCGATTCTATGTGGTTTATGAATTGCACAAAGGCTGACTTCTAGTGTTTGTAATATTATGGTTTGAACACCCAGTAAAGTGTAGTGCAAACGTGTGATTTTTTTGCAGTAATAGCTTCATGAAAATATTAGTACCATAAAAAATTGGTACAAGTTTAAAAATTAAAATAGTATTAATCAGATCCATAAAATGTCCATTCTATACAGGGTGGAGAAAAGAAGTCGAAGTGATTCAAGAACAAAGTACATTTAAGGAAGGCGAAAGCTTTATAAAAAAATATATGCTAAGAAATTAATAATAAGTAAGTACCTATATAAAATTGCAGTAATCTATGTTAAAAATATGTTTTTCTCATTTAAAATATTAAATGTTCAGTATAAATAAAAGCTATGTAAGGATTGTTTTGCAGTATAGAGGTGATACACTTTGAATGAGAATTGTTGTTTCCCTGGTAATTGATTTGAATTATTTGTGCATTTTGAAATCGACGCTAGTACCGAAAATCGCCGAATAATGTGCTTACAAATTAAATCTACATTTGGAAAAGATGGGACTAAAAAGCTTGTGCATTATTATTTTTGAAAAGGAATTAGCAGTATCCAGCTTTCAAGTATTTTTATAGCTTCTAAATTTAATGTAAAGCGAATAAAAGTTAATCATCGCTTTGCATCGTATGGT
>OW679198.1:59819359-60047749 GCA_940337035.1 Agriotes lineatus
ATCAAATTATTGTAAAAAATTTGTAATCTATTAAATCGAAGATAGTAGGTGAAGAAATGAAACGAGTTTTTCTTTTCCTGCTGCTATGACGTATGCGTGGGTGGATGAGCTTAATAAGAATTTAATTGTGAATTGGAGATCTGAACCGGAATTTAACTTAAATATTTGTTTTGGGATATCGAAAAATGAATCGAAGTGATTTTGCGAGAAGCATTAATATACAGTAGGCCCGCTGAAATTTTGTCTTAGAACGTTGGTCGTGTGATACCCCATAAAGGAAGGGGTAATGGTGGTACTTCGTTCCGGATAGTCTCTGGATAAGGAGTAGAATAACTGCATCTGTTTTTTTTGGATTCCACTGTAAATCTAGGTTGTCTATGTTCCCGGTTTGTTCATGTGTAACTACAGATGTATTAGTTTGCATATGGGCAAACCATGCGCAGCAGCCTAAATGGTGGGGTAGCAACGCAGCTCATTTACGTCATAGTCGCCCTAGTGTGAACACCATCTACATTACCGTGTATATTACTGAATATGATCGATGGCATGGCTGGAACTTAACTTACCTTTGTTTCTCTTATTGCTCACTCTTTCTCTCGCCGCCAGCTCTACATGGAAGCTAATGGGCCGGTTGCAGAAAGCAATGTTAAGTCTCGTGTTAGCTAACACGACGTCAAAGTGAACAAAAACGCATCAAATCTCAAATGCTTATGGTAACTAATACATTAGTAAACAAAATTTGATGCGATTTTGTTCACTTTGACGCGACGTTAGCTAACACCAGACTTAACATTGCTTTCTGCAACCGGCCCAATATCTGTTAAGCTGTACTGCATATAGAGGAAATTGTTTTTACTCAACAAATCTATTATTAATACATAACTCAATGCGGTTTAATTATAACGCGTATTCAAATTTTCAAGTGTTATACCGGGGGATCGTTTTTAACCATAAGTATGGCTACTCTTGATAATGACATTCGGAAGGTCACTGTTCTGAGGTGACATAGTTAATTTGCTTTTCTGGTGCTACACTCGATGCATTTTAAAATTTCGGGTTAAAATGGTGTAGCGTTGATACTGCTGACTATGTAGACATTTTTTAACATTATAGTAAACAAACCAATGAAATTGGCCAATTTGTCAGAAACGGCCTATGAAAATTGACTGTTATGTATTTGACAAAACCTAATTTCGCAGTGTTTTCGGGCGATCACGTTTCATTTTAATGAATTTAATTTAGTGAGTAATTTTTGACTGACATTTCACTAAAAACGTAAAAGTGACGTTTGCAAATGGCGTCGCTCTAAAAACGAATAATGATCTTTTTGGAAGCTCCAGTATTGAACTAATAGTGGAAAACGTTAAAAAGCTTTGCCGTCGATTTCAAAAAATTGCCACCTTTTGTGGTACGTATTACCATTGAGAATAAGTCACCAAAGCGCTTTCAAATTACCAGCTATTAAATGTTATTATCAAGAATGGTCATACTTACGTATGTATGTGCTAGATTGAAAATGATTACCCAGTATATGCACTTGTAATATGTATATCAAAATAAATTTAATCTTCCTACTAACGAATGTTGTGCTGCGAAATGTAGACACTGAAAGAGATGTATTAAGAACAGTTGAAATTTGCAAAATACGTTACTTGTCTATCATACCCCGCTAATTAATACTGGTAAGATAGAAGTCAGCCGAGTTGTTGGTAGCCGATAACTTTTGGATCACAAATCAACTGTTTCATTTACTAATCTACATAAGAGCCTTAGCCATAATTGTTAAAAAAAACTTATACATTTAGTAGCGTTAGGGACCACTTGAAGAAAAGATACCTTGGAGTTATGGTTTCAAGCTAGAGGTACGAGTATCATCGTGTGTATACAATTACTTACAATCTTATAGTAACAGTGATGAACCAAATTGTAATCGTTTACTTAACGACAATTTAACAATTTAATTTTAAGTGTTATTTTATTAAAAACTTCATTAGAAAAAGAAATACTTCCAGCGGAAAAGTAGCTGAATTGCATCTTGTAACCGTTTAGTGCTGTAAAAATAAATTTAACGATCAAATGCTATCTATTTACATATACTTATGTGTAGTTTGGTGTATTATTAGGAATATGGCGTTATTATCGTAATTTGGTACTGCATATATAGATACATAATAGTATGTGAGATAATTAACATCTACTGTACTTGTGCGCATTAGATAAAAATATTTTTTTCGGTAATGTAGGTTAACAGTAGCCAGGTTGTATATGGGGGTCGGGGCACCCGTATCTGTTCTTTTATTTATATACTGCATATAAATATTGCATTTGTTTTTTATTTAGATTTACATCATCTAGTTTCTAGTAGTTTAAAGTGACGTATTACAAATAATATAACAGCAACTACTTCATAACCATTAGGTAATTAATTTACATTGTCTAGTACTATAACCAATACAGGGTGTTTCCTGCAAAAATTACACAGTATTTCAATATCTCATGATTTGAAATTAGTCTCGGCTATGAAATGTGGAAGGGAAATGACCAATACTAATTTGTTTTAATAAAGTAATAGAATGTTACTATTGTTCTGAATGTTCTTGAAGTAACGATAAGTAAAAACCTCATTATTTCTGGAAACACTTTCATTCTTTCCATTTACAGTCGCGGCCAAAAAACGGGACACTTTTTACCTAACTCTCAAAATGCGAAAACAATGGCTGACACTGACAATTCAATTAATAAATGTTTTATATGCATGTTGCCATTAGCTTTGTAATGACGAATTTTAAATCACTGTAGTTATTTATTAAAAAGAACTACATATACATAGTTTCATTTGACATTTTTTTGCATATAAATTTTTATGTTACGGGTGTGTTTATTGTTGGCGAGCTAGAGCTTAACTATACTTAATTATTGACAGCTTTGTGTAGTTTGTGAACAGTAAAGAATATAGCAAAACATAAATAATTATATGCAAAAAATTCACAAAGGCAAGATGTAGATCTTTTTTAATCACTCAGTACATATAAATGCAAAAAGTATGTATGCAATATTTTGGTGCAGAAGTTTGTATATAAGATATGCTGTTGTAAAGTATGAATGTGAAAATGTTACGAGTCTTGGAAGTACACTTGCTTTCAAAACTTTCGCGTACACCTATTTTTCGCTGTATTAAATCAGGGTTGTAATTAATCAACTATGACATTTAAATTTTTGAAAAGTCAAAATGTCTCGACTGACAGATCACATGCTGTCAATGTCATTTTTAACCTAATCTCAAAATTACCCGTTCACACAGCTAAAATTTTGCAAAATCGTTGTTACTTGATTTTGAATGTGTACGCGAAAGGTTTGAAAGCAAGTGTACATATTCCGATGTGGATTAAATTTTGTAAAAGAGTTACAGTACTTGTCTATGTCTATAGTCGACATGATCTTGCACATTTGCTGCAGTATAACCTGCGGTCATTTGCATGAATGGCCTCCCGTTGCCACGGTTCTGCGAACATCCCACTTGCAAACTATGATATGATCATACTCGCGTAACAGCTGATTTGGACCCGTTTAGTGTCATCAAAACTGCTTTCCTAAATAACATGTATTTGCTTTGACTGCAGCTCATCAATGCCTTCACATACTCCTCCGTCACACTCTCACACAGAAATCCTGGCTACGTCGGTCTATCTGACGTAGCTTGAAAAATTGTGATGGGTTTTGATATATCGGGATATAACTTCAGGTTATAGACTCCGAGTCTCTTTTGTTTAATTTGTTTCAGGTTCGTGCTGCTAGGCGTTTGTTGGATTATGCGAGGTGAAATTCTGTATCACCGTGCTTAACTCGTTTGTAGTCATCAAGGTATTAATGCATTTGGTTTTTTGCGTCTCCCCGCATTTGTTGTAACATTTTTAATTATAAAAAGTATCCTGAGTTTTAAAAGCTAAGCTAAGATAGAAAGATACGTAGCGATCGTTTATAATAGAAAGAGATGGGAATATAAATGTAATTTAGAGTCCGTTTTAAAAAGAAGGCATGCTACAAGACGATAAAATTTACTCATAGCAGTCATAGCCAAATCCAGTGGGCATGTAAAGTACCAGCACTTATGACGTTTAGCAGAAGACACCACTAACGATTAAGCTTCCACTAGAGGCGCTGTTATGCTTCATATTTCTATAAAGTACCGACACAAATGACGTTGCTTAAAGACACTATGTACTTAATGACTAAACATTCACTACACACATTACCAGCTGTGACTGACATGATTTGACAGTATGAATTTCCAATTTGCAGAGGAGCATTCGTGGTACTGTGTAAAGCATACTTTTGTTTTGTGACTTACTACCGCGTGATCGAATACGTTTATCCTCTGGAGAGCTGTAGAATAGTTTTTTTTGTGGCAGTAAAAGTGATATTGGAATAGTATTACGTCTGAAAGTTTTATATATTATCTAGTAATGTAATTTTAAGAAATACAAACATATCTCTAGAATGTATAAAAAATTGCTAGCTACAGCAAATATTTTAAGTGATTTTTATTCATTTTCCATACACAGCACTACTTCAGTATTAAACATATTGTAAAATTGTATAGGTTATATTATTAAGCATGTACTTTTGCTCATCCATTACCAAGATAAATTTAAAGAAATATATTTCATTTCATACTGTTCGGAAAATACACTTTACGTCATTAATTTGAGTCCGGAAAGTGGAACATTGAACATTACATCATAAGGCCAGAAAGTGTTGCTAGGCAACTGCTGAATAATATGTTGGTGACACTGTAAGTCTTACGGACTTTTCAATGAGCATGTTGTATAAAACAGTATGAAATAAAACATTGTACGATACACGGCCGTAAAATAATATTAAATTACTCATTAGAAACATCTAAACTCGTATTTTAATAAGTCAGTTTCCGGACTTATAATGTAAATAACTATCACGCGGATGTGTATTTAAACTACAAATTTAGAGAATAATTGTAATACCCCAAGAGATTGAGAAATTACCGATAAATTTTTGTTGTAAAACACGTGTGCTGCTGTTATAATAATTTCCGAAAGCGACAGACACTAGTGCTGCACGCCACAAAATTATCTGATTTCTCAATGCATGGAGTATTTTACAAGAGAATTTACCGAATGAACGCTGAAACGAAGGTTAATGTAAAAAAAATATCAAGATACCAACCTAGAATAACGATAGCGACGACATTAATTAATTTCAGATTTTTTCACATAAAATTACCAAAATAATTTTTGAAAGTTTAAACAAATAAAGGATTTCTGTTGGATTCAATTTTATGAAGTGATTTTCAAAATCATTTTTACTTTTTTAAGCATTTAAGCCGTTTCTCCGTAAAAGCAATCAAAATATATTATGAAAGAACTAGCAACCAGTGAGACAAATGTCTCATTTAAAAAAACAAAAAAGACCGTTTTGCAAATAGAACGCGTATTCACCACACGTACGTATATGACGTCATTGTTGGTAGCAAACTACCAGTCGCATTCGCCTTGATAAAATTTGCCCAGAATCTAACCTAAAAAGTTAGGATTAGGATAATTAAGATAATAATTAGTGTTAGAGACTGAAATTCGGTTCCTGACCTAACATGACCATTCCAAACATATAACTGTAATAACTTTTTTCTCTATCTCTTACGGTTTGGCTGCTGAAACAGCGTCCCGGACAAGTCTATTATATATACCGGGTGTCAACGGATTTATTAGACAAGTCATATTTTCTAGAGTATTAGGTGTATTAAAATGAGATTTGGTATAGGTAAATGGTATAGGGAGAGGAGCGTTTTCGCATATTTTTCACTTTCCGGTCACTTCCGGTTTCACCGGAAATGGCTCCGATTTCGAATTTTTAAATGGAACACCCTGTATATTTTTGCATATTTGGATTTCTGAGACAATTTTGGATCAGAATGTGACATTTTAAAAAGTTTTTAAGCCTACTTGATTTTTTTAGAGCCACTTTTAATATGGCATCTAGGTGGCCATGATCAGACGCAAACTAATCTAAAGACCTCAGGTGATGTCAGAAAATTACAATCGCAAAGTTTTAGTGATTAGTATGATAGATAGGAATAAGACAAGTTGGCAAAAGCACGTTTTCTTGTTTAACTATTTTTTTTCAAATGGCGACCCTTTTTTGACAAGCACTTTCCGAAAAGAGGATTTTTTGGCGAATCTAACGATACTAATTTATTTGCGATTGGATTAAAAATAAGCTCATAAGTTAAATATTTCTAAGCAAAATACTGGATAATAATTTATTTACTTTTGCCAAGTGTGCCATGGATAAGTTTTTAAAATGTCACATGCTGATCCAAAATTGTCTCAGAAATCCAAATATGCAAAAATATACAGGGTGTTTTATTTAAAAATTCGAAATGGGAGCCATTTCCGGTGAAACCGGAAGTTACCGGAAATTGAAAAATATGCGGAAACTCTCCTCTCCCTATACCATTTACCTATACCAAATCTCATTTTGATACACCTAATACTCTAGAAGTTATGACTTGTCTAATAAATTCGTTGACACCCGGTATAGAATAGATGCTTTACCAGTTAAATTAAATCACGTGACACTAAATATTACAACATCTATATCCGCAATTCATATAAATTATGTACTTTTTAACTGGCAAATAATGCCCGAAAAAACATTCAATTTAATTTAGTGGTTAAGACTTTCTGCAGGAAAATGTTTGCAGTTTATTATACAAAAATTTATTAAATTAGGCATGCATTTATTAGGGATGCACCGATACGGGTTTTTTGGCCGATACCGATATATCGGCCGATACCGATATAATCGAGGCCGATACGCCGATATATCGGCCGATATATTCTCATTGCTCTCTCCACTACTTTTTGACTACATGCAAGCACGTGTGCGCCGCTGCTTGCTTGATTCGGGCGGGGTAATCTCCTAAATACGAACTCTAGCTTAGGTTTGCTTATGGATGTGTCTCCTTGTCATTTCGTTTTAATAACGCAATTTAACACAGTCATTTTTTTTCTTGACCTATTAGTTAGTATTGTTAACAATTTCTGATGATGCAAGACCTTGAAATGGCATCGCCTGATCGAATGTTTTTGCTGATGGACCGAGCTCTGTAGACTAGTGGTTACCACGTCTGCTTAGTATTCGAGAGGTCGTGGGTTCGATTCCCTTGGCCGCCTTCTTTGATTCAGGCTTTTAGGTGGTTTTCCTGAGTCAACAGAGTACCTTCTCTGAAGCGAATGTCGGGGCAGTACTTCTCCACCTTTCCTGACCTCTCTTGCATTCTCCACCCATTCTGAAATATTGCCGTTATTGGCTGAAGAGGGACGCAAGGGGCCCCCAGCTGGGGGAATTTAAATGACCCTGAACCTTTACCTTTTTTTTTTTGCTGATGCAGTGCATTCCAGAAGCTGGAAGATATTTCGCTGCATGGTGCAACACACTGGATGGAGAGCCTAATGTTTTTACATAATAATTTACAAAAAATGTATTTTTAATATTAGATAGTAGTTATATTGTATACTCCACAATGATTATTTATATTTTATTGTTCATTTCTTATAATAAATATTAAAATATTAAATATTGAAAGGAATTCACTTTTGCCGATATATCGGCAAAAAGGAAGGCCGATATGACCGATACCGATATATCCCTAATTCGGCCGATATGGCCGATATGCCGATACCGAGTATCGGTATCGGTGCATCCCTAGCATTTATACAACGATCAAATTAAGTAGGTATGAGAGTTGTAACTTTTGTTTCTTTTCAAATTAATTAAATAAGGGTAGCCTACCATCAACTTTTTTTTAGTATAATTCGGTAATTTATGGAAATAAGTGTAGCAAACCTTATAGCAGTAAAAAGATATAAATAAGCTTCTTACAACAGTGTCATAAGTCATAACCATAGTAGTTCTGCAATTAAAATAAGAAAATACAGTACTCAACACCTTGGAAATTATAAAAACAAATGAACGTTCAGAGCAAGTTTTGAATTCCACTTTAAACAGTATCTTAATGTAAGAATAGTTGCGTTAACTAATTTAATAATCGACTTATACATGCGGGGGGTGGGGGTGACCATGACCACTACTAATTTTATCTGACTATGACATTTAAGAAAAACAATATACTATGTATGTAAATACCTATGAAGTTTTCCACTTGGCTTGCTTACTTACATCGACCAAAACGGAGCACATGGACCGTTCTCAAGGGCTGCATGCTTTTCTTTAATAATTTTACAGAACAGAACCCCTGCTGTGCATTCCTCTCTTGGACAGCCTGTATATAGGAAATAAATGCAAATAATGCCGTACTGTTCTAGCTAGATACAGGTTTGTTTTGCTGACTGTAAACACAATTTTAATAGTAGTGAAGATGTTTTCCTGATTACATGGAAAGCAGAAAAAAATGAATCACCGTAATACTTTTCATTAATGATAAATTCGCAATACTCTGTTTATACACCACAACTTCATATTAGATTTTAATTTATAGGATTTGTTATTATAAAATTAATTGTAATGACTCAGTCAAATACAATAATTCATTCATCACCAGAAATTCCATGAGCATCTTGCGCGCTGGGTTTTACGTTTCATTGCTCTATCCAGGTTTTAGCTAAATTAGTACAGGTAAAATGTAGAAATGCGGTTAATCGCAATTGGAGGGTACAATTTATAATTAGAGATCCGGTGGCCCTTTTCCACTGAAGTGTGGTTTTTCCGATGACAGGAGTATTGGATTCGGCGCCGACGTCGAAGCTGCCGAACCGCGAATTCTGTAGAACTCGTTACTACTCAAACGCGAATCGAAGATCAGCTTTCGACGGTGAGTGGAGATATGGAGTTGGCAGTAGTTCCGTGCTCCATTGCGAGTCATTGTCCCCACTGCCAAGGCCATGGCCCCCCCGAGCGGCCTCGGATTACACCAAGCCGACGAACGAGCGGCTGCGCGCGCCTTGAAACCGCTCAAGTGTTCAAACTATTTAACATTACCTACTTCGTTGCACTCGCAAATGCACATGCATCTTGCTGGTTATTATTCACAACGGAACGGAATAGCATGCGATGCTGGCAGCTTTCGTTTTCGTTGCTATTTGCCATCGGACACTTAGCGCCCTGCCAGATGTTTTCGTCCTTTATCGATTTACGTGGTTGATTTTTAGAATGTAGATAGTTGGCATGGTTTTGTAGTGGCCATAAAGTGTAATCTAAATGTCTCTTGCGAAGTTGCAGAAGGCAGTAAATATCTATCTATACAATAATATACATAGTATGATCAAAAATTATTTTCATCTAGTATGGCTATGGAATTGTTCCTAATTTATGAATGCAACTATAACTCACTTAAAACTCAAATGTCAAGTTTGACATTTATTTATGAATGTAACTACATACATGTATGTAGTTACATTCATAAATTAGGAACTATTCCATAGCCATATATAGTGATGTAAATTACTTGGGTATTTGTTTTTAGGGGTAAATACCCAAAATGGGTATTTATAGCCTCATTTACAAATATTATTAAGCTAATCTAGCCAGTATAATGTATTGGTAAGTGAAGGTGCTCTATTCGAATTTTATAAAAATGTAGAATAAAAAAAAACAGCTGAACTGAGAACAGTTACTGCCCAAAATACCGATGGGGCCATAACTATACAGGTTGCCTAAAATTGTACGGAACATGGCAATACCATGAGTTGGAAAAGGTTCAAATACTATTTGCCATAAGAGTAACGGAAACAGAAAATGCAATAATTACTTTGGTGTACTTTTAGGCAACCTGTATATAACAGCAATGAGATAACATGAATAAAAACAGAATTTAATGCTTGAATAAGAAAGAGATGAACATGAAACAAATATTTGAGTAGACTTGACACTCATTTTAATTTTGGCATATGTCAACTAAATATGTCTACTAAAATACCTTTTTTGTACGGTTCCTATATGTTTCTTACTCAAGTATTATGTGCTTTTGTTCATGCTATCTCATTGCTGTTATACATAATTATGATCCCATCGGAATATATCGTCCTTTATATAATATTGCGATTTTTTTGCCTTATTAAGATTGTTTCTTAATGTGTATATATGTAAGTATGTATTATTAATGTTAATAATATACGGATTTTTTCTTCAAGTTAATGTTAAGTTTTCAAAACTGGAAACAAGTTGGAAAATAATGTACAAACAGTATAAACATGCCAATCTCCGGAGTCAGAGCCATCACATTTTTTTTTGTAATTTCTGACAGGCGCAATTTGTTGTGTCTAACTGTTTATTTCCATAAACTTCGACAGCCAATGTTTTTCCCCCATAAATGATTAATTTACCTGGGTGAATGCTTATTCAGTATTACATTTAAATTGTTATTTTACATAAAATATTCCAGTACATTTATATGTAGTTTATTTATTAAGATAACGTTATTACTTATGTGTAAAAGTTAGCTTAGCTTTCTAAATATTACAAATTTGATAAATACCCAGTTTTTAGGTATTTACCCGAGGCAGGGGTAAATACCCAGGTAAATATCCATTTATAAATACCTTACCCACTGGGTATATACCCGACCCACATCACTAGCCATATACCTACAGTGTGTCCCCGGATAGGTGAAACGACTCTTGTAAAAGGAAAAAAATCTGGATTTAAATTTTCAGTTTTTGGGGTTTAGCCCATTTCTAACATCATTTCAGTTTTGAAAAATTACCAAAGTATGCCTTGGACATTTTCAAAAAACTTATTTTTCTGTAGAGTAATGTACCTTTTATGTGGCAAATACGACAAAAAGTTATTAAGAAAAGTTGTTTAGAATCAACATTTACGCCCCTTGTCCAAATTTCAAAATCCTCGGCCAACTTTAATCTCTCCCTTTTTCTTTTGTTTATGTCCCAAATCTAAGAATTTTACTTTTAACAAAGACTGCCATGGAAAAACAAATATTATAAAACAAAAGTTTTTTTATTCATAATAACAATAGAATTCTTTGATTTGGGAACTTGTGACAAATCAAAGTTGGCCAAGGATTTTGAAATTTGGTATAGGCCCCTAGATGTTGATTCTAAACAACTTTTCTTAATAACTTTTTGCCGTATTTGCCACATAAAAGGCACCTACCCTGCTTAAAGTGCAAAGAGTGCTTATAGAACCACTTTGTGGTCAAAACAGGCCACTGGCATATAATAAGAGGAAAAAGAGAAAATAATCGAAAGTACAACTCCAAAAACCAAACTGTAGTGGATTTATTTACCTGTAGCAGAATACAGTTTTATATTAAACATGATTATCAAATAATGAGAAATAAGATGAAGCAATTTGTAAGCTATCTTATACCGGGTGGCCATAAATATCTGATATCACATTACCTTTAGAATCAACACCGCTTTATAAAAGTGATGAATCCAACTAAGCTAAATGTCATTAATGTCATCACAACTAAAATTCCTATCTGTCAAAAATTATTACAGATTGCAATAAGTAATGGAGTTAGAACAGGAGATTTTTATAATCGAGTCGTAGGCTAAACTGCAGAATCCGGCGCACATTCCCCTACTCTTATTTAATTTTATTACATTGCATAGGTACCAATACTTATCGTAATTGAAATATAATGCTAACCAACATTTATAAGTAGCTAATTCCATGGCTACCGGGATCTCAGATATTTATGGCCACCCGGTACAATAATAAATTTCATATTGACAGTAGTGCTAATAAGAAAATTTTGAAAAACTCTACGGTGTTAAGTAATTTTATTTACTATAAAAATTAATATGACTCAAAATTACAGAAAATCTTGTATACACGTTGCAAAATAATTTTTTTCCCGCACAACGTGTTGTCCAACTCGCTGCCGTTCGTAGGACACACTTCATGTCTAGTGTGAAAAACACGTTCATTTGGCAACTTGATACATAAGTAGCTCTTCTACATTAAACTGACATGCGAAAAAGCGAAAGCGTACCTGCTTGATTTTTAATTAATCGATATTTATTGGACATGACTGTTATAATTTATTTCATCGGTTTAAAGCCTAAAAACGGTTTTTTCCAAATTAGAAAAAATCTTGTATAAAACACGTTAGGAAATGTGATTTTGCTTAACTTATATGACTTTGTGGGATCTCGCTACGCGGGTCTCACAAAAGCCCACTCGTTACACAAAATGAGGCATTTCTTAACTGGTTTTATAAATGACTAATCCCTCACTTGCTTTGAAGTACGAAATGTTCATTGCGAACTAAATTGACGTGTCCGAAGATTCTGTCAAAAAATTAAATGCGTATGTATATCGATTTTTTTACTTATTCGCATTCTAGTGTCATATGAAGATGAACATGAAATATAATTTGTACTCTATTTTTTAATGCCGCGGCAAAAGTTATGCAACCCATCATTCAATCAACTTTTTTTAAATGTAATTTTACGAATCAAAGATCCTAAAACGTACGGGGTGGGCAAATGTCGATACTTTCATAGGGAGTCTCGATAACTACAGGAAAGATGATCTCTTTTTTCCAGGAGAGCAAAAATTCGCTATCGTCTTTTTGTTCTTGTGTTGTAAGCGAAAGTTCGATTTTTCGTTTTGTGGCTATATTTCGCATACTTATTAAAATACAAGATAAAAGCAATTTTTACGTCCTTGATGAGAATGCAGTAGCGTAGTACGTTTTAAAAAAAGGTTTATAAATTGAAGTTATAACATAAAAGTTCTATTTTTACTTCCTTTTACTACCGGGTGGCCATAAATATCTGAGATCCCGGTAGCCATGAAATTAGCTACTTATAAATGTTGGTTAGCATTATACATATTTCAATTATATTAAGTATTGGTACGAAACGTAATAAAATGCAAATAAGAGGAGGGGAATGTGCCCCAGATTCTGCAGTTTAGCCTACGACTCGATCATAAAAATTTCCTGTTCTAACTTCATTACTTATTGCAATCTGTAATAATTTTTGACAGATAGGAATTTTAATTCTGATGACATTAATGACATTTAGTTTAGTTGGATTCATCACTTTAATAAAGAGGTGTTGATTCCAAAGGTAATGTGATATCAGATATTTATGGCCACCCGGTATAAAGGAAGTATTGGATTCACCCCAAAAATTCGAAATTGAGTTTTCGACAGATCTTCACGTTTTAGAGTCCCCTGATCCCAAAAAACATATTTTTTTTTATTGGTCTGTGTGTCTGTCTGTCTGTGCGTCTGTCTGTGTGTCTGTCTCTGTGAACAGAATATCTCACAAACGAAAAGAGGTATGGCGTTGAAACTTCATATATAAGTTTTGTGTACTATGTAGATGAGACAGCAAGCTTTTGAAGAAAATCGCATAACCGGAAGTAGGTGTTTACTCTTGTGATTTTTCAGTTTTTTTCGATTTTTTCAAAAACGGCTCTAACGATTTTTTTTAAACTTTACATTTTTATTACATTTTTAATGTGTATTGATGCGAGATAGGTGATTTTCCAGTTGAATACTTCTAAAGTGGGTTTCTTTTGTTTTTTTTTTCTATTTTTTTTTATTAACTCCTATTTTAAATAAAACACCCAGTATATTATTACATTTTTGAATTCACCTTAAAATTCTAGAGAAAATTTGTCTCTTCAACTAACACTCGATTTTGTACCGTTTTTGTAGAATTTGTAATTTTTGAAAATTTTTAACAAATGGTTAAAAATTAAAAATGAAATTTTTGACTAATTATAAGATCACTGTAAGAGGAAGTTGTGTGAGTGTATCACACCAGATTTTTTTATATGGAACTCGTAGTTGGCTGTGCAGCATGAGAAAGTAAGAGTTTTTTAAAAATATTCCAGTGATATATATCATGTTGAGCCGGTTTAATCATTTTTACTACATTATAGCAAAAACTCACAATTTTCAAAGTAGTTTTTAATATTTCTGCGTTTTCTAATTGAAAGCTCGTGTCATTTAGAATATGCCTGATTAAACAAAGTATATATCATTGCGTTACATTATCGACCGTTTGATTGACAGAATTAATCACGTTTGATTGATGCTTTTTGGGCACATAACGGAGAATTGTTTGTTATTTATCAGTAACTTGTATTCTTGATAATAGTCCCTGCGCTTTCTCAAACTCTAAATGCACTTGTCAAATTTTAAATATATTCTTTCGCATTCGGGGAGGTTCGAAAATATGAAAATGGCTCAAGACGTACCCTTATTTTTCAAAACACAAAAATGCTATTTGAAAATACTTGTTATTGCAATTAAAAATAAAAATTCTATTGTTTTGAATTTTTGTCGATGTTCAGAACGCTGGTTATTATATATTTTTTTTTACTTTTGTCAAACAAGGAGGTTTTTAGCACTAATTTCGCTTAACGTTTTTTTTTTTTTTTTTGGTTGCTAAGTGAGTGACATTCAAGTTCGACAATACATTCCTACCGCATCTGATAATAACTTTGAAGTATCCCAGTTTCCGTAATACACAGGGTGGTAAGAAAAAAAAGTACGAAATGCCAGTGATTCTTTTTTTCGGAAGAGTTGGCTGTGACTTCATATTTGACACTGTTTTTTAAATTCTAAACAACTTTTACACATAACAGTTTTCTATATTTTGAAAACCAAGGATACTTTATTCTTAAGCTATTTTTATATTTTCGAACCTCCCGTATACGAAAGTCTGAGAAGATGCAGGAACTTCTATTAAGAATTAAATTTTCTAATAAATGGACAATAAAAAATAATACATGCACAAATTTATGACTGGCAGTGTTTATTACCATATACATATCACTGTAATGAGAAAAATCCTCTTTCCGATGATGCCGTAGTCAACTATGAGTTACATATAAAAAAACATAACTTTATGGTATAACTCGAAATTCAAAAGCTTTTTTGAAAGACTGGTTACGCCACTGCATTCTTATCGAAAAGTGCCTGAAGAACGTAGACATTACTTTTCTCCAATTTAATAAGTAAGTGAAAGGTAAACGAAAAGTCGCAAAATCGAACTTTTGTTTATAACTCGAAAACGATAGCCCATTTTGGTTTTTACTATTAAGCTTTTTTCGAAAAAAGAGATCGAGGATGGGGGGTTTATTTTTCCATGTCTCATATAGTTATTGAGATTCCCTGAAAACATCGAAATTTGCCCACCCTGTACATCGGTTTAGCTTGTCAGTGTTCCTTGTCATTTACTTTTCGTACCTAATACAATTTTGAGGTAAGAAATGCCTGCACGCGAATCTAAGTGTAGAAACAGTAATAAAATATAACTTCGTTTTGTTTGTTTACTTTATAATTAACATTAAATAGAAGCCTCTGACATTAATCAAAATGTCACAGAAAATAACCTAACTTTATGACACATATTTTTTCGCTGCCTTCCTAGATTGTATTCTTTAAAAACAAGATTGTTGAATCTAGATTACATTGGAAGTAGTATTTTGGCTTGCATACCTTTGTTCGTGGCACAAAAAAATAGAATATAGTATGTTTGACATCATGCGCATCATAGAAAACCCCATAATTAAATTTAGCTAAGCGTCAGTGTGGCATTGGCATGGCCAGCGCTATGCAGAATGTAGGTCTTTTTGAGTGAAAAAATATGTAATTACATCATTCTGCTAACGCTATTCTTTTGGCCCACCCACCTCTGGAAATGTTGGCTATTTGTAGTATTTGTAGTTCATAATTCGTTTTCGCTGGCAGCGTACTTCTATATTTAGAAACTTTGTATAGCCCATTGTGTTGAAGAAAGTAAGATATGTAATACTAAGTATTTTGAATGTGTTAAAAGAGCAGTTACGAACCCTTTGAAATGTATAATATTAAAAAAGGTATTTTTCTGAATTCCTAAAGTTTTTTGGCTATTGTTTAAATTTTCTTTTCCAATTAGCAGAATACCATATGTTTAAATAAGATAGGCACAGGGGTTGGCCATGGATAATAAATTCAGTGTCATTCCATGCTTCGAATATGTTAACTATTATGATTCTATGATTGCCAACATATAAAAATACAAAATTGCGTCACATTACAAAGTATATATGTATTACATTAAGTATTATGATCCATTATTAATCCTTACATATTTATGGTTTCGAATATGGATTTGAATTTGTGAAACGAATGAGCTACCAGTTGAACGGAACTTCGGTAAGAAACCTAAATTTTTATGAATACCTACCAAAGTTACCATGGTATTGATCATGCTCCAGATTACTTGTACACTTGTACAGCAACCTTTTTTCATGTGATTCGGCATCTAGCGTTCTCCGCTTTTGAAATTTCCACAAAATTTCGCTATGTAAGATTTATGGCAATATTACAGTACTATTCATTTAGTTATGATCATCATCATTACAGAGTATTGTTTTCATTCGTTCGTAAAAATTTCCAAAATGGTGCAGTCTTTTGGAGATTAATTAAATTTCTGCAGTTCCTGTTGAGCGCCGGGGATCCACTGTTCACTAACAGGATTACACAAGGGTGTAGTAATTCCGGTGGGCATTACTACGGTAGGTCTTCCGTAGCGTTGTTGTGTAAGTAATGAGAGCCCGCAGTGGGGATTCCCCGCTGACTCATATATGAACCGTTTATTCCTTGGGGTCGCTACCCTTCCAGCTTACTTACATGTATTCATTCCACTAAGTTTACGTGTTTCGATCTTATGGTGTAAGTACTACGTAAGCATTCCCAAAAATTTTGAAGGTTGGGACTACCGGTTTTCAGACTAGTTTTGGAAGTTCAGCTGTGTCTGCATGGATTAGAGAAGTTAATGTGGAATCAATTCAAGTGATCTTTATAGTTTTTTAGTTACATGTGTAGGCGTCCTGTTGTAATGGACGTCT
Source organism: Agriotes lineatus (assembly GCA_940337035.1). Taxonomy (NCBI): domain Eukaryota; kingdom Metazoa; phylum Arthropoda; class Insecta; order Coleoptera; family Elateridae; genus Agriotes; species Agriotes lineatus. Next base: position 59,836,238 of record OW679198.1, read on the forward strand.
TCAGATTTGTAGCTGACAAATGCCTTATCTTTAATATGAAATTTAGGAGCAGGTCCTCTAAGTGATTTTTTTTTGCAGCTGTTCGCACCTAAAGTGCACTAAGTGGTTTTACTAGATCTCGGCATTTCTAAATATGTCGTAGGATTTAATTAATTGATTTGATCGTATCTAATTCAATAATTATCAGGCGGACTTTCACATATGTTAGTGTTGTGTAATTTTAACCTAAAAAGTATGTACCTCCTCAAATGGCGAAGTAATTGGCATTCGTAAAGTTAAGGCTGTAGACAGTGACCTTGTTTGGTTAATTTTCGGAGGAATATATGGATTATACATGCGCCTTCGTACAACTAACTATTCAGCAATTTTCAAAAAAACGTTTCTGTCTTTCTATTTCTGTGTCTCTCATGCGGATCTAGCTACTGGAATTATGTGGTGACATTTTTAGTAGCTAATTAATAGACATAATAATTTTGACGTTAATATAACCTTTTTCGTTATACAGGAGCGAGACTACGGAAGTGGTAGATTTATTCAATTTGTTGTAAATCACTAATTTCTAATATTAAATGAATTTATATATGAAGATTAACTCATAACATTTTATACCTTCCATCTGTGTTAAGATTTTAACCTCTGTAGTAGTGGCAGCAACTCTACACCGTCAGTAGCCAAGGAATGCGTAGAGGAATGCTTTACCTGATTATTCTCATTCGTACATATGATTCTAACAAGGCGTGGTTATAAAACTAATTTAACTTTTGGTGATTTAATGTAAGGTAACTTTACTAATTTATACCAACATAACTTCACTACTCCAACTACTCAACCATTTTTGTATCGTTATATAGCATGCGCAATTGTTGGTTAGTTTAATGTCTTTATTTCAAGCTTTATTGCTGGCATTGTTTTCCAGTGCTGCTAAATTTGATTTAATGTTTAAAGGTTCGACTGAGGCTAACCGAGATTGAGTTTTTCCTATTTGTTCCTACAAACAGACACATCATTAAACGCATGCAACATGTTTTTTGAGCAACAAGTAGAAATTCTTTTGTTATCACGTTTATTTGATCTTCGTTGTGTGAACGACTAACACGACTATATAAAAATGGCTATTCCCCTCAGACAATATAAACCAATCCCATCAATCAATTTTCAAAATTTGAACCAATCAGAGTCGAATACAGCGAATATTTTGCACAAGTGCAATACCCGGGTATTTGCACAAGTGCAATATCAAGTATTTGCGGGAAGAAAAGCAAACCAGTTAGGTACACCAGAAATTTAAGAAAGAAAACTGAAAACTCTCTAAAAATGAATAGTGTGGTATACAAAGGATGACATTTCTTCGAGGAATAGTCTTGCAATATTCCCCGCGTGCATTCTGTTCTCGAGAAATACTCGAATATACAGGATGCACTAGGGATATAACTACTGATCATAAACATAGAAACGCAAGAAAAATAAATAGTAAATCGCCAGGTGCAGATGGGATCACAAATGAACTGATCAAGCATGGAATAGAAATATTGCTTGCTAGTTGAAATAATACACTTACTATAAAAAGTAACATAACCTGTAGAATACCAAAATAATGGAAAAGGAATACCATTTTTAAGTTCTGCTAGATTAGTTACACTGCTAAAGTATATACGGGGTGACAATTTAATTAGGGCTACGCTTATATCTCATTTATTTATCAACCTATTTGGATTAAATATACTAGGATGATATTAGACATAATTTGAGATTGTCAGACACAGAGAGTTTCATTTAGGAATCACGGTATATCTACTGTAGAAGTTGTACACCAAGCACAACGCTGAAAAAATATCTATGCACAAACAACGCCATCTGGCGCAACAACTGCCTCCGAAAGGAATTCAAAGTAGAGATTTATAAATGCATGATGATATCAGTAATGACAACACAGCGGAAGCAAGAGCAGATACAGTGGGAACAGCAAATATGTACTAAAATTAGAGAAAAGTAAATTGCTGAGAATAGTTGGCGTAGTCTGGCGGGATCAAATAAGAAGTACTAAAATATGGAGATGATCTGAAATTCAAACAGCAAACGAAACGCAAGAGGGAAAGAATGAACCAACCACATCAAGAATGGCTAGTAAATTACCTCGAAACCTGTCATTAAAAGAAAGATGATCCTCTGGATGATCGCAAAGGAGATGGATTCACTAGAATGAATAGGCTTATATTCTATCTAAAATATGCTTTAGTTGGAAGGCATCTAACCAATTTAAATAGATTTATCAAATGATTATGATATTCTTTAATATTTTAATTCAGTAGCAAGGTTGGATAATTTTATAGATATTTTGAAGTTATAAATTTATTTATTTTAAATTTTGAGCTAATAGATACCATTAGTGCACCATAATATTACTAAAGTGCTGATTCACATGTTATCACACAATTTAATATCGACTTGTAGCGGTAAAATCCAGAATTTACTTAACTATAACCACATATGCAAAGTAGGGGATATCCTATAAGAAAAACAGCCAAATACAGCCGATGACGCTTCGTGTAACTAACCTTATACTACGTTTAACCAACAGATTCAGCAGAAGCTCCTCCCATAAATGAGCTCATAATTTAAATAGATCATTGCTATTGATTAACCGCTAGTACAAAGCTTAGTCTTATTTGACATTAAAACAATTTTTGAATATTCAGAATTTTAATTTGCAAAGTGTAAAATTTATTTTTGCGCAGTCACAGCGGACTCAGTTATTTTATTACTGAATCTACCAGTTAAATGTAGTATAGCAAATTCCTAAAATGGATGCCAAAGATAAGTTGTGTGTTATAGACACGGATGCCATCATCAAAATGGAGCGAGAAGGAAAAGAATAATACTCTCCAAAATTAAGAATTTGCTATTAAATACATATGTGATGCGTACTTAAATGCCTCTCTTTCTCCATCGGGATAATCAGTGGTGTTGTTTGATTCTGCTTCCCTTTAATTTCCATACCCGACGTCTTCAATTATTTGCTTTATTTATATAGCTGTCTCCGGCTCTTCCTCTGGCGTTCGACGCATCTACCATACCTTCCATAAGTGTAAGTAAAAGGACTGCGTCTTAAGTGTGGCATGCCAGTTGATCTCGTCACTTTACAATAGATAGCCAGATTGTGGGCGTTTCATCAGCACAATTTACAATTTCTTCATTAGTGACGCGACCAACCCCCTATTAGCATAAAATTCTAGAATTATTAGATACGTGGATTCATATACCCCCTGAATTATTAGGTAGCCGGCTTCGTAAACAATGGGGATATGAACACCCATATTCTATTCATTGCAAATTTCCTATAAAATTGATTTCAAAACGTGTGTTAACTGACCTTGGACGGGTAAGAATTATATCGTGACCGTTGTTCCTTGTATTGCCTAGTTTTTAATTTAAAAAAAAAATCCAATAGGTCAAAAGGTCGACTATCCATCGTACTAATGTGTGCACTGAAAATGATGAATTGTTGGTTAATTGCAGAGAGGTAGTAATTTTTTTACGAAGTGCAGGTGGTGACGTTTGACGTTATTGGTGGCGGATTGCGGGTGCAGTGCGGACGGGTGCGGTGTTTGATATCGACCCGCAGCCGGCTAGGTCTAGGCCAAAGACCCGCAGGTCGCGACCTCGCCACCCGGCACCCTTTTAGCCCTGCTGGTCGGTCGGTCATCTACCCTTCAAATGTCCGGGGTTCGGTGCTTTTAGGAGCTGCATTATTTGCAATAGATGGGGAGAACCAGCGTGGGCGTCGCAAATTTGAGCCCAAAAATACTTTCAAAGATTTCTACACGTTAAAATGATTCAATTTTCTTTAGTATTGGGTGGTCATCCCTTATTATTTATTATGTGACAAGATGTGAATTGATATTTGTCTGATTTTTACGAAAACGAAATCTAAATATATGAAAAAAAATATCAATGTCGTCTTTGTATACGCTGCTTGGTACAGTTGATATTTTGCAATGTTGGTAGCGGCATCAACAAGCTAACCTATTTTTTGTGTGTTGAGATAGATAACAGAAGCAGGAAGATATACCTACTAGGGATGTTCCGAATATACAAAAATTCGTATTCGCGAATACGAATACCGAATACATGACCTTGAGTGAATCATATCAACATCAACATCGTTTTTGTACGCGCTGCAAATTTTAGAAATAGTATGGAAAATAGTTTTGTTTTTTATTTAATGTTACAGAATGGTTAATATAAAAAAAAATGTTTTATTTACTGTATGAATACCTGTTTTATACTTTTATTAAAATTCTTATCGTATATTTCTATAATGTTAATGTCAAATACTTGTATAATATTCGTGTTAATTTAGGCGAATACGATTACGAATACAAATATTGAAAATATAGCGAATACTCGCTAATACGAATACGAATACGAGTATTCGGAACATCCCTAATACCTACGCTATTCATCTTTATTTTGAATAGAGGTTGAGTCTTTCAGGCATAGTGTTTGAATTTAATGTATTGTTTGAAGGACTGTTTTAGTTTTGTCAAACTGCAAATTTCTGTTTTCCAAGTGTGATAATAAAGGGGGTTCATTAATAAAATCGTTTGGGGTTGGCTATGATGGATCTACTGGACGTATGTTTAGATTAGCGCACCTAGTCTCAGTTGTCATGTTTTCATCCTCGATTTTTTAACTAACGGAGGCGACGAAGTCATTAGGCCTATAAAGTTTCTACTGATGCATCATATATAATAGCAATAGTTATTTACGTGATAAGCTTAGTAAATTATCCTTTATGGTCCAGCCGGATAATTTGCAGATAATTTATTTCGTCTTGGGGAACATCCTAAAAATTAGTATTAGTGATTAATGAAGGATGTGAATATTAAAAAACAAGGTGCTTGTCAAGTCCGATGGCAGCATTTTACAGGCACCTGGCCTGTAAAGAGTTTTATCGGTTGCAGAATATTAATCCCTTGTTTACATAAATATACAAAAGTAGGCTGGTAACTAAATCATAACTGACCTGTACGGTAATAGTCCATTACCGTACATGGCAACCATTACCATACATGGCAACCGATAAACTATTGAACAAATCACGGATGTTATGAATCATAACATTCCTAGATATGTTAATACCTATTATTTGTTCCTCACTTGTAAACATCAATTTATCAAGTCACTGTATTCACCTTGAAAATGTTTCTTAACTGGCTAGCCAGTAAATTTTTTACTGGCTAGCCAGTTATATTTTACAAGCGTGCTCATAGATAAATGATAGCGTGCAAAGCCAGAGTTGTCTTCCTTAGTATGTGTCATATTGATTAATTTAGTTGCTTGTCAGTTTGACATTTTGAATAAATGGTGAATTTCTAGTTGTTTACAAGTGAGGAACCAATAAAACATTCAACAATACAGGCCAGGTAACCATTTTTACTGGCTCAAGGATATGACAGGCTCGCCTAACGGCTCGCCAGTCATCCCAATCCTATCGCCAGTAAAACCTGTTTTACCTGGCTTGTAATGTTAAATACTATTACCGGTCAGTTCAGACGATAGTAAAACTTTACAGGCACCTGGCAATATAGGTATCCGTTTGAAAAACAAAATGTATCTACGTTTGGCAGCCAAGCTGTGAATATGTGAAATATAAAAAATTGTACTATTCAGTTTAATAAACATCATAGATATTCTTAACGCGCTTTTAGATAAGGCGAATTGAAAGTTTTAGAACTTTGATGACTCTTTTCGCTGCGTATTGGAAATTGACGGTTTAGTATGTAAATTTCCAGTAAGCGTTGGGAAGTTTACTAACTACCGCAACTGCAAACCACAATTCGCAAGGGTAATTATTAATTAATGTGCCGACATGCTTACCTGTTTAAGGGACTCAAGCACACTATTCTGTTCAATATAACAACTGTTTAAAATGGGGAGCTTAATAAAGGTATTAACATAATGATGTAGACATTGTCGATCCATGACCAAAAAATCGGGTGAACCCGACCGTGTGACGGTGATCTTGATAAGTTCTTTAACATTTACCACTCGCAATAAAGCGTTTGATCTTGAAAAATATACCTGACCTACCTTCTTCATTTTAGAATTTGACATTGTCCTTTAGTTTGAATACAGTCGTTGTGCTGATACTATAGCACTATACAAATACGAAATGCAACAGAATAAAGTATGGACAAATGCATCGCGTTTAACCTTCTGTTTGAATGCTTTGTGCTACGCAAATGAAATCAAAATATGCTTTAGCAAGATACAGTATCATTAAATACAATACAGACGTTGTGATAGTAGTGATTGATAATAGGTGTATTGTAATTCGCTATGCAGTCATTGATCGTAGCCACTTACCAAATTTAACTAGCTCATTATTTGAGGTAATTTGTAAATTCATTCAAAATTAGTGTGTAAAATATAGTTAATGTAAGTCGTCACTTCAGTTGAGAAAATAATTATGTATGATGCAAATGAAAATTTGATATTTATTATATGTAATTCAGCAACATTTTAATCCAGTAAAATTAAACTTTCTTAATAGAACTGCTCGATAAAGGTGAATATTTGCCTACACTAGTACTGAAGGCATAAGATAGGTAATGCACAAGGCAGAAGATCAGGTAATGCACGTCATAACCGCGATATGACGTCAAACAGTTAATGTCACTTCACGACGTAGGCCATGGAGTAGTGCATGTGAGAGAATGACAGTAAATAACAAATCACAGGATAATAAGAAGTAAAACAACAATAACAAAAACAATAATATACAGCGATATAACGACGCCAATAACATCAAATAGTAATCGAAATCGCAAGTCTCATATACAGAAAGTGGGGCCAGTAGTATCCTCGATAATGCGATTGTAGTGACGTAGTGACAGTTCTGCCAAACCACAAACACTAAATAAGAAATTTATCCGTACATTTACTACCTGCTGATGCATCACAATTTAAAAACAAAAATATTTTCAGTAAACAAGAAAGAAGTATATCGTTTTATTAGGTGATCATTTGTTTGACAAACAATTATGTTTGTATTTGCGAGGCGAAGCGCAGCCTAGCCGAGCGAACGCAAAATTGCGAGTCGAACAGTCACTTTCAATCTGAATAATACATACCATTTTTGCTGCAAACAAGAAATGTACAAAAGTTTCGAAACTGTAAATGATCGACTGCTTTTGACTTTTCGCAACTGCGAACTGGGATTAATGCATACATAGCAGACCAAGTAGAATTTACTTTAAGTACGTATGAAGTAGTAGTACTTTTTTCAAATGCGCATCGTAAGCATCACATTAACGTCAAAACTAGATTAGACAGTAAATGCAGCTTAGCACGATTTATTTTGTTGTTGTTATAGTTTTAAGAAGTAAAAAGGTCACGTAAGTAACTTTTATGGCCAGTACACATTTTCAGGAAGTAATATGAAATCATAATTTGGAATCTTTTTTCTTGATTGAAATGTTGGTATTTTCCACCCTCTTTAATTTTAAATTTAAATAATTAAAATATACGTACAATAACAAGCTAATTTTGTAAAGGCAGTTGAAAAAACATCGGGTGCATCTCAATTTTCCAAACTGCATTGTTGCATAAATGTTGCGTTTACAGTCCTCGGAACGTAATGCTTTCCAACATATGCTTTTTTTATCAGTAAAAGAAACGTCAACTTCAATGACAGATTAAAAATAACGACTTTTAAGACGATTGCAAAAAAAATTATATTTTTAAGAATTTATATTGAACATTTCTTACTTTCATCGTATTATTTACCGAACACATTTTTAGTTGCTTTTATGAAGTTGGTGGGATATATTATTACGTCATTGATGACATGTATTACCTGATTCTATGTGATTTACTATATATACATGGGCTTCACCCCATAACCAACAAAGTATTATAGAATTTAGTTGAAAGTGTCTCAGCATGCATTATATTAACAAAAGCGATTCCGAAACTGTGACTCCACATTCTTAGTAATTATTTCATTGTCCGTATGTCATACGATGACGAAGTGTCTGACCTAAAACCATAGATATACAAATACTACGTTACTCGTATAGTATTCATTTTTTTTTATGCCTAAAACTAAGTATTCCGACTGCTACGAAGAACAATAATTAGTATTCTAGTCGGTTGCATAGCTTTGCTTACCCAAAAATATAAAAACAAATCGAAGACTTTGTAAAACAACCAAAACACTTAAACATTTCTTTTAATTCTATTATATAATATTTATGAAAAGTATCTAGAATTGATGTCATTATTGCTCCGTAGTAAATCTTACTGTCTACCACGGGCCACTGGAAAAAACTAGAAATAGTAAGTAGTATAATTAGAATTTACCTATTTTATTCCAGTTTTTAGAGTACTATACATACGCTGACGGCATGCGTGAAGTAAAAAGTACTATTAAAATATATAGCATTGAGTTCGTCAAGTGTACCAACAGTTACTCGAGGGTAGCACCGTAAATTGCTGCAATCTAATAAAACAAAGTTTTGTAGCAAAAACATTTTTTATTATTATTTTTCAAAATATTCACCCTTAAACTCTGTACATTTACGCATTCAATACAACAATTTTCAAAACATAACATCCACACTTGTTGAGTCACTTGAGAAACAAGTTCTGTGAAGCTTTTCACAGCATCTTAGGGAGTTCCAAACAGCACACCACGCATTTTATCTTTTAATCGAGAAAATGGAAAGTAATCGGAATGCGCTAGGTCGGGACTGTATGGGGGTGATATAGCAATTTTAACCCGGAAGCCTCTAAACATTCTTTTGTTTCGTGTGTGGTATGACTTGAAAGATTTCCATGTTGTAGATCGATCTCACTTCATACAAACGAGCTTTTTGAATAACGTCTGGCAGGTATACTGTTGTGTCCCATTCTGTGGTAACCGGTAACGTTTATTTTCAAGCACGGAAGTTGTGATAGATTCTGATTTTGAAAAGAAGCAAGGAATCATTATCTCACCAACACTTTGAGATCGCTTCACTTTAACTGGATTAGGATCCGTTGGAAACACCCATTGTGCAGACTGCCGCTTAGATTCGGGTTCAAATTCATATATTCAGCTTTCGTCACCACTTGTGAAGTTGTAAACTCCATCATATGTCTGAAGAGTTTTCTACACCATACCACACGCTGTTGTTTTTGTGCTTATGTTAAACTGTGTGGTATCCACTGAGAACAGACTTTTACACCCTAATGATTATGAAAAATCGTGTTTATTGCAGTTATACTAATGCCTAAGATCCTCTTATATGTACCATATTATCGAAAACTTTTATCCTCTCGACCTAGAGGGCTGTGGAGTAGTTTCTTTTTAAATTTATGTTTGTAGTCGTTGGGACATTGGCACCACTTTGTATTTAGTAATAAAGATTCTGTGAAAGTTAGTAATTCTATCAAAATTATATAGGATATATATTAAATTCATTTACTCACACTACCAACATAAATTAAAATTAATATAAAAATCCACAGCCCTCTAGAGCTAGAGGATAAGAGTTTTCGATTTTATTGGAATTCGATTGTCCTCCTGAATCATTATTATTCGCACGGCGTCTATGTTTGTTTCGGCAACTTCTGAAATTGGTCTTCCTTCGAAAATCGTCACTGAGCGAAACTCGTTAAAATTTAAATTCATTAAACCAGCTATAAGCAGTCCTCTGCGAGGCGCTTGGTCACTAAATGCAGCACGTCGTCCAAAGCTTTCTTTCGTAGATGGGGAACTTTTAGTCATAGTAAATCATGGCTCTAAAATTGTCTCTTGTTAAATTAATTTTTGATGCACAACACTTATTACAAAATCAACTAGTATAATAATTGTTGCAATTATCAAAACTAAATTTGAACTGTCCAACAATAGTAATTTGTATACTAAAGTACTGAAGTTTAACTTTTTATCACGAATGTGAATTTCGTTGCCGAGGCTCATAGGTCGAAGGCAAATAAGCCACATAATAAAAAGGAACTTCTGTTCCGAGGGGTACATTATGTTTTTTTAAAATCGAGAAATCATATATTATCCATTCACAAAACTCATGAACTGTCAATGTCAAATGTTTTAAAGATTTGCTGAGTGTACCTGGAAATTACAGTTTTTTTGGGAATGTACTTCGAATCTAGTGATTTCTAGTAATATTTCAAGTTAAGGTTATGATACATGTGTCAAAAGTCAAAATATTTTCTTCTAGTTTTTCCTTGTAATAATCAACTATAGCGTTTTCCCATTCCAATAATAAAACCCTCTTTCGTTTCTGTTTCATTGCAACTGAAGAGTATGCAAAAAAATTAAAGAAGTTGGGAGATTAATTTTTCACAAGAAAGTGTGACATAAGTCAAGTTTTTAAATGGCAAACATTTCAGTGCTGCCAAAATCAGTAAGCAGAAGTTCCAAAACAAAATTTAAACAGGATACCAACTTGACAGTGTTTTGACAGTTCAAGAGTTTTGTGAATGGATAGTAATTACAACATTTTAGCCAACTTTTGTTGACGTCGGTTGACGTTCATCTGTCGCAGCGCCACCTACAAAACATCGTGAAACAATGGATTACTTCACTGCCGATTACTCGTATTTTAATGACGATTTCGACGTTATTCACAGCCGACTTAAAAAAAATGTGTCATGGCGTTTGATTTCCATGGCGCACTTGATCCATTAGTTTGCACAAATTATGGGCATTACCTTCGTATTACAGTTGCTGTGTATTTTCTCCCAACCACCTGCATTGTGGAATATTATTCATGTTTTTCTTACATAGTTCTTGTTGGTGGTAGTTTATTTGGCCCACTACCTAAGTGTGCTGTATGTACGCCCAACAATTGTTGGGCAAAACGCCAATATTAGTTATATAATAAATGCAGAGAAATTTTAAGAACAGTTAATCATTATATTTTCTTCGCTAAAACTTCTAATTTTTACCGTTGCTTCATATAAGGGAAGAGGTTATCTGTAGAGCGATTAAAAGAGGGTAGTATTGTCGTAACTTAATGTCTTTGATATTACTTCAATTTGAGAAGTTGAATGCCGCATCCGACTGATTAATCTGTATGTAGAAAAATTAATATCGGTTGTTAAATGTACACAAAATATTGCTTTATTGTTATTAAAACCTCATCGTCCTATTGTGATCTAAACATATTTAGGATATCAGAAAAACTTAGAGCAACAGCACTATAGATTGTGTACCATACTTATAGTGCAGCATTGGTCTTATGGAGATCGTTGTTGCCAGATGTACTTTAAAAATTGCTTGCTCATACAAAAGAAACTCTTACATGTTAATCCTTTAATCGCTCACCGTACCTTCATTATGCCATTGGGTAGGGTTTAGGAACAATGTAGGCATGGATACTTTTTTTAAAGGTGACATGCAAACAAATTTCTGGCACAAGGTTAATATAAATGCACATCAGGCCAGAATTTCAAATAAATGAATTTAAAAAATTGATCTATAATAAAAAACTGAACTACAAATACGAATGCACACAAAGTCGAATTTATCATAATATATTTTAATTGATAAATTATAAAAAAAATGCAAATAAATTCTTTCGACTGAATATTAAAAATTTCATTCCTAAGTAAAAATAAAACTTGCAATATTTTACAAAGAATTTAAACATTTGATTAATTGATAATTTTTAGTAATGGGAAATTAGAGAACCCTGATTATGTATGCAGTCAAAGTATTAGAACACGTTAAAACCAGAACATTAAAAACATCGAGAATTAAAACACGTTTATTAGATATAGCGTGTGTTAAAAAAACTCATTGGCAGCATGCCATGAAGTTTGCCATAACTTGATACATACCCATTGAAGCAAATGAACTACCATAAGTCAGAGAGAACTAAATTACATCTTAATCTTGAACTATGTTACTAAAAATATGCAAAATTTACAATTTCTATTGACTGTGACGATTAATACACTTATTTTTGGGTAAATGCTTTTTTTTTGCTTGATACTTAATGCAGTGTAAACTTTTGCGTATCACAGTGACAAATGTTTTCTAAACAAAATGCAATCTGACATTCGCATAGAGGCTTAAGTTAAGAGATGACTAGATTTCATATCACCTCTCCAAGGCCTATCCTAAATGAGTTTTTTTTTGTGGAACACACGATAGTAAAATGACAAAATAAGAAAGAAGTGGTATATTTATTCGACCACATTTAACTATCATTTATCCGATAATAGGTCATTTACTGTGAGTAAAAGGGTAAGAGCTATTTCATTTTAGTTGCATACTAATACACATTTCTTTGATTTCAATATAATAATATTATTTGAGAACCTCTGGAATTCGACACTTTAGGATTTCCACAGGGACGGCAACACTGTAATTTTTCTCAATTTAAAAAGCATTGGCGTATACTCGCCATGCTGCACTCTTTTAATTATAGTACAGTCTATAGTTTTATAATTTTCCAAGTTTATGGGTTTTAAAGAGTGAAGAACCACATAAATTATTTCACAGCCTATAACATCTCTGCTGTGTTATTCTTCACTTCATGACTAAGTTTTACTTTGTTCAGTTTTTACGATGCTATTCACAGCATTTCTTTTTCAGTATGTAAGGATGGCTGCCGTTTAATGTTTTTAATGCGGAAATAATCAATTAATACGTAATGTTTTCTAGTACAATAGCCTGCTATTTCCGCCTAAGGCCAAATTTTATGATGTGGTTTTATTTTGTAATAAAAGCACGTGCACTGTAAACTCGTTGCATATAAATTGTAGCAGTTAGCAACTTCTACCAATTGATTGATTAATTATTCAATTAAATTAGTGGGGCAATTATTATATGAATAATAAGATTAGTATTACCTGCTATGCTATATATGTAGTAGCGGTAGTTTGTAATTAATTTTGAAATATCACCTATTCTTCCGTTTAACTCGACGTGAGTGGTTTACGAAATGGCGTTCTTATTTTTTAAGACAAGTATTGTTTTAGCGTTTTTTACAGAACACGTTTCCAAAATGTTTGATGAAATTCAGTTAGAACCATTGCTTGTATGCGTTTTACACAAGCGTTAATGATTTTAAGGCTTTTGATCTGCAGACGTTTATCGGAAGTGATTTGTAGCATACAGCGCTTGCTCGATAAAACGTTTGATGCCAGTAGCAAATTTTAAGTGCTTCCGGGCGTAACTTCGGCGCAGTTAAAAATTTATTTTTGTTTCAGATCGCTCCAGCAGCTAAGAAACTCTGGGGCTTGGAGGCGAAGGACGGTAAATCGTTGGCATTACACCACCTAAATCATCATGAAGGCGTCTGGAGGGACCCGACGTGGGCCGCACCAGGTTGGTAGAGGATGATGATTATTTTAGCTTTCATACCATGTACCGAAAGTGTGGGTTTTTGCTTTTCCTTACTCCGGCGCCCTTTAAATATTGATTCGTTTCCGCTAGCGGTGTACGCGAAGGTGATTGACTTACTTACAAGGGACATTTCAGGGAACAGCGACCGGGCTTGATTAATGATGGAACCAGTTAATCCTTTTTTTGTAATTACAAAATGCTGACTGGGGTTGGGCCAATATGGACTGCTTTTCGATTTTTTTAGGGGTTGTTCAAGATCAATCTTGTGAAGTATCTAATTAGAAGTGACTGTTGGAAGTTTTTTTTTTTATCAAGCTTCACTGTAGCAACTAAGAGTTGACAAAGAAAAGTATTTGACAAATCGAGTTCTTTGGTTAAATCAGTACGCGCGAAGTATTGATGTGCCATTAAATTCGCTTTTCTGTAAATACGTTTCGTGGAACAAGACTTTCCCTTTTACTTTACACCATTAGCCTTTGAAAACACCATTAGCCTTTGAAAGTATGGAAGTTCGATACTGCTGGTCGAGTGGTGCGTGCGATGGTTACTTTGGTTTTTCTTTTTAAATGTTATGTGGTATTCTACATGCTTGTACGTGCAATGAGATATTAAATACATATTATAGCAATAATGGTTATCTGGTTATCATTCTTAATTTTATGGTTTCAACGGTATCGACTCAATTTTAAGTCAGCCTCTGTTTTATTCATTTTTTATTTAAATACGGTAGAAATATTACACTACAAAGATATAACATACACTATGTATAAGAGCAGAAAGCACAGTGGAAAACTTAGATTCTCCGTTTTTAAATGTTAATACAAGTCGATTATTAAGTTTAACATTAACATACTTTTTTCGAAATGCAATTTGTTTTGGAAAGTGTTTTTATGCTTTATTACTTATTAGATTATATTAGACTGCAGTGATTTGTAATAATACTTTTGCACTAATTTATTTACAAACCAGCGTGTAGTTTATACTCTCATACAAAAACTTGAAATGCATATGACAATCTCATTGTTTATTCACTCATTTATTGTATTTCGGTATAGTCCTAAGTTGTAATAATCTAGACTGGCACACAGGGTGTTTGTAAATCGCTAGACAAATCGTAACCTCGTTAATAATCAAGATATCGAAAAAACATTTTTTTCTTTAAATGCTAATATATTAGTCCACCAATTTTCATAAAGGAATTTAAATCACGGCCTCCTATTTTTACGTAGTGATGTACGACGTTGGTTTTTTTTTAATGGTACATCTTGTATATTTTTAGATATTTGAAATCAAGCGCTAATAATGCTATATAATAGCATGCTTAAACTAAACTTTTTGAACTTATTGAAATGAACTTATTGAAAATATTTAGCTAAAGTACGCAATTACTTCCGCAAAATCACTAACAATCGAACAAGAAATGCAAAAAAAACTCTAGTTGATTCTAAAAATTCCAAAAATTCCTGATTGCCGTATTATCGCATCAACCATACTAAACTAATTGAAAACTATTTTTTTAATTGGAACAATATGAGTTTCATTAAACAGTTGAAAACTACAGTCAATGAGCTTTTCAACGATGTACCATATTTGCCATTTCGTTTAAAAGTAGCTTTTATAAAGTAAAAAATTCGTAAAATGTAATTGAAAAATAATTTTTCTGGTTAAAAAACATTGATTCCGATTGTTTTAGTACGTGTGAGGCGATAATTCGGTCATACTCATGGCATACTTATTTAAAAGCCAAAGTCGTGTATCACTAAAAATAGAAGGCCGTGATTTAAATTAGTGTATGACAATTTGTAGGCTGAATATTGGCATTTAAAATAAAAAAAAGACGTTTTCGATATCTTGAACTACACCTTTTTCATTTCTAATTCAGACAGTATAAGAAGTATTTCAGGAAATCTAACATGTAATTCAAATTAATAAATTGTAATTCAGAAAGCGTCAAATGTAATTTAGATTAGTAAATAGTAATTCAGAAAGTGTAACTTGTAATTCAAATTAGTAAATTGTAATTCAGAATATGTAAATTGTAATCCAGAAAGCATGATTTGTAATTCAGAAACGAAGAGAGGACCTTTATGTAGAATTACTATGTAGATACATACATACTGGATGTGGGTAAGGTTTGCACGAAGTGTAACAAAAATTTTAAAAAATCTTCGGGCAGGTTTAACTTAATTTCTGTTGATCGTCTTTGGGTTGGTAATAAAAACTTTAAAATTGTTCATCATAGAATTCACGTCATTGTTATATGCTGTTACTAAGAGCGTTTATATCCGACGATTTTTGAATAATAAATATTAACTTCATTGCAAACTTTACACACTATTTTACGTATGTACTACCTATTACATAGTAATTCTTCATAAAGGTCGTGCTTTGGTTTCTGAATGACAATTAATGCTTTATTAATTGCAATTGATGCTTCCTGAATTACCATTTACACTTTCTGAATTACAATTTACCAACCTGATTTACAAGTTACACTATCTGAATTAGAATTTACTAATCTGAATTACAATTTACACTTTTTGAATTACAATTTTACACTTTCTAAATTACAATTTACTAACCTGAATTACTAGTTGCACTATCTGAATTAGAATTCACTAATCTGAATTGCAATTACGCTTTCTGAACTACAATATATTCATCTGAATTATAACTTACACTTTCAGAAGTCAATGGAAAAATTGTAGTCAGTTTAAACGAAGGTTAACTAATTTGCCGTGAGAAAAATTTTGGGATGCACAGAATAGTATAATATTACATAACATTCAGGAGTCGGGATTTTTTCAGTTGACGTGCATTCATGAATTTATTGAAAACTATAGTTCGGGAACATTTTTTCAAATATTTACGGAAATGTTACTGAAAGTTTAAGTTGTACCTATGAGCAAACTAAGAACAAATATCTTAGAACGGTTCCATACGGATGTCTCCGAAATTAACAATTTTAAATCATTGCATTACTGTCGGTTCTGTCGGGGAGTTTGAAATTGTTCGGGAAGGTTGAAATTTTATTGTTGGAATTAATTGACAAGTGTGTACTTTTTATATGAATGAATTGCAATTTAGTATACGAGTATATAACAAATAAACATTGGAGATACACGGTTATTTAGTATATAGGAATATTGCATTTTGAAATGCTACGTATTGCATATAAATCTGAATTGTTTTTCGCGATTGTTTCAGAAGAAAACCTAATTACCTTGGAACTGTAAAATGATCAGAAATGTAGTAATTTTCAATATTTAAAACATTAATATCTGCTAATGCTAGACATCAATATTTTGTTATATTTTATCCTTATAATGGTTGGCAAATTACTGCAAATCAATTTTCCGTACAAGTTACATTATGTAAGTAGGAAGTACAGCACTTACTTCATATGTTTCTCTTCTACCGTATGACATGGTATAGAAGTACATTAAATGATGTTTAATATTCTACAACTTCGGCCAGATCATTTAGATGTAGTGTTTGTATTCAGAGTGTAGAACAAATTAAAGCATTGCTGCTGTTATATTTTACCGATTAGGTTTTCCTGCCATTAAAATGTTCTGATTAAATTTCCCATAAATAATAGATATAACCCAAAGCGGAACCCTTAAGGGATTACGAAATGAATCCATCAGGCCTTTCTACTACGCAACCTAGATACCGACATAGTTTAAATTAAGTGATTCACGAACATGAAATAATAATAGGCTCGTGGAAGCTTCACGTAGGCGATCAGAAAACGCGAACAACTGAAGTATCAAACGTAGAATACCTTCTAACTTTTAGTGGGATATCAGTTAACGCATTGGCTTATTCCAAAAGTGATCGTTATGTTGATGACACCTAATAGATATTCTTATTTGTACAGCGACATACGACTAAAACGTAGCTAACATCAGTTTGGTTTGATCACTCCTCTTTTAGCAACGTCGATAAAATGGTTCATTGCTATTACTTTAAAAGCACTTTAAAACTCCGACGTACTATCATCATCCGTCGACCGATTGCGAGTAAAGGAACGGAAAGGGAAAACGCAGAAAAATAACACAATCAATTTCAACTCAAATCTACATACGCTGCGCATTCTTAGCACGTTAAGAAGCAAACGTGCTTTTTCAAATTCTCTTCTCGACCGCCAGACGTTGAGGGTACATCCAGAATGACAAACTCCGTCCCCGGGAACATCTGCCAGCCGAGAGGGCGAGAGACCTACCCCAACTTGGCACTTTCTGCGGAGACTAAACTTTCCAGAAATCCGAATAACATTGAGCTGTCGGCCGCTTTTGGTTTTCGATTTCTTGCGTTTAGCAGCTTGTCTAGGAAGTAGGCGAAATGTAAGTCTCGGGGAAATGGACACATCTAGAAGTATGGAAACCGTTCGTGTTATTTCTACTACGTTAGTTCCAATATAGGTACATAATTAATTACAGTAACTGGTTCGGACGATGGATATTTAATTTTCTTATTGTATTCTTATTGCAAGTAAAGTGAAAATAGTTGTTTTGCCAAATTAAAAAAAAAATCAGGAAGCCCATGAAACTGGTCTTGTTGATTATTACTCACGACCAGTATAGATACATATAACTGTCACCTTAAATCTTCTATATCGGTTGTGACTATCAATTTATTACAATATTTACATTAAAGTTGGTGATGTTTTTTATAATGTATTTCTATTATGATCTTTTTTCTGGTGGTCAACAAACAACTTATAAAAATCAAAAATGTGTCTCTACAGGATTTAGCACCAGCTTCTAAAAGTTGTAACGGTCAACATTCAATTTATGCAATATTATTGTTTAATTGCCATCGATGGTTTGCGTCTAACAATTAACCCCCGAGTTGACGGGTGGTTTGATTCTCACAATGGGTCATTGTCATTGTTTTTTGTTCAACATACACTAGTATGTTTGGTGTTTTGGATTAGTTTGTTACCCTAGTCTATTTTACACTGCGGAAAAGAAAAATATATGCCAAAAGAAGATCGACTTTCAACTATCACCTACGTTTTTAATCGTTACGCAAATCGGAAAATATTGGTAATAAAAAGTGGTGTAAAATACAGGGTGTTTCGTATCGTTTTGTTCAAATTTTGGGAGCATAAAACAGACTTAATTCTAAGACTAAAAAACACAAAAGTGGTAAGCCGATCGTTATTTGTTCTGAAGTTACAGACTTTTGAAATTATAAACCACAAACAATCAGATTTCTGTTCATAAATTAAACAAAATTTATTTTTTTAATTAATGATATTTTCAAAATGCTCTTCACCTTGCTGAATACAAGCTTGTGCTCTCATGACGGTGGATGAAGTGGCACTTCTTACTTCATGAAAGTTTTCTCGTAATTGTTGGGTAGCCTGCCGAATACGCTCTAATAATTCCTTAAAAAGTTAAAATTAATATTCAGACTTGCTATTCTTAAAGACTTTTATCTGAATGACGTTTTTGGTGGTGTAGTTGATTTTATGATTTTAATGATAAAGTTTTAGTTTTGTTTGTTGACGTAAACCTGATTGTTTGTGGTTTATAATTTCAAAAGTCTGTAACTTCAGAACGAATAAAGATCATCCTACCACTTTTGTGTTTTTTAGCCTTAGAATTAAGTCTTATTTTATGCTCCCAAAATTTGAATATAACTATACGAAACACCCTGTATAGTACGATCAAAAATTATTTTCATCTAGTATTACCATAGAATAGTTCCTAATTTCTGAATGCAACTACATTTATATTTAATGTCAAAATTTGACATGTGATTTTTAATAACTTACAGTTTCATTCATAAATTATTAACTATTTCAGAGCTATACTAGATGAAAATCATTTTTGGTTATACTACTCTATACAATAACCCATTAACTTTTAAAAAAAGCAAAAAATATATATACAGTGTGGTCCATTAAGTGTGCAACAAATGGGAATTTTTTTTATTAGTTGTACAATCGAAATTTAAATACCGCCAAAAGTTAGTGCATGTTCGATAACCATATTAGATGCCCTGATAATGGCTTCAATTCAAACAATATACAGGGCAGGACAAAAAATATGAAATTCATTCAAGAATAAAGTTACCTTATTTCAAAAAATATAGCAAAATTTTATTGAGAAAAGTTGTTTACAGCCCAGTCTTATAAAGGCCACTAATCTGACGTTAACTTTAATTCGCTGTTAAAGTAAACAAAAGCGCATCAAAATTTGTTTACTAATGAATAAAATGTCATAAGCACTGACGTTTTGATGCGATTTTGTATATTTTAACAGCAAATTAAAGTTAACGTCAGATTAGTGGCCTTTATAAGACCGGCAGTCAGAATCTAAAGTTACGCTCAAATACAAAGTCACGGCCTCCTATTCAAATTTTGATTCTTTTTTGGAAAATTTTGTATTACCCCCGTATGATACATATTTTTATTATTCTGATTTTATATGTATTTAAAGTAGCCACAACCACATTACTTTTAAATGACTTTTAGCAACTTGAAGCGTATTTATAAAATTTACTTGGATTTATATTTTTTTAGGTAACCGTCCACTTCATGTTTGTTGCAACGATATTTAACAGAACTTTAGAATTTCGCAAATATTCTTTTTAACAAGGCAAATGCTTTACTAATGATAATTTACATATAAAAAAACTCTTAATAAAATTAGAATAATAAAAATATGTATCATACGCGGATAATACAAAATTTTACAAAAAAAAATCAAAATTCGAATAGGAGGCCATGACTTTGTATTTGAGCATAACTTTTGATTCTAAACAACTTTTCTCACATATAATCTCATAAGAGCATTAATTCTTTCCGGAAATTTTTTTGAGTGCGTTCCAACGTCGTATTAATTAGGACGTTGTTGAATGCACGAAAAATAATTTCCGGATATGAATTAATGCTCGAATGCAGATTCGGTAAGAAAATCGTAACGATCGCCCTCAAAGTTAGGCTGATCTACCTACAAAAAATTTCCAAGAAATTTTTTTGTTGTCTTGGATACGGCTCGTGAACTAATTTTTCTATTAGTCATTGATGAGTGTCGTACGATTTTCAATAAAATTTTGCAATATTTTTTGAAGTAAGGTAACTTTATTCTTGAACGAATTTCATATTTTTGTCCTGCCCTGTATATTGTTTGACTTGAAGCCATTCTAAGGTCATCTGATATGGTTTTCAAATATGCACTAACTTGTGGCCGTATTTAAATTTCGATTGTACAGCTAATAAAAAAGTGTCTCATTTGTTGCACACTTAATGGACCACACTGTATATATAAAATGACAGTACACAACATTTTTTCGCGCAGTCATTGCAGCACGGCGGTATATAACCTGAACAATCTAAAACAAAACAAATGCATGGACTACAAAATTTGTTTAAATAGCGTAATTCTCTATATTTACATATTTTGCGAGTGGTCGGTGACGTCTGGGGCTGCTTCTATGCAGTATCCGATATTAGTATATTAAAGTATGAGTGGATAACAAGGTCTTTAAAACACGCGCGAGTTTTCGAGCACGACGGCGTAGCCGGAGTGCTCGAAATAGAGCAAGGGTTTTAAAGACCTTGTTATCCACGAATACTTTACGCTATTTTTTATTATACCTACAATACTGGAAATAAATTAAGCACTAAAAACTTAGAAATAATTTTTGTCATGATAAATCGAGAGGGCATAATAATATTGCTACTATAGTTACGAGAATTATTTACGTTTTTGTCGCGTCCACGTCCGTTGTTGCATTCAGTGGTTTCCTTGACAACCTTTAAAGCTCGGCGAGCTTTAATCGCCTGTTTTTGCACGCTCAGGCGTGCTTTAAACTGCGATTCTAATGCAGGTATAATAAAAAATAATTTTCATTGCTTGCTTGCTTGCTTGGCGCCACTTTGAGAGCGAACCCGTGGGCCGAATTGGCTGATTTTGGTGTCAATCGACTCAGGGCGACGCAAGTAAGCCAGTAGTAGGGTTTTAAAATTTTTATAAGTGACTTTTTTATGTGGATTTTCTAACCTCAAAATTAACTCGACACACAAAATGGATCACTCTTGTACAAATTGCATTAAATGAATTTCGGGTGCAGAATAATAGTTTTTTAGCTGCCACTGGCTGTACTCTCATACGAAGTTTCGGGACTTCCCCTAACTGGAATGACGTTTTGCACGCTCATTTATGAACCAGAGAAATAGGGAGGTTTTAAAAAGTAAACGATATATAAGATCAGCTCTTTTACCCAACTTAAGAAAATAAGGTAGCCAAAAAAGTTAAGCGAATTGGCGGGTTCGGACTAACAGACCAAACGCCCTTACTGTACTCAAACGGTTGGGATTAAAATATAAAATAACTCTGTGCCTAGGTGTCATTGATTTGATGTCATCGCATATTTTGTTTCAATTGATTGCCGGTGTAGAGTATTGCAACGTATAACGACAACTGCAAATAACCTAACAAGCTGGACGGTCTTAAGTTGCATTGTAATGCGTTCGCAACGATTCCCTATAGCGCTTCTCCGGCTTGAAACTATCTTTTATGGTATAAATTAGTAGGTAATTTGAGCTCTGATCCTAGATTGTTCTGGTTTGGAGTACATCCAATAATCAAAACTGCATGCACTTTAAAGTGCAGCTAGACACAGTGATAAAATAATACTAAAACAACTTGCATTTATTAAAGATAAGAAGGTACATAGAAGCTAAAGAATCGTTACACAGAATATAACACAAAAATAGATTCTAAAACCTCACAGATCCAGCCCGTCAATTGGAGGGTTAAGAGTAGAGCCCAGGGGTAGTACAACATATCAAAATCATGCTAGTTCAATATTCACTAGTGTCTGAAAATTAGTAATAAGGGAGATCTGCCCAATGCAGGGGTGAAGCATGGCCGTTCAGTATCATACCAGTTCGTCCAGCATGGCCCAATAGTTTCGTTATCGAGTATAGCTTCTAATTTATGAAGGCAACTATTAAGTTTACTTAAAAATCAAATGTAGATTAATACATTTAAGTATCAACCTAGTTGCATTCATAAATTAGGAACCACTGTACTCAATAATGCTACTTTTGGGACACACGTTAGAATTACTTACAATATTTTTTGAAACGTTACAAGTACTATATTTTTTACTATTTTAGACACCTACAGTCGATCTTATAAAGACCAGTAATTTGAGGTTGACCTTAATTCGTTGTTAAAATAAACAAAAGCGCATCAAAATATGTTTTATAAATAAATAAAGTGTCATACGCACTAACGTTTTGATGTGCTTTTGCTTATTTTAACAACGAATTAACGTTAATCTCAGATTAGTGGTCGTTATAACACCGGCCCCGGTAAGTGTATATTACAAACTAGCATTATTTTGAATATAGTTTTTGGATGTAGTACCACACACATATTATTACACATAAATTATAATGTTGACCACGCCTTACGTGGTACCTACTCGATAATCTTTTATTTGACTCTTTCAACTTCAAGTATTATGGCGGGAGGCTAAAAATATTAAAATTGCAAACCATTATAAAACTATGGAAGATGTACAGGGTGTCCAAAAAATGGCGGATTAACTCTACGGTGCGTTACTGAGGGATGCCATATGAACCCTGGAAAAATATGAAAAAAAATCCCTGGGCCGTATTTTTCGAAATATTTCAAAATTAATAAAAATAAATCTGGAAACATTGATACTGCAACTATTTCTCAATCAAAAATGTATCCATAGTAAGTTGTTAATATGTTGGTGACACTGTAAGTCTATGTCAAATTCGAGGTTAGTAGGTTAGGTTTTGCGTCAGTTTTGACACAAACTGTCGCAAAACCTAACCTGCTAACATCGAATTTGACATGAACTTACAGTGCCACAACATATTATTCATACAACAAATATTTCAATGCCAAGCTTGATTTCGTATATTATTATTGTACAAAGCCTGTTTGCCATATTTAGTAATTGACAAACTCAACAGGAAATCAGTTTTTTAAAATACTTAAATATTGAAAACAATTTAGTTAAATCCCAAGAATATTAAAAAAACAGATATTTTAATAAGTCCCAGATATATTTGACACTATAATTATACAGTAGTTATTTAAATAAATGGATTTCATTACCCACCTTTGACCAGAAATATTTCGAAAAATACGGCCCAGGGAATTTTTTTCATATTTTTCCATGGTTCATTAGGCATCCCCAAGTAACGCACTGTAGAGTTAATCCGCCATTTTTTGGACACCCTGTATATCGCCAAAAATATGTTGATAAAATTCTGGATTATTTAGAAAAAACGCAACATGTAAATTTGTTTTACTGAACTACAGTATATATCGATTATAACGACATCGGATATAGCGACATATCGTGTATAAAGAACTATCGCATATTACTTATTACAATATCGGATAATGCAACCGAATTAATATAGCAACTCAAAAACGGCTTTATTCACACCTATAGGAAGACTTTTGTTTACGGCCAGGTACGGATCTGATTCCGCCGGACAAAGAATGTCCGGTATTTCAACTGTTAATCCCTGCATATTAAAAGTTGCCCCAGATATTAAAAGTTGCCCCAGGCAATTTTGCAGGGTCGACCGAACCGACTATAACGACCAGCGGTGGAAAGTGCCACAAAATACCCGGGGAATTACTGATTTTTGCAGAAGCGATAAAGAAGTGTGGTATTTGGTATTTCTGTATTTTGCTAAGTTGTTAATGCATCATCAGACTGTAAGCACATAAAAAATTTGTATATCAAAGCGGAAAGTTTTTGTTGTTGAGGAAAAAACTGCAATTATTTGGCGTTTACACGACGGAGAGTTGGGTGTTTAGATACATACGGAATTTTATGCAAGTACATTATACATATGTCGTGCTAGAAATACGAAGCCAAATTTTTGGAAAGCAAACAATTCTCTAGAAAAGCCGAATTAACGGATTTTTGTTAAGTTGAATAATCCACCATATACATATAATATGTATGAAAAAACAAAAATTAAATAGTTTTATTTTATCATTGGAAGTTTTCAGCTAATTGGTTGGCACGCGTCGTGCTTCAAAATTAAAACCTCGCGCTGTAAAATGCGACCACTTGTAATGTAACTAACTATTATCTATCCTTGATGTTAAAGGGCTACTTTATCTACTCTTGCTGTTAAAGTAAAACTTGACCTTTTGTTTTGAGTTGATAAAAGCACACTTTAACATGTGTTATAGAAAAAATAAAAATGTTAATGCAATATGTATGTACAGTCACGTTCAAATAAATCGGGGATTTAAAAAAAATGTAGTTTGGGTTAAAAATTGAACAATTTCTCCATGGATTCCATGCTATTATCATAAAGCACAGATTTCATTTACTCGTTCAAGTTTAAAAGTAATTATATTTTTCAAAGAAATACATGGATACAGTGTTAAATTTTTAACCCAACCTATAGTTGAAAAAAATATCCCAGATTTATTTGAACGCGACTGTACTTAATTCTGTCTATCGATAAACGTGTTTTTCTTTATTTATAGCGTGTTTGTTTATAGCGACCTACGGATATAACGAATGAATTCTTTGGGTCCCTTGGCCGTCGTCGTTATAAACGATATGTACTGTAGTTAGGGTCGCCAGGTGGCTGGGATTTTCGGGATTGTCCCGAAATTCATGGCTCTGTCCCGTGTCCCGTAATTTTATGTTAATGTCCCGGAATGCAAAATTCCATCAAAAACCTACCTGTTTTTAATGTAATTTCGGTCCACCTCTAAAATTCTAAGTGAATAAAAATACATATATTTAGATCACAGGCACACAAATTGCTGCAGATATCCATTACATACGTGGAAGAAAGATGCGACTGTAGTTCAGTCATTTAAAAAAAAGTTTATTGTCTCTTAAATCAGAAAAACTACTTCTAACTTGGGATTTATCTGAATTTCCAGAATTTTAAAAAATAGAAGGTGTTATTGATTTTGACTCACTTTATTCCGAGTCTTAAAACTGTATTTGATACCCTTCCGAAAGATATGCCAAACGATAAAATTTGGGCTTATTTGTTTAAAAAGGATAACCAAAATTTTACCAATCTCAAAAAATTGTTTTATTTGTCCTGTAAATGCCAGTCAGCAATGCTTTTTGCGAACGAATATTTAGCCCGCTAAATAATCTTTGGACAAAAGAAAGAAACCACATGTCGTTTGTTCTAGTAAAAGCCGAGTTACAAACTGGGATTAACTATGAACAGTCTTGCACAGAATTTTCAACATTTTTAAACGGGCCTGAAGGAAGCAGACTTATAAAATTGTCCAAATCAAATGAAAAGTATAAATGGTAGTTGGTATTGGTACTTGGTTACGTGGTAGTAGTATTTTTTTATGAATTTATAAATTTATTTTACAAATGTATTATTTAGTAGATAGTAGATATGGTATAAGTAAAAAAATATATACATTTACAATTCCCCCCGTTATTGACTCGGAAACGTTGGTTATGAATCTGGCAACCCAAACTGTAGTATTGGTAAAACAGCGATGGTGTTACCGTGGCATTTAAAACTTAAAATTAACTAGTTATTCACATCTGCAATCAGGCGATATCGTCCATTATGTTGCAAATAACAAAATAAAGAAGTTGGGCGTTGGTTTCTGACAAAAGAAAAATTGATATCACAATCATAAAACGAAAGAAGAGATGGGGTCGTATCTATGAATTGAGCTTTTCATTTTGTTTTCATTCAGTTGGCTGCATTCAGAGTGTAATGAATTATTGTTGATGTAAAGATAATCTGGCCGATGATGCGTGGAAGAACGCGAGCTAGTTGTTTATTAGTTTGCATTGTAATTCATGTTTTCGGTGCGAGATGCTGTATTTTGTATTCACAACCTTTTGTACGATTTTATTTCTGGACGATGTTCATCCGGTTTATTAGGATATGCGTTTGGGGTGGGTAGGGTTTGATGAATCCTGTGTTAGGTGTAGAAGTAAGGAGAAGTTTTCTGATGATTGATAGAACCAACAGTTTTAAATTGGTTTTTATTTATTTTTTAAATTTTCATTAGATATTTTTGGTGATCTCGCTGTTGAACACCCAGTTTTAGCGAATTTGGAGCGAGTTCCATTTTCAATACCTGGGTGTGACAAGTTTTATAACTACAGTGGAATATTTTCTTCTTTCCCTTGTCAGGAAAGATCTCGAATTCCATGGTTTCCGGAGAGCGCCAAAATTTGGAGAGCGGTTGTTGAAGGTAACAAGTTTTTCCGCCCAGTTTACGCATGCTGCACCATCAATCAACCATCATGGTTAAAAGGGGAGATTTCGGAGAGCCGGCTTCGGCTCCCCAAGTTTGTCGCCCTCGCGATGGCATTTTAGTTTTCCGCAATTCTACGCATAATGCGTGTAGCGAGAGACGACACCGACGCCGATGACGAATGGGCGTTGGCGGCTCTGGTCGCCTTGGAAACGCGCGGCGTCTGTTGCCCTGACAACCGTCCCAGCCGATCTGATTTCAATCAGCCGCCGCCGTTCTCATTACCGCCGCACCCGTTTCGAGACGTCCCGGTCCTCTTGCTCTCCTCCACGCTAATAGATTTAGCCCCATGACGACGTATTGAAAGCCTTTTCTCAAACTGCGATTTGATACTGTAAGCAGAGGGATGCCGGTGTATTCTTCTTGTTCTGTCTGTCTACAATAAGGAGGCGATCAATAGTAGGGGCATTGGCATTCGTCCTTTATTTTGTTAATATGTAACAGGACTGGTGTGTGATTTAGTAAAAATAATTTTTGTATAGTTACATATATAGTTACATATTCTTCATTTACATCTGCAACATGTACGGTCTGCTGTATAGCCCAGTATTCTTTGAATATACTCCTGGAATTTATCGTTGAAAAATATCAACCAACTGATAAGGTGATGAGCGACGAGTAAACAAATACCTTTGATGAACCTCTGAGCAAACTTGATTTTAGTTTCATTCCTAACAATATTAGTAAAAGTGTGTGCATTATTGGGAGTTTAGTAAAGGTTTTTCTGTATTATTGTTGTGTTGCTTCTGGAAAAAGAACGATATGATACGTTCGGTGTAAAAACAAAAGGAACATTTTATATCGACTTTTCGATTTAGCTGAATTAACTTCAATTCAAGTAATCAATACTCTAAACCATATTTTAGGGAAAACGGTATTTGATAGGACTTCTATGTTATCAAAGTTGTTGGTATTAATTAATGTGTATTGTAGCTGTTCAAAAAAAAAAACTACTGAAGGCAAGACGTGTTGGTAGTAGGTGACTGCAGCATTTCCGTTGTATGTATATTGGTTTTTCTTCAAACGGCAGTAAAATATGGCATTATACTGCTGGATTGATGATGCTAAACTGTCACTTTATTGCCAAGCGGCAGATAATATTATCTGCCGCTGACGAGCGGCAGATGAAGTTACTATCTGCCGCTGACAACTTTATCTGCCGCTCGTCAGCGGCAGATAATATTATCTGCCGCTGACGAGATCAAGTAATTTTCTTCGAATTTTGTTCATAAAGTTGTAAATAATTTGTTATAAAAACGTTTGAAGAAAAAATAGTATATGTTATTCGGAGCAAAAGTATCTTTATGTGGCTCGGAGCCACATAAAATATAACTTTTGCTCCTAATAACATAATATATGTACTATTATTTTTTATGAAGCTGCTTTGGTGAGTGCCCAAGGGTATTCATATTTCGTTTATCCCTGCGAAAATAATAACATTTCCCCATATATACTCTGCATCAATTCAACTAAGGTCAAATTTAGATTTGGAAGGGAAATAAAAAAAACTGTTGCAATAGCTATTAGCATATCTAGGAATGTTATGATATTAAAACTGGCCCAGATGTTATGAAATCCGAGCTCCTAGAGTAAGATTTGTCAGACATCTAAGGCTGTTATGATTCATAACATCCGTGATTTGTTCAGTAGTTTATCGGTTGCAGTATGGTAATGGTTGCCAGGTACAGTAAAGGACTATTTTACCGTACAGATCAGTTTTGACTTAGTTACCAGCCTACTTTGGTATTTGTAAAGAAAGGATTAATATCCTGAAACGGATAAAAATAGTAACAGGTATTTCATAATAAATTGTTATTCGAAGCACCCCCTCCCCATTCTTTTAATTGAATCGTGTGTTAGGAAGTAGGTCCAAGCTTGTTTATTAGAAAATGTTTCAATATAAACAAAATTTAAACAAATTACGAAATACTGACCTCACCATATAAGTAAATTTACTACTGTAGCATTTCTGTTGAGTGTCTTATGTATTACTCACATCTGACCAATATTTTAATACAGTTACGTTTACCTGAGGCCATGACATTACAAGAATCAGAATTTTCTGGAGAATTTCTCTAGGGAAATTTGTTGAAAATTGCCCGTTTGTCGTAACATTTGTCAACTAAAACATAGCTGTGGAAAAAATCAGATGCAACTTTAGAACATCGCTAGACCGTATTTAAAAATTCTAGGAAACACTCACGTTTATCTTCGCCAAATTAATAATCCATCCATCCATTCCATATATATATTAGGCTTGTCTGGGACGCTGTTTCAGCAGCCAAACCGTAAGAGATAGAGAAAAAAGTTATGAAAGTTATATGCTTGGAATGTTCATGTCAGGTCAGGAACAGAATTTCATTCTCTAACACTAATTATTATCTTAATTATCCTAATCCGAACTTTTTAGGTTAGATTCTAGGCAAATTTCATCAAGGCGAATGCTACTGGTAGTTTGCTACCAACAATGACGTCATATACGTACGTGTGGTGAATACGCGTTCTATTTGCAAAACGGCCTTTTTTGTTTTATTAAATGAGACATTTGTCTCACTGGACTGCTAGTAAAATACTAATAAATTAAGCCACCTTTCTAGGAGCTGTTAAACAGAAATAAAACAAGTTTTACTTAATTTCAACATTGGTGATCTATCTATAATAATAATTATTATTTCTTATATTAAAGGTTGGTTTCAAACTTTATACAGTCTGTTCTACCAATAGGCCCCAAGACAATGGCGACTTCAATTGTAATTTAACCATCAATGAACGATATACGAATGGGACCATAATTATATATAACAAACTAGAATGCTAGAGTAAGAAAGAGATGACCATACAAAAAAATTATTTTAGTAGGCATGTTTAGTTGACAAAAAATGTCGTAATTAAAATGAGCTTCAAGCCTACTCGACTATTTGCTCTTATGTTTATCTCTTTCTTACTCAAGCAATACGTGTTATTTTTTGTTGCTGTTATACCTGGTGTCCATTCTCAAAGTCGAACATAGGCCATTAACATTAGTGCATTCACTCGTTCTTTATTGAAATTATTGATTTTTCTGTAGATAATTTTAACAGACGTTGACAGAAAATACCTTATTTACGCCAACTAATTACCAATTTTTTTGACAAATGCTATTGAACTTGAAAAGCAAGGTATGGCATATTTAAAAATTCCCAATTTTTAAATGAGTATCTTAAAATAAAACTCGCATCTTGAATATTATTATTGGTATCATTGAATGCGTAATAATTGTATCGTTCCATTGATATCATTACCTTCCCTGTAAGTTGAATTGGCGAGCAGGAATCGGCAAAAACGTTCAATACAATGTTAATCGCTTATGTTCGACTTTGAGAACGGACACCCGGTATATAATTATGTCCTCATCGGTATATTATTAAATACTAGTGGACCCGTTGCAAAATATTTTGCAAGTTAGAAAACTTCTTTGTAACGTGTAGCAGGATTCATTAGTTAAAATTTAAATTTTTAAGTTTTTAAAACTACTCACACGTGATATTGCTGCATATACTTGACCAGGGCTAAATAGTTGTTGTGGCAAGTACGATATATTCCCACTTTACTTGTTAATTGTTATCACAAATGATAGGCGCACAGGACAATTTCTTTTCCGAAGGCAAAAAGGTAGTTCAATATTAGAATGTGTTGATCTATACACAGTAATAATACTCTTCTGCCTGGCTTGTGGCTTGTCCATTTAATACCAAATGTAAGGAGTTATAAATAAATTGCGTACTGTAAAAGATGTGGCCCAAATTAATTGGAACTTAGCACCTTTTATGTTTGTTATAAAACCAGTTTAGTTTTATTTGACAGGAGATGGAGTTTATTTTGTTGTTAAGAGATAGGGTGAGAAGGCCAGGCCATGCTAACTCTTTACGAACATTTGTAGCCTATATTCGTGCCCATCAATGAATACTCATTTGTGGTTAAACGTATATTGAATTCTAAGACATATCACTGAGCTATATATACAGTAAATGTGTGCCGTGTTTACGACCTATTATTAAAAATTACAATCATATATGTTTAAATTAACGTAATTATGAATGCTCGAGTTTGTTATGTTGACCCACTAGCATTGCAGAATTGCAGCGTTGTGCCTTTGACATACGATATACTAAAAGTGCAACGTCTGTTTGTAAATACGAAACTGCTGCTTGTTGCATGTGTCGCTTACATTTAATTGTTATCACGACACAGAACCTTGACACATATCTTATCTGGCGCAAGTTATGCAGTTTTTGTGGGCTAATTGCGTGAACTTTTGTATTTACTGGATTACAGTTTATTTCACACTATTCACTAAAAACCCATGATCAAATTAGTTTGAACACGTACCATTACTCTCATCTCATCTATTAAACCAATAGATACATTTAAACTTTCCAAAAGAACATCTATTGATCCTATTTTTAGTGTTAAGCAATGTGTATATATTCCACTGTAATTTAACGAATCTATTAATTCCATAGAAAATTATAAAATGCTGTCATTATATAATACAATTATATTTACACTCAAATATTGCTTTTCATATTAAGGCAAGAGAGATATAATTTTGTTGCGCTTCACGCGAGAGCGGACAAAACTCCAAATTAACTCGTCCCAAGAATATGAGCCATGAGTACGAATTTTGTTTTCAGAAGCTTGTTTGCAACCAAGTCCGCCAATCGGCGCGGACTTAAATGTCCAAATATTCGCTTGTAAACCATAACTCCGCCAAACGGCATGGGGCACACAAAGAATCAAAACCAGACTAATTCCCCATCGCTGTAAAAATGAGACAAAGGCCGAAGTATCATGAGTTTGCAAAATCCGAGCACCACAAAAAAAAATCTCCAACTTAACAAATTTCGATGGGCGCGAACCGAATATCGGCACTAAAGGTTTGTTCACACAGTATCAACCGCTAAGAGATCATTTACACCGTAGCACCCTTTGGAAGTGAATTTCAAAAATTCCTAGAAATGATTTGGTGTATTTGTAAGACGATCTAATATGCAAAATTTCAACATCCTACCTGTAGTAGTTCGCTCGTTAAGGCAATCTTTAAAAAACAGATCTATCTCATTTAACTCTTTTGAGGAGATGCATTCTACAAAACCATGAAAATGGTTTGACATGATTTGTAAAACGAACTAATATGCGGAATTTCGACTTCCTACCGGTATCTATCTCGTGACGATCTTTGGCAAAACACATCTACCCCGTTTAATCCCTTTGAGAGGATACATTTCGAAAAACCATGAAAATGGCTTGACTCGATGTGTAAAACGAACTGGCTTGACTCGATGTGTAAAACAAACTACTGTGCCGAATCAACTTTCAATTTACGGCAGTTACCGTATTATGGCGATCTTTAGAAAGACACATCTACCCCATTTAATCTTTTCGGGAGTTAATTTCGAAAAGCTTGAAATTGATTTGACCTAATTTGTAAAACGATTTAATATGCCGAATTTCAATTTCCTGTCTGTAATAATTACTTTGTGGCTATTTTTAGAAGAACGCCTCTGGTCTATTTAACCAGTTTGGGGGATGTATTTCGAAAAACTTTAAAAACGATTTCCGATTAGTAAAACGCTCTAAAATGCCTAATTGCAACTTATTGCCTGTAGTAGTTTTCCCGTGGCGATATTTTGACAAACAGATTTGTTTCATTGAACCCCTTTCGGGGATGAATTCTCCAAAACCCGAAAACTGATTTGACCCGATTTGAAAAATGATCTAATATGCTCAATTTTAACATTCTATACTCGTAGTAGTTTCCTTGGAGCGATATTTATAAAAACATATTTGCCCCATTTAACTCCCTTCGAGGATGAATTCTGCAAAACATTGACATTTACTTGATCTGGTTTGTAAAACGAACTAATATGTCGAATTTCAGCTGCTCACCTGTAGTAGTTTCCTCATTGTAGATCTTTACAAAAACAGGTCTGCCACATTTAGCTCCTTTGGAAGAATGAATTTCGAAAAGCCCTGAAAATGGTTTGACCCTACTTGTAAAAAGAACTAATATGGCGAATTACAACTTCTTACCTTCCCCAGATTCTACGATCTGTGAAGTAGAAGTCAATCCCGTCGAATAGAGGGTAAAAGCACTTCTTTGCAGACGATATTGAGTGTTTTTTCTTCTGGTTTGAGCACCACTAAGTTGTTTGGAAAACTGATCCCTAAACAGTCTAGTTAAAGTTGATCGATAAAAAAAACAGTCTTCCCTCAAGTCGAACCCAGTCTGATTCAGCGACTGTCCCTGCACCTTACTGATCGTCATGGCAAAGCAGGTTTTTACGGCAAATTGCAGTCTCTTAAATTGAAAAGAATAGTATGAAAGAATAAGGGTTATTCGAGGAATGAAGACTGTCTCCCCTTTTCCAAAACCTATGAACATTTTGTCCTCAGTGACTTTACGATGCGGGGCGATCACCTGCAGTCGAATTTGGGAGTCTTCACGTTTCTCAGTAGTATAAGTGCTCTAACTTTCAAAGGCAGTCGATTTGCAATAAGTCCGGGAGGGTAGAGAGTGTGGAGAAACTCAACGTGGTAGTGCACTGTATCATTTGCCTCCACCACAGTGTTAATCGATTGATAGATCTTTTCCTCCGAATGAATAAAAGAGTGCGAGGTGTGTGTTGTTGATTTTTAGTGCCTTATCATTCTTCAGAGTGATACTCGCCCTTCTACGAAGCCAGGGCACAGGTTTGCTGTTATGTTCTTGATGTAGGAATATATTATGTTAGTGGGGCTGGCGATATC
This sequence comes from Agriotes lineatus, assembly GCA_940337035.1. Taxonomy (NCBI): domain Eukaryota; kingdom Metazoa; phylum Arthropoda; class Insecta; order Coleoptera; family Elateridae; genus Agriotes; species Agriotes lineatus. Next base: position 59,869,691 of record OW679198.1, read on the forward strand.
TGCCACGGCTTGGCATAGATTTTCGTTGCCGAGTTTCAAGTTAAGTTTGGAAAACTATTCGGCCTTGAAGTATCCTCTCAGGTGAACCCTTATGTAAATTCAAGACAATATGTCCTTATTGTACTGATACTGCATTTTTAAAAATCACTATTATAACACGTATTTGTCTTGAGAGCAACTGCCATTTAAATATTATCGTCGAGCTGATAAAACCACGGTAAATAAAAAACCACTAATGGGACCCGTTGAAAAATATTTTGCAATTTACAAAACTTCTTTGTAGACAATGTTTAACGTATGGCACTATCCATCAGGTAAATTTTGAATTTTTAAGTTTTCAGAACTACTCGCACGTGACATTGCTACGTACTTGACCATAGCTAAATACTGGTTGTGACGAATATTATATATTCCTACTTTATTCAGAGTTTGTCTTTGTGATTTATTGTTATTGCACATGCTAGGTGCACAGAGAAAATGGGAAGGGTGCCACAAAGAAGAGGGAGAAGACCGAATAGAATTTTGAAATAATAGATTACAAAAGCGATGACTGAATGCAACTTACACAAAAGAAACTGTGAGGATGGAAGAGTATCAAAAAAAAAACAGGTGTCGAAAGACGTTCTAACAATATACGTATGCTTGTACCAACAGGGAAGGCAATGAACCAGTGTGCAAATAAGCACATCCACATAATTATAATAAGCAGAAAAAACATCTTACAGCATCTGAGCAATACCAATTTCCTTTAACTGTCATTTTACATGTATTTTGAAGTTTGTGTCACGAATCAGCAGACCGTTGATTTCAAATAAACATTTAGTAGTGACAGTAGTCCATTGCAATAATGGGTAGAACGCCGCAGGATGACTGTGAGAATAAACCTGGTTTACTGCTACTGCATGGCCGGCTGCAACCACTTAAGAGCTAAAATATGATGGTTTTTCTGTAAAAATTATCAATTTACTTTCAATTTAGGATTTTTGTGCACATTTACAAAATAATGGCTTTCATTTAAAAAAAGAATTATCGAAATCGGCCCGGTGGAACTCTTAAAATAGATGTCGAAAGAAAACGCTTCACGTTTTAAATATATAGATGTCAGTCTTGACTACAACTTTGCGAAAAACAAATTCATTTGTTCGTTGTGACGTCACCGACAATTTTAAAAAAATTGATCGGTATAAATTTTTTGGTATATTTCTCTAGAGCATTTTAAGTACTTTTAGCCGGTCTAGACTTTTAGGAGGTTTATACTATCAATTTTTTGCAAAAAATGCCAACACTGGTTTGAGGTAGTCGCCTGTCAAATCCGAACTTCTCTGGAACAAGCAACTGGTGCAAGATTAAAACAACTGCTTACTGTTAATCATCCTAAAATGAAAAGTATTGATGAACTAGTAGATCCTGCTACAAGTATATTTTGAGTGTAAAAAAATTGTGTACAAGCGTAAAGACTTTATACTGGTCGTTTTCCCGTTGAATAACTCTCAACCGTCGTAAGTTCGAAAAATTGGAACAGCGCTTACGAAGAACTGGATATTTAATAAAAGCGAAAGGAAATCGTCGTGTTCGAAACAAAAATTTAGAATTGGACGTGTTACTTAACGTCGAAGAAAGACTTAAACTTTTGTTCGTGCAATTGTGCGTAACACTAACGCATCTATTAGCACGGTTCACTACATTTTGAGAAAGCGTCCATATAAGGGGTTTTATCCTAGTAAAACGAATAACCTTAGACAAATTGGTTTTTAAACTCGAAGAAAATCCTATTTTCTCCTTGAAAATTCTGTGGTCCGACGAATGTACAGTCGTGTTAAAAAATGTGTTGTACAGCGACGGTTGTACGTTTATTGGTGGTTGTGTTATTACTCAATAAAGGCGCACACTGTATCATTAACTAGGTAGGCCTTGATGCATACTTTCAAAATATGTGTATATACAACACTTATGAACTTTGAGTGATTAATTTATATTCACAAAGTACAAATGCTGTACAACACTTTAATGAACACTACTGTACTTTTACCAACAATGGCATGTTTAATCGAAACAAACATTATCACTGGAGTTACAAAAACCCAAGGGATGTGAGAGAACTCAATTTTCAGAGAAGATTTAGTGTAATGTTTGGTACGGGATCTTCCATGTGGGCCTTTTCTTTATCGGCAGCATACTAACAGCCTAGTGTTACAGCCATCTTCTCGCTAATGATTAGCCGCATATCTTGACAACTGCAACTTTCAGCAAGATGGTGCTCCTGCCCATAATGCCAATATTACTACAAATTGTTTGAACGAAATGTTGTGGTACAATATCTAGCAGTAGTGTTCTCATTAGTGATAGTCATTCAGATTGCAGTAACTTACAGTTAAACAAGTGTTTTTGAGGTTGTTTGCTTGATTATGAGTAATTATTTTGTTTCTACAGAAGTTTTGATTAAATTGTAGCTGAGAATTTTCCATTTAACACTATACCGGGTGTCCGTTCTCAAACTCGAACATAGGAATTTAACATTGCACTGAACGGTTTTGCTGACCCCTGCTCGCCAATTCAAGTTACAGGAAAGCTAATGACATCAATGAAAAGATAAAGTTATTTCGCATTAAATAATACTACTAATAATAATATTTATCTTACAGTAGCAGCTATTACCATACATTATACAACTGTTTTCAGTGACTAAAATGAAGTTTTATTCACTAGTGAGTATAAAAGATTTTTATACTCACTAGTGAGTAAAACTTAATTTAAGTCACTGAAAACAGTTGTATAATGTATTTTATACTCACTAGTGAATAAAACTTCATTTTAGTCACTGAAAGCAGTTGTATTGTACGGTAATAGGTGCTACTGTAACTATCTATTGTCTGTCTTGCGACATATTCTGACGGCTCAAACTGTTTAGGGATACGAATTGCTACTGTAAGATAAAACGTCGTATATCACACGTGAGCGAAATGCCATTATAAGCTCGTGAGAAATTGTATCGCTCGTGCTGGGGCACTCGCGATTCAATATTCTCACTCGCAAATAATGATACATTTCTCTCACTTATAATATAATCTACTATTACTTTTGTAGTATAGAAATAATGACAAAATACCTAAAAATCGAATGAACAGTGTTGATTACCTATGTGCGACATTGAGAATGGACACCCGGTATACAAGGTGCCCCAAAAAGGAGTGGTAACTCTTCCGAATTGTCTCAACAGATGTCGCTTTATCTAAAGTACAGCGACCAAATACTTATCATTTTTAAATTAAGTGATACCACTCCTTTTTGGGGCACCTGGTATATATATTTTTAAGGAAACTTGGACCCTTTTTGTAGAACAGACTGTTTACAGCCGAAATTATACTTATTCTGTAAAATCAAGTTCTAAGTAGAGCTGTAAAGGCTCGAAAAAACCGAACATTTTGGAAAGAACTTATTGGAAGAATTTATTGTTTTTTAAGGCAATGGAAAAATTGAATTGAAAAGAACAAAATTTGTGCTTTCTTTTTCCATTATCTTTGAGAATGTATTCTAAATATGTCTCAGCAAATTAACTTTAGACGTAAATAGTCAGCAATACAATAGTCGTAACAAAACATGCAAAGCAAATGTTATGGTAATAATAATAATAATTTGTTCAACAGTTAATTGGTTAATATACAATATTGCTTAGAAATGCCTAAAAATGTAAGTAAGTAAAAAAAAAATTCCGGAAAGAATTAATGCTCTTATGAGATTATATGTGAAAATTGTAATTTGTCATACTGGTACACGATAAAGGTAATGCCTGGTTTTATAAGAATTTAGTATGATAAATACAGTATGATCGAAAACTTTTACCCTCTAGGGGGCCGCGAATTTTTGAAGAAATTAATTTATGTTGGCACTATACAATTTTAATAGAATCACTTAACTTTGACAGAATGTTTTAACTGAACACAAAGTGGTGCTCTGTATGGAAAATCGAAGATATCATTTTGAATAGCTGTAATTGTTTTTGTTACTAACATTTTTATGTATTCAACAGAATTTTTTTATTTGTTAAAATGACATTACTGACATAACCTAAAACTGACAGATATAAAATGCCAATGTGACTTAATACCACGAATGCCAACATAAATTTTTAACAAAACAATTCCACAGCCCTCTAAGGATAAAAGTTTTCGATCATACGGTAGTTAAATACATACTTTCGCAGTAAAATGAATTGTATTGTAAAAATGTTAGCACTATACCAACCAAGTAATCATTAGACTCGAGCGACTATAGTGTATAAACTACGTATACAAACTTTGTGAACATTTTGACAATGATATTTAGTTAACTGACCCTTCCACAATGTTAGTTTTGTTTTGTCTCCTTGAATTAAAGGTTTTCTGCCTTTTGTTTGTCCAACTGTATGCTTTCATATCGTCTTATCTGCGGAAATAAAAAGTGAGAGTTCAAATTTGGACGTCATTCCACCACAAATAAAAAATACCGTTTCCACTTGCCTGTCGTTTAGCAAGACAGAAGAACTTCATCAACTTTTCTCGTAAAGAAACACGACATTATTTCATTATGTTGTCTAAATGTTAACGACGGTGCTTTTATGTCTCGGTGTTTTGCTCGTCTTGCAAATTAATTTTCTGGCTCATTTTGGTGGCTGCCTTTCCTCACGTCCTGACTAGGTTTGGAGAAAACTTACGAAACCTAAATCCCCAGGACCTGCCTAAACTTTTAAAAAGTTACCTCTACATTTCTTAGAATAACACGGGTATATTTCGAATTTGGTAATATAATTGTTTCCACGTTTCTCTAGTAAAAGTAAAAAAAGTAGTAGTAAAGTAATGTGAAAATTCAAGGTTGAGTTTTGTGGAAATGCATTTTGGGGATTTCAAAATATTGTAATATTTACTCTGCAAGTTCTTGCGTACTAAATACTTGACGACTAATTTGTTCTAAATTTTATATTTGGAGGTTTGATGGTTATGGAAATACGGTTTTCGCCAGATAAAAAAAATAATTAAGGAATAAATACCGGATTTATGTTTTTCCCGGAAAAGATGTGAAATTGCACGATTCTAAAGAAAATAGTTAAGCGGTTATCGATCAGTTAATTATTTCCCAAACCTTTAGGTTTGTCGGGTGTTACCAATTTTGGAAACTGGGTAATACTTGAACACTTGAACGAAAATTTTTATTTGCAACTACTTAAAACATTGTTATTATTCGCATTAAATGTGGCTTCGAAATGCCTTAATGGTGTGGAAAAGTTCAGACGTACTATCTATTTTTAAATTGTAAATTTTTTGCAATAAAAGTTGAGTAGACCAAGTCAGTTTAGCTTACACTATTAGCCACGTCGTACGTCTGCGCTTGTGGAATATTTTCTCGAAGCGGTTTTTACATTTTTGTTTAACTTTATTTTAGTTACCTGCGAAAGTAAATAAAAGGAAAATTTACATGCTTAATAGTTATTTAACCAACAAGTGTGTTAATGAAGGCGATTAATAATCGAAACTGTTTAAAGCACGAAGGAGCGATAGCGAGTGAATGCCTTTAATAGTTGAGATTATTAATCGCCCATTAACAAACGAGTTGATTACAAAATTTTTTCGTTGACCGCAAAATCTTTTTTTGTGGCTAAAAATTTGATTAATACAACTAACCTCCATGCAAAATATCATCAACACGTCAAAATCAGAAAAACAGTTAATTAATGGAAAACAGTGTATCAATCGAAAACAGTGTATTAATAGATCTATTAATCCATTCTTTTTAAAAAAACAGTTAATTAATGAAAAAGAGTGTATTAATCAAAAACAGTGTATTAATGACGTCTATTAATCCATCCTTTTTTAGGAAAAATAATTCATTAATATTGAAATTAACAAGCGGTCAACGAAAAAAGCATTTTATTGAAATTTTTGGTAGCCGTTCAGTAGCACTCTAGCCTCAAATTTGTTAGCTGAACTTCGCCTACGCTTGTCAAAACGAAATGAGGAAAATCTGAAAGTCGTGAAAAGCGCTCAAATAAAATTACAAGCACAGGATTCGATCTCCAACCGTTTCCACGCTGCAAAATAATATTAGTTATCGGAGGCATCGCCAAAATTTAAAGCATGGGCGATTATGGCGTGGAAGGAAAACCATTTTGATTTTCCAGTACCTCCAGGTCGGAAAAGTAATGCATTAAGTGACAACAAGGCAATATTTTAGAGATAGCGAACGTGATGTGGAAGCCGAGGAAGAAACAATTTTAGAATATTTCCACAGCTCGTACTAGATTTATCTCCCGCTAGAAGGTGGAAGATTATATTTACTTTTCCCTAATATACTGGTGCAAGTCGCTGTGTTTTTATCTATAATAGTAAACAATCTTGTTTTCCAACAGCCAGTCTGGTGTGTGTGCAGTTAATTGCGTGAAAGTTGTATTTGTATGCTTTAAAGTAGTATGTCAACAAAAAGTTTGATGTAGCGTTCATTAAAATGAGAAAAAATGGAGTAATTTCAAAAACACACCGAAATAGAGTTTTACTTCAGGTGGTGAAAATAGTCTTGAGTAGTGGGGAAAATGTAAGAAAGTATACGAAGTTCTGGAAATACGGTAGGAATGCAATCCCAACTTTTGTAATACTAAGTTGACTGAAGTTGATGGCCTGAGGTTAAGGGTTGGTTTCGAAGAAATTGCATTTTTGACATTGGCCTCTGACTTGAATTGGCAGTTTTCTGTAGAGATAACTATTTGCAATAGCGAAACTTTAATTTACATATACTATAAAGCACCAGCCTCTACACCGCTATGTAAAAGAGGTTACCAATAATATAATACAAAATGATGTTCAACACTTCCGATGAATTAATAGTAGATCCTATATAAGATCGGCAAGTGTATTCTACCAGGCCGAGAAAAAATCGGAAAAACGAGACCCGATTGGACATTTTATTCGTTTACTGCATGAGTTTCCGTGACAGTAAGTTGCATTTGCGAAACCTGAGCGGTAAGTAATGACACATGTCAATAGATTTGAAAAAGTGACAGAATCAGGAATAAGGAGACTGTAAAAAGTCATAGTTTAGATTACTTGATAAATTTATTGCGTCTATTTATCGATTTTTCAAAAAACAATTTTTGAAAATTGAACATTATAATATACATTTTTTTTCGGCCGATAAACCGTTCTTACCGGTCTTGATACTCATTAATACTCACACCATCAAAGAAAAAAGATATTCCTTAAATTTTGAATTATTTATTTATGTTATCTACTATGTCATTATATGGTTAGTATAACACCGAAAACAGTGCTACAATGGAGTCCATTATAACACTGTTTTTGGTAACTATTAGTTTTATAAGATTGGTGACATTTACTTTCACATGCCCATAACACGACAGACGTCGAATACATAACCACAATCTCTGAACTGTATTTATTAAATTTATTCTAATCAATAATTATTGTTCACGGTAAGTAAGGCACTATTTGAATAGCATAAGAACCAAAACTTGCATCAAATTTAAACTAATTCAAATGGCAGAGCAACGAAATTGATACTTTATTTCCAATAGATGGCGACTGTGAAATGTCACTTGACAGTATCGCCATCGTTACCCCCAAAACTCCCTAGATTGCAATGCAATATTTTTATTATCCGAAATTTAGAATTTCTATAAAATCAGCAACTCAAAGTAGATTAAATAGTATATAATACTAGTTTAATAAGAGGCACTGTAGCACTTGTTCCATTGGAGCACTCCTCGCTGCGCTCGTTGTACCAAACGCGTGCTACAATGGGTTCTCTTATGAAACTCGTATAATAATATACCATTTTTCTATAGCACATGTTAAAGTGTGCTTTTATCAACTCAAAACAAAAGGTCAAGTTTTACTTTAACAGCAAGGGTAGATAAAGTAGCACTTTAACATCAAGGATAGATAAAGTAATTTAATTTTCTAACTTTTGTTTAAATTAAATATGACAGCTTCGTATTATCGTAGCAACCCAATCTAGCTACTGACATTTTGCAATGTGATTGACTGTCATTATTTTCTTTTGAAATTGTTAAAGTTCTTGCTATAGAAAAAAATATTGTATTATACACGACGATAAAGTTATTTCTATCCACTCTTGAATCATTAACGTCTCGACTTCGTCTCGACGTTAAACGATTCACTCGTGGATAAAATTTAACTTTATCGTCTTGTATAATAAATTACTATTATCTAATCTACGATAGTGTGTAAAATCGACTCTTCGTTGGCAGTTTTAGGTTTGTAAAACGACTGTTTAATAACATATTTTTATTAGTTAACGTCGTCAGTAGCAACGTGTTTAAAATGTTTTTATTAGTCACGTCGTCAGTAGCAACGTGTTGTAAAATGTTGAACCACGCAAAATTACGACTAGCAAGCTAGTAATCCTAATTTACATTTGGAATATTTTTTTTCTATTTGCCCTGTTTCCTAGATCTTTCGTAGAGAATAGTATATTAAAGTATGAGTAGATAACAAGGTCTTTAAAGCACGCGCGAGTTTTCGAGCACGACGGCGTAGCCGGAGTGCTCGAAATAGAGCAAGTGTTTTGAAAACCAGTTATCCACGAATACTTTACGCTATTTTTTATTATACCTGCAATACTGGAAATCAATTACGCACTAAATACTTAGAAATTATTTTTGTCGTGATAAATCGGTGAAGGGGGGGGGGGGGGGCATAATAATATTGCTACTATAGTTACGAAAATTGTTGACGTTTTTGTCGCGTCCACGTCCGTTGTTGCATTCAGTCGGGTCAGCAAAATAAAGATATCGATGAAGTTATAATGTTACCTATATAACTTGTTTCCTTGACAACCTTTAAAGCTCGGCGTGCTTTAATTGCCTGTTTTCGCACGCTCAGGCGTGCTTTAAAGGGCGATTCTGATGCAAGTATAATAAAAATATTATGCGATACGCATGCGTAAAGCATCTTTAGTCCCTCGCGGAGCTTAAAACGCTCGCTCATTCGCATTTTAACTCGGCCCCACTCGTGACTGAAGACTAGCTTTACGTACTTGTATCGTAAATTACTATACCACATACATTTTTTTTTCTAATACGAATGAAACCAGTCAGCTGTTGTAAGTTCAACTTACTTGATCTGTCAACAACGCTAATGAGTTTATGATGAAACACGATCGTGGGAAAAGTATGTTATGTACTGTAAATTGTAACTAGTTGTGCTGCTTATGTAGGACGTGGACAGAGTAACGTAAAACGCCATGGAAAAGTGAACAATATTTATTGCAAGGAACATTAAGGTTAAAAGAACAGTTTTGAGAATCGCGGTGGTAATATGTATGTATATATACAGCAAGCGCTCGATAACGTAAACGCCGGATAATGAAAACATCGCGCTAATGTAAACACAAAAATTCATACTAAGGATCAAACAGAACGCTCGATAACGTAAACAACCTGTACAGTTCGATAACGTACATAGTTAGTCGCAGATTTATGTAGGGGATTCCCCTCTGCGACACAGCTGAGTCGATGGGATGGGTGTTTACGATGCGTTTGCATTTCATTTGAGTCATTGTTGAACATATGCGTAAATTTATGCAGAATAAAATAGCATATTTTTCTTCTCGTTAAAAATGTGTATTACTTATCGCTGTCATAATATGTTTTGTTTTTTATTGTGTTACTAAACATTCCTTTTAATAATTTGTTTATTAATAAAATCACGCTCGCTAATGTACACATTTCGACACTGTGAACACACTTGGTTTGAATTAGTTCACATTATCGAGCGGCTGCTATACAGTGAATTTATTTTAATGCGGAATGTGGACCTGCCGTTTTCATGAGGACTAGATTGTTACCTATTGGTTTCTATGGAAAGGCCACGCCCGCACAATGTGTAAGTCGGTTTCTATAGCATCAAAATTGTGACAGAAGTAAAACATTTACTCCCTAGAGACTAAATAAGACAAAAATTTCCCTGGGGAGTTTTCATTATGACTGACACAACAATTATGTCAAATTCGAGGTTAGCAGCTTAGGTTTTGCGTCAGTTTGTGTCAAAACTGACGCAAAACCTAACGTGATAACCTCGAATTTGACATAATTGTGAGCTTTTGTCATAATGACTTACAGTGCCACCAACTTTAAAATTTACCATAGACTACTATTTTTAAAATAATTGTAACTAAAATGCAACTCTGAGAGAATGCTATTTTGCTTCAGTGCAATTTCTCTCCCTCATTGTATAATCTACTGTTTTTTTAAAATGCAATATATGAACCGTAATTTTATTGAAAAATAACCATCACCAAAAAATTGCCCTACCGTAAGTAAAAAGATGCGTTCTTTCAGATTCCGTAATAAAAAAGGGGGTTTCTATTTAAAAAAAAAACATCGATAACGCCATACCTCATACACGGGACACCCTGTATGTATGCATTTTATTTCAAAAAATGCTCAAATAAAAATAAAAATCGACGGGTCCGAGCGTTTTAGCCGGAAACGTACATGTTACGAAATACTGAATTTATTCCAAACTTTACGACCTCACTGTATTTTATCTAAATTACAATAAAGTATATGTTTATTAAAAATTTCCAGAAAGAAGGCAGTCATATAGTTTAAGCATAGGTAGGTCACACGATCATTTTATTGCATCAAATTTGTTTGTCAATCACCTATGATGACGTATTTATGACGTCACCGATCGTGTTTGTGAAACATTTCTAAAAATAGGACGGGCTCTCATTTTCATGCAACTGTCCGACGGGATTCTGCGCAGAGTCGGTTTTTGAAATTGTGTTTGTGACTATATTTAAAAGTTTTATAATTTTTCAAAGCTACTACCATCTTCAAATATCATTTATTACCGTTCTTGATCACACCGTTGGTTGACCATGTATGGGCCCATACTTTTCTAGATTTTCGCTGTTTCTTATACAACGCAAGACCTAAACCTACTAACTAAAGGGTGATGACTTGATCTTCCATTTTAATAGAGATGCATATTAACAATGAACAATTCGTGCATTGAAATCAGACCATAACCTCACTAATCATCGCTGATTTCAAACAAGTTTTATAGTGTGACCGCCTAGTTTAATAGAATAAATGAAACATTCTTCCATGGCATCACGGAAAATGTTAGATAAACACATTTGATGCAACAAAATGACCGTTTGACGTGGGCTTTACATGGAATAATATGGAATAGAGACTTAGAGAATTAAAAGGTACATGTGTTAATGCTGGTACTGGTGTAATTTCGGTCGCGTAAATGTGCCTGATTTCCACATTTCCAGGGACATACCCATTAAATGTAATTATATCAGTTACATGCTGCCAGTTGCCCCTCAGTGAATTGACAGGATTCACTAAAAGATTGAACTGGTTTGCGTAGGGCTCATGTTGTCATGTAAATATGTACAACCACATTCAGAATTATTGTTCTTTAGTGCAGTGATAATTACCCGCAATATTTTTGACAAAAATTATTTTCATCTAGTATGGCCATGCAACTATAAATTACTTAAAAATCGGTAGTATAAATGTAGTTGCATTCATAAATTAGGAAGTATTCCATTGCCATACCAATAATTTAATATAAATCATTTTTGATCATACTTAACACGCATCATAGTGGGTAAAGTCTAGACATTACCATTTTTCTGTGACGTCAGAACTAACAAAACATAGCTTTTAAAACATGTCCTATATTACAGTGAAATTCAAAAAGATCATTTAGATCACAGGTAGTAGACTTCAGAAAAAAAATACATATACCTAACCTTTAATGTAAGCGATGATCTAAATAGCACATTATTTCAACCAAGTCCTTCTTGACCTACGTAATCCGAAGTTTCTCTTCACACTTCACACTTAAAATAAGATAGTAAGTTTGCTCACTTGCTTGTTATTGCGTGTTATTTTACCGTCATTTTGGACAAATGTCACATTGACAGTATTATAAAACGAGCCATACTCAATGCGGACCTGACCGGATACTGCATATTTTTTGTTTTGTCCAGTTCCTTATTATTAAATAAAGAGAGAAAATTGCTACGTTACAGAAAAAGTGTGATGTGTAGACCTTAGTAGGCCCTTTTCTCCATAGCACATTATTTAAATCATTTATTTCATATACGTTACATACATATGTATATCGCAGTTTTGCGTTAGTGAAATGATCTGTATAAATTGTCATTGCAAAGAACATCTTTAAAAAACGCTTTGAAATAGCAGCATACCACAAGATAGACTGACTGCTTATGCAAACTTCCCACATTCCAACGCAATATATTATGTATACCCTGTTGCGGCCAAGCGCAGTGAATTTTTTACATTTTTACAAAGCCGATGCTTCTCTTTACGTGGTCTTTTTTAAATGCAAACAAGCAGACGCGTTTCATTCATGTCCCGGAAAAGTAGGACAAACTGTCCAAAACCGTATGTATAATAATAACGCAGGGAACATTGGCGTTTTGCTTCTCATTTTGGAAAATCAGTGTGTAGACATGCGTTTTTCAGACGCTAAAAGTCAACTAGAAGTAATTATGTAGGTTTAACGCTGTGGCTAGCGTCCCGACGCGGAACACATCATGCAATGGCATCACAGCGTGTTATATACGGATTGAAATTCCGTCCCGAACGTTTTGTGTGAATTTAAAATTTTTGCAATTGATACATGGTACTAGGCAATGTATAATTTGAAATAGCTGGTAGAAACATATTGTTTTTATTAATATCATAATTCATAATCTTGCTAGGGTCCACAACCCAATGGGATTTGGTCGTTCTTTTTTGGCTGGGGGAGGGGGATTAGTCTCTTTTTTTCCGCTTCTAAATTCTAAATAACATATGATGTGTTTTTGCTCTCTCAACTGTCTTTTTCCATGTTTTCCTTTTCGTAGCTTCTTCTTTCCATTTGTTCGCATTATTCTTAAGTCTTCTGTCGCCTCGTCTATCCGTCTTGATTTGGGTCCTCCTTTATTTCTTATTTGTGTTATACGTTTGGCAGTACTGAAGTGTATTGTCAGTCTATGTCAAATTCGAGATTAAAAGGTTAGGTTTTGTTTGTTGTTTGACACAGACTGACGCAAATCTCGAATTTGACATAGACTGACAATACACTTCAGTACTGCCAAACGTATAACACATATCAAGGCCTTCTCAGAATCTTTTTTTTTATCTCATGGTATTACATTGTAGGTCCTTCATAATCTGTGTCATTTATTTCATTCGTGGGCGTCGTATTGCGTTTTTCCCATCTAATTTTCCTTCGATTATTGTATTTAGCAGTCCCTCATAGCTTAAAATATGTCCTATTAATGTACTTCTTTTTTTTTGTAAAGTCTTCATCAAAGTTCGTTTTTCATTTACTCTCTCCAAAACTTCAAGATTTGTTATCCTGTCGTTCCACTTTATTTTCAGCATGCGTCGGTAGCACCATAGCTCAAACGCTTCTAGCCCCCTTTTCTCCCTTGTGGCTATCGTCCAAGTTTCACATGCGTATAGTGCGGTGTTCCAGACGTACGTTTTTAGTAGGTATTTTCTTTTATCAATTGAAGGTTGGTTTGAGCTTAGTAGCTTCTTGTTTTTAAGGAATGTTAGTTTTGCTAGTTGTATTCTGTTTCTAATTTCTTTATCCTATTTATTCTAGTTCCAAGCTAGCAAAAATCTACTACTTCTTCCACCGTCTGATTCTCTAATGTAGTATTGGATCCCAAAACCGGCGTTTTGCTGCATACTAACACTTTGGTTTTTTTGCATTTATTTTCATATTATAGTTATTTAGGATTGAGTTCATTTCCGTTAGCGTTTCTTGCAGTTCTTGTTCGCTGTCTACTAACAGAGCTATGTCGTCCGCATATCGTATCATCAATATTCTTACGCCTTGTATTTTAATTCTTTTATTGATTTTCTCATATACTTCGTCTAGTGGCTTTTGAATATGTACATTGGAAAGAGGGGGTATAGTGAGCAACCCTGTCTCATCTCTTTCCTACCAAATTCGTTCGCTTCTCCGATGTTAATTATCGCATTTTGTTCTTCGTACAGTACAGTGAATTTATTTTAATGGTTAACATAGCCATTTCGTTTCTATGTCAGCATTTAATCATATAGGTCACTTCCATAGTTACCAATGAAATCAATAGATTAGAGCGTTTATTTTACGAGTTAACATACGAATTTGAATTAGGTACTTGCTAATAAGAAACTGTAATTTTGTTACCCGAATGTAGGTATGCAACTAAAAAGTAGATACGTAGGAACGAACAACCTGTGTGTTGTATCTTTTCTTCAGTCGTATGCATTAGGATAACTTTTAATTGTTTTTTCACAAGTAATAATTCCTATGTTAACTCGTAAAATACACGCTCTAATCTATTGGTCTCATTTGTAATTATGGAAATGACCTGTACGATTAAATGGTGGCATAGAAACGAAATGGCTATGTTAACCATTAAAATAAATTGCTTGTATTTTAATCATCCGTCTGTCTCTGTATTTTATTCCTATATTTCTCAGTATTCCGAATAGCTCTGTCCATGTAACATTGTCGAACGCCTTTTCCAGGTCAGTTAAGGCAATAAAAGTTGTTTTATCTTTCATAATCCTTTTTTCCGTTATTATTTTTAGTGCTAGTATTGCGTCTCGTGTTCCGCAGTTTTCCCGAAGCCGAACTGATCTGTTATATTTTGTTCGACAGCGTTTTGTATTCTCCGATATATTATTCTGGTCAATATTTTTGATGCATGAGATAGCAGCGTTATTGTCCTATAATTTTCACATTTGTCGGAGTTGGCTTTCTTGGGTATAGGTATTATAATATTATTCTTGAAGTCTTCGCGAACTTTCCCTGATTCATATATCTGGCATATTAACCGATATAGTGTTTTGTGGTTTTTCTCCTTTATATTCTTGATGATCTCTGCTGGTATTTGAACTGTTCCTGGCGTTTTATTTGATTTCAGGTCTTGCATTGCTTTGTAATATTCTGACCATGTTATCCCATCTCCTTTTTCATACTCATCCACTTGTTCAGGCTCCAAGTAGATTTCTTGGCTGTTTTCGTCTGTACAATTCTTCAGTGTATCTTTTCCATCTCTTTGCGATCTCATTCTGTTCAAACAGTATATTCTCCATTTCATCTCTTAAACTGCTGCTTTTCTTTTTATGTTCACAAAAGAAGTTTTTAATTGTTCTGTATGCTTCATCTATTCTTCCTTCTTTAAACAGGTCGTCTACTTGTTTACATGTTTCTTCGATATATTTTTCCTTTGCTTTAATCGCCTCTCTGTTTATTCTGTTGCTTAGTTCCTTGTCTTTTCTTTCCTTTTCTGGTGTTTTGGCTATTTTATATTTTCTTGTTTGTTTGATCATGTCAATGATCTCATCCGTGATCCAGGTTTCCGTTTTTAATTTTTACTTCCTTTTACAATAAAAAAGTATTGGATTCATCCTAAAAATTCGAAATTGAGTTTTCAACAGATCTTCACGTTTTCGAGTCCCCTGAACCCAAAAAAACAGATTTTTGTTCATAGGTCTGTCTGTCTGTCTGTGAACAGAATATCTCAAAAACGAAGAGGCACGGCGTTGAAATTCATATATAAGTTTTGTGTACTATGTAGATGCGTATCGTCCCGTTATTTTATCTTCTGCTCCTTTGCCAACTATTGAGATCCAGTCTCCCATTAGGATCAGACTAGCAACCCAGTGAGACAAATGTCTCATTTAAAAAACAAAAAAGACCGTTTTTCAAATAGAACGCGTATTAAATAAAAACTGTACCCAGACCTGGAAGCTGTCAAAGTGGTTGCCTAACCGATCGAGGTTTTAAGGCGCAGAGGGTCGCAGCTCCGTTTGGCTGCTGAAACAGCGTACTGACACTTCCGGTTTTCGAGAAATCACGTGATTTCTCGAAAACCGGAAGTGTCACGTGACTGAAATTCGGTTCCTGACCTGACATGACCATTCCAAACATATAACTTTCATAACTTTTTTCTCTATCTCTTACGGTTTGGCTGCTGAAACAGCGTCCCGGACAGACAAAACAGCGTCCCGGACAGACAAGTCTATTAGATAAAGGATTCTCATCACCTTTTATGTATTTCATCATTTCTTCTGTCTTTGTAAACTTTTTTTACCTCTTCGTCGTGGTGGTCAGAAATGAGCATATACACTTGTATTATTGTAGTATCGTTTGGTTTACCCGATAGTTTAACCATTATCACTCTTTCACTCTGAAGAATATAACCCTTAAGTTTTGGTCCTATTTCTTTCTTCATAATAATAATTCCTACACTGGCTTGTCCGTTAACCGCAGCTGTATTTATTACTCGATATTCATCGGTTCATATGTCTCCATCTTAGTTCACTGATTTCGAGCAAATCTATTTTGTATTTTCTAATTTCGAATTTAATATTCTCTAATTTTCCGTATTTCCATAGCGTTCGGACATGCCTTGTCCCTATTCTTCTCTATTTTGCTGTACCTCTATCTTCTATAGTTGTCCCCAACCGGAGATCCGATTGGGGGATATTTTTACCTGCGGAATTAATTACTACTGAACAAATTATGCCATGTGTCGACTTACTTGGGAAGAAAAGTTCGCCCTACGCGGTGGTTTTCCCTTAGTTTTGTTCAGTTTTAAATATTTTCGTGTAGTCAGAGACATTTCCTTCTCGGATCATATTATGTAGGATTATACCGCCCGTGCTCGGTCGCCAGAGCCTCGTCAGTTCTCCAGCAGGGTGCACCACTAGCAGGTGAGGTTGGCTTGGGTTGCTTCAAGTTCTTACATGCAACCCCTTACACCCCATTCATTTAACTGTACAAAACACAAAACACATCTGTGTAATGCAACCCAGCAAAAGCTGCGTAGGTACTGATAAAACTTTTAGTTGACATCTGGTCACTAACGTACCTTATCCATATATGACCTTACCAATTGAGGTAGGTAAGTTATTGACCGCATGTTTTTTTTTGTGCAAGAACTAGTTTTAATATACTTGTGCCGTTCATCTTTAATGTAGATTTGCTTACAAAGCGGCTCGTCAAATTTAGGGGAGATAAATGATTGAAAAAATATGCGATTAAATTAAAAATGGTAAATAGAAAAGTGGTTCAGTTTGGTGAGCTCTATCACTGGTTAAAATTAATGCATGGACTTCCATAACACCTTGTATAGGATCCGGATAGATTTAATGATAAGCATTTTCAAGGAAATACTCAGTGGCGTACGCTGAATATTTTTGAGAAGATCAAAATCTTGTAAAGATTGTCGTCATTAACATAAACTGTCCTTTGACTTTTTAATGTCTATAGTGATTGCCTTATTGCTTTTATTAAAAATCTTTGCATTTGTTTAAAAAACAAACTCCCTAGTTGCTTGTGTGTAATGGTTACTAGTGCAAGAGTAATTCAATAGGTATTATTCTCTGGCTGTACTGTCATTTATATTTATTTTTCTGAAATCCCTACGAATAATAAAACCCCAGTCGCATGTCTCTTAATTATTATCTTTAGTGGAAAAAGTCGGCATAACTACATGTAGTGTAGTGGTTCAGCATGGCATGACTGATCTAATCCTCGAATACTACACAATGGTAGTCGCGCGTTACCTCGTCAACTGCACAGGTGCAAATATTTCTCCAAATTTTCTAGGGATATCGAAATTTTATAAAAATTGAAGTTTATATGTTTGGACAATCATTGCAGTTTTGTGACGTTATTATATTATCATTAAATCTGTAGGGACCTTATTGATATAATACAATAACATGACGGTATTACGAATACAGGGTGTCCAAAAAATGGCGGATTAACTCTACGGTGCGTTACTGAGGGATGCCTAATGAACCCTAGAAAAATATGAAAAAAAATCCCTGGGCCGTATTTTTCGAAATATTTAGAAATTAATAAAAATAAATCTGGCAACATTGATACTGCACCAATTTCTCAATCAAAAATGTATGCATAGTAAGTTGTTAATATGTTGGTGACACTGTAAGTCTATGTCAAATTCGAGGTTAGTAGGTTATGTTTTGCGTCAGTCTGTGTCAAAACTGACACAAAACCTAACCTGCTAATCTCGAACAACTCATACAACAAATATTTCAATGCCAAGCTTGATTTCGTATATTATTATTGTACAAAGCCTGTTTGCCATATTTAGTAATCGACAAACTCAACAGGAAATCAGTTTTTTAAAATACTTAAATATTGAAAACAATTTAGTTAAATCCCAAGAATATTAAAAAAAACAGATATTTTAATAAGTCCCAGATATATTTGACACTATAATTATACCCTAGTTATTTAAATAAATGGATTTTATTACCCACCTTTGACCAGAAATATTTCGAAAAATACGGCCCAGGGAATTTTTTTCATATTTTTCCAGGGTTCATTAGGCATCCCCAAGTAACGCACCGTAGAGTTAATCCGCCATTTTTTGGACACCCTGTATACAACGAGTAGCAAAAATGCCTCTTTTTTGTATTCGCGAGTAACTTGAAAAAAATGGACCGAAGGCAAATTCTTTAAATTTCACAAGTGCCAAACGGAAGCTTTAGATACGGGTTTTATACATAATTTTTTCGACTACTACATTTATGCCAATACAGGTTACAAAACTTCAACGTATTTTCAAATTGAGAACTCATTAAAAATCGTGTTAGGCATGCTTTTATTGTTTTAAGCTGAAAACTTAACCAAATTAAATAAATAATTTTGACAGAAGTGTACAATATAGTTATTTATGTACCAAGGCCACTATAAAGATGTTTATGCCCTGTCAATGGCGACAAGTTTACAAGCTTGAGGGTTTGGCCCGAGGATTTATAAGTCGCCTGAGACCTATGAACAGCAAGTAATGCCTGTGGTGCATAAAACGTTTTATTTTCCACTTTAAATACGCACATAACTTGAAAAGCTTGCAGAGCAGTCCATAACGTCCTAGGGCGTTAAGAACGGCCGTAATGATAACGCCTTTCATTTAATGATAACGGCCGCTCATTATGCCATCTTGAGAGGCTACCGCAGTGCGGGAAAGGAACTTTCGGCGCATCGGGAATGACAGGGAAATACAAATTTTGAAGTCATGAGTACAAATTTCTATATAAAAATCAATCGCCGTGTGTTAGTAACGCAAAAACTCGAGAACGACTTGACCGATTTGGATGACTTTTTTGTTTGTTTTGTTCGTCTTACTCCGGAGGTGGTTTAGCAAAAAAGAAAATTCGGAAAAATCTAAAGGGAAAGCCGGAAAATTGGAAAATATCGAAAGTGTGTTTTTCTATACAGTGTACGACTTTCTATTTGCAGTCATACTTTTATGATTCTGTGCGTAATGGTTTGAAGGGTTTTCCTCATCATGTCATAATCCAAACCAACGTTTGCCGGGTCAGCTAGTTTACAAGAAAATTCCCATTCGTTTTTCATAGGATTCTGTCGTGTGATATTCTAGCTGTTTATTTTTGAATTAACGGTATTGTACTTTATTTACGGAATGAACGTAAACATTCTTATTTTAACACTATTTTGTTTATAGGGATTTGCACTTTAGCAATTGCGGGGACTTTGTACTTGTGAAATGAATTGCCCCATTGTAGTCCATTCAAATGGTAGAAAATACGGGAAAGTTTTGGTGGACTTTTGATATTTGGTTCCTATCTGTTTTTTGGGTCGCTGTACACGAATATCAGGTTTGACAACACGAATTTTTACCGGAAACACGTTGTTTAAGCAAAAACGGTGTAAAAAAGCCTATATTTTTGGTTTTTCTAAAATTACTGGAAAACTAGCCAATTTCGTAAATGCTGAACCTACACGAAATAAAAGAGGATAAAATTTCCTACATTTTATGTACGAGAGGTTTTTTTCTCCGATCTATCGTTCAGCCGCGAAGTGTTAAAAGCAAAAAAAGGGAATTATCCCGGTTTATTTTAAAATAACTAAAACTATCCATTTTTCGTAATCAAAAATGGTATATGAAATGAATCTTCATAAAAGAAAAGTTGGTAAACCTGATATTCGCGTACATCGACCCAAAATACACATAGGAACCAAATATCAAAACTCCAAAACTTTCTACCATTTGACTGGACTATAATTTCGCGGCTGAACGATTGATCGGAGAAAAAAAAACCTCTCGTACATAAAATGTAGAAAATTTTATCCTCTTTCATTTCATATAGGTTCAACATTTACGAAATTGCATAGTTTTTGAATAATTTTATAAAAACTAAAATAATCTCGTATTTTACACCGTTTTTGCTTAACAAAACCTGTTTCCGGTCAAAATTTTTGTTGGAAAACCTGATATTCGTGTACAGCGCCCCAAAAAACATATAGGAACCAAATCAAAATTCCACCAAAACTTTTCCCTATTTGCCCTTTTTGACTGGACTATTGATTTTTAATCCAAAACTGGATTTCTTAAGTAGGTTATTTTGGATATTTTTGTGTCTTTTCCCCATCACGTCTTTCAAGCGAAGATCATCATCCCAGGTTATCACTCACTGTTTTCAGAGCCAATTTGGTTCATTGTCATTAAAGACCATCGTAAAATTTTGGTTGGTGACCCCCCCCACCCCCTTCTTTCAAAATATCACAGCGAGGGAATCCCCAGAACTCTCCAAAACACCTTAGTGGCCGAGTTTTCTTTTGATGTCTTTCCTTGAAAAGTGTGAATTTCTAAGTGTGAAATCTTTGTTTTTTTTTTTTTTTTTTTTTTTTTTGGTAGGGCCGAAGTATTAGTTGAGGAGGTTGAAATGATTATGCTAGCTATATTACATCCATTAAAACGTCGTGCGGTTGTAGTTTAGCGAGAAAATGTGTTTATATAAATATATAATTTACTGTTTTTACTTCCTTTTACTATAAAGGAAGTATTGGATTCACCCCAAAAATTCGAAATTGAGTTTTCAACAGATCTTCACGTTTTAGAGTCCCCTGATCCCAAAAAACATATTTTTTTTCATTGGTCTGTCTGTGTGTGTGTCTGTCTGTCTGTCTGTGTGTCTGTCTGTCTGTGAACAGAATATCTCAAAAACGAAAAGAGGTATGGCGTTGAAACTTCATATATAAGTTTTGTGTACTATGTAGATGAGACAGCAAGCTTTTGAAGAAAATCGCATAACCGGAAGTAGGTGTTTACTCTTGTGATTTTTCAGTTTTTTTCGATTTTTTCAAAAACGGCTCTAACGATTTTTTTTAAACTTTACATTTTTCTTACATTTTTAATGTGTATTGATGTGCGATAGGTGATTTTCCAGTTGAATACTTCTAAAGTGGGTTTCTTTTGTTTTTTTTTCTATTTTTTTTATTAACTCCTATTTTAAATAAAACACCCGGTATATTATTACATTTTTGAATTCACCTTAAAATTCTAGAGAAAATTTGTCTCTTCAACTAACACTCGATTTTGTACCGTTTTTGTAGAATTTGTAATTTTTGAAAACTTTTAACAAATGGTTAAAAATTAAAAATGAAATTTTTGACTAATTATAAGATCACTGTAAAAGGAAGTTGTGTGAGTGTATCACACCAGATTTTTATAAGCGAAGTATCAACTAACGAAATTTCTCTCTTTCAGGAGACCACGCGGTATCTGCGCCGTTGGCAATGGGGCGTCGCGGCGGTTTTGCTGGAGGCGATACGGGCAGCATTTTGTCACCCCGCGGCTCCGACACTGGCGGTCTTGGGGTCAAAATGGTCGAGTACGTTCTGGGCAGTTCCCCTACAAACAAAGACAATATGGGGTTGGAGCCCAGGATGAGAGCGTTGCACCTGGACGACAAAGATAAAGACAAGCCACAGAGTCCTAAGGAGGAAGTCAATGGGCAACCCGTGCAGAATGGACAGTTATCAGAGGACGAAAAGGGTTTTAAGTAAGTTGCTAACATTATTTGTGGGTTGTGGGATAGATGAAAATTTGAGTTGAATTGTTAACACTTGATAATGTTGAATTCATATTGCGAGAAGTTAGATGAATATTTCGTTTTAGAAAACAGACTAAATTGGTGCTGCAGATACACACCGAATATGGTTTTATAAATTACTAGCTTTTGCCTGCGGCTTCGCTCGCGCAGGAAACTGTCTTGGACTTAAAAATAAATGCCATTTTCGCAATCAACGCCCCAAAAAACCTCAATAACGACACCCATATCGATTTTTAGGCTTATTTACCCCATTTCACCCCCTAAGGGGTTGATTTTCAGAAAATCACGAAATACCTGTTTGCTTATTTGTTTTGAGGAGTACTCCTACAAAGTTACAAGTCAAATGTCTATTTAATATTATTTTTCAATACAAAATTGAAACCCCCATTTTATTCTTTTAGAGGTTGAATTTCGAAATATCCGTCCTTATTCCTTGTATACATCCTAAAGAGAACCTCTGTGCAAAATTTCAGCTTTCTAGGTCCAAGGGTTTGGGCTGTGCGTTGATGTGTCAGTGAGTGAGTCAGGACTTTGCTTTATATACAGGGTGCCCGAATTTCGTAGGGACAATATGGGTACCTTTTGTATTTGAAGAGATAGAGAGATGGTTAAATTAGCAAAAAGGTGCAGGTTTGAGAGCTCATTAAGAATCCATCTTCAAATTTTACTTGTCATGGCCCACTTGTCTAAAATTTAAAAAAAAACAAAATCTCCTAATTTTTTTTTATATGGCGTAATTTTTTTGTTGCGTAAGATATTGAGATGCGATTTGAACTAATTTGCACGGTAATTTAAATACATTTATTGGTACTTAATAAAACCAATTTTATTTGTGCAAATTTTTTTTCTGAATGCAATGATATATGACATGATATGGAAACTTCTTCAAAATTTTGAAAAACTGAGCTTATTTTTTTTATAGGCAGAAATCACTACTGCCATGATCACAATAATTTGGTTTTTTATTTATTACGTTATCTGTGAAATTATGTTTCGAAACAAAAAGCACGCTTATCATCATACGTGCATTCCAGTAGTGTCAGTGTGTTCCGTATGTTTGACGTGCAAGTTCTACGTTCTTGTAGCACTGATATACGCACAAAATACATCATATTTTTAAAATTTTCCATTATAAGTTGAAGTAATAACACACACTACTGACAGGCACATATGATGATAAGCCTGCTTATGGTTTCGAAACATAATTTCACAGATAACGTGATAAACAAAAAACAAAGTTGTTGTGATCATGGCACTAGTGTTTTTTGCCTGTAAAAAGAATAAGCTCAGTTTTTCAAAATTTTGAAAGTTTCCATATCATTGCATTCAGAAAAAAATCCTCTCTTAAAAGGGTCAATAAAATTGCACGGTACCAATTTAAAATTTTGAGGTTAGGTTAGATTACTAAAAATTTACACAAATAAAATTTGTTATAGTAATTGCCAATAAAAGTATTTAAATTACCATGCAAATTAGTTCAAATCGCATCTCAATATCTTAAGTAACAAAAAAGTTACGGCATATAAAAGAAATTAGATTTTGTAATTTTAGACAAGTGGGCCATGACAAGTAAAATTTGAAGATGGATTCTTAATGAGCTCTCAAACCTGCATCTTTTTGCTAATTTAACCATCTCTCTATCTCTTCAAATACAAATTAAGATTATAAGCAGACGTGTTTGATTGACCGTTTCGTATCTCCATTTTACGCATAACTGATTGTAAATTTAACAATTTAAAATTTTCTCGACCCAGGCGATGTTAGAAAAATCGAAATCGCCTCGAAAATACTAAATGACGTTATTTATGACCAAACAAATCTTTTCAAAATTATTTTTGAGACGAAATTCATATTTTTTCAAAGGGAACCATATTGGTACCAAGGTACCCTTGAATACTGCCACTGATGAGGAATCTTCTAGTATGCCCACTTTGCAACTGGGATAAATACAACCGAAATTACAGGTGGCTTTAAAGAATTAAACACTTAAGTTGTCAAACATTTATGTTGGCTTGCTGGTGTTTTCATTATATCTTTTAATATTGTTTATACGTAATTATTTTTAATGAGGTCCAAAATTCTGGAAATTATACAAGGGATTTATTTATAGAAAACGTCAAAAGGATGTACTTTTTTTTTATACACATACCGGGTAGCCGATATGTCGCTATATCCGATGTCGTTATAATCGATATCTATTGTATACATATACTTATACAGGCTATCTTGCAATATGATGCGCGGAGCTTAACCGAGTTCAAACTGGTTAAATCGAAAAGTTCAACACATAAGATCGTGAACTGTTTACTCGCACTGCAAAGGGTTTTAAAAGTTCGCCACCCAGGTGACCTTAGCGTTCTTGGGGGGGGGGGGGGCAATGGCGGTTGTCCCGTCTCTGTAGGAGGACTTTAGGGGGGTGGTTGAGAAAATTCGATATATCGGGGTCACCCAGGTGGGTGGTTGCTTGGAGATCTCGATACATAGATGCAACGTATGGTTATACCTTGTTTAGGTTAGTTGCAGACTTTGATCGTGTGTGTATTGTAAACGTTCAGAATTATATGAAAACGGTATAACTGTTTATAAATAAGCATAGGAATAGGCCAGTTTACTCCCTTCCGCCCTCAGTTCTAGAGAGCCGCCATTGTGTTTTCCGCCACCGAGAACCCCAACGGACGTTCAACCTGGGTGACCCCAGTATATTGAACTTCTTGAAAAGAAGCAATTCACAATTGTTGACAGTGCAAGAGTAGATCAATTACAATTAGGGTTTCCAAGTCCCGGGACCAAAAGTGTTTTCGGGACTTACGAGTTAAATTTCAAGTCCTGGGACTAGTCCCGAATATCCCGAAAATGGTCCCGAAAGGGAAATAGTGTTCAGGTGAAATTTCCAAATGCAATTTCCAAAGAAAAACAAGTGTTTTAAGTTAAATAAAGTATTTCTGTGTTGATAATCTGCGTTGGGACTCGTCTATAACTTTATTGCTTTCTTCTGGTACTAAAAATGTCTGTCGCTCTACATCTTTTGCTTTTGTTTGAACTGCAAAGTGCTTGTGTAATCCTTTCGTCAAGTTGCCTCTGATTATGATAATTTTATAGGAACAAACTTTACATTTTGCCAATTGTTTATATCTTCAGTATATAAAATTGTTGCTCAGTATATAAAATTGTTGCTATATTGAGTTCAAATCGTTATTTTTTAATGTAGAATGAAGGTAGGTTGCAAATCGGAATTCATTCTAATTGTAACGCTTTAGCAGACATAACGAATACATTTAAAACCCAAAAATATAAATTATTCAGCTTCTTCGCACATAATTTTGAAAGTCTACAAATGTGGTTACCTTACTGTTACTAAATAGGCACACAACTTCGTGTAAAATATATCTAAATCCAACAAAAGAAACAGACAAATACATAAATAGAAGAAGATATGCAAATGTGGCTGAAACAACATACATGTTTAATTCTGCTTATAGTTATCGATCTATAAACCAACCTGACATTCTCCTTTTTACGACATATATGAATGAGGTTTGTTCTTCAGACATCCCTATTGTACTATTTCATCTTGCATTTATCAAAATTGAAGTGACAATTTAACAATTTTAAAAAACGCACAGCCGACATGCTCAATTAACGAATTCAGATATATATGACTTCGTTTTACGGAGTTCGTGAAAATTAAAAATTACAGCACTACTTGATGGTGCCAGCTGGATTTTATGTATACGAGGCGATTCAAAAAGTATGCGGTCCAAATTTAGGGGTGTGATATGGGTTGATACAAGAAGCATAAAATGTTAATAAAAACTTTTCTTATTTCCAACCTTTCTACTTTCAGATGATTTCTGTATTTGTATCATTCTGTTAAATCAAGTCATCTAGCAAATAAATCAAACAAACTCTAAGTTGTTATGACGGAACGTTTTTTAACCATGTTGTTTTCAAAGTGTGGTAATGTGAGAGCTTTTTTCTGTGCGTTAATAAGCCGTAATGCATTGTGTGTATGTGACAACGTCCATATCATTTCTTCCAACATGATGAGGTGGTCAAACCATAACAGTTTTACACAAATTTCGGTACAACCCTTCAAATAAATATGCGGTGCTAGGCTGTCACCCGATGACTTAATTTAACAGAACAATGATAATAACAAATAAATTCTCTGTAACTAGATTTTGAATCACCCTGTATGGATAAATGTCTTCTTTTGGTTATTCTTGGAGATAATCTCGAAAACATCCATATAAGCTATACACATTGTGTATATGAAAGGTTACCGGTCGATTTATTACTTTTATTATATAGTCTTGCAGAATTAGTGTTTAAAAACGAGTGTCGCAGGGGAAATATTAGAGCGTAGTTGAAATTCAGTTCATTTTTTAATATCGTCTTTTCCTAATAAATAAATTAAGAAAGACTGTATTGAATCGGTCAAGTTGTTATTCGTTGAAAAAGTGTGTTAAGAGCATACACAGTGACCGCCAAAAAATCTGCATAATTTGGGAAATATTCTTATTTTTTATTATGCAAAACAACTACGTCTAAAAACCTATTTAGTCTATAATATATACCAAGTGATTTTTACTTATTTAGAAAATGGAGTTTTGGGAAATTGCCAAAATCCAGAAAGTGTTTCGGAAATTGAGTAAGATTTCAATAAGACTTTTTTAGTGTGTTATTTTTAGCTATCTGAACAATTTCAAGGCCAGAAAACAACTATTTTTTTAAACATTAGCTAAAAATAAATTTTTCAATTACTATTCAAATATTTTTAAAAAATTCATTTGCAAATAGTTAATATTAAAACTTAATTTTTTATGTGAAGACTAAAGATTTATAATTGGAAAAATAATATCAAATGTTAATTGCTTCTTTAGATTTTTTATTATTTACAGAAAAGTAGTATGTTTGAATAATGTTTAGGTTCCAATTTACATGTTCTAAAAAATCTCCTTATTTAGACAACTGTAAAAGAACATTTACAGAATTTTTGTAACAGTAATCCATTATCAGGGCTAGTAGATTAGAGTTTCTAGAATCCATTTAAATAGATATTAATTAAAATTGAAAAATATTTTTCCTAAAAAGCGCCTTGCATAAAAAACGGAAAAATTATGCAAACATACTACTTTTCGGTAAAGAAAAAAAACTAAAGAAGTAATTAACATTTTGTATTATTTTTGTTCAATTATCAATCTTTAGTCTGTACATACAAAAAATTGAAAAATTAATTTTTAGCTAGTTAAAAATATAGGTATTTTCTGGGCTTGAGATTGTTTAGTTAGTTCACATAACACTTAAAAAAAATCATTGAAATCTTGGTTAATTTCCGAAAAATAGCACTTCGGATTTTGACAATTTCGAAAAACTCAATTTTCTAAATGAGTAAAAATCACTC
This sequence comes from Agriotes lineatus, assembly GCA_940337035.1. NCBI lineage: Eukaryota > Metazoa > Arthropoda > Insecta > Coleoptera > Elateridae > Agriotes > Agriotes lineatus. Next base: position 59,897,035 of record OW679198.1, read on the forward strand.
GGTATATATGATAGGCGCTAAATAAGTTTTTAGACGAGCAGAAATTATTGACGTCGTTTTTTTTTTGAAAAATCAAAAATAAAAAAAAATCGTACATTATGCCGACTTTTTGGTGGTCACTGTATATTATAAGGTCTTGCCAATTTGAATTACTCCAAAAACAGTTTTATAATGAAAAATTATATTTGCACGATAAATGTCATATAGGTTGGTTAAGCCTATCCTAATACGTTTGCATGTGACCGTTCTCAATCTGTCACTGGGGCACCAAATATTTAATGTGCACCTCTACTAAAAGCCGGTGAAATTTATATCGGAATTAGCTCGTGACTGTCGGTAGTAATTAGTAATCTCAACTACAGCTAAAACGAATGGTAGGGAAATTCAAAATAACTTGAACCTTCACATTTTTATAAAAATGGTGTGACCATAAACGGCAGTATATAATACTATTGACTCGTAATTCCGCACATTTATCATTTTTGTTTGTTTTAATGACTAATTTTAATAACAGGGTCCATGTAAAATTGCTAAAATTTTGTAGAAATGAAATATGTATTAATGTGCTTGCTGTACGAAAATCCCCGATCCCCGGCTATTGCACTTGTACGCAGATTTCCCCTATTCCCAACACAAAAGTAATACATTCCCAATGTCAATTTCACGCCTTTCATTGTGTGTTCCATGGATGCGGATTAGAGACCTTGGGATAGGTTGAGATATTTTCCCTTTAAATATTTTGAAAATTTTTCCCCGTATAATCCGCCGATCGCCATTCGGAAGAAAAACCTCTCACGCTGCGTTAGGTACGTGTTTATAAACATTACATTTGATTTTTAACGATTTGGGACGTACGACGCTCGACGCTGAGGAAAACGACTCCCAACCCCCGGTCGAGCTAGTCTGGCGCTCAAGGTCCTGACTCTACCTTGGGTCGTGTCAATGACACGTGCGTTGCTCGCCGGTTGTCAAGGTGACGGTCCCCCACCCCGAGTTCGGCCAGGCGTGCTCTTTAAATTTTAAAGTGCTGATGCTTCCGCCATCTAGCGTCGGCTAGTCGACTGAGTGGCGCTGCAGCGCGCTACAAATCGCTGGTTTTGAGCGTATCTCACGGATTCAGGCTTTGCTAGAGCTTTGAAGGTCTGCCGCTAGTCGGCCACGCAACGGGAAACTTGACATTTTCAATATTATTTATGTAGATTTCGTTTATTTACTTGCTCTTCCTTGTTAAATTTAAACGAGAACGTGGTATTACGACCGGAACTGGAAATTGAGGTACTCGGGGACAGAGTATCGTTCTGGCACCCCTTATTGAACATTATTATTTCACGGCTGCTTCAAACTAATTTTGTCATTAGTTTATTATTACTGTTTCATAGAAATCAGAATGTTTCAGTGCTGTATGTAACATTAAACGTATTTTTTCTTTTGCATATTTTGTAAAATGCTTCGGACTCTTCAACAGAAAGAAATCAATCCACTCAAATATCTGGTTTTCACTAAAGTAAAAATGAACAACAAAAAGTCGTTACTTTGTTCAATACATTTTAGAGGTAGCATGTTTTTTATAGTGCTTTTAAAAGCTTTCACTAAATTAGGGTTAAGGTACCTCAAAAAATGCACTTCTGGTTACATCTGGGAGACAAATTATGAATTTTAGTTTAAAGTATCAGTGTTCTGGTAGTTTGCTATACTCAATAATCCTTGGCAATTTGGTAGATTATCAAAATGTATATATGTTCCAAGCGAAAAAAAAGGAAAGCTTATGATTCAGCATTGTTTTACGGTATAATGATTTTGATAAAGTGATTCAATAGTGAATTTATAATGGCCTGTTAGTAATTTTGAACTTTTCAATCTTATACATATTTCTAGTCCTGACTCACTCACTGACTCATCAACGCCCAGCCCAAACCCTTGGACAGAGGTTCTCTTTATGATGTATACAAGGAATAAGAAAGCATATTCCGAAATTCAACCCCTAAAGGGGTAAAATGGGGGTTCAAATTTTGCATGGAAAAATAATATTAAATAGACATTTCGACTTGCAACTTCGTAGGAGTACTCCTGAAATAGTATATTGTATGTTAAGAGCTGAAAGTGCATTCTTGCCGCTTGCGCATGAATATTGCTGGTTGAGACGAAGTCGAAACCAGCAATCATGCAAAAGCGGCAAGCGCACTTTTAGCTCGAAATATACATACTATTTTTTCGACGACTGAGCATATTATTAAAGGAAAATATCAAATTTCGTTTTATCGCAAAAATTAATTGACAATCAAGTTAACATTACTCGCGCAGTCTATATGACATGTGACGCGATTATTTCCACAAATGACGGGCGTTGTCAAGGAAACATTCGGACGTGGCTACCTATTTTGTTCACGCGGAAACCCAAAACGCTCGGCGAGCGGCAAAAAGATGAAAACGCACGCTCAGCGGCAAATGTCAACTTTCTGTTGTCAAATGACAGTGAGAAAAATCTACTTTCGATGTCAGTCGTCGAAAAACAAATAAGCAAACACGTATTTCGTGATTTTCCGAAAATCAACCCCATAGGGGGTGAAATGGGGTAAATAAGCCTAAAAATTGATATGGGTGTTATTGAGGTTTTTTGGGACGTTGATTGAGAAAATGACATTTATCTACTAGCAACATGATATTGTACATTTTCGTCATAGAAACAAAATATGAAAAGCTACTCATAACTCCCAAGGGACTTGTCAAATTATTTCTCCTTCAAACTCATGGTAACAATGCAACTACAATTAACGTCTTAGCAACCATACAATGAGGCAATCCTTGATGTTACTTACACATTCTAATTTTAAATGTCATTATGACATTTTGAAATTTCATACTATTTTTACGAATATGCTAGTAGATAAAATATTGTATGCACCACGGGAGATATTCATGTTCTTTACCTTCGGTTGACTTGCAGACCTCAGGGAAAAAACATATTCATATCTCCCTTAATGCATAATTATCTATTATTTTTACGTCCAAGACGGTTTCCTGCGTGAGCGAAGCCGCAGGCAAAAGCTAGTTTTCAATAAAATTTAAGTATATATTACAGTAGGTTCGGCACAGGCGGCTATCAAATTACGTATTTATTTGTCCAACTTTTAATTATAGATCAGTTTCGTTGATGTTTCGTTTTACAGAGAGTCCTTAACGTTAATACAATATTAGTAGATACTCGTATCACTTTGTATCCACTTCCATTATTAAACCTTTAAGGAGGTGAATGGAACTGAAATGTGTAGTTAAATATAAAATATTGCATAGTTTACAAACGTATGAAATATAATAGTATCTGGTAATCATATGAATAATAATCATATGAATAATAACTTCATGAAAGATTTAGTGGTCCTATGAATATCAAAAAGATAGCATGAACAAAATACGGCGAAAGGGTTAGGTAGTCCATTTTGGGGTAGTATATTTTGACCTGCACGAGAAGTACTATTTACGTATTTAGTTTTAGCAGTGAATATTATGTACTTTAAAATAGCTACTTATGTTTCAAGTACGAAATTGAGGACTTTCTTGGACGAGCTGCAGTTTATGACCAAGCGATCGGGATACATAAATTTGGGGAGTCGAAAAGTCCGCTGTCGTACCAGTTACATAATATAATTTTTCCGTCGACCTCCCTATAAAATGTGATTTTACGGACGCATTTACGTACCAAAAATTTCACTTTTTTGGACACCATTAATTTTTCGTCCGCAAACGCTTTTCGTCCGTAAAACTTTTCGTCCGCCAGCGTTTTTCGCCCGCAAACGTTTTCCGTCCTCAACAACTCGTATAATTCGGACTCCACTTTAATTTTTTTTCAAATTATGACGGTCGACGGAAAAATGTAATATGCACCTCGGAGGGAAAGTACTTTTTATGGCCTTGTCTGATTGCTTGCCTCGGCTATCGCCTCGGCCAGCAATTGCAGGGATCGTCCATAAAAAGCCAATTTTTCATTCTAGAAGCATAAATAACTATTTTGTTCTACTGCTTTAGAAGTGTTTTTTCTTATAAAAAATTACAGTTTAAGGTAGTATGGCCGTCCCAGACGCTAGTCAAATATTCGACCATTAAAAATAAATAACACTTCAACACTTAACGAATTATTTAAAAAATTGGTTTTAAATATTTAAATCAGCTTTCAAATTTTTCTATATAAAAATTAAGTTTACTAAGCAACGTTAACATTCGTATGACTCCTACGTTCAACACCTAACTCTATTCGGGCAACGTCGGCTCTGCCAGGTGATAGCTTTTCGCTGCAGTAAAACAAAAAACTATTTTACTGTACTTATTTTTAGAATTTTAGTTTACATTTTCTATAAGCAATCAAAATTGGACCGCTACTTGAATATATAATTTGCTGCACCGTTTAATATTGACTATTTGTTAGCTCAAGGCTAATTATTGTTCTGGCTGTTGCAGCTTTTGCAAGTAAATATAATCGCGTAAAAAATGTAAAAGAGCAGTAAATCTTAAGACCAGGCGCGTGTTATCGTAAATGCTCAACATGCTGCGTTCTGAAGTTTACAGATACTTCTCCGGCTTTATTTATTTGCTTGGAGTATTTTTTCATCGATTACATCGCAAAGTAGATGTTCTCCCGAGCAGATTTTATGGTAGATAGAACTAAATAACATCAATTAGTATGAATGGGAAGAATTGGTTTTGAGGCTATTTTGTAATCCTGCATTTATATAGATGTACGATATTGCAATTCAGGTTTGTTTTACTTACGGGTATTTTTCCGAATTAAAGTTTGAATAGAAAGAAACAAAATAATTCTGTTTCGCCAAAACTATGAGATCTTAGATTTAGCGTTTACAGTTTTGCATGCATACATACTCTCCTTGGTTAATCTTCATGCAAATTCTTATATCTTTGCATATTTGTAACTGTGCGACTTGTGTATTGAGCGATGTTCCACTGTGTTAGATTTTATCTTGGGGGCTAATAATTGTTCCAGAATGTTATTGTTTATTGTATAACCACGCCGTGGTTAGTCCTTAAGACCAATACAAATAATGGACTGGAACAAGCGATATTTATGTTTTCTGTAAGAAAAGTAATAGACGTATGTTACGATGTTAGTTTGTTGTATTTTCACAGTCGAACTCCTGGCAGTAGACAGCCTTCGCCAGCGGAGGATGAACTTAAAAACGGGCTGCCACCCCTAGACCCAAGCATCGTGCTCGTAAAGCCCGAGCAGCTACCCCCACATCTGCAGCAACTGCCTCCTCATCTGGCCCCCCATTTGGGGGTCACGCTGGCCGAATCCGTTAATCAGCACTTCGAACACTTCACCGAACAGCCACCACCTGCACCTTACGATCAGCAACCCCCGCAATACGCACCGCCTCCACCTCAGCCTCACCAGGTCGACAGCGCCGTGCTTCAGCAACAGCAGCACAACTTCGATGTACAGGTAGGTTTTCTGCGTATTTTAGTTCAGTAGCATTTTGTGGTACTGCAGGAAATCATTCGATTGCAGCTAGAAAGTGTGATATAAGCGTAGAGATTGTTTCTTTAATTGGTTGTATAATTACGTTTTGCAAATATGCGAATGCTCACCTACTTAGCCAATGAAACAGTAACAGCTAGGTACGATAAAAAGACGCCCGCGGAGTGGGAAGACGAGCGTGGCGAGTCCTGTTTGTTTCCCAATTAGAGTTTTTTATGCCCGTTCTTAGTGGTTTTGCAATAAAAAACCATAAGTAAGAATTGCATTACCGTAGAAATTGGTCTGACTCAAAGAAGTACATAGTTTCAAAACTGTTATTAGATGGGATATGAGAGTATATAGGGTTTTATTCTGGAATATATGTTTTATCTATCAGTGTATCGCAAAAAAGACCAAAATAAAGTACATAGTTCGAAGTCCCTAAACTATGGATGCTAGGAAAATATACCGCTTTCTAAAACAAAAAAGGCGCATTTCAATATTTCGGTGTTTTGATATACAAAACATTTTGAGAACTTTAAACAGCACTCATGAATAAAATTTGAAAAACTAGGCGTATGCGCGAGATCGGACAATTTTGCTAAGGTTTTGCACTGGTAACCTAAACTGTGGCATTCTATTCAGAAACGACAAAATCTGTTAAAATTTGTCATATGCAGGGCCATTGTTAAGAATATTGTAGATTTTAATTAAATGCGAAGTATAGCGTTTGTTTTTAAAGTACCATATAAAATTTTCAAAATGTCTTTAAAGATCGATTAGTTTATTGCAGTAACATTTTAAATAAATCGGGAAATCATCACGGTATTGTATTTATGTTAGGGTATTAAATTTAACTGTTTATTTCTTGCAAATAATAAATGTTGAAGATTATGTTGGCTAGTTCTCGTTAAGAAACACCATAAACGACAGATTGCCCTCATATCCGCTGGAGCTGTAGTAAAATGCGCCAAATATGGCATTAAACTATTGAAATTGGGTTGTACCAATAAAAACGTTGCTCCAGTTATGTTGAACCTATCGTGCGCCATAAATTTCATCTTGATGTTTACCTGTTTGTTTTGGAATTGTATCCTATTATATATTTACAGCGTAGCAAAATTATATTTTAACAGATTAGTGTATAGTACTCTGGCTGTAATACGACACTATGGTATTTAGTAATTTAATCACTTGTTTTTTTAATGTGTAGGATAGTAAAGTAAATAAACAGGATACTATGTACAACATCGAGATCAAATTACGCCAAATTTTCAGCACTTTATTGTGATTCCTTACAAAAAAAAATACGAAACAAGACAATGACGTGCTACTTTTAAGAATAATAATTTAGTCACAAAATAAATAATTTTCAAATAATACAAAAACAGCTGTATGTAGGTTATGTTAACATTTGGAAACGGAGGTTGAAATAAAACAGCCACATTTTTCAGTTACTGATTATAATCAGCATAATTTAATGTAACGTGTCGTTATATCAATAACTTCATCAGACGTAAAAATATTAAAAGGTTACATTGAAAATATCTGGAAATGAGAGAATGAGGTTAGAATAATATAGAAACAATGCAAACTGAAAATCTCTTACCAATTCATTGTAAGTAATAAAAATATGGGGAGGAATTAACACTTCCCTTCATGGTTTTTAAATAAAACATTAAGATGAACATGGATTCAAATAATTCTTCACAAATTAATTTGCCAATGCAGCAATGACATTTATCAAATTTAGAATCTGCCAGAAAACTTTACAACTTAATAAATTTAGAAACAATATTAAAATAAAACATATTAGAAAAATTAACACAACAAAATCTGGTATCAAAACCAAATTAATCTGACGACTGTAATTTTACAAATGAAACCAAAACTTGGATTAAAAATTTAACTAATGTAAAACTACCACAAGACGTTGAAGATGTTTTGAAACTAGGACCAAATTTTAAGGTATATAACCCTAATAATAAAATCCCGAATTAGAAATTTATAGTAAATATTGAAAATGCGATTAGTAATTTAAACTCTGAAATTCGAACTAAAATAAGGGCTTTTGTTTGCAATACTCTAACTAACTTCTACAATTTAAAAAAAAACCTATTAAATGCCGAAGATAACATTAAAAATAATATTTTATCCGCAAACGTCACAAAAGTGACAACTTATGTGTCTTTATTGGCAAGGTAAAAGTGTCACTTTATCTGCCTAAGCAGATAAAATAGCGACTTTTGCGTACTTTATCTGCCTAAGCACAAAAAATCGTTCTCTCTTTCTTTCTTTCTATGTTTGTTCGCTATCTCCTCCGAAGATACTGGACCGATTAAATTGTATGATGGCTTAAAATGTTGCTAATTTTTAGACTTAGATCGTAGGCCGGTTTTTATTTTCAAAAAGAGTACGAAAAAGTTATAATTTAAATAAACCTTTAAGCAGCGGATCGGAACATCTGTCGCCGTGGGTTATGGTGTGACAGCTGCTGTGGCGGTGTGCTATTAACTCAGGTGATTCAGTATGTTCATATATCATTACAGTAGCGTGTTATTTGAACAACAGAGGTTGGCGCAGTGCTCGCCTGTCACGCGGGTGACCTGGGTTCGATTCCCGGCCGATGCATTCTTTTTATAATAATGAAATTTACCTGAATACGTTTGCGGATAAAAATAGTATATGTTATTCGGAGTAAAAGTGACTTTATGTGGCTAGCTGAATTATTTGCCTCACTAACGTTCGGCTAAATAAACTTCAGCTTCGCCACATAAAGTATCACTTTTACTCCTAATAACATAATCTACTGTTGCTTAAGAAAATTAACAATACTAAAACATTTTTAAGAAAAAATAAAGACATAATAATTACTAAAACAGATAAAACATAAACAACAGTTATTATCAACAAAACTGACTACAATAATAAAATGCTTAACCTTTTAGAAGACACAGAAACCTATAGTAAAATTGATAAGGATCCACCTGACAAAATTCAATAATAAAATAAAAAAAATTTGGAGGATAATAATTACATAGATAATAAAACTTACAAGAAACTTATAACACATAATGGACTTGCCTAAAATTTATGGTTTACCCAAATTACATAAAAAAGACCTATTGTTGCTTCTTATATGAGCCCATTATATAATTTGTCAAATTTTTATCAAATATACTAATTAATATTACTCAAAAAAATCAATGCAGTGTAAGACTCCTGGACTTTTAAGAATTTTGTTGATACTATTTCTGTTCCTAAAGAACATGTTTTATTTTCATTTGATGTCAAATCTCTTTATACTAGTATACCTATAAATCTAGCAATCGATACAATTGATCAATATTGGAATCAAATTAAAAAATCACTAATATTCCCAAAGAAGATTTTATTGAGGCCGTACAACATACCTTACAATCTATATATTTTCTTTTAATAATCAAACTTACAAACAAAAATTTGGTGTAGCTATGGGACAACCTCTATCGAGTACTATTGCTGATTTAGTCTTACAAAAGATTGAATCTAACGTTTTAAATAACTTAAATAACATTTGTTTTTATAAGCGTTATGGCGATGATATAATTATTTGTACTGATAAAAATAACATAGAGAACATTTTCAAAGTTTAATAATTACCATTCCAGATTACAATTTACAATAGAAAAAGAAAACATTAATAAAACTATAAATTTCTTTGATTTAACCTTAATTAGAACAGTAAATGGTAAAATTAAAACCTTGGTTCAGAAAAGAATTTAAAACAGATAGATATTTAAGTTATAATTCATAAACTTCATTAAAATATAAAATTAGTGTGATAAATAGTTTAACTGATCGTGCAATTTTACTTTCATCCAACAAATTTCACAAAGAAAACATGTTTAAAATTAAAGAAATTTTATTAAAAAGTAACTTTGTAAACACAAACATTAAAAAAAGAATAAGTAAAATTAAATATAAATACACCTTCAATAATAATTCATCTGTTGATTATACCATAATTTTTTAGGTCACGAATTTAATAATTATCAATATACTCAAAATTCAAATTACGTTTCTATTACTTACATAGTTACATACCTACATTATCACAAAATTTATATAAAATTTAAAGAACTATAACTACAATGTAGCTTTTAAAAATCATAATACTATAGGAAATCATTTTTTTTTAATGATTTAAAAGATAAAACTCATATTCTTTCTGAATCAAATATCGTATACCAGTTAAATTGTAACAATTGTGATGCCAATTACCGGTCAAATTAAACAGAATCTAAAAAAAAAAAGACTTTCTCAACATAGAACAGAAAGTCTGTAAAAACAAGATTTTGAACTCCCAACAAGGCTAATACTGCGTTGTCCGATCATGCATACGAAAAATATCACAATTTTGATTTCAGCTCACTTAAAGTCTTGCAAAGAGAAAATAACTTACATAAACGTTGTTTATGAAATGATTGAAATTTAAAAAAAAATCAAAATCTATTAATTACAAAACTGACGTCGAAAAATTGCTTTCTATTTACTATAACCTTCTCTAATACAGCGCTTACAATCTTTAACTTTTTTATTTTTTACTGTTTCATATCAAATTAATAATTTTAATACTCACTTTGAATTTTAGTTTTTGAAATATCTTCTATTAAACTTTTTAACTTATGGGAATTTTCCCAGTTGGCGGCCCTCAGATTCTAAATTTGATAAATGTCATTGCTGCATTGACAAATTAATTTGTGAAGAATTATTTGAATCCATGTTCATCTTCATGTTTTATTTAAAAACCATGAAGGGGAGTGTTAATTCCTCCCCATATTTTTATTACTTACAATGAATTGGTAAGAGATTTTCAGTTTGCATTGTTTCCATATTATTCTAACCTCATTCTCTCATTTCCAGATATTTTCAATGTAACCTTTTAATATTTTCTACGTCTGATGAAGTTATATAACGAAACGTTACGTTACTTTTAATTATGCTGATTATAATCAGTAACGGAAGAATTTGGCTGTTTTATTTCAACCTCCGTTTCCAAATGTTAAAAAGAATGTAAATATGAATCGTTGGACAACCAAGACCAATTACTTGAAGAACCTCCTTGTGAAAATGGTTTTTGCTAGCCCACACATTCCAAAGCAAGGCTTTCCGTGTATATTCTGCTAACTTCTGCGATTTTCAAAATATTTAAATGACTTGATCGGAAAGAATACATAGTTCACTATTTATCATATTAATTACTCGCGTTACCATAAACTTTCTATGGGATAATTATTTTATGAAAAATTATTTGAAGGAATTGGTATTTTGCAATAATTTTTAAACAATAAGTTGCTAATTGTACAATTTATATTAACTATAGTCAATAGATAAATTCGTTTTTAAGATTTATCTCAAATTCCATATGGCAAAATGAATAGATGTGAGGACAAAATTCAGGACTATTAAGTCATTGTGACTCTAAACTAGAAATTTGGTTTGGTATTTAATATTTTGGGTATCGAACTGATACCTAACGCAGTGGTTGTAGAATTTTTGTTTTTTAATACGCAACGCTCTCTTTATATAAATGGAATATACCATAGTTCCGTAAGTGTAACATTTATCTAGTCCTTTATTTAGCATTCGACAGTTAAATGCAGGAAAGTGCTTTACAAATTATTATTTTATTGAACTCCCGCGGTTAAGTGTACGGTGTACACAGAACAGCTAAAGGCGAGGAGTTGTGCAGTTTTATTTTATTTGAAGCCACTAATAATAATTTATAATTTCCTTGTGTGCTCTTGCTATGGCACAATGCGCCCAAGAATCTTATTAATTTAAAAAGCAGATGGATGAACACATTTTTCGTTTTACTCGCATGATGTAACCTCAGTTTCCTCCATCGCGGTAGAAAGTAGATCAGTTATTTCAATTTGCAATTAAGTCTTTGTTGGTGAACTATTGAATAGAATTGAGTGTGTTAATAATACGACCCTAAGGTTAACGAACGACCATATGCAATGAGTACAGAGACCGAATTACATTGAAATTAGACACTCGTCCCGTAAAAGATTAAGCCGACGCGACATCAAGATTACAGTAGAACGTCTGTATTATTTCCCGGAATAAATTTGATTAAGGATCAGATTTTTTTTGGTTGTTTTCTTTTCCCGCTGGGACGTCTCCAGCTTGATGATTTTTTAATTCAGTTTGGATTTTAGATGATTGATTTTAAGCGTATTCCCAGTTTCCATAATCGATTATTGATTGGATATACAAATACATAAAACTCTTGTTGGGATGCACGGAAATTGTGGTTTATGTTTATGCCATATCGACAGGAATTGCGTTGTGTAAATGAACTGTAGTGATTTACGGTTTATTAACTTCTTTGCCAAATACCAAATTATTGTTGATTAGTCAAGTTTTTTAATTATCAAAACCATATCAAATTTCTAAGGTTAGGCTTTCTAGCGGGTTGGGTATTACGTAAAATTTCATTTCACTTTAGTGTTACACGTGTGCACTAACCTTGCTTTTGTTGTACTAGACGTTTGGCGGCCAATTAATGCCAGTCATTTATTCACAATTCACTAAAGGATCTTAAACTTCTTTTTCTAGAATTTCCGTTTTGCCTTATTGCTTCAACCCGTATACGTGTTAACTACAGAAGAACTCGTTGAAATGTTAATTGACTAGAAATATTTTCAAAACCGTACGTATTGTTATTATTAATCTTTTTTAAATAGTTGTACCCGGATTTTGTCTCGAAAAAAACCGTCAAGTAAAACTGGCTCTTACTTTTATCCAACTGGAAAAGTTTGATTTTTGGAAAAATTTGAATTGAAAAGATGAAATAATATTTTGAGCATAATTATGGTAGATATCCGATTATCTCAGTCTGGGAAGATTATCCCCCGTGGCAGTTTTCATTAGTAATATAACAACGGCGAGATATATTTACCGATAATTCTGCACACGCCAAGAATGGAGTGCTGGTTGAAGTGTGTCGCCCGCGTTTATATTTTGAAGATTATTACACAAAACCCCTACACGAATTATGATTTCAAATTGATCAAATAATTACGAAATATTCAAGTTGCTCGTTACTTAAATTTACATTTCTAATTATGACATCATTATGTGGTTGATAAGCATCTCTAGGGCGCTTATTGCTTGCCACACAGCCTTACGCTGATCAAGCATAAGTTCGATTGGTCGATCTAAAAAAATATGATAGTTCCTATTGGATTGTATCAATCATGTGACAGTTGAGTGTAATAGTAATCAGTAATAATACCACGAGACGACTGTGAATAAATTATCAAACATACTTTGTTTTCTCACGAAACGGGTTGCTTAGCAACACAGCGAGGCGAAGGCAAGTGGCGTTTCTACAAAGCAATTCGTTGAGTTTGTAAACAAAAGTATTGGATAATTCTTAGTCGTGGAAAGTGTATTCCTAAGATTATAACATGAATATCAATAAGGACATAACAGCACACCAATCAATCGATTTTCAAGCGTACCTATCATAAAAAAGTTTTTTTCTACAAACGCCCCTAAAATGGGACAATATACTGCTGGATTGATGATGCTAAACTGTCACTTCATTGCCATGGCAGATAGTAACGGGTGTTCATAAACAGTCGTCATCCCAGTAGGTTTTGACTTCAGAAACGTATGTCTATTAAAATTGAGAAAAAATGCGCTATGACAGTACTCAATGACGTTTCATTGTGTTGTACGAATTAATAAAAGACATAACATTTTGTTTTTTAAGGCAACTGGGATGACGACTGTTTATGAACACCCGTTAGTTATTTACTATACAAGTGGGATAAGAGCATCATTAATATACATGTGTCTAAGTTACAAACGAGTGCGTAGCACGAGTTATGTAAGCACACAAGTATATATTCCCTATTTCATTTCTAGAAATATCTTAAAAATAAGTAGAAAAATACCCTTGACTGTGCATACTAATACTCATTGAATATAACGCGTGTCCCAAAATTAACGCAAGATTTGAATTTGCCGTCATTTGTGAAGTAAACTGTTAGCAACCCTAAACAAAAAACAATTTGACAGTTGACAGTTTAGGGTTAGTAAAAATGCTGCATTACACGGTAGAACAACGTGTTTTCATTGTTGAATAATATTTCAAAAATAATGTAAGTTTGGCGGCCACAGTTCCAAATTTCGAACAAAATATGGTCGGAATATTGATTTAACTTCGTCAACTGTGAAGAGAGTAATTGAAAAATTTAGGGAGACTGGATCAATTTGTGATGCTAAAAACACTGGTCGTCCAAAAACAAGCCATTCAAATGTCAATATCGAAGCAGTGCGTGAGTGTTGGTGAAAGTCCATGAACATCAATTCGGCGTCGTGGATAGAATTGCAAATGTCAAAAAGCTCTCTACAGCGTATACTCATTGAAGATATGCGTCTCCATGCTTACAAAGTTCAATTGACGCAAGAATTTAAGCCTAATGGCCATGCACAGCGAAGACAGTTCGTTGAATGGATTATTGAACATCAACAAGTAGATGCTGATTTTTTGAGCAAAATCATCCTAAGCGATGAAACACATTTTCACTTTGATGGCTTTGTTAATCGTCAAAATTGTCGCATTTGGGGTTCGATATGATAACAGAGTTCTTTCTGCCTAAATTGGATGATATTGATGTGACATGTGGTTTCAACAAGACGGTGCCACATGCCATACAGCCCGTGAAACAATTCAATTACTGCATGAGACATTTCCTGGTCGTGTACTCTCTCGTTTCGGTGATTAGAATTGGCCCCCTACATCGTGTGATTTAACACCATTGGTTTTCTTTTTATGGGGTTATTTGAAGTCAACGGTCTATGCCAACAAGCCCACAACCACCTGTACATTGAAGGAGGAAATTCAACGCTGCATCAACAACATTCAGCCACATTTATGCAGAATGGTCATGAAAATTTTCGACAAAAGAGTGCGTATGTGCCAGCAAAGCCGTGGAGGTCATTTGCCCGATATGCTATTCCATACATAACTCTATCCTATGTACTTTATGATTCAATAAAAAAATAATCTAAAGAAAAAAACTGTGGTTTCTATTTAATTCAAATTTTGCGTAAATTTTAGGACACCCATTAGTAATATATGTATCGTCAAAAAAGTCGAAAGTGTTCTTAAGCCTTCGCGCATACATATCTAAATAGTAATACAGTAAAGTCCCGTTAATCCGAAATTTAGGGTAATCCGGAAGGACCAAATGCGTTCATATAAAATTATCGCAGTAGGAATTTGGGTTGGTTCGGCTATCCGAATCGGCTTTAATTGATCATTTTGCATTTTGCAATAACATTTTGCAGATTTTAGCAATCTTTGGTTTAGGGACTCTGCATGCCCATTGTTTAGTCGTTCGTAAATGCCAGTGCGTTTTTGCTTAACATGCTAAACATGCTAACAGCACGTTATTACAAGAAAAATGGACGAACTTGAACGCGGAATTTCTGGAAACGCAATTTTATTAAAATACTGCGTTAGGAGGTGAGCGATCAGTGACCAAACAAAAACAGGATGGGCCAAAACGGTAAGATCAGAATTAAACTTTTGTCAACGTTATAAAAGAAAATTTGGTATGATACACGCACACAACTTCCTGTTACAGTGATCTTATAGGAAATTAGCAAAACATTTTATTTTTTATTTTTAAGCATTTGTAAAAAAAAATTCAAAAATTGCAAATTCTACGGTAACCTTACAAAGTAGAGCGTTAGATGAAGAGACAAGTTTTCTCTAAAATTTTAAGCTGAATTCAAAAATGTAATAATATACCGGGTGTTATATTTAAAATAGGAGTTAATTAAAAATAGGAAAAAACAAAAGAAACCCATTTAGAGGTATTTAGCTAGAAAATCGCCTATCTCACATCACTACACATCAAACATGTAATAAAAATATAAAGTTTGAAAAAAATCGTTTGAGCCGTTTTTGAAAACATCGAAAAAAACTGAAAAATTACAATAGTAAACACCATACTTCCGGTTATACGATTTTCTTCAAAAGCTTTCTGTCACATCTTGGATGGGAGTTCCACGTCTGCATCTTTCTGCGCCTCGTGGTACGGCTGCCACGGAAATAGTTGGTACCGGATGTCATAATAACATAATGACAGTCGTTAGTGGGGTTAGAAGTCCCCATAAAATGTACAGCGACGCCTATAATTGGCCTAACGGCTGTCGGCTGAGTACTAAATAAATAAATAAATAAATAAAAGTACACAAAACTTATATATGAAGTTTCAACGCCAAACCTCTTGTCGTTTTGGAGATATTCTGTTTACAGACACACACACACACACAGACCAATGAACAAATAGTACATTACTTTACAAGGGATGTAGGTAAGATTTACACTACCGAGAACTGTTTGATGCCTGAGTGAGCGAAGCGAACGAGGGTAGCAAGGTTCGAGGTAGTGTAAATCTTCCTACATCCTGTGTAAAGTACATATTTTTTTTCACTACCAATATTTCCTTATGTAAAGTAAATGGTAGGTAATAACCTGGCGTAAAATTATGACATTCGCTAAACTATAGTAGCCTTATACCGCTGTGACGTTTTGGTTGACAGTTATAAACGCACTGTGAAAAATTCTTGGAAAAAATGCGTGCATACGATTGCGAATGCTGTTTTGTGAGCTTTGTGATTATATTCTGATTAGAAATGGATAATAGTACGAACTGGGTTTTCTTCGTGTTAACCAAGTGGCAGACATGGCATCTTATCAGTTGTTATACATGCGGTTTGTATTTCACTTCTTTAGGGAAGTAAGTACATTGTCATGGCAACTGTAACAATTTTTGTAAATGTAGCCTACATCCTTCAAACTTGACAGTGTAAGGATCACTTACAAAGAAGGTAAACATGTTTTTTGGGTTCAGGGGACTCGAAAACGTGAAGATCTGTTGAAAACTCAATTTCGAATTTCTGGGGTGAATCCAATACTTCCGTTATTGTAAAAGGAAGTAAAAAGGCCATTTAAAACAAACGAAAATTAAGCATTTTTTAAATTTCATAATTTTAAATTTCTAACTCATAATATATGCGTATACAGGGTATTGCAAAAATGGCGGATTAACTCCATGTTACGCTATTAAGAAGCATTTCCGAAGTAGGAAAAAATAATTTCAAAATGTTTTGTGTTATACTTTTCTAAGATACCAGAGTCCAGAGCTTGATTTTTAATTTCTTTAACATTCAGTATTAGAATAGAAAAACATTACCGACTTAAAGCTAATAATACGAATGTAATTACTTATAAATAATTTTGTCAATTAACGTACAGAAACTTAGAAATGCTCAAATTCAATACTTACTCAAAAAATCGCAAAAATTCTTTTGGCAACAGTGCTCCAAATAAGCTGTCTGAAAGTCATTGTTGTTTGCATGGCAACAATGTAGTCTTATCTATTTGAAATTAAACAGTGTTGTCAGTTTCTCTAGTTTTGAGGTTATTAAATATAATACAAAGTTTTCAATTATTATTTTTCTATTCAGGATGTGCCTTCTTATAACAGAACATTGAGTTAATCCTCCATTTTTTAAATACTCTGTATATTCCGTTTCCTTCGTAATAAAATTCGTTTTAGTGGGGATTTACCGTTTTATCACGCATTTATTATGATCTTAAACTTTGCACTAGTTTTAACACCGGAAACATAGGGGCTTATCAGATTTCGCCAATTTCTTTTCCCTGAATAATATGTTCCAGGCATTGACATCAGAATTTTGACTTTTAATTGTGGTATATTTAACTAATGATCACTCGAGGTTATTATATGATATAGTAATCCGGATGTTCTTCGAATTGAACTGGTTGTAATTAATTCGGTGCTTTACTGAATGATGAATGTGTGATGCTGAATTACTTTTAATGCATCGCCATAGAAGGTATTCACTTTTAAAATGATTTAGTAAACTTAAAATCAAGATTTTGTATGTATTATGTACATTTAGTTTGTGCTTCTGGACTGTTAATTTTAAAATATTGTAGCTCTTTCTTCTCCAATTTTCGTATTTTGTGGACGGTGGCGTTGCAATTTTCTGGTCAAGTTTTTTAACTACGCGCCCTGAAATACCAATTTAACAAGAAGTTGTCAAGTTGACGTATTGTGTTATCCTTGCCCATCCGTGATGTAGATTCAACTGATACTAATTCCTTTTCAGTGCACTTATCGGAGCATCTTGTGCTACGGTCATTAATTTAACAAGCAAAATTACCCTTTATTTCTTTTATCACCACCATAATCGCCAGAGTGAAGAATAGCGAAACTAAAACAAAACACAGTGGAAAACTTAAGCAAATTACACAATTATTGTAGAGAAAGTTTCAAGCAAATCCCCGTGTGGTGGATGCATTTGCACACCAGGCGGGCTGAGATGCTCTGCTCGGAGGACAATTATTTCTCATGTGTACTTGCTACTGCACGCTAGAGCGCCCCTGTACAATAAGAAATTAAAATTTTCGAAGGAACAATGGTTCGCTCACTTCCGTCGTGCGCTACCGTCGAATCCTCGATCGATTAAATAAATGCGGCTGGAATCGAGGCTCGCATCACTAACTACATGCAAACGAGCATCTGGTCATTGCGGCTTCCTGAACAGGCAGTCACGAAGAATGCTCGCCGTCACCTATGGAGTCGGAGGAAGAAGAGCACAGACAGGCCAAGAGACATAGCTCACTGCGATTACGCGGGTTCGTTAACCGCAGGGTTTCGGTTCATGAACTAGAGATACTTACCTGGTTTAAATTCACACGTAATAACACAACGAAACAATTAAGATGAAAAAACGTGCCCACAGTTAACGTTCTTCGTTAAGTTCGCCAGGGAAATTTCGGCCAATTTCACGCTCCTAGCTTGGAAGTCGTTGCCAAAACAAACGCAAGCATAGTAAGCGGGCTCCATCTTTCATTTATTTAATGTATAAATGTTGAAACAACCGCCGGAAGTCGAAATATTATCTGCAATTGCTCCAAATCTCTAAATGTTCCGGTAAAATTTCAAAATCGGGCCCAGAACTTTAATTAAAGCAGCAGAGTTGTGATTTCTTTGTTATTCAACTGCTGTTTGGCCAATTGAGTTTCCAAATAGTTTCGGTGCTATTAATGGAATTTTCAAATTATTTTAGTGTAATTCAAGGAAGTATCAAACGAAAGTATCGTTCAGTTGCTCCCTTGCCATTAACGCTGCATTTTCTTCAACATTTTTTGTGTCGTGAAGCACTAGAGAAACTGGAAGTTCCATTGCGAATACTCCGTAGATGATGAACATTGAAATACTGGTTATACTACCACTTGGAGAAGGATATTCCGCATTCTCAATTTTTAATAAAATGTTAGCTAATGTTGACCATAAAGGTGAAAATTTGATGCCATTCAGAACGATTGTTTATGTAGCAGCGGGCAAAACCTGCCTAATATCTCCACCTATAAGAATTGCTGTTCCCCATTTTGACGAAAGCTCAAATTTTTTTAATTTTCTAACGTTAACGCTAGTAATTTACGTCACCTTAGTTTTCCCTAACAGCTACTTAATTGCTAGCTTTGATTACATGATATATGCAGTTTTATCTACTGTTGCTAACGTTAGTTATGTTTGATTTGTATTCTCGCATCCTTCTCTCCTCGAGTAGTGTGATGGTTTGTGGTTCTGTTCGGTCCCCCTTAAAGCGTTATTTGATTAATTAGCTTTGATAATTTACATATTCCCTTCTCTTGGTAAACGAAGGGATTATTTTTACGTTTGGAGGTTAGGTATAGGTTAGGGTTTTTCCACCAATTTATTGAAAGGGGATTATTGGTTTTGGCAATCTCTTGTCCCACATGTGTGACTTTATTTTCAAGGTCATTCCCGTTAGTACATTACATGGATTATCTGATCGAATCTGCGTGTGATATATCGTACTGCCTTGGTTTTCAGGCGTTTTATGTTGAATTTTACGTATCGCCTACTCTAATTCGCGAATTTATTCGTATTTCTGTGAGTCCTAGCGCGCTCGATTAGTAACTTTCCTTTGAGGTCGGGTTGTCATGGGTTATTTCGTCCCACTGTGGTGGTGAAATCGCTTACAGGTTTTGTTTTATTTTTCAATGAAACGATTTCCGGCCGGAGCTCGTTAAAAACCATTGTAATTTTCGGGGATTTCGCGTCTCCCTCTTTATGAGGGATTTGCAATTGAGTGGTTGCTATATCTCCGTTATGTTTTTCCAATTCTTAGCGTTTGCTAGTCAAATGAAATCTGGAAAACAGCATCTGGTGGATTTATTGAAGATAGTCTGTTGAGATCTGTAGTGAAGTATATGCTGGCAATTTATTCTTATCCATTCTTCATCCCATTTGATGGTTTTTGATAAGTCAGTACCTCCTTATAACTTTACCTGGCGCTGGAGATAGATCGCTAATCCAATTTACGCCTGAAGTAAGTTTTTCTTGGTTGCACTCCGCGTCGTTGCGGTAATGGCGGTTTGTTTTAGGGGTTTTATTTGTATTTATCGATCTTTATATTTGGACTTTATGGATTTAGGGGATTTGAGTGTCTTTTCAAGTATGGATTTTTAGACTGTTTTTCTAGGTGTGATGTTCGCCCCTTTTTAGACTTTTGTTTTAGCAGGACCCTAGTTTCAACAGATGAGCCTCGACCTTACTTTAATTTAAATAAATATTTTGCTGTAATCAAAATGTATTAGCAGGAATAAGTTTCTAAGCGATATTTAAATTTTCCTGTTATGACGAATGTACCATTTATTGATACGGCGATGTATTATTGACTTATATGCGGATTTCTTACGTACGTTGCACTTTGTTTATTTGTGCGTTAACCTTACATTTGAAATTAAAATACGTACGTTGCGTGTACACGTCGTGAGTTTGCTATTGAGTTCGCCTCATTTACTTAAGCACCTTGTCTTTAGATATCATAGATTAGATATTTCATTGCGGTACTGGGAATTGCTCTCTTACGTTATTTGTATGAGTTTATTAAAAATAAATATCACGTTAATTGCCCCGCGTTTGTCTTTTTTCTATAATAGCTTAGAGCTTATCGAAGAGCCTGCGTCCGATCAATTTATTTTAGAGATATATCTTCAATGTAAGTTGCAGTTAGCAGATTACCGGGGAATCTTTCAACTTCGATTTGCAAGTTGTTGAACAATCAAGTTGGTGGCGCCCTTATTTGATTTTGATCATTTTAGTGTTAACCCACCCCACTTCCGGAGCAGCTCAGTTAGCCCGTTGAACAAAAACAGTATTGGTTACGTACTATTTTGGGTATGCACAGCTCGCTCTTGAGCAAAATTCATATTTTTTTACAAACCTCGTATACGGCTTGAAAAAATTGATATCTGACGGTTGCATTTAAAGTTTTGGACCATGCAGAACTTTTTATCAAGAATACCTTTTTTTTCCTAAAACCAATAATAAAAAATTGTTCCATATGGTTCCAACTTATGTAGACACACTGTATATTCATTTTATTATGAAATGGCACCAAGTGCAACTACGGAGTCGAAGCGTATAACAGAATCGTAAAACGGAACTTTGCATTTCCAAGAAATTGGTCTCAAACTAACTTGACAAAGGGCCGGTTGCAGAAAGCAATGTTAAGTCTGGTGTTAGCTAACGTCGCGTCAAAGTGAACAAATTCGCATCAAATCTCAAATGCTTATGGTAACTAATACATTAGTAAACAAAATTTGATGCGATTTTGTTCACTTTGACGCGATGTTAGGTAACACCAGACTTAACATTGCTTTCTGCAACCGGCCCAAAGTGTCTTAAATATATTGATTTTAGTTTATAAAATTACTGGAGGTCTTTGCCCTAATAAATAAGAAGGATTTTAATGACATCAATAATTATCGACAAGTTTATTTATTTCCTTAAAAAGCTTGTTTATATACGATTACATCATAAAGTACTGTTTATGACATCGTTTTGCGACAATCAAGTAGCTCTTTATAGTACTATTAAAATAAAGTTGACTTTATTCTACTAGTACGGTAAAGTACTTTTACATCAGCTAGCAAGGTCAAAATAAATGCTTGTCAATGTTCATTCAGGCGCTGTAGCGTATTTTTTTCTGTCGCCGAATATTCGTTAAAATTATAAACTCGATTTTAGCAGTCTGAACATAAAGCTTTGTATACTCGTACTCGTACATAGCACTAGCATTACGTTACGTCACTTTCATAAGCTTTTTTGGAATTAATAAAATTAATGACAGATTCAGTAGCGCAGTTTAAATAAATGATTCGAAATACTATTAATATGCTCATTCCAGTTTCTGAATGTCAGTTCTTAAAATGACATGCGAAATACTAGGTTGGTACTTTCGATACCGATCGTCGATTGTCGGAAGTTCTAGTACGTTCTGCTGAAATTAAAATACGTTGTAATGGGACCCACAGCTTTACATCTCCTTCAAAAATTTTCATTTTTGTATGAGTTTTTATTCCACAATTTTTTTAATAAAAAATACGTTGTAATGGGTCCCACAGCTTTACATCTCCTTCAAAAATTTTCATTTTTGTATGAGTTTATTCCACAATTTTATTTTATAAAAAATCGCTCGGACCTAATATCAAACTTACGATGACACGATGATTGGCTAAGGAATCAAAATGTTTAATCGCTGAGCAACTAACAGTCGCCATTTTTGTAATTCAACTTGGATTTACTATGACAGACACGAAGAGCACATACTTTAATCTCTTATTGTTTTGTGTATAGCAAATTAGAGTATGCCCCGTCGTTGTGGAGTATTTTGAGCCAACAATTTCTCCATCAATAGCATATTCACGCTATTAATCAGTCTTTATACCAACACATCTTTTAGAAAATAGCACCTCTAAACTGAATATTCGTACGTATATTTATCTGACTGTTCCATCATAGGCAAACTTGAAAACGCAAATCAACAATGTGACAAAAATAGCCGCCAAAGAATGAAACAGAATCGCATAGTCATTCTTTGAAGACATTTTAACTTACGTTACACTTCCTGACAACCCCACTGCTTGGGATTTTATCGTACTTGAGGTATCAAATATAGCCAAGTTTCAGTAATAATACTAATGACAACGAAGGTCTGCCAACCGATAGCGTCGGGAAGAGTGATATATTTTAATTAAGTCCGCTATGATAATGAAGTGACGAACCTAGCACGCAATCTTGCGTGCTCTGCCCCCTGTTGACTCCCGGGGGTTGCGGAGCTGCACCTACCAGGGCGCGCCTTTAACCTGGATCAAGCAGGGTGTAACCCTTTCTGGATATTACTCGGGAAAGGCCGATATAGTTCCTTTGAGATTTATTTTCGGGCAACAGTAAATTTGACCTTGCCCACCTAGCATTCAACATAAACAACCCGATCATCCATTAATGCAAAACCATTTTGAGGACGACGTCCGGAGTTCTGTAAACATCCATTTTGCTGATTCTTTATTGTGAATTCTTGTAGCCCTTTGTTAGGACAGCAAGAGGAGGAAATCCAATTTCGAAGTCCAATCACTGCGGAATATAGACTTATTTTTAGCGCGGAAACAAGAGTGCTGGTCGATACGATACAAGGCGTCCATTATCCCTATAATTATGGTCTGGTTGCGTAAAAAGTAGGAAATGTGGAAGAAAACTTCCGACGTTTCCTATTAGACTATAAACAACTAGTAAAAGTCACAGCTCTACATCAGAAGAGGACGTCCTTAGCGTGGAAAGAATTGCTTTACTAGATTTCCGTTGCTTTTAACATTTTAATCTTTTTTATCTAATGGATGAATCTACCTTCGATAAACACGAATGCAGTGACGACGTACCTTTCAAAATATCGACCTATTACGCCGACGGTAACGATAAAATATAGAGAAAATGTTTACTAACGGAGCCTTCTTGACAAAGAAAGCAAAAACACTGTGTCGTCGGAAAAATCCAATTGTGTACACTCCATTAGTGCGAAACGCTGATTTTTTGTTGAAACTCTACGGAGCTAATATTTGAGCAGAAAAATGTGAAAGTACGAAGAACTCAGTTTGACGTACGACGTTTTAATTGAATATTTGTGTTTTGATCTAAGAAGTTTTATTTTCGTAGATTTGTCAAGCGAAGATGGTTTGCATTGTTGAAAATATAATGCTGAGTGCCTGTGTTTTGTACAAAGTCTTATGCCAAGAACGGCTTACTGTCGTGAAGTACCTAAAAGGGTAAAACGTATATGTTTATATTTGAGTAGATCGAGTGTCTCATGGCGAAATCCATTTAAATAGCCTGAATATTGTATGTCAAAATTAAGTTCAGTGGGGAGTAGAGCTTGATAGCTTTTATATTCAATTTTAAGATAGGTCACTGACAATTTTACAGTTTTTTTAGCAACCCCTGAGACGTATTTTCTTTTTCAGATGTTTTTCAATCTCGATGAAATCATTAGTTCCAGATACATATTGTAATTGTCACAGCTCAAAATATAAAATGTATAGAGAGAAATTTTTATCAACGTTTTAGAAATAGTCGACATTAAAACGCATCATTTGAACAGAATTTTTGTTTTAATTTGCACATGATGAAACTCTTCATGTTTTTAAAATCTGACGTTTTGTCGGCAGTTTCTCTCTTAAAATGTTCAGAATTCAATTTTACTTCGGTATTACATTAAGGAAGCCCTTAGCCGAAATATGATTTAGATTTTCGATGGAGGAAAGAAGTGCAACCCTTTCTATGAACAGTTAAAATTTTTCGTAGATTCTCTCTTCACATCTTTTCGAATTACATTTTAGGGTTTCGAGCTCCTGTGCTGTAAATTAGTATATTATTGGACTTTCGTAGAATGTTGATTAGTGAAACAATTGTGATTCGCTCTGAACTAGGTGTTCCCATTCTTGTATGCGCAGTCAGCTACTTTAGGTTACATCCACATTCCATACTTGGGCAAATGTGATGTTCTGCTTTTTAAAAGGAGTTTTAAGCTTTTGTTTATCCATGAAAATTTAAGGACGTTCAAGTGAGCGCAGATGAAATGTTTTCATGCTCCAGCGTAATTATGATTTTTTCAACACAGTTGCAATAGTAGGTACTATAAGCTAGTACAAATTACTTCGAGGGACAAGTTCGTTATTTCCAGAACTGTTTCGTTAATCTGTCTGATATTTGATACTTATATAATTCTGTTATTCTATCTATTGCCTGTAGGAGTTTCTCAAGATTCTACTGGCTTTATAGAACAAAATAAAATATTACGTTAGAAGGTCGGCACGTGCCTCAGAACAGGTTGAAAAAAATTTAGAAGAATGAAGCCCGAAGGGCTGAGTTTAACTATTTTTTTGAAGACCGTTCTAGTAAGGCACTTAACGATCGAGTCTCGATTAACATTTTTTGCGCTATTAACTAAAAAATAAAAATACCGTTGAATATGACAAATATTGTTTCCCTAAATACAGTGCGGAAGGGCTGAGTTTAACTATTTTTTTGAAGACCGTTCTAGTAAGGCACTTAACGATCGAGTCTCGATTAACATTTTTTGCGCTATTAACTAAAAAATAAAAATACCGTTGAATATGACAAATATTGTTTCCCTAAATACAGTGCGTGTAAAAAAAGTAAAAATAGGTTGGTAGTACAAAAAGCTCTTTAACACTGTATGCGCTGCGAGGCAATACTGTTTTATGAATGTTTTGCCTAGAGAAATGTGTTTATTAAAATGCCCATTGTTTTCTGAAATGTGAGTCCAGTAGATTTTAATCGTTGTTACAAATGAACCGATATTGTGTTTCGACGTGTATAATGTATCTAGCTACGGTTCTAAAAACAGTCTAGAAATCAGCTAGTGTGTTTTGTAATTAATCGTTTGTTTGTTACGTGTATTGGCTCATTTTTGTTGGTGTATAGAAATTACCTATAGTAAAGCGGTAGATTGAAATCTCATATTTAATTTATTGTTACGCTGTTAAACAAACATACACCTAATGTGAACAATATCAACTATTGCTTGTTAATTTTTGGAATATAATAGTATATTAAAGTATGAGTGGATAACAAGGTCTTTAAAACACGCGCGAGTTTTCGAGCACGACGGCGTAGCCGGAGTGCTCGAAATAGAGTAAGTGTTTTAAAGACCAGTTGTCCACGAATACTTTACGCTATTTTTTATTATACCTGCAATACTGGAAATAAATTACGCACTAAAAACTTAGAAATATTTTTTGTCGTGATAAATCGAGAGGGCATAATAATATTGCTACTATAGTTACGAGAATTGTTTACGTTTTTGTCGTGTCCATGTCCGTTATTGCATTCAGTCGTTTCCTTGACAACCTTTAAAGCTCGGCGAACTTTAATCGCCTGTTTTCGCACACTCAGGCGTGCTTTAAACGGCGATTCTGATGCAGGTATAATAAAAACATGCTTGAGCAAAGGAAAAATCGGTTTAGGTAGACCCTTCCGTTTGCCACAAAATGCAAGTTAATTCAAAAATTTTATTTTATTTGGCATCAGTATTATATAATGTTTCTGTCATTTTAGAAATCTTTGGAAACGAAATCCCGTAGTTCACTGTGCTGAATCTGCAGAGCGATTAAAAATAATCTTGGTAACGGGATGCCATGAATTATATGACCAGTATCTACAATTCTACACTGTACTTTATATTATAACACTACATTTGAACTATAAATTAAATGTATAGTTCATGATTTTGATGTAGTCTAATGAGCTAAACAAATGTGCAATATGTCATTTAAACCAAATGTATAGATTAAATTGATATTCAATATTAAAATAACATTATCCACATGTTATTTTAAGATTTCGAAAATGAATTTTAAACCTTTAAAAGAATACGGTCCCATGTCAACAAAAAGCATGCTACAGATTAGGCGAGTTTTACTGTTTTCAGTGGCTCCCGCGATCAAGTTTATTTTTGATCTCAGTGTATATTTGGTAACTACTAGTAGAAAAAGTGATATATTCAGGGTGTCTAACTGTCTACCAACCTGGAATTCCTGGAAATTTGGCATTTGAAATACTTGTAATTCCTCGTGAAATACTTGTAATTCCTCGAATTTCTTTATCCTCCTGGAATTTCTATAACATTTAAATTGTGATTTCGTATTTGAAAAAAGTTGTTTTCCGTAAAATATGAAAATTAAAAAATCACGTGATTCACATTTGACCGGGCAACCATTTTGCTCTCGTTTACATCTCTCTATAAAAGTGTTAGCGTCGTACGTAATATTAGTAAGTTTAATTTATGTCAAGCAGCTATCATGTGACAACAAGACCAAAGCACGCGCATGGTGTTTCTGGTGTAATGTTCTGTCTTTTCATGACAAGTTGACTACCACAACGTGCGTGAAGCTAACAAAAATATGGCGGAGTAGTGTGAAAATACCTGGAATTTTACCAAAATGGTCCTTGAATTCCTGGAATGTTCCTGGAATTTTAAAATTGTATGTTAGTAGACAATATTTCCGGTCGACTGTTGTAAATTGCCGACGAGTAGCTATCTCCCTACTTTACTTTTTAAACGGCGAACTTGAGCACTTACAAATAGTGATGGGCATAATCGGATGATTTCAATAATCGGAATGTTCCATTTCGGAATGTTTATAAAATCGGAATATCATCCGATTATTTTACATTCCGTAAATGCAAGCAAGGGAAAACGAGCGAAGTGCGTCCAAATTTGCGATGCGAGCACTCGCCGTTGCGCCGTAAGCCCTTATCTGCGTTGGCATCTATTGTTTGGGTTTGTTAGGTCGGCCAGTAAAAACAATTTATGAGTTTGAGTCGCACAGTGGGATGTGAGGAAATAAAATATTTTTTCAAATTATTACAGTAGTTACCTTAATAGACTTTCGGAAAATGGTAGTGATATTTTAAAGTTTAATGGCACATAAAGTACATAATAGATAGTATAAAACAATACATGAATTTGAAGTCTGTAAGGTGTACTATCTAATAATTAATCTACGAAATACCACTGCCATTAGTGCCAGCATATAGCAGTCAAGTGAGTCAACACAACATTCCGTATTCCCTTCAGTTCAAATTGGCATTTCGTTTTCTCATTTTGTATACCGAATTAATCGAATTCTGAAAGTTCCGAATTTTGTGCACCGAACAGTAAAATAATCGAATTCCGAAAAGTTCCGAAACGTTCCGAAATAATCGGAACCTTCCGATTTTTTGAACAATCGGAAACTTTCCGATTATTCATTCCGGATAGGCCCATCACTACTTACAAACCTTTGTTTGCGATTTTCATCAAAATTTGTTTATTTCATTTTGGAACCATAATCTTGTTTTTTGTAATACCTACTTGTTAAATATTTCTTTAAGGACTGTTTACTACTGCGTAAGCAACCGCTTTACGGCCCGGCCGTAAAAAGTGTCCGTAAAGACCACGGCCTGCTAAACTGTGTGCCTAACGTCAAAGTGACGTTTGTCACACAAATCCAGCAGCAAGCAAGCCTTCAACTCCACATAGAAAAAGGCGCAAAAAACTGCTATAACTCCTGAACATACGCTAAAATAACTTGCTCATTCAGAATCTTAATGTCTTTAGGAATATCTTCATCATTTTCTACAGATGTCATAAGTTACGAGCTGGTTACAACTTAAAACTGCTTACAACCATACACAAAATTGGAAATAACTGACATTTATAAACAACAGTTGCAACGTTCTACGCACTCTCAATCATTCTAAAATGTCATTACACAAACCTAGCGTTTTGATGAAAATAAATTAGAAAAATATAGATATGACCGAATTGTATGTAGGTATTACAAAAACTATTGTACAATACACGTCCGTTAGGGCCTTTACTGCCTCGCCAGTATTATTCGACTCGCTCTTCGAGCTCGTCTCACAAATTCTCTGGCTCGGCAGTAAAGGCTATCCTAACGGACTTCTACTGTAATAGTATATATTGGCCCTCCGTAGCGGGCGTAAAATGACTTTTATTGCCCAAGGACCTGTAATGTTGCTAAGCAGTATAAGAAGCATCGACAATGTAGTATAGCAACAGCAACAATCGGCATAAAAACCATAGCACAACCAAAATTAACATCACCAGCGCAGTAGTCTAGCCAAAATACCAAATCCTTATCCGCTTCGCATCGCGCTTTAAACATCCCGTCATTGATTGTACCCTTAATACATAAATAACTACTCGAATAACCCCATACCAATTGTATACGTATATAAAACAAAATAAGTGTGGGCAATGGTCAAAAGCTGCATAGCGCCGTTTAAAAACAAAAGTTACGTACACTTCTGGTTAAATCGCAAGTGGAAAAAATTTTTGGAAGTGCAACAGAACGGAGAATTATGATCCTGGACAATAAACTATTAACTTTGTTTGTTGTAAATCGTACGGTAAACAAGTTTCCTCTTTCGTTAATGACACTGTCTACTTGTGTTCAAAGAAGCAAAAATGTACTATGCAAGACAAAAAAACTGGAACAACTCTTGATAGAGATTTTAGCATAATTTGATTAGTTAAAACGAGGCTTTGAACGATTACATTTATTATATTCATAGCAACGTCTAAACAATTTGACGGTTAAGTTAAAAATACCTAGCAACTGTACATATTAAGGCAGTCACATTCACAACAGACCATACTTAGTACTTACTGTCCCAGTTTTTTTGTCTTGCATACTACGTATACAAATTTAATTTCGTTGCCAAATTTGTGTTAAAATGCATTTCTAATAGTTACAAATACTAATTACATAATAAAACTATTGCAGATTAAATTGTAATAGGTTAGTATGTATTATTACTAATTGACATATTTTTATGTAGCAAACATCGTATCTAAATAAGAACTGCGTATTTAAATTGCTCGGTGTTATTAACTACACGGGAATGGACTGGATTTCGTGTTTTCCGTTCCTTTGTGCTTTTGTGAGATATTGTCGTCTGCAGGTTTGGAACTACATACTTGAAGATGTAGGGTAATATACTCGATGAAAGTCTTCCATGTTACTTCGCTTCACGAATGCTAGCTCAAACCGAGGTTTCCTGACATTAAGTACGAAAATTCTTGGTTTCATGTGTGGCGTGTGATATGGAGCCACCACCATGTCGTACATGCACAGAGCTACTGCATTGCGTCCGCGGCCCCAACTTCTATCCACCACGGAAAGAGATACGTTATTTACAACACACTGCAGGAAATTCGATATTCACAGGGTTGCGTATGGCTGCAGGCAGCGATAAAACGTACATCTTCGAGGATGTTGTGGCATATACGTTTGCTGTAATCCATCAGGTCTTCAACTCGACCATCCAACTGGTACAGAAGAGGGTTACGTTTTATATAGTTTTTTTAGCTGGCGCTTGAATCCAATAGATTTGCTACACATTCGAGCGTCTATTTTCAAAGTCTTACTAAATAAGCCGATTAGTTCGAGGGTCATTCAGGAAAACGTTGACAATTGACATATCCTACGAAGATAGAAGGGTATTCGGAAATCTGAGTGGTGAGAAGAGCTGTGTTTTTAAGGGCACTCTTAGATCATGTTGGTCTCGGGAGTTATTCTAGTCAATCAATATAAAGGGTCGGTAAAAAGTATGAATACAGGTGAATATTTTTAGAGCTCGTTGAAACTTGGCACACAGAAGTGTTTAAATTTAATCATCTGAGATTTTTTCATTTTTTTACCATTATTTTGAAGATGCAAGGCCAACTTGATTTTTTTTAAATGGCACGCGGCGTCAAATTTAATATAAGGGTATTTTTTCTGAAGTCAGTAATGTAACACATTTCCACCTTTATTTTTATTAAAAGGTGAAAAAATGCAAAGTTAGGTAGCTTTGAAAATGCTGTTATTAGCAATCTGTCACCTGCAAATTAGTCAAAAATTAAACTTTTGTGCAATAATTAGTTTAACAATGGTACATTTAAGTGAAACCGAGCGTATAGGCGGCAAAGAACTAACAATAGATAAAGACGACATTTCCAAGGCTAATTAAATTGTACATTCTTTTGAAATTTTATTAGTTTGATATTTTTTTTAAAATTCCGATTAAAATAAGATACGGATGTGTTAGATCACTCAATTTAGAAAAAAAAACTTTTTCAAAAATATTAAATTTGACTCTTCGTGCCAGTAAAAAATAATCAAGTTAGCCTTATATACCCAGAACAAATGAAGATAGAAATTTGAAAAACTACTTGCAGAATGTTCGAGATTATAATGGTACATCAATAATAAACCGTTTATAAAGGGTGTTTTTTTAGAGTGGGAGAACTTGAAATTGAAATAAAACACAGAAAAATGTTTTTAATATCCATGAAATTGGCTTTATTTGAAAGATAATTTTATGGCATTTATGTTTGAATATGATTTCGGGAATGTGACCGTCGCGGCTGGCGTGCACATGACGTAATCTGGAGGTCCAATTTTCACACACTCTTCGCAGTAAATCAGGCTGTATTTCGGCAATAACGCGTCCAATGTTGGCTTCCAAGTGCTCAATTGTTTCCGGTTTATCGACTTAGACATGCGACTTTACATATCCTCAAAGAAAATTATCTAACGGCGTCAAATCGCACGAAAGAGGTGGCCAATTAACAGATCCACAAAATGGATCCACGAAATGGATCTGTTAACTGGCCACCTCTTTCGTGCGATTTGACGCCGTTAGATAATTTTCTTTGAGGATATGTCAAGTCGCATGTCTACGTCGATAAACCGGAAACAATTGAGCACTTGGAAACCAACATTCGACGCGTTATTGCCGAAATACAGCCTGATTTACTGCGGAGAGTGTGTGAAAATTGGACCTCCAGATTACGTCATGTACACGCCAGCCGCGACGGACACATGCCCGAAATCATAAAATTATCTTTCAAATAAAGCCAATTTCATGGATATTAAAAACATTTTTCTGTGTTTTATTTCAATTTAAAGTTCTCCCACCCTAAAAAGAACACCCTTTACAATACATTGGTTTACCTCCTCCGGCAAGAGAAACGACTAGAAAACTTTATATTAAATTGTAAAATGTACTACAATTGTCACACAACAGAATTGTATTGTCATAAATAATCATGTTTGTAATAATGGCTGATGGGTTAGTTGAACATTTGGTAATGACGATTTTAGAGCATTTACAACATTTACAAAACCTGGAAACGAAAATGTGCAGGAATGGGTATGCCTATGGAAAATGATACAATATACTCTCTACAATTCGCGGATGACCAAGTTATACTGGCACAAGACTACTGGCACAAGACTATGAAGACTTACAATATATGACGAGAAAACTCATAGAAGAATATACGAAATGGGGGCTAGAACTGAATATGACCAAAACTAAATACATGAACATCGGTGGTATAAAGAAAGACCTAGAATTAGAAAACAATATGGAAATTAAAATCTGCCACGAATATAAATATTTAGGGGTTAAAATTAAAGACGATGGAAGATGTGACGAAGAAATAAAAGAAAGAAACATTCAAGGAAGACAAGCAATATCAAGAATGAATTCGGTACTGTGGGATAAAACAATCACCAACAGGAAAAAGTCTTACATATATAATACAATTGTGAAAAGTATTACAACGTACGGTTCGGAGGTATGGCAAATAAATGAAAAGAACAAAAGAAAACTGCTAGCAACAGAAATGGACTTCTGGCGAAGGTCAGCAAGAATCTCAAGACTAGACCATGTCCGAAACGAAAGAATACGAGAAATAATGGAGGCCCCAATCACAATTATTGATGATATAAGAACCAGGCAATTAATATGGTTTGGACACGTGCAGCGGATGAACCAAGAAAGACTCCCTAAGAAAATAATCGAGTGGAAGCCACCAGGAAGACGCAAAAGAGGAAGACCCAGACGTAGCTGGCGAGACGGAATAAATGAAGTGATAGAAGAAAGGAACTTAGAGCAAGGACTATGGAACGAGAGAGATAGATGGAGACGGGAAATCGGAAGACGTCGTCAGACGTTATGAAACGATTAATATATATATATATACAACTTGACCTGAGCTCCGAAGTATACCAGGTTACCTTCAACATCAAATCATACGCATTACAACGCTGTATTCGCCTAGAGCGGGTTGGTTGGCAAGGTTGAGAGGAATTTTTACTGTTTCTACGACAGGAATTTGACTTTGCCCTTAACAGCCGCTTTTACCGTTTCGTTAATATAGTCCATTATAGTTACTATAACATAATGATTCGGGAGGTCGTGGGTTCGATTCCCGCGCCGTAGGTGGTTTTCCTGAGTCAACAAAGTACCTTCTCTGAGGCGAATGCCGGGGCAGTACTTCTCCACCTTTCCTGGCCTCTCTTCCATTCTCTACCCCTCCTTTCTCTCGCCCATCCTATCATTCCCGTTCTTGGCTGAAGTGGGACGCAAGGTCCCTATAGCAGCCCCCGCTCCCAGTTGGGGCAATTGAAATGACTCATCTTCTTTATATTAATAAGAACGTTTTCAAAATTTTTGCTATGTGTAATTTCCGATGATTTAAGAGGCTTTCGTGTCATTGAGATTGAAGAAGTAAAAGTTACGTCCACTTTCAGCGTATCAGAGTTTCGCCTCTGGCGTGGTTGAGTTACCGTACTGTTTTGCTTACCTCCTGTTGATTAACCCCCTTGCAAAAATGTGTTGAGTTTATTACTCTTGATACGAACCGATAAACAGATCAGATCAACAAAGAAAATGTACGTCGGCGACAGTACAAAGCGCCCTAAAAACATCTGTTTACCAAGCCGTCGCGATCTTGCACAAACAAAGAGAAAATATATCTATTTTCAAAAACCCTCGTAGAAACATAAAACAATAAAACTAATGGCAACCCCAGCGAAATTTTAAAGTGCAGCAAAGTGGCGTTCATAAACTTTATTGGAACCGTCCGGCAAGGGAAATTAATACCAACGAATGTATCAGCATTGCAGATTGAATTTACTTAAATTAAGAAATTTTCACAAAAGCAATAAACTAAGACAGGGTTGTCTAGTATCAAAATACGGGGAAAAATTAGACGAATTTTTTTGAAGCAAGTATGAAATTTGAGCCTCAAACGGTCAACGAGCGCGCACGCAAAAATAACGTGGGCGATATATGCACGGGCATTGAGAAAATTAATTCATTCGGCGAGTTTAGCGACAAACACCCTCATATCAGGTATCAAAAGGACCGCCGTTTCGCGAGCTATGCCATGAGACACAAATCAGGTCGATAATTGATCGCGCCGCGCAATTAAACGCGATAATTCGAAATGCATCAAAAACGGGCCAAAACATCCCTTCTACCTCGACCAATGGGCTGCGAGATCGCGTCTGACAAAGAACTGGCCCCTTTAAATAGTCGGACGCTGGCAGTAGGAACTCACTCAACCCAGGAGAGTCAGCCAACAGCATCCAGCCTTCCAGGACCAGCTAGCAGCTCCAGCCTTCCAAGGATCTACCAGCCCCAGCCCTCTCCAGAGCCTATCACCTTCGTTGGACATAGCTGGTTGCCGCATCTACTGGACTTAGCTGTCTACCACATCTACTGGACATAGAGCCTGCCGCATCCACTGGACTTAGCTGTCTACCGCATCTACTGGACATAGAGCCTGCCGCATCCACTGGACTTAGCTGCCTGCCGCATCCACTGGACTTAGCTGTCTGCCGCATCCACTGGACTTAGCTGTCTACATCATCTATTGGACATAGAGCCTGCCGCATCCACTGGACTTAGCTGTCTACCGCATCTACTGGACTTAGCTGTCTACCGCATCTACTGGACATAGAGCCTGCCGCATCCATTGGACTTAGCTGCGTGCCGCATCCACTGGACTTAGCTGTCTGCCGCATCTACTGGACTCAGAGCCAACCGCATTCGTTGGACTTAGAGCCAATCGCCTTCGTTGGACTTAGAGCCAATCGCCTCCGCTGGACTTAGAGCCAACCGCATTCGTTGGACTTAGAGCCAACCGCCTTCGTTGGACTTAGAGCCAATCGCCTTCGCTGGACAGAGAGCCTGCCGTCTTCGTGGGATTTGGACACCGAGCCACTTTAGCCGCCGGCACCGCCTCCGAAGGACCACACCAGCTTCCAACTGCGGATGCCAATCCGCCATTTTCTTTTTCTGTACATATATGTTACTTAGTTATAAGCTTATCTGTATGTTAGTTAGTAGTGTAAATATAATAAACTTTGTTCCAATCAAATCCAGTGTCTAGCTGAGGGTAACACCCACCCTCCTCTTCCGAAACCGACGCCATTGAAGTAACCCTACCGCTGAGCTATAAACCGAGGCGTGTTACTCTCAATAATGAATCACACGGTTCAATACCAGAAGTCGTTTGGTAACATAATGTATTATTTAATTTTTTTTCAAACGACCCCTGTCTTAATTTCTTTAGTTTAGAACTAGCGGATTACTGCATAATGAGATCGGTTTAGAACACGACGAATAAAGGTTCCTAAACAAACATAGCAGACCTTGATATAATTTAAATTGAATTGGGCGATCCCTTGGACGCCGGGATGATGCCATTTGCATATTTAATCTTAGTAATTAAATTTAAATAATTTGGTCACGATTGTTTAAAATGATAAACTGCCCGCCGTAAGGTTGGAAAGGTTGTAATTGACATTGATCTTCATATCGAAGTGGTCTAGCACCGGAATTCCCATAGCACCGTATGTTTTAATAATGCACGTTCTTTTAATGTGATTGGACTTTATCTGTAGCAGTTTTCAATATTTGAGTTTGGCTCGGTGTGCCGATCGATGTTTGTTTGAATTGCCAAGCTTTAATAACTCTGTTTAACTGGCAACGCTTATAGCCGTACCACTTCAATTTGTAAAATATTTTCACGTGCAATTAGAATACATTCGTGATTATTTTTTTACACATAACGTTTAAGAATTACTTTGGCATTTCATTTGTGTATCAAGGTTACTTTTAACCTCGTGTAGTTCGCCCAAAAGTGCAACGTGTAAAACTTATTATGCTGTTGCTATGATTACCGGACATTAGGAATGTCAGAGTCATTGTCAAGTGACTATGCGTATCCTGAGATATGCAAAAAATACTAGATTCCTTGTCTACGCCCCAGAGATAAATTTCACTTATCTCAATAATTTTGAGTGAGTTAAAGGGCTACATTACCACACTATTTTCATTTGCCACATTCAGTAAGTCGCAACGACATATATTAAAATTTATTGAAACTTTAACTATATGACATAAAACATAAAACTATTTGTTGTAAATATTAATAACGCGATCTTGATAATTATTTGCTATAAATAACTGATGAAGGCGAAAGTGTCAATTTTCTGCTTGTAAAAAAAACTTTAATTTTGAGTGGGCGTAGATAACATAATGTATAATGCATATTATTAACATACTTTTGTGATTACACAACCCTGCTATCACCTCTTGTGCAAATTGTACACTCTTATAGTAATAAATTCTGGTCTCATTTGTAGTGTAATAGTAATTTGTATACCAAGGCACTGAAGTTTAACTTTTTATTACGAATGTAGATTTAGTTGCCGAGGCCGGCCGGTAGGGCCAAGGCAAATAAACCACATGAGGGATAAAAGGAACTTCAGTGCCTAGGGGTACATATGTTTTTTTTTATATCGCAAAATCTTTAAATGGCAACATTTTAACCAACTTTTATAGGTTATGTTGACGTCAGTTGACATTTACCTGTCGCTCCGCCACGTACAAAACGTCGTAAAACAATGAATTACTTTATTGCCGATTTCTCGTATTTTAATGACGATTTCGGGGTTCTTCACTGCGGATTTAAAAAAAATATCGATATCTGACTTATTTCAGTCACTTATGATATAATTTAATATTTTTCTGATTTTTAAATGCAAAGCATTACTTCTCAAGTGAATGATATTCTGAAACAGCATACGTCATAACTTCGCGGGTGAGAAATGCATGCGCAGTGGGCAATTGTTACTTATTGTGATGAAGCGTGTATCAGTTCCATTACAAGCTGATTGTAAATAGAAGTACGGTGCACGCTTTATCTCTGTCGAGCAGTTAGTTTTCTTATCTTTTTTCTTTGTTAATTTAGTGATGAAAAATTGATGTTTACATCGAATTGACGTGCTAAAAAGCGAAATAGCGTACGTACTACTGATTTTAAATACAATTTATTCCTAATACATAAACTAGGTTGTGCCTGCCATCGGCCAGATCGGGCACAGGTCCTCCGTGATCGGCCATGTCGTAATCGCGTCCTTTATATAAGAGCAGCGGTTAAAGGATTCCGCCTGGTAGTGCGGGTTCGAATGCCACCGGCTGCATTGTCTGTTTCTTTGCAAATTGATGTAATTCGCATTACTAAGTATTTATTTTACTTTTTTCTATTATTAGCAACGTTGAGATGTTTTTAACTAGTAACTAGTACATAATTTCAAACACTGCTTTTTTTATTAAAGACGTTCTCACTTTCTCTGTAACTTTTTTATGTATAATACAATTTTAAAATTAGAGAAATTATTTTAATTGCAGTCCACCTATGTGGTGGGCTCAAAAGCTAGTGAAATTTATAATTTCATCGGGTAAAATTTGTGTACACCTTTTTTAAATCAAAATTAGAGAAAAATTTTATGCAGTACGTTATGACAAGTATTGTTTGATTGGCGTAATTTGCATCACTTGCTGACGCTCGTTTTGGCAAACAGTGATTTCAATGGAAACAACATATAAGTTGACACAAGTTGTCTATTGCGTCGTCTAGTAAAGTTAATCTAGTATAATCGATTTTGTATAATGGAAATTATACAAGATAACTAATCCAGCCTTCTAATTGTAATACATGCAAACTCAGGAAAATTACCCATTCTTATTGGCATTTCTAACCTCATGAATGGTATAGTCATTCTTATACTTGGGCCGCCGTTTCTATAACATTGTTTGATTTTTGCTGTATTTCTTAATTTTATTTATAGCCAATTTTTTAAACTTAAGTTTAGATAATGTGTAAGTGGGCGATGCACACGAACAGTTGGTTTCGACTAGGAAATTTCGAGTTGTAAGTATGACGGAGATTACCTCGATATATCCATATAAAAACTGATACGTATATCTGTATACTTGATATTATTTTTTTCACTATATCAACACATATTACATACACATGGATTTTCATTTCAAATCAAAATTTTACGTTGATTGCGTTTGTTTACTTACAATTCCAAGGACCATAGTAACATCACTTTTATAACAGCCAAAATAAAAGCAGGCTTATTACTGATAGAGGGGTGCTAGATTATCTTTTTAAACCGTCACAAATACCAATATCACAATTTTTATTAGAAATGATATTTGATTTGTGGTAGTGAAAAATAAGTAATGCTGAAGTTTCTTTATTATCCTCGGTGGCTTTACTGCCACTTCGTCTAAAAAAACCATTTACCGCCACTTGGTGTGCGCAAATAATTGTCTTCCACCGTTGGTTCCTACCTGATTTTTTAGTTTTTAGATATTTGTTACAGTACTAGGCAACTATAACAGCGCTGCTTATGTACAGTTGGCGTCATCGAAATGTGAACGGATTCTCGCTGCCATCGCCCTTTTTTCTGATTTTTACTTCCTTTTACTACTATAAAGGAAGTATTGGATTCACCCCAAAAATTCGAAATTGAGTTTTCAACAGCACGTTTTAGAGTCCCCTGATCCCAAAAAACATATTTTTTTCATTGGTCTGTCTGTCTGTCTGTCTGTGTGTGTGTCTGTGAACAGAATATCTCAAAAACGAAAAGAGGTATGGCATTGAAACTTCATATATAAGTTTTGTGTACTATGTAGATGAGACAGCAAGCTTTTGAAGAAAATCGCATAACCGGAAGTAGGTGTTTACTCTTGTGATTTTTCAGTTTTTTTCGATTTTTTCAAAAACGGCTCTAACGATTTTTTTTTAATTTTACATTTTTCTTACATTTTTAATGTGTATTGATGTGAGATAGGTGATTTTCCAGTTGAATACTTCTAAAGTGGGTTTCTTTTGTTTTTTTTTCTATTTTTTTATTAACTCCTATTTTAAATAAAACGCCCGGTATATTATTACATTTTTGAATTCACCTTAAAATTCTAGAGAAAATTTGTCTCTTCAACTAACACTCGATTTTGTACCGTTTTTGTAGAATTTGTAATTTTTGAAAATTTTTAACAAATGGTTAAAAATTAAAAATGAAATTTTTGACTAATTATAAGATCACTGTAAAAGGAAGTTGTGTGAGTGTATCACACCAGATTTTTATTTTTTACTTCAATCAAAATCAGAAAAAAATGCCATGGCAGACAGAAGCCGTTCACATTTCGATGACGCCAACCGTACAATATATTAGTCATATTGTAAGTGTATGAATATAGTTAGTAATATGAAGTATAACGACTTTGAAGTCAGGGAATGCATTTCAGAAACAATTGCGAACATGAATTTACCCAAAAAATTAAACCAACTAATTTCTACAATATTAGTTTCAACAGGTTGGCGTTAATTTCACACAATCGTTTAAATTTTAAATTATTGCCAAACAGGCATTTGATTCGAAAATTCAACTAGAATATGATTTCATTATCCTCAATTGATATTGCGTGCTTTCTGTGGATTGAATTTCCAGATAGCGCTATTTTTAGCCGGAGGGGATTTTGCAGAAGCTCTTAAAATGAGATTGGTATATTGCTAAATCCGTAGAGCAGTCTCACCTTACAGATATTTTCCGAATTTTGGGGCTTCTATTCAAACTGGTAGTTTATAATTAAATAAAATGATTTAATATGTAGTTCGCTATGGCGACGGTTAATGTTGGGATTTCTTTATTTCCGTTGAGCTCTATTTTTTTACACCTTCAGTTTATATAAAATACATTTTACACAAACACGCTTAATGTCAACTCATCTGCAAATATGTAATTTGATGATTGAAGACACGTTGAGTTCTAGTCGGGATGTCACATGGTCCAGGTTAACGGTTCTAAATTTGTTCGACCACAGAATTCGCGCAAATGAAATGCTTCCTTTCTACCTGAAAAGATTGGTTCTAACATGACTGGCTGTGTCTTAGGACATTGACAAGGACAACTGTATAGCAAGTGTTTAAAGTATTTACATTGAATTGCCCCATTTGAACATCTCTCTTGTTTTATATTCGCTCCCATATTTTAAGTTGAGGTATACTATATTTTAGTGAAGATTATCTTCACCACGGTGTATTGCAATATGTATTTTCACAATTATACATCAAGTGTAGAAAAAACATTGTATCATAGGCAAAATAAAAATTGTAAAAAATGTAAATGAACTTTTAAGTTTAAACCTGCCAGGGATTGTAGAAAAGATCTCTGTGTGTGTCCTTCATTCAATTCTCAACCAAACTCTTAGACCGATCCTTTTAATTTAAAATTAAAATAAAAATGTATCTTGTTTGCAGGGTCAATATTTTTCAATTGTGATGAAGATATCGAGATGAAACTTTATACAGTGTGTTCAAGATGAGTAGGGCTAGTATGGAAATCTTGTTAATAGTAAGAGATCCAAATTTAGTTAACTGGGAAAAAAGTTGCGTAATTAAAGGACTAAATGACACCTAGAAATCCTGAGTATAATATTTCATTTTTTGAGTTATCTTAAACGAATTTTTTTTATTGTTAAATATATTTTTCTGGCGTTAATATTACAGTTAGACCAAAACTGACAAAAACTTCTTGGCATAAACTTTTAATGGGCTTACAGATTACGTTATTAAATTTTTTATTCGACGTTTCGTCTCCGAGCAACCATCACCAAATTCATTTTTTTAGTCGGGTATTTCTGATTTCAAGTTAATGTCTGCTATCTGTCAGAAGCTATTAACTGTCAAAAAGTACACATTTTTTGTAACCACCCGGTATTCGTCGTGTTTAGTAACATGATAAGCATGACAGGCAACAATTATTTTAACTCATTTAGATTTTTTCTGGTATTCTTATTATTGTCTATTTTTTCAAAAGTTGTTTGTTAATAATCATTATGATCATAGGGAAGATTAAAATTTTCAACCCAGTCTAAATTATTATACTGAATCTGGTAACGCAACTCGAGGAGCTGCAGTATGTATAATAAGGATTTATACATAATTCTGCTACGTCTTCGTTCAAGGCAAAGCATTAAATCCTGGAGAAACGTAACAAGCTAATCTTATAATCCCCAGGAGGTCAAGCCTAGCATAACTTTATCGCCATCGCGCTGTTGCTAATCGTCTCTTTTGTTCGCATAAATTTTTGCATCCTATTTTGGAGTTGAATTTTGCTTCTCTAGATTTTGAAGTGTATATCCTTCGTTAAAAGTTAAAACGATGTAATCGGTTGCCACATTATGGACGTGTTGATATTCTCATTTCACGGTTGAATTTCATATATTAAGTAAACTTAATGAATAAACCAACTCCTTCACGAGCACCCTGGAGTAGAAAGCAGTGAATGAGTTGTTAAAATTTCACGAGGCTGTGCAGGCGGGATTTGCTATTTGCATTCATGTTGGGAAAGCAAAACATTTTGTTGCGTAGATTAAGCATTAACAAATTCCTGGTTCTGTAATTGTAATATAATTGTTAATTGAAAAGGAAATATTAAATATACCACTTTATATACAGGGTGTTATTTAAGTACGTGGCCAAACTTCAAGAGGTAATTCTTTCAGTGATTCTAAGACGAAAAGTTTATATAAACATAGGTCCGGTAATGCTTCGTTTTCAAGATACAGGGTGTCAAACTTTTTTTAAAATATCATATTTTCGTAAAAATTTTAATAATCCTCCAGCCGATTTTGTTGAAATTTGTCAGGGTTATATATGGTAGAAAGGGGCTAATTTAGCCCTAACTAGATTAAAATTATTAAGTTCAGTGGCGTCCTGGGGGGCACCTTAACCAATATTTTTGACAAACAAGTGTGCGCCACTGACTTCTTTAGAACTTTTATATTTTTTTTTCGCATTAAGCAGCTAAAAATACAACTTTTTTGTCTCTTTATTTTTTTGTATCTTGCTCCGTTTTCGAGAAAAAGAAATAAAAATAACTATTGCATGTCCACGGACAGCAAAAAAACATTTTTTACTAATTAATAAAACACAAAAAATATTTTTTAGCTAGCATTAATTGTTATAACAATTTCTAAGACTAATATAGACTATTGATATGGAAAAAAAATAACAGGTACACCCCAGTTTTTAATAGTTTGGTAGTTTTAGTTTTTTATTATGTTGTCACAGGGACATGCAATAAAGTGATTTTTATTTTTTTTCTCAAAAACGGAGCAAGATACGAAAAAAAATAAAGAGACAAAAAAGTTGTATTTTTAGCTACTTAATGCGAAAAAGAATATAAAAGTTCTAAAGAAGTCAGTGGCGCACATTTTTTTGTCAAAAATATTGATTAAGGTGCCCCCCGGGACGCCACTGAACTTAATAATTTTAATCTTGTTAGGGCTAAATTAGCCCCTTTCTACCATAAATAACACTGACAAATTTCAACAAAATTGGCTAAAGGATTATTAAAATTTTTTCGAAAAAATGATTTAAAAAAAAAAGTTTGACACCCTATATCTTCAAAACGAAGCATCACCGGACCTATGTTTATATAAACTTTTCGTCTTAGAATCACTCAAAGAACTACATCTTGAAGTTTGGCCACGTACTTAAATAACACCCTGTATACACACTTTATATATTTTTTCTATAGCAAATGTTAAATGGTGCTTTAGTCGACTCAAAACAAAAGGTCAACTTTTACTTTAACAGCAAGGGTAGATAAAGTAGCACTTTAACATCAAGGGTAGATAATAGTTATTTACTATACAAGTGGGATAACAGCTTACGCACTCGTTTGTAACTTACACACACGTATATTAATAATGCATTATCACACATGTATTGTACAAAGTTTTATCTACGACTGCCTAAAATTGAGAAAAGTGCATTAAGAGAAATGTCAGATCTGTCATTTTCAAAAATATTTTAGTAGGCAAATGTCATTATGTCATTCATTTGACACTATTTCAGTTACGTAATGAAGTCATTACACAACTCAGTTGCGTAATGAAACCATTACATAACTGAGTGGTGTAATGAGCTTCATTACCTATCTGAAATAGTGTCAAATGAGTTACGTAATGCGTTACTTATCCCACTGGAGTAGATAAAGAATTTAATTGCCTACCTTTTATTTAAATTAAATATTACAGCGTCGTATTATCCTAGCAATAGCAACCCATTCTAGCTACTGAGATTTTAAAATGTGATTGATTTTCCTTATTTTCGTTTGAAATTGTTAAAGTTCTTGCTATATACAAATAGTAATTAAATTATACAAGACAATAAAGTTAAATTTTATCCTTGAGTGCATCCTTTAACGTCCAGACTTTAATGATTTAAGAGTGGATAGTAATAACTTTATCGTCGTCTATAATACATTTTTTTTTCTATAGCAGGAACTTTTAACAATTTCAAAAGAAAATAAGGAAAGTCAATCACATTTTAAAATCTCAGTAGCTAGATTGGGTTGCTAGGATAGTACGAAGCTGTAATATTTAATTTAAATAACTACCCTTGCTGTTAAAGTAAAACTTGACCTTTTGTTCCGTGTCGATTAAAGCACACGTTAACATTTGCTATAGAAAAAAATGTATTATACACGACGATAAAGTTATTACTATCCACTCTTGAATCATTTAACGTCTCGACTTCGTCTCGACGTTAAACAATTCACTCGTGGATAAAATTTTACTTTATCGTCTTGTATAATAAATTACTATTGGTACACCGTTACAGGATCCAGTGCCTTGTAGGAATATGTATGTTAGTACAGAAATTGATCGAAATAAAAACAAACCGAAAAATGATTCTCGAGGGGAAAACGACCCGGAAACTAGATGCACCACCCAGCCTAGAAAAAATGTTAAAAGTGGTAGAAGACGAGGCCCGTGTTACGCAGGGCGTTGAAGCTAATATATAATGTAGATTATAGAGAATTTCTACAATTTTTTGCGGAGATCCATGCCCTAAGAATATGTTTATGAACATGATAGTTTAATTTCAACGTTTTTCCTAAATCGACATGAAAGTGTTTACTTTAATGACTCATTCGTTGCATGAAAGTATGTAGTTGTTTTCAGGAGTATTTATTTTTACTTTCAAAATCAATAAATCTAATTAACTTTTATCAAAAACTTTATTGAAACTGGAGTTCTGTTTATTTATTGTTACTTAAACCCTTGGTGTTGAATGAAAATCTAATTTTTCTAACACAAAAATGGAAAAAAATAGTGCACTATGGGCATGCCTATGCTTGCCTCGGAGGTTTAGAAAAAGAGCTCGGACGCTAACGCGTCCTCACATTCTTTAACATGCTTCCTCTGGCAAAAGACCAATTTCATGACTTTAAATAATACTATTGCCTCTACGTCTTTGCCAAATTTGTATTTGGAATGATATAGTACTGTCTGCCATCTTTTTTTTTTACTAAAAGTATATTTAACGAGATTCTAGCAAAGAACATGTAGGAAGTTACTTTTTTTAATAGTGAGGGGGGGGGGGTGAAAACAAATGTGAATTGTTCCTTAGATTTAATTTACGTTTTTCAGTTATTTGGCACATTTCTCTTAAGTATTTGTTTAATAGTACTGCTAAATTACCCATTGTTTGAACAAACTTTGAAAACAAAAAGCTATTCTCCACTTCCACCACGTATCCCCTGTGATGCTTCTAAAATGTGCCCCTTGTGTTGTCCTAGAGGGTTGTGAACGGACCGTGCGCAATTAGGTGCTTTCTACATGGCATAATTACGTACAAGAAGGGCTATGTCCAGAAGGAAAGTGGAAAATTAAATCGGCCTTAGGGATTGTGGTTTTAATGAGGAAACATGTAGAAGTACACGCCGTGCGTGACAAATTATTGGCTAGGTTAAGAATAAATTATGTCAACACGAATTGATGGGTTTTCGTAACTTTGAGGAAAGAATGATCTCAATTCTAGTTTATTGATTATTTTTAATATTTGTAGTCTTTTTCGGCGCTTTTATTTTTAGTTCTGTTAATTATTTTTTATTGTTAAATATTTTAAATGAGCATAATTCAGATTTGTAAGCTTTGCAACTTTTAGGTCAATTTTGCACTA
This sequence comes from Agriotes lineatus, assembly GCA_940337035.1. Lineage (NCBI taxonomy): Eukaryota > Metazoa > Arthropoda > Insecta > Coleoptera > Elateridae > Agriotes > Agriotes lineatus. Next base: position 59,941,679 of record OW679198.1, read on the forward strand.
GAATTAGCTTGTATTGTTCGATACCGTTCAGTTTCGCAGACGTTCTTTAATTAGGCCTGGAGCTTTCAACGCCCTTGTTAAAGTAAACGCTGCGTTGTCCGTCTGGGGCTTGTTTATTTTCCGGTCATTTCATACTACCTGTCATCGTACAATTTATTGTACGGCATATTTAGAATAAGGCATTGCTTCCGGCTTTCCACGTAGCAGTTTAATGTAGGAAAAACGGTGGTGTGCTAATATAAATCCGTCGGCGGGTTGGAGAACCTTCGAATGGCTATCTTTCTTACGTTCGTAGCTGAAAGTTTGTAATTCCACCTGTAACCTGTAACGCGTTGCTTTCGTGGCTGTTCATTAGTAAGTGCATTGCTCTTGGTAGCTTGCAAATCTAATTTGCTTGTATGCTATATTAATTTCTATGAAGAAAGACATTTTGATTGATTTGAACCGCACGAGGGAGATACGACCGAAAACTCTCCTCCGTTCATCGCTTGTGAATTTTATATCTATAAGTAGGCAGAGCTTCTCCAGTATTGCGTGAGAATTCAACGTATTTCAATTCGCTGAAGTTTCTTTTATTGCCTTTATCCGGTATAACGTATGTTCGATTTTTTTACGATTATCGGTAAACATATTAGCCGGATTTTATCGGAAGCACAAACTTTCCATGTTTCTTCGCCAGGCTGGGCAGACGAGAGAATGATCCATAAAACTCGCGTAACTGCGAAATTATTAAAATAACCTTTCTTCAGGCGTTAGTTTACGTTCTTCTTTACATAGATCGCATTTACTGTACCCCGTTAAGAATGTATGGGGTTGGCAACTATCCCCTATCATGCTGCTGCGAAAATTGACTTGTAACTATTCATACGCTTTAGATCTCAAATTACTCTTGGTCAATGTTGGTTGGTCCGTTTCAGTACGTACCTATGTTGTAGCTCAATTTGCAAACATAAAAATTAAAGAGACATTTAGTTTTCCTACCACCATGCAGGTAAAAATGATATAAGTTATGGCATTTAACAATGTTGAAAGTACTCCTAAGATTATTTCGTGGCTCGGAACTGTGTAAAGTTGTATTAATAGTAAAATCTGAAATTCATCCCAGGAATCTTTTTCTCTGTCGTCACGTGAGTATAAAGCAATCAGGTAAATTATTTCAGATAGTGTTTGTATGTGTTTCTTCTTGCTAGTAGAAGAAACATTTTAGATCATTTGCGGATGTTATCCATATACCAGTGGCGGCTCATGGAAAATTAATTTGGGGGCTCTACATTTTTAACAATAACTAAACGAAAAATTATAATTAATGGCTCACCTACATGCCGTCGATGTTTTAATCCAAATATAACGTTGATATTTTTATTTTAATATCCAAAAGGAAACATCATATGTATGTACAATACACAACAAAAAGTATTCCAACAACACAAAATGTACACAAGAGTTAAAAAATGAAACATAATAATAGTGTGTTTAATAATGAAATAAAAATTATTGCATATACACGCTTCAACTGCAACCATTATTACCGAAAATGACGCATGACCATACAAGAATTCACCTTGTACATTGCAGTGTATTTTCAATGTCAACGTTTGCAATGTTATGAAATCACGCGGCGTTCCCTGAACCAGCGGATCGAATTAAATTTTCAAGAGTTTTCGGTAGCACAATATTTGTAAATACACGATACGACCGGGAGTTCGCAGCGATGACGACTTCAAAATGGGAAGCCCTCGTGTCTCGTTGCTGCTGCTATATTGCCGATTGTGCAGCCATAGCGTTTTATTCCATAATTCCTATAAACTTAATCGAGCGTATTTCGGAGCGCCCTCGCTAGCTACCAGCTACTTGGTGGAAAATTATACGATCGAGTGTGTTGACACATAACTCATGTTCGGCTGACATACTTACTTCTTGAATATTATTTGACATTCTTTAAGCGGGATCGAGGATGGCGCGATGTCATTACTTAAACCTTGTTATGTTATAACGGTGGGAACAAATTTAGAAAAGTTTTATTCAACAAGTATGGCCGTTTTGAGTGTACCAGCGTTAGCGAGTACTTAAACAGCCGTACGAGTTCTAACGCGTTCCGTATACTATTTTATTGCATTTAATGTAGAAATATGTAATATTAGATTTTTATATAAAAGTGACATTAAATGTCAAAACATAATCAAGCTGAGCAGAACTTGTTTTTATGTACCAAAGCACAATAAGCAGCTCCAGTTGATATTATGCAATTGACACGTACTGAAGTGTATTGTTGGTGGCACTGTAAGTGTATGTTAGTAGGTTAGGTTTGGCGTCAGTTTTAACACTGACTGACGCAAAACCTAACCTGCTAACCTCGAATTTGACATAGACTTACACCGTCACCAACAATACATTTCAGTATTGCCTAACGTAAAACGAATCGTTGTTGCTATGCTGTAATGGTTGCTGTGGTGCAAAGTACCACACGATTTTGCGTGTATGAATACTATAGTACATTATCATATGAATTGCGATAAAAAATATTTTTAACGAAGTATAGAATAGTTACTTTTTTCTAATGACAGATATGCTGTTGACGGCTGGGAGACTCGAGCCGTGGCACCCCTAAGCATCAGTCGCCACTGATACACGCTTAACATCAGGGAAAATATTTCTAAGACAAACAAAATTTTTATCCGTCTTTTACACAAGAAATGTTGTTTCAAGCGAGGGGGAAATGAACAGTTTTGCCAAGCTGGCGAAAAATCAAATTGTTTGACAAACTTAAAAATATCCATAGTTTAGTGGTCATTTTGAACACCGTAGAAAACTGAATTTGAAAAACGGTGAATTACGGTTGTTGGCCTTCCTTATTATATCAAACCTAATGGTGGTAAATAGCATAAGCGTGAGTTGATCGCAGTTAAATTGTTATGATGTATTTTTAATTTGTTTATGTATTATGTATTGATATTTATTTTCAACATTTTTGTTTCAGGTAAGCCCATTTTGTGTTCTTGGCGTTTGCAGATGGCATATTGGTAAGTAAGTACACACATACTTGAAGTTTTGCTAAAATCCGGATTGCCAATAAATTAATAGATAGGTAACTGTAAATCTGAGTACATATATCATAATATTTTGTGGATATTCCGTGCCCCCATTTCATTTTGCATTATTTTTGGGAGATTTTTTCAATTATGATTATTTTACGAACCAATGAAAAAACGTACATATTAGTAAATTTCAAAATCAAATTTTTTTCTTATTCTGAAAAACAAAGGGATGAAATTTTGGTATGCTATCCCTACCTAGTAGAGGACTTTGTAGTACAAATTTGAAATTTGTCCTCAGTCTCCTACCAGAGATATAGGTGGCTGAAAACAGGAACAGTTATAAATTTCCCAACGTCGGGTACAAAGAAATATACAAGGGCACCAAACATTCCACTTTTTACCATAGATCTACTGCTTCTTGAGCACCATTTGACTGGACTAGTATTTTTATTTAGTGAATAACTGAAAATTGCCCCATTCTAATTCCCTATCAATTGATTGTTTGCTTCGTCTAATAAGTAACGTAGGTAGTAAGAATACTAATATTTGTAGACATGTGCTACAATAATTTTGACGTGTACACTTTTCACAATCATGTGTCTGCTAACATTGTAGTGCAAAGGCATGTAAATGATTAATATTTAATACATACATTAAATATTCTAACATAAAAAAGACACGATATTCTAGCATAGCTGTATAGTATTTTTTATTATGCAACCAGAATGAAGGTGTATAGGAAGCACTAAATTATAATCTCGTTGGTTTATATCTTCTCTGGACACAGTTTAGATGAGGCTGGGCCAGGAGTCGTTAATTTTGTTTCTTTGTGGCACTGGAACTTCCAAATAGCCAACTAAGGAAACCGTTACACCTCCTACACGAAAAGCGATAAAAGTAGAACTACATCCCGTAATTTAAATTTATTTTCGTCAGGTATTTGTTTTTTAAGAGCTTTATTGACGTTATAGCCAAAGTTTCTCGATCAAAGGTAACAAACGGCATTTGGTAGTAAGTAAAGCATTAATCTTAATCAGTACTAGCACGAGCAACGGTAATCTTGGCTATTAATCTAAATGTTACTTCGGGGGTATACGGACTACATCGAGCTAATCATAATGGACCCTTTGAAGGACTTGCGATTTGAGTTTCAAATTTGTATGGCTTATTGTTCGCGCCACTGTAGATTGATATCGTACGTAGCAGTTGTAGTGAAGTCATGAATTTTGTTGTTGCCCGACAGAATAATTGAAACTGAAGTTGGATGAGCATCGACCTTTATTACTTATCAAATGTGTATTGAACAATTATGAGTTCAGTAACTTACTTTGTGTGGCGTGTCTATGTATAATTACAGTACTACAAGTTGCCTTGGGGGGTTGATGTTAAATGCTGTATTTTGTAACACCAAAAACAATTTGGTTTAAATGTGGCATTCCCAAGCTTAAAAATAAGTGTCGGGTGTTTTTTATTATTATGCCATTAAAGAAATAGTTGAAATTTTGAGCTATAAACTCGAAGAGGACTTTTTTCTCTACTTCTCTAAACTGAGTAACTGAAGTTAACCACTGACCGTATCGCAACAGCACAACTGGCAAAATCAGAAATACCACAATTATAAGGCATCCAAAATAACTTGGAATTCCGATGTTTTCTTACACTAATATAATTATGAAGAAAGAAATACATATTATCCAAAAACCGAAAATAAATTGCTTTTAAATTTGTCTCCAGTATTCATTAAAAAGAATCTCGGTGGGTGCACTGATAATGTCCCAGCATTTTTTTCTCACTCCCAGTGTCCCAGTTGTGGAAGGCAATGAGAAACTGATCATTTGCTCCTGAATGTAAGTCATTGGTGCATAAGTTGGTAATTGGCATGTCTCTAATATATGTATACATAAGAGGTGAACCAGTGGTTCTCTAATAAAGATATTTTAAACTTTAAAAGGAATGGAGAAAACTGGTACGGTATTATACCGCATAATACGTCCCAGATCAGGGGTTCATCGGTATTTAACTTTGAAGCCTAAATAGTGGGGGCTACCGCATACCCAAATAACTGAAGGACTGACCTTCTGGTCAATTTAGAAATTTTGAATTAATGTTGAATGTCTGATGTGATGGGTGTCGGAAATTGCTAACGTCATAGTTTTTCGACTACGTAGAGGGTGAACAATCTACTTTAATAAATTTTATCTGCAAACGTCACAAAAGTGACAACTTATGTGTCTTTATTGACAAGGTAAAAGTGTCACTTTATCTGCCTAAGCAGATAAAATAGCGACTTTTGCGTACTTTATCTGCCTAATCACACAAAATCGTTGCTCTCTTTCTTTCTATGTTTGTTTGCTATCTCCTCCTAAGATACTGGACCGATCAAATTGTATGATGGCTTAAAATTTTGCAAATTTTTAGAGTTAGATCGTAGGCCAGTTTTTATTTTCAAAAAGAGTATGAAAAAGATTTAATTTAAATAAACCTTTAAGTAGCGCGTTATTTGAACAACAGAGGTTGGCGCAGGGGTATAGTGCTCGCCTGTCACGCGGGTGGCCCGGGTTCGATTCCCGGCCGATGCATCTTTTTTTTTAATTTATATTAATGCGCATAAAAATGTGTTTACTAATGAATAATATATCATAAGCGCCAACGTTTTGCTGAGCTTTTGTTTATTTTAACAGCGATTTAAAGTTAACGTCAGGTTAGTGACCTTCATAAGACCGGCCGTAAGTAAATAAAGCAGACGTATGCGGTTTATGTCATTTATACCTAAATAATATTATTTATCACGAACTTGTAAACACACTTATCGAGCCTATTTCTTTGAATCTCTTATTATCAAATCGGACCTAAAATAAATTGTAAAATTATAACTTGAATAAACAAATGGACATTCCAGCTGTAGATTCAAGCTTCAGACTTATGTTACGAATGGAGTTTTAGTTCAAGCTTTACCGTCTTCTCGAGCGTTTCTGCCGAAAAATCAATTGAGTTTAATTTTTAAAACACAGAAAACCATGTCAAAGCCAAGGTTTGTATATTGTAGGTTGCCTCGTAACTCTGAAGTGAAGTGAGCGGGCAGGGGAAGGTGCCGCGTCATCCAGTATGCAGACTGCTTGTGCGGTTACCACGTTTATATGCTAACGTGTGTGTTGATACCTTGTTAAACAAGGTTGTTTCTTTATTATTACTTCCATTTTGTGTTATTTCTGGATTAGAAGCAATAAAACGCATTAGTCTTCTCCACGTACATTTTTTTTTTAAAGAATCTCGAATGCGGTACCAGTGTTGGATTTCCTTCTCAAGCCAGATCTTCTTGGCGGCATTGATGGCAGCTAAAGCAGGGGTGCTGTTAGCGTTAGATCTGACGTCGATGAATGTGGGCGTCAGGTGCTCTTTTTTACATGTACTGTTGAACCAAATGGACCAAGGTAGCTCGACTGGCTGTATTAACAGGGAGGTGATCCATCATGCTGATAGTGGAGGTGTCTTAATTAGAAGCAATAAAACGCAGTAGTCTTCTCCACGTACATATGTACCGGCCGGTAATTCATTTACGGAATATCGATTTCATAAAGAGTTCAGGCACTATAATGTTAACAGTAGGTGAGAAACCTAATTATTCAACATGCCTGGAACAATATGAAGTGTCGCTACCTGTCAAAGTAACTCTTGAAAGGCGAAGAAAAGTAGGGGAAAAAATCGTTTTTTAATTTTCGCCACGACAATGTGCTAAGAAAGCAGTGGGTCCAAAAATGCTCTCGAAAAGGTCAGTTTGATCCCTAGAATAAAAGAATTTGTAGCTTGTAGCAAGCATTTTACTTTAGATGACTTTGAAGATTCAGTGCAAGCAAACATACTGAGCACCTATAAAAAAAATAAAAAAGAATAGTATGTAGTAGATAGAATCAAATTGTACCTTATTAAATCTTTTGACAATTTATATTTCATCTTTTAAGGCCACAGCTTAGATTTACAGTCTTTTAGAACTGCCTCGTACTAATCAGAAATACCTACTTGATGGGCAATTGTTATTTATTTTAAATAATTTTTAATTCAAACATTTTACTTTCTATTGGAAAGTATGCAGATATTTTTAATTCATCATTAAATTTAGGAAATTCACAATGTTTAAAATGTTATGAAATTTTGCTGTGGATGCACTTAGTAATATTGACATATTGTGTACCAATTTTCATTCAGTTATTCTTAAATAAGCATGGACTTAGAATGCTATTAAATTAGGGCATTTACACATTATTTCGTTTGCTTTTCATTGTCTTTTGCTTAAATTACAGCATTAGTTAAAGTAGTTTATATTCTTACATCTTACCGCTTCAGTGGGTCACGGAGCCCGAGGCGCGACACGCAGCAAAGCGCCATAAAAAATAAATCGCATTTTTTATAACAATAAAGTAATATAAGCAATTTTGTTACCAAAAATTTCCTTATTCGTTTCCACGCATTTCATACACTGGAAGTATGCATTGATGTGCAATAATAATTAAACTACCTCGATGCTGAAATGTATACCGCGCTTTTCCTGTACGCTTTGTTGAAACAATTGATGTAGCATTTTCGAACAATAATTTTGAGATTAATTTGTCGGAATCTAGATTTAGAAAGAATAAACTTTTCACTGGTTAAAAACCATTAAGAAATATTAGAAAATAAGCTTGTAACTGCGATGTAAACGTTCCTGTCTAGCATGCACGATATTCAAAGCTGCATACTGGTGACGTATTCGCGCGCTGTTCTGCCATTGGTGCAGAGTTACGAGGCAACCTACTATATACAAGCCTTGTATCAAAGCGTCAAGTTTCTGCTTCAGATTTGCCAGACAAAAACGCAGGAAAGTTTTGATTTTTTGAAGTTGCATAGTATAAATAAATCTAGTTAATCGAACGTAATTCCGTTTTTATCATTTATGTGTTTACTTGCGCATCGCGGTTTTGCGCTTCGCAGCATTCTTCTGGAACGTAACCCCCGCGAACGGCGAGGTCTGACTGTACATATATATTTTAATTCTGTTTTATTCAAGTGCAGTATTTATGTCGAATATAGTACTATATATGACAGCGCTGTCTTTCCACAACTTAGTTTTTATTTGAAAAGATTCATATTAAATTCCACTCTCGTAGTCTTGCAACAAGACATTCATTATACACATATTTTAGTCCGTATGTTTGACGTTTCTTTTCTGTAGAGGACTGGGTTCACACATGCATGCTTTTACAAATGGAAGATATACCAATCTTTCAGATGCTCCCGTTGCATTTGATAGCGTGAGAGCAATTAAACGGCAATAAAATGTGATCTGCTCTGCAAGTTCTTGGCTGCATGCCATATGTGCAGCCTCTCCCCCTCCCGTTTCGTATTCTCACGTTCCCGAGCTAGTGTGAATGATGATTTCAAAAATTTGATACCGAGAGAGGAAGTTACTGGCGTTTGTAGGCCACAGTACGACTGGGAATTTCTTTCTTCTACTGTCGGAACTCTTGGTATTTTTAGGAAGGCTTTTCCCGTCGGCCTGTTTTGTCACATCTGTCATGTTTTAATTCCAGCCGTTTATTCTGCGTGTCGCACTTAATTCAGCCTGCTGTAAACAAATTAGCGTGCGTCGAGATTGCAATTCTCGATTTAACACGTCTTTTGGCCTCCCACGCTTTCCCGGCCACTCGGCCAGCAATTTTCTTTCATGTTCCTCGCTCCTGGCGCAAAGAGCCAGCAGGACCGATGCCCATTGGTAGGTGGCTGGAAGACGAATGTCTTCTCCATTTATTATGCCCGTCCAACATTAGGGACGCAATTATGAAATTGCCCGAGCTTAAACTGCATTTCGTGGATGTATTTCGAGCTTAACGGCTACTGTTGTCACTGCCGCGTGAATTATAGCGTGATGTGCATCCAACTCGCGCGCATTTTCTTGAATTATTAAGGCAATTGAAGTTGCAAACAGATTCAAGATTTCAAAACAGCCTGCAGGAAAATGCGTTTGCTAACCAAGTTTTAAGTTCTTGACGTTACTCTTGGAATTTTGGAGCAAAAGTATTTTTAAGTGTTTTGGTTTACCATTCTCCAAATTAGTTAAACATACAGGATTAGTCGAACTTTTGCACATACAAGGAAACCAACTGTTATCGTAAAATGTCAATTGATTTCACATACGTGGGACTTCATTTACGGATGGTCTTAACCTGTTTTTAATTGTTATCAATACAGAACTGGAAACGTTGGAAAGTAGGTAGTTTTTAATGTTCTAAAAAATTAGACAAATGTGGGCCCTTGCGATACGTGTTAACATAATTCATAATTTGGCTAACCATTTTCACCCAAGTTGTTTTTTTCAATTGTTAACTTTCAATAGTTATTACTATTTAAACAGCATTATTTCATTTTGGAACCATAACCTTTGTGTAATGCCTCTCGGTAGCGGGCTAAAGTGGCTTTTATGACACTTCATATAGAGCTGCCAAGCAGTATAACAAGCACCAACAATGTATTATAGTAACACCAACAATCTACATAGTAACCATAGCACACGAAAAATTGTATGTAGCCCAAATACTGAATCCTTGAATTTTGTCCATTTTGAGAGCCAACATAAAATAAATCGTTGCATGTACCACGTGCCTAATCACAAGTATAGCTCTCTGGAAATTTAAAGCTGCCCGCTTCGCGTTGCGCTTTAAACATTACCTCGTGCTATAATCTATTGATTATACCCGTAATACATAAATAACTATTATCTGTGTGTAATAAATTGTTTTTTTCTTTTCTTGAATGTTACAATGTCTACTAAATTTCAATACGGATGAGTAAGTAAAGCGTGTCAAATAATTGTTTTAGTTTAAGGGATTTTACCGGTTACAATTTCTCACTCTTCAATTAATTTGTGGGGTTCTTTACTCCAGTTGGTTGAATACAACGTGTACAACTACAGAATTATACCTTTATTTAACGAGATATTTTATTTACAATATGAATATATATATAATGTACAATTGTTATGCGGCCATGGCTTGGTTGCGGCGATAGTTCTGCCGCACAGCGAAACGACGTGGGTCCTGAAGGCTGAGGGTGGTTGGATTGACACCCTGGTATCGGAGAGCCTGCAGGTCCACCAGAGCTGGCGTGGTCCACGTGGTGGCCTCCAGGGGTGCTGCTGCGTCCTCGGAGCGGGTGGTGCGCCGCCTCTTCGGAGGGGACGCTTTCAATGGCGATATGGGTGCTGGTAGGGCCGGCCGACACAGAAACTCCCTAAGCGTGTTTCTTTCTTGCTTCCGTTTCCGCCGTGGGGTGGAATGTGTTGGCTGTGGAGTGGAAGCCTTCTCCATGGACCGGGCTGTAATTATAGCGCCGGGTGTGTGAGCCGGGCTGTATAAATAGCGCCGGTGTGGGTGTGAGTCCGGGCTGCAGTTATAGCGCCGGGTGTGTGCCGGGCTGTATAAATAGCGCCGGTAAGAGACTCCCAGGCTGTTAAGAAGCGCCGGTGTGTCTGTCTTCTGCTCGTCGGAGCGCTGGCTTTTATAGCCGGGCAGCCGTCGCTTCGTGCCGGCTGCGTACGTTCGTGGCGTCTCGGGCTGGCTCGCTTCCGCGTGGTGGGAGCTTTCGTGTCGGACTGGCTCGTTTTCGCGTGGTGGGGGCTTTCCTGCTGCGTGGAGCTGCGCGAGCCCCCACAGACCCCCTTCCCAGTGATGGAGTCACGCTTGAAATCTTACGGTGGGTCGCGTTTCTCTGCTGGACCTCCTGGGTAGTATTGGGGTCTCTGATGCTGTCGGGATTGCTAAGAGGTCGGTGTCTAGGTGTTGTTCCACGAACGCTGGTTTGACTCGGTCTGCTGCTACCGTTACTTGTTTGCCGTGTCTCTGGATTACGAGATTCTTTTCAGTCCTTGAGATGACGGGAAATGGGCCGTCGTACGTTTGCTGCAGTGGCTTCCTTACAGCATCGTGTCTTACGAAGACGTGAGTAGCTGTGGGTAGCTCCTTGAATTGAAAAATTTTGGGCGTGGTGTGACTGGTTGTTGCGGTGGGTTTGATGTTGCTCATGTGCCTTCTGAGTTGTGTGACGTAGTTTTCTGGTTCTATGGCTGTAGGTTGTGTTTGGGCGGTGAGGAATTCTCCGGGTAGTCGGATTGTTTCCCCATAAACCATTTCTGCAGCTGTGGCGGCGATGTCCGTCTTCCATGCTGTTCGGATTCCCAACAATACCAATGGTAGGGCTTGGGTCCAATTGGTAGCTTCTTGGCACCTAAGTGAGGTTTTCAGTTGCCTATGGAATCGTTCTACCAGGCCGTTAGCTTGCGGGTGATATGCTGTTGTACGAGTTCTGGTAAAACCGATTATTTCTTCCAGTTTTTTGAATAGCTGTGCTTCGAATTGCCGTCCTTGATCGGTTGTGACCTGGAGTGGTGTGCCGAACCGCGAAATCCAACCGTCGACGAAGGCTTGGGCTATTGTTGCTGTTTCTATGTTTGGCAGCGGGATTGCTTCCGGCCACCGCGTGAATCGATCTACGCATGTTAGTAGGTATTTGAAATTCTGAGATTCTGGCAGGGGTCCTACTAAGTCTATATGTACGTTGGTGAATCTGCTGGATGGAAGTTGGAATGGTGCTGGCGGCGGTGTATTGTGTCTTGTCACTTTGTTTTGCTGGCATTGTAAACACTCTCGTGTCCACTGTTTGCAATTTGCGTGGATCTTTGGCCATATGAATTTTTCGCTTATCAGCCTGGCAGTAGCTTTTATGCCTGGATGTGATAATTGATGAAGGCTGTTGAACGCTTGTTTGCGGAATTTGCTTGTGATGAATGGTCTTGCGGTGTGCGTAGAGATGTCGCATGTCACTTTAGTGCCGTCGGGCATTTCGATTTGTCTCAGTTGCATTCCAGTAGTTTTGCTGCCCAGGAATTGTTGTAGCTCTTGATCCGATTGCTGATCCTCGCTGAGTGCTTTGAAGTTGATTCCTGCCTGGATTTGTTCTATGCGTGACATGGTGTCTGCCACCACGTTCTCTTTGCCTTTGATGTGCCGTACATCTGTTGAGAATTGCCCAATGTAATCGAGGTAGCGGAATTGCCTTGGTGAACATTTGGATGGTTTTTGTGCAAAGGCGAAGATGATCGGTTTGTGATCGGTGTAGATTGTGAAGTGTCGTCCTTCCAGTAGATGTTGGAAATGTTTGATCGTTGCGTATATAGCGAGTAGTTCTCTATCATATGCTGCGTACTTGGATTCGGCTGGTGATAGTTTTCTAGAATAAAATGCCAAGGGTTGCTGCTGGTTGTTTTGCGATTGGTGAATTACTCCTCCGATGGCGAAATTTGATGCGTCTGTTGTTATGGAAATTTCTGAGTCCTGGATGGGGTGTGCTAAGAGCGCGGTGTCTGCGATTTGTTTTTTGCATGTGTCAAACGCGTTCTTGGCTTCCGTTGTCCATGCTATGGGCTGGTTTCCTTTAATTTTTCCTCTTAACAGTTCGTTGAGCGGTGCTTGCGTACTGGCGGCGTCTGGGATGAATCTTCGGTAGTAATTTATCATGCCGAGCGTTTGGCGTAGTTTCCTAGCTGTGTCTGGTGCTGGTAGTTCTAGGATTGCCTTGACTTTGTCTGGTGAGGGTTTTGTTCCCTCTCCTGAGACTAGGTAACCCAAGAATTTTACCTGTTTTACGCCGAATACGCTTTTTGCCTGGTTGATTACTATGCCGTTGTCTCGTAGTCTCTGGAATAGCTGGCGTAGATGTTGCTGATGTTCTGCTTCTGTCTTGGATGCTACGAGAATATCGTCGATGTAGACGTAGCAGAAGGTCATGTCTCGTAGAATGCCGTCCATAAATCTTTGGAACGTTTGTGCCGCGTTCCTGAGGCCGAATGTCATAAATGGAAACTCAAAAAGTCCGAACGGTGTTGTGATCGCTGTTTTCGGGATGTCTGCCTCAGCCACTGGGATTTGATGGTAGGCGCGAACTAGATCAATAGTTGAGAAGACTTGTTTTCCGTGGAGTTGCTGTGCGAAATCCTCAATATGGGGTACTGGATACATGTCTGGGATGGTCCGTGCGTTGAGGTTTCTATAATCTCCACATGGTCTCCAGTCTGCGTTCTTTTTAGCGACCAAATGTAACGGGGATGACCATGAGCTGTCTGAGGGTCTGGCGATTCCTTGCTGCACCATCGTTCGGAATTCTGCCTGTGCTATTTTTAATTTTTCGGGGGCGAGTCTTCTGGGCCTGGAGCTTACTGGGGGTCCCTCGGTTGTATGGATGTGGTGTGTTGTGGTATGCTTAGGGATCGTGTGAACTCCTGCAGGTCTGGTGATGCTGGGAAATTCTTCTAGGATGCTAGCATAGTCTGAAGATTTTTTAATTGAGGTGATGAGTTTGCTCGTGTTTGCCTGCCTTCCTTGGGTTGCAAGGCTGGTGTTTTGGTCCAGTAGCTTCTTGTTCCTCATGTCCACAAGGAGGTTGTAGTAAGAGAGGAAATCTGCCCCTATGATAGGTTTTTGTGTGTTGGCGACTATGAATCTCCACGGGAAATTTCTCCTGAGTTGCAGATTGATGTTAAGATTGATTGTGCCATATGTGTCAATTTCTGAACCGTTGGCTGCATACAGCTTGTAAGTGGAAACTGGTCTGCGTTGTCTGCACAGGTGGTATGGGTAGATGCATACGTCTGCTCCTGTGTCAATGAGAAATTCTGTTTTGGAGGCTTTGTCTGTGACAAAAAGTCGGCGGGCTGTGTGGGTGAGCGCGTCGTTAGCCGCCTTTATCGACCGCTCTGTGCGTTTTCCTGGTCCCTTGCTTTGGTGCAGGGCGGTTTGCAGTTTCGAGCTTGGTCGCCGAATTTATAATGGTACCAGCAAGTATCGTATGTGCGGGACCTGGACTGGCTGCGTCCCCTGCGATGCTGGCTGTGTTGCCTGCGGCGTGAGCCATGTTCCCATTTGGCAGGCTGGTTGTGTAATTGCTCCTTGAGATTCGCTACCTCTTGCACCAGCGTTTGTAAAATTTCATCGCTAGGTGCTTTGGTGGATGTCTGTATCTCTTGGGCTTGTACTGGCGTGGTTCCCATTATGGCATCTGCTAAGTCTGCTATTTCGTTTAATGCCGTGTTTTTCTGTGTTGCCAGAATTGCTTGGATGGTGTATGGGAGTCGTCCGAGCCAGATAGATTTTAGGAGGTCGTTGGGCACGACGTCTCCTGCCAGGTTTTGTAAGTGCCGCAGAAATTGTGATGGCTTTCGGTCCCCTAATTCCTCTTTTTCGAGCAGTTGTTTCGTTTTCTGCTCCTGGCTGATGCTGAGCCGGCGGATGAGCTCTTTTTTAAGTTTGTCATATTTTTCCGTATCTGGTGGTGCAGTTAGTATATCACGAACTTCGCTGGCGTAGCGGGCCTCCAGGTGTCCAGCTACATACCCATATTTCGTGTTGTCGTTGGTGATGCCGCTAATTAGAAATTGGCTTTCTATCTGAGCGAACCATAACTGTGGATCGTTGGGCCAAAATGGGGGGATGCGTACTTGGACGCGGTGTACTTCTGTTGATGGCTCGGGGTCAGGCATTTTTCTCGTTTTTTTTTGTTTTTTTTTGAGCCTCACTTCGTCGCGAGAGGTATTATTGTAGCTGTACACGGTACTCGCGTCGGGGTCACCAATTGTGGGGTTCTTTACTCCAGTTGGTTGAATACAACGTGTACAACTACAGAATTATACCTTTATTTAACGAGATATTTTATTTACAATATGAATATATATATAATGTACAATTGTTATGCGGCCATGGCTTGGTTGCGGCGATAGTTCTGCCGCACAGCGAAACGACGTGGGTCCTGAAGGCTGAGGGTGGTTGGATTGACACCCTGGTATCGGAGAGCCTGCAGGTCCACCAGAGCTGGCGTGGTCCACGTGGTGGCCTCCAGGGGTGCTGCTGCGTCCTCGGAGCGGGTGGTGCGCCGCCTCTTCGGAGGGGACGCTTTCAATGGCGATATGGGTGCTGGTAGGGCCGGCCGACACAGAAACTCCCTAAGCGTGTTTCTTTCTTGCTTCCGTTTCCGCCGTGGGGTGGAATGTGTTGGCTGTGGAGTGGAAGCCTTCTCCATGGACCGGGCTGTAATTATAGCGCCGGGTGTGTGAGCCGGGCTGTATAAATAGCGCCGGTGTGGGTGTGAGTCCGGGCTGCAGTTATAGCGCCGGGTGTGTGCCGGGCTGTATAAATAGCGCCGGTAAGAGACTCCCAGGCTGTTAA
Organism: Agriotes lineatus; assembly: GCA_940337035.1. NCBI lineage: Eukaryota > Metazoa > Arthropoda > Insecta > Coleoptera > Elateridae > Agriotes > Agriotes lineatus. Next base: position 59,956,956 of record OW679198.1, read on the forward strand.
GAAGCGCCGGTGTGTCTGTCTTCTGCTCGTCGGAGCGCTGGCTTTTATAGCCGGGCAGCCGTCGCTTCGTGCCGGCTGCGTACGTTCGTGGCGTCTCGGGCTGGCTCGCTTCCGCGTGGTGGGAGCTTTCGTGTCGGACTGGCTCGTTTTCGCGTGGTGGGGGCTTTCCTGCTGCGTGGAGCTGCGCGAGCCCCCACAAATTCAATCAATATAAATTGCCAAACAACGCCAATAAGGCAAATAAAATAGTAACGACTTGTTCAATAAGTGGTTAATATACAGTAATACTTAGAATAACCTAGAAATGCATTTTGCTTTTATCTGAATGTTTTCGTTTATAAAAAAACAATTTTTTGTTCATCCGGCCACCATTACTGCATGAAAATTTGAATTAGTGAGACCCTTCAGCATACGATTATTTTCTGAAGAAATTTTTTTCTTTAATTTTTTAAATTTCAATATATATGTACGTTGAAACCGCATTCTGGTAATTTTTAAACCCCCTTTTGTTCTTTTTGCTTTTATTTACACCAGCGTATATTAAAGTACTTACAGTTTTTCGTATATTTCTAAAACTATGGTTTGTTTACAGCAGGGATGAGCAACCCGCGGCCCGCACTTGCTCGTTGTTAAAAAATTGTTGCTCATCACTGGTTTAGAGCCACTGCAACTAGCGTCCCTGAATAGTCGACATTGATAATCGTAATTGCTGTAGTCTTTATACAAGGCACAGTTGGCATTGCAAGGACTTATATGATTTACGAATTTACGATTTCAGTGGGATATCTACAAAATTGTATCTCTGAACAAATTTAATAGCAAAGCAAACCTTAAAAAAATATTTGGTAACTTGTTTGATACGGTACAGGTGAACACGCAAACGTTAACTTATGCAGATTTTCTGCTTACACAGGTATGAAGTGAGTAATAATTTAGTTGGTTATTCAACACTATAATGAACGAACCAATGAAAATTGTTCAATTTGTCAGAAACGGCCAATCAAAATTGACTGTCTTGGAAAATATGTAATGTCACAGTATTTTCACGCGAGCCCGATTGGTTTCAATGATTTCAATTTAGTGAGTAGCCTTTGACTGACATTTCGCCAAAACGTTTTCAAATCGGCGACGTTCTAAAAACTCTGAATAGTGGAAAACGTTAAAAATGTGTGATGTCGTACACGCTAAAAGTCATATTCCCATATTGTTGAATAATCTTTCTAAATACCACTCAAAGTAACATTTTTTTAAGAGACGTTTTTTCGGTAACATTTAAATTATTGCAAATTTCTCTCAACAAAAACTGTACAAATTCCATTCTACCTGTGGTCTCGCGGAATTTTTAACGCACTTTTGGTTTCGCGAAATTTAAACAATAATTTGCATGTGAATGAAAAAAATTCTTCAAAAATGTTCACCTCTTGTGGTATTATCCTTGAAAAGTTGGCCATTATGTAATAGTTTGTTGCTAAGAAAAATTCTGAAAAATACATACGAAGTGATTTTTTAATTAATTTGGAAGTAAAATTATGTAATTATAATACTGATTCGTTTAATTAGGTTTATTCGTGAATATCAGCTTATGTGCGATATTTCGCCTAATAATTCTTTGTAACTCAAATAAAATGACGGAAGAAGTATAGATCTTGTACAAGGTTTTCTGTTTATACATAAAATCGTAAAAATACTACAGATATATTAGTTGTCGTAATTTTGTAATTTATTAGGGAAATGTTTATGATTCTGCTATTTAATCATGTATCTGTTTCACCGCCTAAGTTTAAATTGACCATCGTGGGCGGAAAAATCTATAAAATATTTATAAGAAAGACGCTTGAAGTTTACCAATTGTTTACCTGTTCACACAACAACATTAATTATTAGCCAGTAGGATAATAACTAGCGATAATTTCTTTCCATTTTCTTAATTTGTCTAACGGCTATTCAGAACTTTACGAATAATTGACGTAAAATGAAACCTAACTTTTAATTATCGAAAGTTTAGAAAACGATAAGAAAGTATTTCTAGAAATCGAACAGCAATTTAGGCGTTTTGTGCAGTTCATTATTATTAGTTTTTTTCGTAAGTATTGTTTTCATGGTGATTATGTACTTCAATTGCTTAATATAACTTTGGTTTCTTCGAACTTTCAATTCGCCTGTTTATATCTGTGTGTTTTAATAGCTTACTGAAAGCGGGGATATTTCAGAATGCGATTTCATTTTCTCGTCGTTTTTACGATGTAGCCGTAAAATCATAATTAAAAAGTAAAGTAGTTTTAATTGATCCATATGATGTTGCAAGTATACGTAACATCCTATGAGATGACGCAATACGTAATAATTTTGACAGGGAAATTTTTGGCGACGTTTTTGTAATCTACACTAGTTCAACAAACAGCACATGCTGTGATGAAATCCATATGTTAAAAACATGTGCTCAAATATTAAATATTGAGGTAACTATGTTGTTCTTTCAGAGGGCGTTAGTAATCATATTAAGTTTCATATGAAATGCGTAGATATTAAAGTGTAGTTCTAAATGTTGAGGAATAATGATGGATTAATATTTGTCTTGGAAAATTGAATTTGATGAACAAGTGTAGGTAAAACGATCGCCTTCAAGTGTTTTTCGCAAGGCGTCTAGCTTTGCTCATTTCTGGAAAATATGAAAAGTTTGTGATTGATTGCTATTGAAGTTTTTACATTTCCGGAAGGTATGAAAAGTGGGTTAGTTGCCAATATTCATTTTCAAAGAGGGATAATGTTCTATCGGCATTCTACTGTATAAAAGTGTAGAAATTTTTTATGCAAGTGGTTTTTATATTTCTGTAATTTCGGTAATTTTGTAAATTTTGTAATCAACTCGTTTGTTAATGGGCGATTAATAATCTCAACTATTAAAGCCACTCACTCGCTATCGCTCGTTCGTGCTTTAAACAGTTTCATTATTCATCGCCTTCATTAACACACTTGTTGGTTAAATAACTATTAACTGAACCAAACAAACACATGAGCAGTCATTCATAATGGCCGCCGATCGTTAATGATTATGAAATGGTCGTTAAAAATCACGTAATCTTTAAATTACATTTAATAAGTTATTCTTAAAATGTATAAATTTGTATTACGAAAAATTACGATGATACGCAAATAACGGGCTTGGTTAGTTGTATATACCTCTGATATCCCCTCGGATTACAAAATTCAATCGCGTCCATTATTTGCTATATATCGGCCTAATGACGTTAATAACCACTACACCAAGAGAAAACAAGATGACACATGTACTTATTGTGCTTGTTGCTTAGCTACCAAAGTAATTATTGCATTTCCATTTATGTTACTCTTATGTCAAATAGTATTTGAACCTTTTCCAACTCACGGAATTTCCATTTTGGGCAACCCGTATAAAATTTCCGGTTTTTTCACCAAGTATAGTATTTTATTCCATATTTTCATTCGAGGTTGAAAATTATCACGTCGTTTGATCTAATCGAGCTATAAGTTGATTTTTATATTTTACTCTAAAGTTTTATCAAAAATCCTCGAAAATCGTTGTCATACCGCGTAGTATTATTTTATATCAAATCGCGAAAGAAATTGAAGACAATTTCAGTCGTTGACAGTTTGAATTTAACATCGTTTGAATGCCAAAGTTAAATATAACCAGGAACTTCTGTAAGAGGTTTTGGTAGATTCTAGTATGTGGATTGTAATACATGATATATATCATATAAGGTATTCTTATGTACATATTCGAATATTGTTTGAACATTTGGTTGTTTACCTTCGGAGTTTTAATTGTAGCTTTTAAAGTCAGTTACTTATTCTTAATAAGCTTGTCGCGAAGTGTAAATCTAGCACCTGCACCTATTATGACTCCACTTGCTTTGACCAGCTCATAAAACCGCATGTGATGCGTCAAATTATACACCGGAAAGACATGTCCAACGTTCCGATTAGAACAACTCATCCAAATATTGACATCACAAGCAAATTGCAAGTGAAGGCCACGAAAGTATTCTTAGACGGCTTGCAAGTGTAATCTTCACTGCTCGACCCAAAAATTCCATGCTATGATTCGATCCTATTTAATAAACCACCACGGGCGAAATTTTAATGTAAGTTTGTTTTGTTTTCTTCGTTGAATGTGTATTGTGTATGTTTCTTGAAATTAAAAGTGGGGAAATAGAAAGTTCAATCTGTTAGGGACAATTTGTCCATAATTAGACAGTAAACTGGAATGGTTCCCATTAATTTATAATGTCGCAATTAAGTAGGTAAGTTTGATCAGGAGAACTGTCATACATCGATTATTATGACATAGCAGAAGCTTTTTGTGTGGTCGCTGCTGACATTTCCCCATTCACCAAAATGTTAACGTTTCTAACTGAAAGGTTATACAAACCAAACAATCCCACAGAAAAATTCAACCACTCGCCAAATATTGTGTCGCTACATTTGCGTAAGTCAATAAAACTGATGTAATTCTCTTGGTTTCCACTGACGCTATGAATTAAACTGCGCGAACGTGAGGACATTCCTCTTAAATTTCGTGCTTTATGTAAAACGCATTTCCAAACCGACCCGCACGTTTTTGTTTGTTACCGAAAGTGGCCGCAGGGCGTTTGCCTTCCTTCTTTAAGTAGAGAAATCGTCCATTGCATACACCAACGTATATACAGACACTGCTTACAATCCAAATAGGGCAGTGAAATTCGCTGGTTGTAATTGTTTCACGTAGGAGCGATTACTGGGCTTTATTGTTCATACCTGTTGTTATTGTTCTGATGTTCGACACCTTTGTGTATGACAAAATTACAGTTATTGCATGTAAAGGGTCGTTATTTTCAGTGTACAACAGGTTGCAACTGCAAAATCTCACTGTTTCCGAATTTGATGTTTTTTATATTCATTTGATTGACGGGCTTCATTCAGGTCATGATTCGTGGTTTAGTTTTAGGCTCCAGAATATTATGTGTAGAAATGTGCCAACTTATTTGTAATTATACATATTAAGGTTGTTTATGATTTATGGCTTGCATGAGAAAGCTTAGATAGATCGCTTCATCTAACGAGACCTAGATATGTGTATTACATGGAAATGACGCTACACCTGTACTGTAGATGTGTTTTCTTCCAAATCGAAAGGTGTATTCGAATTGCACCACTTATTATCCAGATATCTTATCGTCTATCTATAATTCTTCTGCTCATTGTTACTTAGTTATTTTGTTATTTGCACTGTTGGGTTCAGATTGAAGGCTAAATACACTAAAACTAGCTGTTAGCCGCGACTTCGTTCGCGCGAGGTTCGTTATTTGTGTATTAAATAATGACTAATTATTTTCTGTCATCCCATCCCATCTTATCCCCGTCCCCGTATCCGTACCGTCCCATCCCGTCCCGTCCCTTATGTCATGTCCACCGTCTTGGACTTAAAAATAAATGCCATTTTCGCAATCAACGTCCCAAAAAACCTCAATAACGACACACATATCGTATTTAGGCTTCTTTACCCCATTTCACACCCTAAGGGGTTGATTTTCGAAAAATCACGAAGTACGTGTTAGCTTATTTGTTTTTAGGAGTACTACTACGAAGTTTCAAGTTGAAATGTCTGTTTAATATTATTTTTCCATACAAAATTGGAACCCCTATTTTACCCCTTTAAGGGTTGAATTTCGAAATATCCTTCCTTATTCCTTGTATACGTCATAAAGGGAACCTCTGTGCAAAATTTCAGCTTTCTAGGTCCAAGGGTTTGGGCTGGGCGTTGATGATTGAGTGAGTGAGTCAGGACTTTCAGTTTTATATATGTTTTATATACTAAAATATAAGTTCCTGTCCCCTTTTCAAAATTGGAATTTCTGCCTCATTTTACTCGTTTCTGTAGGCGGCATATGTGCTTCTTGTACAGACATTGATATTGTTTAATACTTTAAAGAGTATTTTAGTATTCATTGTGTTGCGTAGGAGAAAACAAAATCAGAAGTTACTGTTGGTAAGTTTTCTTTTGCTATAAACTAAGTTCGCTTTAAGGTGAAGCTGTAATAAGTACCCCCCCCCCCCCCTTTCTCTCACCCGGGCTAGTTCAGTAGCATAAAAGCACATTATGCTTTTCATATGGAAAACTTCAAAACAGCCTTCTTTATTTCAGGTAGTGATGGGTTTATTCGAATGAAAAATTACCGGTTATCCGGTTATTGAAATAACCTATGTAACTCGGTTTTCGTTCCAAGTATTTGAATGAAAAGTAACCTCATGCTGATACGTACTAAGCTTTGAATATAAAACCTCTATTCAAAGGTACTACGTGCCATATCTCAGCGACCTACGCAGTGCTCAAAATTCTGTAAATATAAATACGTCATAACTCATAAACAAAGCAGGTTGTATTGAAAACACCATTTGGTTATCGCGTAACTACTATCATAAAAAAATATCTAATTCTGGGAACCTGAAACCTGAACGCCTAAAAACTGCAAACGCATCAAGCTATAAAACAAATTTTATTTGCTTACATCTCCTAAGGGCCTTTAACCAGCCCGATGGATGAAGATAGTTTTACCACGATTAGCAAGCAGTCCGGCATATTTCTTTCTTTCTACACTTCTTAATAAATAAATACCTCTTAATTTCCAATACATAACACATAATGTACGGTCGGCGCCTTAGAAATCGGGCACTACACACTGTTATGATATATTTTGCATGTATTTTTTAAGCGTATAAACTGGGTTTTTACAGTTATTATGGTTTTCATTGTTACGTCAGATTGTTAATTGTTTGTCAATTATGAAATGCCATCTCACATTAATGAAGTAACCGGAGCAAGAACACTCCAAAGACTAGAAGAACATATTACGTGTCCCGATTTCTAAGGCGCCGACCGTACATATTATGTTATGGTTCCTCTGCTATCTGCAAGTTACGATGTCGATGCAGTTGACGGTGAACCGCCAACCGGCAAACCGACTGACTTTATTCGAATGATTATTCAAATAATCATTCGGTTATTAATATAATTCGAATGCAAATAATTCGGTTATGAAAATTTTCCGGTTATGCCCATCACTAATTTCAGGTGACTCACAGATTGTCACATTTATGAAATGTTAAAATTCATAGTTTCTGATTATTTTTATGCAAAGTAGATAAAATCTTGTATGTTGCGTTGCAAAGACGATCACACGATGTCAAGCTCGATCTTCGGTCTCGTTTGACGAACCACGTCGCTTGCCGAGAACACTTCAATTTAGCAACTTGTATCATAAATAGCTATTATGTTACAGCTCCACTAAATAACTTTTACTTTGCATTAAGTATGCTTTCATTAATTGTTCAAGTACTTAACTGTGTAATTAGTTTTATTGGAAAGAAAGCAGGCACAAGAACCAGGTAGGATTTTATTATGTAATTACAACTTCAGTTAGCTTTACGCAGTTAACATTCCAGTAAATGTCATCTTAAAAAGTAATTAAAAGCTGATCACTCTTCATATAATAAAAGAATATTCTTTCAATTGCCCCTAATAAACGGGGTGGAGAATGTATACCTGATATGTTCTAATTATAATGAGATTAACAAGAAAGTATTTTTGTGAATAACTGAATAGCCATTTACAAAAATCGGTATGTGTCGTGCTATTTGTAGGATAATTTACAAAAGACAATTAAAAAATAAGTGATGAGGAACAAATCTAATGTCAGTATGAAATTTCAAGAATATCTCTATATCATTCAAATAACTCCAATTATTACCGTTTTATTTTCTCTATAATATACACATACCAGACAATAAACTGTAATTCAAACAAACTGGCTTTAATTGTAAAGTCTGTTTACCTGTATAAGGATATCTTTCCCCACAATGAAGATAGTGAATTCGTCTAGTTTTAGCTTAATTTGGTGTTACACAAACCAATTTTAGTTGTACTATATACTGGTTTATAATATGCAGTTGGTTAACATTACCGTATACAGGTAGATCGGTATATTCTGTTTATGAAATGCATTTAAATAGAAATATAATTAATACATGTTGATGTAAGAAGTAAAATGGACACGTGGTGGAACTGACAGCTTTCCGATACCCAGCCAAACGTGTTTTATTAATACAAGCTGTTTTCAAATATAGAAAAGGCAAGGAGCCAGTTTATGCACGTCATCAACAAGTCATGATGTCACATATTTATTCCGTTTACGCTAGGTTTAAAAACGACTTAAATAAATCACAATGGTATGCAACCCACCAAACAGTATTCAACCGACTAACCAGTATGCAACCCAACAAACAGTATTCACCCATCAAACAGTAAAATTTATAAATTGCAATTATTATTGTGCATCAGATTACAACGTGATTATTATTTATTTAAATTGATCTAATTTATGAATTGATTAAAATAACTTAAAACGAACATTGACAAAACAGTAAAAATGTAAATTTATTTCAATACACTTGAAACTCAGCAAACTAATTATCTACAATATAATATAATAATTAATCGCTATCACAAGTGTCATCAGATTCTTCGTCGTTGACTTCTATTATTATTGGGGCAATGTCTTCTACATCAAAACCCACTTCCCTGTCCCACCACTTCTGTATAATGCCCTCTGCATGTGTAACGCAATTTGACCACGTTTCAGCTGTTACTTTACTTAACGCTTCTTGCCACATATTTAGGGTATTTTCTACGCCGTACCCATGTTCACCTATATGTTTATTATAATAGGTTTTGGCAATCCCCCACACATTTTCTATGGGGTTGAAAATGCAATGGTAGGGAGGAAGTCTGAGTACAGTATGTCCATACTGTTCCGCAAGGTTGTCTGCGACATACGTTTTTGGAGGTTTGTGCCTGAAAAAAATTTGTTAGTACTTGAGCACACAGAATTCACTTAATATACTTACTGTGCAACCAACTGCAATAATTCCATTTTTAACACATTCCCCTCAATATTCACTGACCGGCTTGTTAACCAATCAATAATGTCTTGTTTTTTCCAACTAGCATTGGGTGTTTTATCGGCCAATGTGCTATGATAACTTGCGTTATCCATAACAATAATTGAGGGCTCCTCCAAATTTTTCAAAAGCTGATCTTCAAACCATTTTAAAAAAACTTCCTGATTCATTTCCCCGTGGTAATCCGGGTTTTTTGTGCTCGATGTAAAAATCAATGAAGCACCAGGAATAAATCCATCTCTGTTGCCAGCATGAAGAACGATATATCTAAGAAAATAGATAAATAATATTATTTAAATACTGTTAAACTTACAATGCTAACCTTTTTCCATCTGATTTTATTTTTTTAACGCTGTTTTTACTATCATCTTGCCATGATCTAGAAACAGTGCCATTTTCAAAAATCCACGTTTCGTCTAAATATACAAATTGTGAAGGTTTTTCCTGGTGCAGATTTTTAATGTATTTTCTTAGAAACTCCACTCTGCGGAAAGCAATGTGATCCAACTCCATGAGCCCTCTGCGTGGATCATCCTTTTTCCAGCGGAATCCTATATCTTTCAGGACCTTTCCTAACGAAGATATTCCTCCCTTGAAAACATCTCTTTCCTTCAAAACTCGCAATAGAGATGCCCGAGTAATATGTTGTTCTAACAAAAAATTATTCTTACTTGTAATGTTCAGCAAAAGAGAGTAAATGATTCACTTACTGTTTTGGTACATTTCATAAACCACATTTCTTATGGCTACTTGGTCGAAATCGTCAACGTCCACTACGGGTTTGGTTCTAAGCTTTTTCCGCTTCGGACTTTTGATAAGTTCATTTGCCTTTATTGTCTGTGCAACCGAACTAACGGTTGGTAGACATATTTGCAAGGCATTTGCAACTCTCTATAATAAATAAAACACTATAATGTAATAATACAATAATTATACGTTGTTTAACAAACCTCTTGGACAGCAGCTAAAGGAATTAAGGGGCCTCCATTGTCGCGTTCCTGCTCAAAATAGCTTAGTAGGGAGGCTATAAGCTGTTTTGACTGCTTACATAGGGCTTTCGGCATTATTTCCACAGCACAAAACACGTAAACGCAATAACTAACTTTGAAAAAGCACTACTAACAATCCACGTACGATCTCAATTAGTTAGGTTAGAAACACAAAACAGTAACTAAATACTATGTAAACCAAATACGATGTCACACCAACCTAAGAGCGGAAAATTTGGCAATAAAAATCAATTTGTTCGTTATAAATCGATAAAACTTCAAAATATTAACAGATTCATTAAATATATGGTTTTATTTTTAAAGTTGATACAAAAGTAATTCTTTTCGACGAATTATTTATAAAAACTAAATCTTATTTTTATTTATTTGGGGTTAGCGTTGAATGACCCTGCAAAAGTGCATTGATGACGTGCATAAACTGGCTCGTTGCCTTTCCTTTAACTGTTATTTTTATAGGCAACATCTGCTGCGATGATCGGTGCACATTGGAGAGCATAAATCCTATGTTTCTTGAAAATATCTAAACAACCTTTTGCCACTCCTTGTTTAGAACTGATAATATATACATGGATGACATAACTTTTGATTTATGTATTTTAAATTGTAGGAAATTAGAGTAACTTCACAAGCGTTACGTTTTTAAATTATTGTTATTGAGTTTATACTAATATTTTGTTTAGTTATTAATAGATTTATAATTTTTCCTGTTTTGAATCGAAATATTGCGGTTATGGTTAATTCATCTGCCAATGTCGGAACCGTGTAAATGATTTTTTTCTTTGGTGGATGTTTGCTGATGATGCATAATAAAAGTAGAGGTTTAACAGGAACAAAATAAATTGAAATTTTTGATTTTGTGCGTGTTATCTGAAAAATTGCAACAAAGTATAATTTGGCAACTATTGAATGCTAAGATTAAAGCGTAAAGCCCTTTTACTTTTTTTACAAATAGATGGATGTGGTGTTTTTAGTTTTTTTTTATATTTGTTTACAAATATGATACCCAACATTAAAACCACATTTTTGGGGTAATCTTTACTTTTTATGCTAGAATAAATTGCGCTTCTCAGAAGGAGCAACTGCCAAAAGTAGCGAAACTTTGTAGTATATGAGCCATCTGACAGCATTTAAACTTTTACTGCTTTTACAAATATATTTGTAATTGTTTGGTTTCTAATGCGCCACAACTGTATATAGGAATCTGCATTCGGGGATGTATCTCGGCAATTTTTGCGTTTAAAATAGAGTAATAATACGTTGTGATGGAAAATTAATTACAAGTGCCGGGTTTAGTTGAAAATTGTCTAGGATTAATAAAATACTTACTGTTTTAAATAATTACCGTTCGATACACCATTCTCGCTTGATTAGAAACTTGAACCCTAGAAGCGAGTTATCTTTATATCGGTTCATGCGATAGAAACAATGTACATACCCAGGAGAACATATTGCATTCTCATAAGTCGTTCGTCCCGATGACAAACTCATTTCTTTTATCAATTTAGTTTTATTTGTCTCTTATTTTGAAACAGTTTATTATTATTAAAGCCAAGGTAGGTTATGTCGTCGCTTCCAATTCAATATTGAAGTTATGAAGACGATTATTTTGAACACAGGAATATTTCAGTATTGATCGTTGTTTTTCTTTGTATTGAAGAATCAATAGCCGGGAAATGAAATTGTTTTTGAAAAAAATTCAACAGTATTTTCGGATTTATTGTAATAATTTTTCTCTCGTTTGAATTAATACAAAATATCTCAGTAACCCACGTTTTCCAAAATAACAAAATAAATAATTTTGTGTGGGATGTCATTGAATACTTTTTGTTTTAAAATGACTCTCACTCGATACCTTTACTTTTTTAAACGTATGGTACACGAGATTAGAGACTTTATTTAACCTTAGAATCGAGTTATTTTGAAATCCTTTTATTCGATATAGACGAAGTACGTACCGTCTTAAATTAGAGAATATTGTCTTCATAAGAATCAGTCGTGGCGGAGACGAATTCTTTTCTTTTTTTCAGTTGTGCTTTATTAGTTTCTTATTTGGAAACGTTTATTAAAAGGAAAATAGATTACTTCAGCTCTTAATTCAATATTGAGTTATGAGTACGAATAATTCGGCTGTAGTCGTCATTTTCTTTTGCAGCATTTCTGAATTAATAGAATCGCCAAATGAACAAAATGGAAAAATGGGACTTCGAATACAATCTTTTTTTGCATAGTGATCATGAAAGTCGTCTTCTTTTTAACGAAAAATCGTATTGAAAGTACCACTTTTTTAACGCCAAGTCGTGAAAAAAGTACACTTTTTAACTACACTTCTCCAATAAATTAACGCACCACCAAAAGTAGGCAAAAGTTTCAAGTTAATTTTTGTTGAAACCACTTATCCGATTTGGACGATTTTTTTTTAATGACAAGTTGTCTCTTTCAGAAAGTTACTACTCTTTCATTTTTCTGTACATTTTGTTCCTTTTTTTGTTGTTAAATTTAGTTCTGCATAAAAACATGTTATGCTATAAAATTGTGTTTCTCTTGCAGTAGCTAAGATAAAAGAGTAAATCAAAAAACAAAATGTTATAAAAAGATAAGGCTAGAGTTTGCTTTGAATTATAACGTGATATTGTAGCTGTTGAACCCCACAGGGTGTTATAAATTTTATGAAAAAAACACGTTATAATTGTTACATCCGGTATTTATACCAAAATAAGTTTCTATGCCAATAGAACTAACTTTCTGAAAGAGACAACTTGTCATACAAAAAAAAATCATCCAAATCGGATAAGTGGTTTCGACAAAAATTAACTTTAAACTTTTGGCTACTTTTTGGTGGTGCGTTAATTTATTGGAGAAGTGTATTTTATTGAAATGTCAATTTCAAATTTGTAAATTCCCAAGTCCTTTTCGACTAAATTTCAGTTACAAGAGATCACTATGCAAAAGAAACTACGTGTACAACACGTTTTGAAAGTCCCTTTTTTCATTCATTTGCGAAGCCCTAGTTACTCAAACAAAGTTATACTAAAAGCATGTTGGAATGAGGCTTTGAATCATCATTTGCAAAAAAGGGGGGAAGACTACTTTTTACCGCTGATACAATAAAACTCAATGGAATAGTCCAATTTTTAATGAAATATTATAGGTGAAAAACTTAGCGTGTCAGTAATCAATTTTCAACTAAAAATATTTTGCTAATGGTCATTCTCCTTATAATATCGTATTAACAAAAAGCAGTTCACCAATGATACCTTTCGAATTTTGAAGTCATGTGTATTATAAGACCGGAAAACATCAAGCCGTCATTTGACATTTCTTACAAAGTTAGGTTCATCTCTTGCAGGCTTTGTATATATCCGTTGCTTTTATTACGGAAAGTCTTGATCACGGTTATGATCACGTTGCGATATCACGTATAAAATGTTGGTGATGAGTATTAGGTATAATTTTCTGGTGTTGTAATCCACATGACTTCAAAATTTCAAAGACATCTTCGATGAACTTTCTTTTTGTTCATACTATACTACATAGCCGGGGCTGTTAAGAGGCAAACATCCTGGCTACTTATCGAAGGATCGCGAGTTCGATTCCCGGTCCCGGTGAGGTTTTTAAAAAATATAAAATGTGGATGAAAACCGCTACAGAATGAACTACGATGTGTAGCATTTAAAAGACCCTTGCTGGGATTGGAACTCCTTAGTTTCGGCAAAATTCTAAGTAGGACTTTGACCATATGACCACAGGTACCTAGTACTGCTCATGCTTAAACCTTGTCCATCATAAACAAACAAAACTATACTACATAACTTACTACCTATTTATGATGCAAAAGCATGTTCTATTATAAAATCCACGAGAGAAAAATTGAGTCTGTGAGGGCTTCATGCGGAGTGGGACTTTTCTCACGCGAATTTTTGGCAATACATGCCTGTCATACAATATTTTATCCAACACCATATAATAACACTATTATTATGTTGATTTTGCATAAGTAATGTGATATATTACTCACTAGTGAAAGAATATTCAAAAAGTCACTAGTGAGAGAATGTAGAAAGATACCATGAATAACAAAATTAGATTTTACACTATTTATTATTCAAATTGATATTTGGAACCCCGAGAGCCTCCTTGGAGAGAGGCGGAACCCCGAGGGCCCCCTTGGAGTGGGGTGGAGCCCCGAGGGCTCTATTAAAGTGGGGAGGGGCCCTGAGGGCACCCTTGGAGTGGGGCGGAGTCCCGAGGGCCCCTTGGAAAGGGGCGGAACCCCGAGGGCCCCATTGGAGTGGGCGGAACCCCAAGGGCTTCCTTGGAGTGGAGCGGAGCCCCGAGGGCCCCCCTGGAGAGGGCGGAGCCCCAAGGGCTTCCTTTGAGTGGGATGAAGCCTCGACGGCCCCCTTGGAAAGGGGCGGAGCCTTGAGGGCCCCCTTCTTTGGTCAGGTGGATGGCAGGGGGTGGCAGGGGCGGGATGTGTAACAGAACGGAATGGCTCAACGTAATAGGCCTAAAAATGGTGGTAAATTGAATAGGGTAGACCGCGGAATAACGCGCGCAACCTCGTTTATTTTTCAAATAAATTTTCAAAATAATTACCTATATGAACAACATATGGAGGTGTTGGATAAAATTTTGTATTAAACTCGTGTGGAATTACACATTAGTCACTTAAGAAAATTAACCACTCGACCTAACGGTCTCGTGGCTAATATTTCTTGCGTGACTAATGTGTAACATTCCACACTCGTCTAATAAATAACTATTATCCAATTCAAAAAAACTTTTAAAAAATTATTGGTAGCTGTGTAGATTCAAAGTCAAGGTGACAGAGCGTGAGCTTGTACCTATAGTCACGTGTGGGCTATGACCTATATAATTCAACTGAAATCGGCATGGTTTTACGTCATAATAAGGAAGTATTGCATAAAATATTTTTGAAGATTATAAACAACTTTTTACATTTTGGCGAATATCAGGAATATTGATATAGAGCTTGACACAAAAGTATTGTTATACATATTTATAGCCGATAGTTTAAACAAAAAGAGAATGGTTTACGCTGTTGGAAGTGGAATGTGAGGTTTTTATACTACTCAGGAATATCACCGCTGATTTTTTTGAGAGGTTTTAACTTTGTGTGTTTGAAATGGAATTATTGATGTATATCGTTATGCTACTGCAGCGCATTTTCTTCTGAGTATCGTGCTTCTTCAGATTTAAAGAGTTTTGCGGTGACATTGGCCAGTAATGATGCTGAGGTCTGTCAGAAATTTTAAATGTTCTCAATTGTCTTTGGGACGTATCCAAATATATTGAAACAACCGGTTCATTAGTGCACTTGTTATTTTTGAAATGAAGAAATACTTTAGAGGAGCATATTTCCTTAAAAATGTAAACATTCTCTTCAGGTCGAGGAGTATTATAGTTGTCTTGGAAGCAATTACAATTATATCGTTGTCGTCTATTGGCGTCTAAAGAGTTGAGATTTACGTTTTCAGTAAGCGTTTTAACATGTAAGAAACAGTTTCAGCTCGCTATAAGGAGCCACGGCACTATAATCCGTATCAAACCAGTCATTTAAAAATAATACTATTCAAGCATTTTTTGTACTATTTTTTTACAATCCTCATTTCAAAGCTTAAATAAAGCAGGAGTAAATTTTATTTCATGAATATAAACTGTACGATAAGCGATTGCTTACTTTGATGGACGCATTGGAGCCAGATCTAAGGGGCACAGCTTTTCGACAGTTTATCTACTACAGGGGGGGGGGATGAAGGTAGCATCGAAGATACGTTATTTAGGCTTGCATCGGAGCCACCTTAGCTTCGGCACTCCTGTATGACCGCGGCTAATAGCACGCGCACAACTTTGGCACGTACCGTGACTTCATCGAGTTCAGATGAAGAAGCGCTGCGTCGAGGGAGCATATTCGAAAGGCCGTGTGTCATTCCGACAAAAAAGACGTTGGGGTTTTCGCATAATAATTACGGTTATAACTATACTATGATCTATTGTATTATACTCATAATTTACTGATAAATTGTTACACATTTTAAAATAATATACGTCAATTACACATTCATCTTCGAGTCTTAAAAGGTGGGAATATTCGATTCAGTTCATCATCTCTTATTAACCTTTGCGTTAATTTTTTTTCACTGATTCTATCTTTTGCTAATTCATATGCGAAATATTTAAATCTGTGGATGTCGGAATCCGTCTTAGTGAGTCGGTGGAAAATGCAGTTGCACGTTCGGTTGGCTCTAGTATCAAAATTCTCCACGAGCCGCCACTGGCAAGAAATATGTTGTCTTCTTTGTGAACGCTCACTCTGGTGGATTTTGTTGTTCCGAAGTAACGTTACTGGGAGCCCCGGTAATATCCGGTGGCCTGCCAAAACTTCTTCATATACACTTTTATCAGCAATTTCATACAGCTTTTGCTGAAGACTGAAAATAATAACTGAACTGTTTTAAAGATCGGGTATAGCTACTTGACAATAAAAAGACAAGACACCTACATATTATACTTTCATAAGAATGCTTCGTCGTCGCGACGAGGAAGTATTTTCTTTTTATAAATTTTGTTATATCAGCAATACTTGTAAACATAACATGAACATTTCTACTTTTGTTTCTATTTCGTTTTGCAGCACTATTGCATCAGGTGTAGCAAAATGAAAAAAATAATTTGGTTTTCTCTCGCTTGAATTAATCCAATCTTCGGGGCGTTGTCGAACAGTACTCGAAAGGGGCATCGAATCGGTTCGAATTTAGTGGGTTATCGAAATAACGGTGTCCGTAAATTTGAAGCGGTTTAAAGATCGGTCGCGCGTCTGTTCCCCTTGGGTGCGCACGAGGAGGTGACCACCGAAGCATTGGACGTGGAGGAGCACACAGGTAAGTGCGGTGACCGCCGCCGCCGCCACGTTCTTCGGAGAGGGGGCCCGCGAGTTCGTGCTGAGACTCCAGTTATGCGCAGACCTGTGGGGTGGTCGCACCGCGAAATGCTCCTTCGTCAGCTCGTCTGCCCTTCGTAACGTCGCGTGTCCTGCAGGAGCACTTGTCCTGCCTGCCCCGCATTTCTCATACAAACAGGGTGCTTTCTCCGATTAACAGGGTGAAGTCGAGAACACTAGAGTGATGCATTGTGCACTTCGATTTACATGTTGATTATAATAAGATGTTTAGTTTTGTGCGCTCTTGAGGATTAAATAGGTGGGTTTCTGGATTTACATCGGCAGGATTATGGCACGCGTTCTTCGGTCGCTTCGATTTGCTTGTATGTACTCCTAAGTGCCCTAGTATTACAAAACTTGACTTTTCTATAAATTATTTCCTGAAAGTGATGTTTTGGCCAAGATTTTACCACAACTTATCGCGTTTCTAAATATAAATAAACAATACAAACTGCTTTTAGCTCAGATTTTACAAATTTTCTGCTTAATTGTGCCATCAAAATTCCTGACGTTGCTTGAAATTTCCCTGTCGTCCGACGTCTTTATTATTTATTCGAATTCGAGCCCCCTATTGTGCATTCTGCGCCTTCAGCAAAAACGAAATTTTCATTAACGTAATCGAATAACAAAGCAGCCCCCATGAACCCGATTGTTGGTTTCCTTCGCTCACTATAATGGAGGCGATTGATTTTTGCTCGTCAATCATTATTGCCCGGCCATCGCTCCATACTTGAACTACTGCGACTTTTGCACGATGAGGATATTGAAAGGTCGATTCAATAATTGCCCGGTTTAATGTCTTCAATTACCCGCAAAACAGATCGTCCGACCGAAGCGCCGTGGCCGTAAGACTAAGAAGTTTTGTAATTGCACGTCGTTTCGGCGCACGTAGCAGTGAATCAGGCGGATCTCAGGAGGAATTTCACACACGTACAATTGGGGTTTGTGTTTTGGTTTCGTAATGTGTTGTGATTGTTTTTCGCGTTGGGCAAGCCGCCGAAGTGGCCTCTTGTTTAATCGTTCCCCTTTTCGCACTAGGCAGTAATTACGCGGAATCGGGACACTATCGTTCGAGAAAAAGCACGTGTTGGAGTTGACAGGAAGAATTTGTATCTTCGGACAAAACGCGCTGAAAAAAGATACGGAAGGAAATGCGGGACAAGTCTTGACCTTCACTGCCTGTTCCCAGCAATCGCCTTCGAAATGCTTTGGAAGTTTGGTTGACTAATGATTTTTAAATGAGTCCGTGAAATACTGTTCGTAACTGACGTATATTTTTATCAACATCATGATTAAAATGCGTGCAGGGCAAGTCAATACTCGACAGAGTAGAAAGTATGTATGTACGCTAAAAGCCAATGATTTTAAGTTCTTAAATAATAATAGAGCGCCAAGTAATGACGACAGTGCCTTGCAACTTGTGAACTTCCTAAAAGTGTTGTTTGGATATAGAAAGAAAGGTTCAGTTCAATGTCGCTTTATTGTCATCAACAAAATATGTAGCAGTCAAGTTATGTTAGGCCATAAAAGACAAAGTATATACCATGGCAAAACTGACTAAATGAAACGTTTTTGATATAGGCTTATTAATATAGTACAAGTAAATGAAACAGTAATATGCCATCCAATAGTGCAGAGATTTTTAAAATTACTATATAACAGCCAAATGCCAAAAATAATACAAATTGCAACGACCGTTAACTATCATTTTAGAACATCGCAATTGTAAAACTGTACAAAGATACATTGTCAATGGATTGCTGAAAGCTTTTTGTTGTTATTTTCAGTAGTATCTATTATTTATCAAAGTTGCACAATTGCATTATTTATAGCTTTGTTTTACTTTCATTATACATAACGTGCGATTTCAAAATTTACACTCAAAACTAGTGTTGTGCCTTGGTCAATTGACCGGTCAATTTGACCACGGTCAAAAACTGTGTGGTCAAATTCACTGTCAAATGCTCTTTTAGCCGTAAAATTGCTTATATTAAATTACACTATCAATCAACGTTTTTTTTTGTAGAAGGTCTTTATTATTGGCTGTAAGCCTGTAACTAATCAAACATTTACTGATATTGCAAAAATGCAGGGGATTTACATATTTAGGGAGCGGATTCATACAGCGACCAATGTTTCTTGGGGAAGTACCGCTTTGTGCAAATTGTAAATTCAGCATTGGAGTCTTCAGTTTCAGTTGTGCTTTACTTACAGAACTATCAATACAATTGATTAAAAAAAGGTTAATTAAAAAAATTAAAATGGTCAAATGAGCGGTCAATTGGCTGGTCAATTGACCAAAAAGTTGTTGACCGGTCAAAGGCACAACACTACTCAAAACTAAATCAAGTTGTGGTGAGCTCTGTACCAAAACAGAGCGAATGCGCCAGAGCATTAAAATTGTATAGTAGAGAATACAATACAGTAGTTTTTTGTGTAGCAAGTAAAGAAAAGTGATGTTTTTTTTTTCTCGGAGGCTCTAGCTTTTTCGTGCAGAGTACGGAAAGGCACTTTTCCTACGTGTTGAACAAATTTTTTCTAATGCGGTATCGACAACTGTTACTTTTTAAGAATTTATTGGAAATTTTGGATAAAAAATTCTAAAAATTGAATAGCTTTTTGTCGATTTGGAAACCAATACAAATGTGGTGTAGTAAATATTTATAAAAAATAATTTTATTTGTAACCTCTAAACCATAAGATAGAAGAGGACGATTAAGTAAGTAATTTAATTTGTTATTTTCAGTTGTTGACTGTGAAAAAGTATGAGTTTTCCATTCCGAATTAGAAAAATAGTATATTACACAAGTTGAGAAAAGTAAAGTTTGATTAAGTACGAGTGAGCGAAGCGAGCGAGTAATTTAAAAAACTATTTAAGTTTAGTAAAACTGCCTTTCTTACGATATGTATAAACTATTTTTTCGCATTTTGCATTAGTATTTATAAACAAACATTTATATAAAAGCTTTATACCACATGTTCATTAAAAACGTCCAACTGTGGAAATTCAAACGTATGAATAATATGTTGGTGGCACTGTAAGTCTATGTCAAATTCGAGGTTATCAGGTTAGGTTTTCAGTCAGTTTTGACACCGACTGGCGCAAAACCTTACCTGCTAACCTCGAATTTAACAGTGACATTACCATATAGTAATATGACATTTCTATGCACCAAAGTGCCACTTTATGAAACGATTTGGAATTTAGTAAAATAGCACATCATTATACAAAATGCGAAAAAATACATTTCCTTATTAATTTTAAATACCTGGTCCGGCGTCAATGCGAATGTGTCCGTACAAGAAATAATTTGTACGTTAATTTATTTTACAAGGGATATGTCTGATGAAATTCTTCCTAGTCCATTATATTTAAGTTCGCTCTTACTTTAATTTCATGAAAAACAATTTGTTTTTGAAGTAATAATGGATTTTCCATGTTTTACTTATATGTACATTTTTTTCATTGTTTCAAAAATGTGTTTATACCGAATAAAATAATTGTAATTTATTCGTTTGAGAAAAATATATATTGAAGGAAGAAACAACAATAAATAGGATAAAAGTGGGTTCTCAGAATTTATTTATTTAAAAATGAGGGTTATTTTGTTCTGGTACAGCTGGAACCAATCATTAATCAACTAATTAATTATAAATGTAAGACGAAAGACAATTAACAACAGTATCTAGACTGTCTAGGCTTACGATAACGACAACGAGAATAAAGCCTCATTCACACGGGTTTAGTAAACAGTCAAGTTGCTGGAGCAAGTCACTGGCTTTTAGTAACTAAACTCGTGTGAACAGAGAAGCCAGTGGCGAGTAGAGTACTGGATCCAGTAAATGAAGCCAGGCAAGTAGATTGAAAACACCTCAACTTACTTGCCTGCTATCCTGTCCCCACCACGTATTAATTCCAAGAAGAGAGACATTCTTAAGCACAATTTGTATTCTAAAGGGTCTTCTACATAGAGCTCCTTAACCCTTCAGTACCCGTTTACGGTCTGTGGGACCGAGCAAACACATGATGCAGTATATTACTTAATGTTCTAGCGTTAGTTTACCGCCCATTTTACTACCTTCCTATATATTGCCATTGAAGATCCGTATGCAGTTTTGAGTTCGTGCGTGCAGTGGTTTAAAAGTTATTTATAATTTCGGTTTCAGAGACCGAAGCGGGTACCCGAGTTGTTTTTATTTTTACCTTTGATATTCGACTAATGTGAGAAGGAAGTATTTTCTGCATTTTTAGTAACACTGTTATACTAAAACGTTATTATAGTCATGGCAGATTTTATGAGAAAGAACAGGCGCGACTAGAACAGACGATGCGAGATATAATAGCGGAGGAGGATGTCGATAACGCGTTTTATGATGATCTGCCATCGTCTGACGAAGATAATTTATTGAAAACTAGGGAAATGAACACTGACACTGAACATGAAATATCTGATTATGAAGACGTTAGTGAACAAGAAACTAATGCCATAAGATATCTCATTATTTTTATGGAGGTGGCAGAGGGTGTCAGTCTGCGAGACCGGTGCGGGTACTGATGTCTTACAATTTTGAACGGGTACTGGAGGGTTAAGAATTTGAGCTGAAGCCCCATGTGTAGGTCTTCTTAAAAGCCATCTCCTTGTCCACACTTTCTTTTTCTTGTACAATTCTTCATGAAGTATATCCAAACATTCATCCATGAGAAGTTTTGAAATATTTTTAATTACTTTCTTTAATAAGTTGGAGCGATCCATTTTACGATGATTTCACTCACAAACTAAAGCGAAATACTAAAACGTATGTGAACGGTCACTGGAACAGCAACTGTCCTATCATAAAACGAAGCCAGTTACTTGCTCCAGCAACTAGACTGTTTACTAAACCCGTGTAAACAGGGCTTAAAGGTAGTGAAAATATGCGTGACCAGAATGGTGTTATTTAAGAAGATTGACCGGCGTTAGGAAAATACTGCCCCCTTGATATTAAAACTTAGGTTAGATCAAATCATTGCGGATTATGTGGGTAGTATCAGTTAATTTATTACTGCGACTATGTTAAGATTAGATCACTGAAAACTATAGGATTAAGTGCAATCAATACCGCTGTAATTTACTGGTCAGTTGAACATACAAATCCTTCCAATTTATTTGGTTTAAGCACGATTAACGCTAAACATTAATTCAAAGTGCAAGTTCGTTTATACAGAGCATTTAGTGTTTTTAAATGGATGATCATTAATAATTGCCTGCAAGCAGAACAGGAAATTATAGAACTTCAAAGAAAAAATTGAAAACCTTAAAAATATAATTGCCAGGAAGAAAGACAAATCTCGAAATCTCTTATTACTGTAGACGTGGCTACCCAATAATCTGATTCTTTTTAACGCCGCTATTGTCATATGAAAGATTGCTTTCATTATGCAGCTTTACATTATCTACAAAATCAGAAATTTGAAAGTCGGCATTAGCAGCTCGGCAGTGGCTACCGCTACATTATCGTTGGCACAATCGATGACATTTTGACACGAAGCAAATTATGAAAGTATCGCATTAACCGGTTTTGATGCCAGGATGTACCTTAAAGACAATTCGTTATTAAAATTCCGAAATAGCTCTGACTGCGGTCATTGTAAGAATTGGACAATGTTCGACCAAATTTGTCGACGTTTTTATTATAGGCCGCTAAGAAAGGAATGGCTGACGTGCTTCGATTTATTGCGAAAGTATATTCAGCTGCCCTGAAAAGCGTTTCCGTTAATATAGCTGTTAATTCAAATTGCTGTTTAGTTTGATAACGTTTTTTTTTTGAGATACTGGAACAACATGGCAGGAATTAATTTTTTTTCTATTTTTGTTTTAAATTAATATATCAAAAATTACGCTACGAGTGTATTATGTAAAGGAGTAAAGGATATGTAGCTTTCGCTGATATAGACAATATCATTAGCCCAACGATTACAGTTTTCAACTTTATTCTTAATATTGAGCAGTAAACGTGCGTCGACTGCCCTGATTTACGTTAAGCTAATATTTTACTTTCATTTGTTTTTGTGTAGGAATTGTTAATTTAAAAAACGTTGGTTTTTAGCGGAATTGAAAGTAAATGGCGTAACTCGGTAGGCTTTCTTCTAAGTTTATTGGGTTTATAAGGAATAACTAATGGATTACGTAAGGCGCCCGCATTGATACAATGCTCCAAAATGTTTAGTAATGAAAGATGTGAATGGTTTAGAATTTGAACAGATTCAGTGTATTGATTGTGCATTGGAGTCATTAAATATTTTGATACAAGTATTATGAACGAAACGGATAGACGACAACTTGAGGAACCGTTACGAACATTTTATACATAGTTATTAGGAAATTATCATGTAACATTGATTTCGCCAGGTGATTTATAATATATTCGATGTTTTTATGTAAATTTTCGAGTTATTGAAAATTACTTCATACTTAAGGTGACCAATTATTTATACACACAACCAAACTTATATGGAATCACCCAATATTTCCGATGTTATTCAGTATTTCTGACAAATTCCGTATAGAAAGTGAGAAGGACTTTATTATAACGTAGTTTATTAAATTACAAAGAGAAAAAATTACAACAAAAGATTTAAGATGAACAAAAACAATAAAAATGCGACCACTAAAGATGTAGGTAGTTGGTTAAACAAAAGTTAGATACCTTTTTTCGGACATGTTTTTCACTTTAATAGTCAGTGTTACCACCTCTAGCCCTAATACAAGCTGCAATTCGACGAGGAATGCTTCTAAGCAACGTGTCAACTTGTTCCTGACGTACGTTTGCCCATTCCTCTTAGGCGGCTGGAATGAGCTGTTCCTCATTTCCTGGAGCATTTCTTCTAGCCCTAATCCCTTTTTGACACAGTCCCACACATGCTCAATGGGATTCAGGTCTGGTGAAGAGGCAGGCCATTCTAGAACCGTCACAGCTTCTCTTTCTAGAAATTCTGTAGCAACTCGGCTGGTATGTACAGGGGCATTATCATGCATAAAGACGAAATTGTCTCCCACTGCACCTCTCCACAGCCTAACTATTGGTTCTAGCACCAAATCAACGTACCTAGGACCTGTTAAAGTCTGGCGTAGTGGAACCAAAGGATTTTTATCTCCTATCATGATACTGCCCCAGAACATTACCGTTCCTCCTTTGTATTTTGGGGCAGATCAATTGTTATCACGACATACGTGATGGACAACTTCAAAAACCTTTGTTATTTTCAACAAAACACTTTCGTTATCTTTATCTCTTATCTGCATGAAAAATTTTCATACATTTCGCAATATTAGTAAGAAATACTAGGTGATTCCATATAAGTTTGGTTGTGTGTATGGTAACTAATTTATACAACAGATGTAGCTAATAAACTCAACTCTAAATTAGTAGCACTCGCCTTCTACTCTCTACTCTGCTGCAAGAATTGTAAAAGATCTTCGATCTATCAATTACCATTCAAATATGTATGTACCCGACCTAAGAGATAGAGTAACGAGGTCCCCACATCTAATACAATGGTTGCTACGCAAGCACAAAAAGCGCGCCCCAACTTTGTAACTCGGAACACGGGGCAAGTTGAGCACTGCACCGCCAGATGCTAGCGTACAAAGCACCAGCCTCTATTACACTAAGGTAACAAAAGGTTAACGACAATATATAATATGTACGTACCTTACACATACAGTGTGAACGTACATTTTTTTGAGAAGGCCGACTCTGAATTGCTAATTGCATTGATTAGCATGACCATAAACATTGTATTGGAAGTTGTAACTGTTGCCATTTTGCTCTAATAATCAAAATTTTTGTGAAATTCATTAATGCCACTTTATGAACTACATTTTGCAAAAGTTTTATAATTAAAAAGGTTGGGTTCTTCGAAAATCACGTTAATAAACACACCTTCATTTAAAAAGTTTCAAATTCACAAAAATAAGTAAATCGGACGCTGATTTTGTTTTCCACAGCCACCATTTTTATGGTCGCACTGTATACTCAACTTGAAAGTGTCCAAAATGGATTGAAATGTTGAAGTTACTGTCAACGAAAAATGCAGAAATGACTTTTTTTGTTAATTAAAATTATTATTTCTGTAGAAATTGTGTAAAACCACAAGCCAACGATATAAGAGGGGTCGCAATCTAATAACAGGCATTTCTTGGTTGTAAGTTTATAATTAAAACTGCATAATTATTTTTTGTTTTTAAGGCGTTGTGTTTAAATCACGAACTTCGTTTAGTCGGAGGCCGCGTTCGAGCTTAAGGACTTCTGTTTTTTTATCGGCAAGTGCCTGCTTTTTATATGCAAAAATTGCTTTTATAGCCAGCTTCTGGAAGAAAATGGCGGCGTTTTAATTGTTCGGAACGCGGTCCGAAAAGCACTAGACGTTTACGTTATACATTGCTTGGATATTCTTCAAGGTCGGCTAACTTTAGTGCCGCAACTTCCCAAAACAAACAACTTTAGTGCCGCAACTTCCCAAAACAAACGACTTTCAAATCATTGCTTAAACGGCCGTTAACCCATTAATCCCAGCTTCTAGTTAAATTCAGATTCACGTTTTACTCAATTACTACGAATATGTTTTATTCACGCATACAAATAAAAAACCAGCAAAGTCGAGGACTTACAGGACATTAAAATTATTCTCAGCATGGTTGGATGCGCTGCAAAGCTCTCCTGCCCTGCCGCTGTGAATTTGTGTGCTTCGGGGATTCGTGATTACTCAAAAGATGTATTGAGTGCGTACTTTCAGGACGTCGCTTTCATCTCGCTAAGAAGCACGGATTTTAGAAATTCGGCCGCGCCTGTAAAAGCGAACTCGTTTTATTTAGTTTTTTCGTTGGTCAGCTTTCGGTTGTAAATTGAATTGAAGTTTTGCGTAGAAATCGACAAAAACGAGAACACCAATTGCATATTGTAATTGATTCCTTATTGATCCTTGCTGATCACTACACAATTACTAATATTTTCTATTCGTTGCTTTATTAGGCTCGAAATGCCATAATCTCTTGCTCTGTATAAACGCTCCCATGATGACTTCAACATTGCAATGAAAAAATTATTCCGACGACTTCGTATTATTTAAAAGGCATTACTCTACCGTTGGTAATGCGTGTTTAATTAGTGCACACTATAGAATCCCTGAATGACGGCTTAACAAGTAGAACAATTTTCACATACAATTATTAACGTAACAATCCTGTGTTATTCAGACAACAAAAATAAGTAATAAAGAAAAGTTCCAGAGAAAACTGTATCTATTGCTATGACGGTATTTCTCGTGCTAGACCTATGTCTGTTTTTGTTATAGAAAGATATAACGAATATAACTGTTACCAATATCAAAGAGAATTTGTTGTTTTTGACGTGGGTATGAGCAGTTCCATATTCAACATTAAGGGGTTCATGATATAGCTTGTATATATTTTGAAAAGACGGACTTGATTATGTCTATTGTTCTTTGGGCATGGAAATTCCTACGGTTTTTTAGTCATTTATTTTAAATTTTATAAAAACAACTAGTTTCTAACGATTTATCTTATCTAGTTTACTAAGTATAAAGCTGAAATGTACCGCGATACCACTGCTAGCTGAAAAATCATATTATCAGTGACATACAAATTAGTCAGCAGGATTTTGGAAACTTGTTTCAGATTGTTAATTTTACAACATTAATTTAAAAGAATAACAGTATTCCTCATTGGAATTACATTGTTTTGCATATCGCAGAGTGGAATACGTAGTTTGCCTTCTACTTAAAATTCTAGTAGTACAATAGCAAAACTAATTGAAGACGTAGCTAGGACGTATGTTGCCTGTTATTAATAATTGTAAATTACATTTTCATTGTATTTTTTTAAATTTATTAATATCAAAAACACGTAGATGACGATCAGCAGTTGCAGAGCTTGTAACAGATGTCACATTTAAAATTATCTGTAAAATTAAACAAATAGGGGGAATTTTATCAGCCCACTAGAACTCGTAATACACAAAGAACTACTACCAGTATACCACAAAATGATCGGATGTCGAATTGAGGAATCTGTATTTTAAAATATGAAGCGTTTTCTTTCTGCACCTATTTTGAGTTTTTCAGGTCGCTTTCGATAATTAGTTTCTTAAATAAAAGCTAAATTGCAAATAAATGAATAATTGTTAGTGAAAATGAGAAAAACCAACGTATTTTAACGGACAATACCATATATTGGAACAAGTACGCTCTCTAGGTGTTCTGCTTATTTTTGCAATGGGATGATTGTAGCAGCGATAAGCCTAAAGCAGTAAAATGTATATGTAATATATCATCTCTGTGGACCCGCTCCAACAGTTGTTTAACATTTGTAGTTTGTCGACGTTTCTGTACGTAAAAATTAAAACTATATAAATTTTTTTGTGTCTTGACAAAATTAGTAATAACAGCTAGTCGAATAACGTACATTATGTTTTTTCAAACGTCGTGGCGCAATTTAGTTGAAGTACTAACCCCAAAATTTTAAAAGTACATGATAAAGGCAATTGAATCAACTGATGCCAAGTAATAATGATGATTAAGTGCAACGTCGGTAGGTACGTGACTAACCGTTGTTGTTAACGAATTTATTTTTTAGTTTTTTTATTCATGATAATACAACTTTAATCTCATTTTCGACAATATTAAAGTGCTAGTGTTTCTGCCATAGCGATGATGTACTGTTTAATCAGTCTAGTTTGAAAAGGAATTTTAAAGTAAATTTATAGTAACTTACGATACAAGTGCGTAAAGCTAGTATTTAGTCACTAGTGGGGGGAGAGCTAAAACGCGAGTAAGCGAGCGTTTTTAAGCCCCGCCAGTGACTAAATATGCTTTACGCATGTGTATCGTACAATATTTTATCTACGATGTTCGTCCGGGAAACCTACAGATTTGCCATAAAAAAGTGACACTTGAGCACCTGATAAAATAATGTCTTCTATAGCAAACATTTTTTATGTCATATTCCACGAACATTTTCAATTTCGCGTGCAATGACAATTTGAAGACCTTAAAAAGGAAATCTGAAAAATGGGTTCTTGCTTATTACTACCTTATAATCTTGTAATCTTCATACTGCAACTTATTGTTACAAGAAACTCGATTTTTGAGAAAAATATTTTTAAATAAAAAAAAGCAGAATTACATTAGTTTTGTACCATTTCAAAAATGGAAATGTATTAGGATTATTAGGTCACAATTGAATTGTAATTAAAGCACTGAATAGTATATTATGATACAAGTGGTTGAAATAAAATTTCAACGTTGAGTGTGTTTTTTTTTTCAACGAGCGAAGCGAGTTGAAAAAAGTAACTCGAGACGTTTAAATTTTATCAGCCACGAGTTGCATATACCATTTTTTCTACGAATTTTCACAAATTTTGACAAATTAATGCACTTTTAGAAAAACTTAAACATAAAGTGACATTTCTCTTGTCAACAATTGAATGTCAAACAGTTTGAAATCCTAGTGGTTGAAATGCAATTTCAACCACCGGAATCGATGTCAAAATGACTGATTCCAATGTCATGAGTAGAAAAATATATTTATATACGACTGCATTATAAATTACTGTTTATGACTTAGTTTTGCAGCCATAAAGTAGGACTTTATAGTACTAGTAGAATGACTTGATCTGCTCGCCTGTCATTATGATAACATTATGAGTATCAGTTTTAATGCCATACTGACATACTTTATGGCGTTACTAACAAAATCGTTACAGAGCATACTCGCTGTTTTCGTTAACAATTTTTTTGTGTTTATGTTTATCTCAATTAGTTATTAATTTTTGTGAGCAGATAAAACTTCGGACGCTATTCGGATTGTAACTAATTATATGGCACACGTCCTGACAGACTGGGCTAACGCCTCGTCTTAAAATTTTCTCGACAATTACCGCAATGATAAGCGTTACGATCGATATCTGAAAAATATTATTTCGGTAGTACTATTTTAGCATAAGGCTTTGTATGCAACTCCTACATATCTAACTGTATTGACCTTGCTCGCAAGTATCGCTCGGCTGTAAAATAGACTCGTCCAATAAAGTCCTACATTATGTACAGTCGTGTGCAAATAAATCTGGGACAGTGTTTTTTTCACATGCAGATTCAGTTAAGATGAAGAATATCTCCATGGATTCCTGCTATCAGAAAGAGTTACATTAAACTTTAACAGGTACTGAAACCCGTAACTCTCTCTGATAAGAGGAAATCCATGGAAATATTCTTCAAATTCTTAACTGAATCTGCATGTGAAAAAAACATTGTCCCAGATTTATTTGCACACGACTGTACTGTGAAAAGTAAGGAATAAATTCGATGAAATGTAAAGTATTGGTTTTTGGAAAAATTCCGATATACAGG
This sequence comes from Agriotes lineatus, assembly GCA_940337035.1. Taxonomy (NCBI): domain Eukaryota; kingdom Metazoa; phylum Arthropoda; class Insecta; order Coleoptera; family Elateridae; genus Agriotes; species Agriotes lineatus. The sequence continues at coordinate 59,986,309 of OW679198.1, forward strand.
GTGAAGCGTTTTAAGTGTGAAGACGTCATCGGCATATTTTTAAATCGTAACCCCGATATTTTATTCCATATTCTGTTACTCGATCCAACATGGCAATGTAATACCACAGTCTATATACAAAACAGTCAGGTCACTCCTTTGTTGGCACTTTGATGTTGGTGTTCCCGAAAAATTACTGCGCATATGCCAGGAGTGGCTCACGGAGGCGGGAGTTACCAATTTAATAAAGCGCGCGCAAGCTGTGCCGGTGGCGCGAGTTACGAATTCGAAAAGTTTACGGTTGTTGGGACGTAACCGTCAACCGCCAATATCAAGAACACGCCTAGTGTAGCTACTGCGCATATGCTGGGAGTCGGAAATGTTGGAATATGCGTCCTGGAATTTGGGGACATAATTTTGGCAGAGTGAAACGACTGTTTTGTATATAGACTGTGGTAATACGTTTGAAACCTTACCGAAAGAAATTTTTGAGAAAAATAATTATGAAGACGGGAAAGTGCATTTTTATTATTGTAAACAAGGAAACTGTTATCTGGAACAAGCGGGCTGATAAAATTCTAAATTCTTATCACTATTTTGTTTTGTCTGACTGTTCTAGTGTTTCTGCAAGCAAGCTGTAAATATTTTGTTGATTCACAATCGTTACTAAATTAAGGGAAAGAGAAACAATTGAAATATTGATTATGATTGGATATGGTAACAGAACAAAAAATGAAGAGGAAGTTTATCAGTTATTTAACGATTAGTACGCAGAAAGGAATCCAATAACTCAGTCAACTGTGAGTAAAATAGAGAAAAAGTTCCGCACTTTCCCGTCTTCATAATTTTTTTTTTCTTAAAAATGTCCTTATGTAAGGTAACAAACTTATTACATTATCATGTTGGCAGTTGGATGGAATCGGAATAAAAATGGGGGTTGCCACTTAAAAGAAAGGACGATGACGTCACCACACTTAAAGGCTTCACCCTGTTTATCCGAATATTATGTCAGAAAGTGCGGAATTTAAAACAAAATTACCCTGTTTTTGGAATTTTCCCAAAAATCAATCCTTTCCCTTTATCGAATTTATTTCGTACTTTTCATTTGTACTGTATAAATAGCTAGTATAAAGTGAGTGTACTGAATTCCCATATGAATTTTTGCAAAAATTTGGTTGTTTGGAATGCTATTCAAACAGTTTGTGAAAGAAAAATTACAAATGCTATTTACATATGACACCGATAACGTATGAACATTATATATAGTATAGGCCGAGTTCATAACAAGCAACCCTTTCAAATGGCACAGGATTTTAACAGTTTCGGCTATGATTTCAGCGAGTGGTGACCGTTGGAATTTCTTCCTGAGTGCCGCAATTAATTTCCCGATTTCCTGAATGCGGACTTGCCAATTAAATTACGATTAGGTGTCCGGGTAACGGATCGATGCAACCGTCTGGCTTCGTACGTGGTACACGTGTGTAATTCGCCTATCTGGCAAGGGTGAACGTGCATTTTTAATTTTCAGCTGGTGTAAATCACTGCCTGCTGTCAGTTCGCTTGTAGTTTCTCGAAATTGTAAAGCGATTCGTAGCTTCGGCTGCAGTTCAATTAGGTTTTCAAACTCGTTCGTGTTTTCCCAACCTGACGTGTCCGGACGGTTGTATGAATACTATTTGAATTTCAAGTTTTGCACGAGATGCTCCCTTGCTCGTGACGGCTTCCGATATCATATTTGACTTTACCGCGACTTTATACCGCCCCCAAATATATTTTCTAATTGTAGACGCCCTTGCCGCTTGCTGGCTTTTCTCCGAATTAATAAATTTCGTGTTAACACACACTAATGTTATTATGTACGCAATAATTTAAGCTAATATTTGTGGAAATTGATAAGGTTCCTTAAGCAAATTGCGGTGAGTTCTGTTATCGAACTTCCGGCTCTGCCTGGAAACCTTTGGAAAGTGCGGCTTGAATTTTTGATAAAATAATGTTATTTAGGTTTTATTTCCGCCCCGTCCGCAACGCAGTCTGGCTTATAATGTTTGGGAAGGTTACATTTCTTGTGAACAAACTTGCTAGATATACATCTCATTATGTTTATATGGGAAGCTATAGAAATACTTCTATACTAGCTTCTGCTTTCTTTGTTATGGACAAAGGTGTAGAGGCAAGCGGAGTACCAGGTATTTTAGATCGACTGCTGTGGTCGTATGGTCCTATTTCGAATTTGGTCGAGATTGAGGAGTTCCAACCCTAGCAAGGGATCTCTTTACATGCTACACATAGTAACATGGAACCCACGGCTTACATAATTGCGATTGATGGAATTCTGAAGAGGTTTTTAGCCGCATTTATTAATTTTTAAAAACCTCGCCGGGTCGGGAGTCGAACTGGCAAACCCTAGATCACTCGACAGGATGAATAAGTCGTACAATGTTTACAAATTACAACGTCTAGGAATGGATTGTATAAGATCGATTCAGGTTACATGCTATTCTATGTTAGATAGTTGTAGTATTCAATAATTTTGCGACGTTTTAAATTTTTTTCGTTGCCCAAAAACTCAAGGTATATGGGTTAGAAAGAAAATTAAAATATCAACGTTGGTGAAACAAAATCACTACTCGTGTACATACTATACTGATCATACTGTATTGATTTCCACTCAATTATTGGTTTGGAAATATCTCGTTAAATGTGTGCAATTGTAAATATGTATCTAAATTACACATGCAAATTTCTTTTTCAAAAATTTGTTGTAAGCAAGGTTGTATGGATGGTATTGCTTACAGTACTAAATTATAAGAGTTTCAAAATTTCGGTCATTCACCTCGTCGGTTTTGTCAATCAGTGTTTAATCCAAGCAGTATTTCATACCTATTTGAGAAATGTTATTGCTTACAGCCCTTCTTTCTGATTTGAATCCGCGTGAGTAAACTAAGAGTATCATAAATTTTTTTTCATTACAATTTTTTACTCAAGAGTTAACCCGGCGACATGGGTACCTGTCGTTTTATTACAATTTCCGGGGCCCCCGTGTGTTATAGTAGGTTATTCTGGGGTATTATTATATCCTGAATAATTTAAAAAAAAATTATGTACAGTATTAACATTTATAGGCCACCTCGGTGGTTGAGTGGGCTTGTTGCCTGCCTAGCAACCAGGTGGACATGGGTTCAAATCTGGCCGTAGCCGAGAATTTTCTCGGAGCGGCAGTGGATTTGAACTCATTAGTTAAGTTAGATGTAAGTTGTTGTGTGTGTTGTATGTTTGCATGCAGGGGAGCGTAGTGTAAGGCGCGTGCGGCGCATTACATCCGTTGCACTTCCCGCGAGGTATGAATGGTCCTCGACACCGAAAGGTAAAAGAGGCTATAGATTCTGAATGAATTAATTAACATTTAATTGAGCTAGTGAGAGATGTGTAATGCAAATAGTACCGACAGGGCCGTAACTAGGTATAGGTCAAGTAGGCCCCCGCCTACAGGTGCAAGCAACAAGGGGCGCCAAAATGGCACTGAAAACAAAAAGAATTTCCTTCGTACTAATAGAAGAAAACAAATAAAATCCATTTGTAATATTAAGGATTTTATCCTAAATAATGCGAATTGCGCCCAATATGATCGATACAATACATTGCCTTGTGCAATTTGCAAAGGGAATGTTATATGTCTACCAGATTGTAACGGCGTTTGTTGTATAATTCCCAACTATATCAATCAAAGCATTAAAATTATTAGCTGCATTGCTGGTCTTACTCGAATTATATATATTTTTTGCATTGTTAAATTGACTGTAATGCAGCAGTGGTGACAAACTAACTGAAATTTTAAACAACTGTTGGAACGGTTTCACTGATTGCACATATTACATATACATTCACTGCTTTGGGCTCATCGCTCGTACAGTCGCCCATTGCAACAATCAGCAGAACATCACAGACCGATTTCGAGAGTTTACTTGTTGCACTACTATAGCATTTTGGGCTACAATCACTTGTCCGCTAGAATTTCTCCAATTTAAGACACTTCTGTGACCGTACACGATGGCAGCTTTTATTAAAAGAAGATTATGGAAATCGGCCTGATGCAAGGCTCATACTAGGTGCCGACAGAAAAGAATCGCGTTGTAAATTTATTGATTACTACATGACAGTGTGGCTGCGAGTACAGAACCTTATTCTACGTTCTTATAGTACTACGCATAATAATATGTAATTATTTGTTCATATTGTGTTATAACATATTGACATGTCGTTACTAGCTTTTGAGCGCACCACGTAACTGGTCTTATTCTAATTACAATAATTTTTGCATTTTGAAAATTGAGTTGTACATAAAAGAGTTACCAAAAAAACTTTTTTAAGTATGGTTGAAGAGTCTTCAAAATTATCTACAAAATAAGTAAAAGTAGCTTAATGATGTTAGTAACACTGAAACACAATGCGAATTATATGAATTTGGAAAGCTAAAAAAACATTGCAGCCAGTGGGATTCGAACTCGCGTTCACTGATACATACATATGCTTATCGTTGCATTATAAATAACGCAGTGGCGTTCCGATTTCGGGCGAAATGCGCCCGATCAGTGCCGATGAAATGGTGACGCAGACACGCAGGTACACAACATGTTTATATATATGGATCTGTGAAATGTTCTACTGACTACATAATAATATGTATCAACTGTATGTATTGTAATCGCGAAAAAATCGCCTTTCAATATTTCTTCAGATCTTCGCGTTTCAGGGTCCTTAGATGACGAAAACCCGGTTTTGCTCAATTTCGTTTGTCTACCTGTCTGTCTACCTGTTGCCGGTATAACTCAAAAACTAAGTAATTGTCGGAGGAAGATTTTGCATGCAGATTATATGCGTTCCTGGCATGAAACTGAGAAGAATTCGGTAAAATATATACAGGGTGAGCACCTTAAAAATAAAATTATTGCTATTTTTGCTTTAACTCGGGAACTATTACTTAAATGAAAGACATATTTTGCACATAGCTCAGCCCCTATGTTGGGTCCAAAATATTTCATTTTTCTTCAAGGATATAAACCTGAGTTATGCGCAAAATATTACTTTTATCATAAGAGTAATAATTTTCACATAGATCAGGCTTTACACTTGAGGAAAATGGGACCCACCAGTTAGAGGGTAAATGTAAAGAGTCAAAAAGGGGCAAGAATAAGTGCGTTCAGTTTTCAGTTTAATATAGCCGCGCATCGCACAGATCCTAGAGATCCTGGATGGTTAAGTGGAACAGGCGTGTGGAACCGAAATCGCATTCGCAAGCACTGTAGTTCGAATCCCACCACCCGTTAATGTTCTATTTTATTTTAAAATTGATATAATTCGCATTAGCAAGTGTTTTATTTTATTGTTTCAATATTATTAGGAACGTTAAGATATGTGTCCCCTAGTTTCCTTTGATTTTTAAAATTGTTTAGTGTTATAACGTCCACTAGATAGAAAAGTTCTTAGTAAAGCCCTTTACAGCGTTTTTTATTAGAATTGTGGTTTATAATCTTGTTTTCTGTTCTTATTTCATTTCTGTTGCATTTTGTTAATTTAACATTTAGTTGTTTATTTTCAAAATTATTGAAAAAAATGTTGGATTTATTTTTGAATGTCTACCTGTTGTGTTTTTAATACATTACATCATAAGTTTTTTTTTGTCACATATATATGGTCAGTATACTGCGGGGCGCAAAAATGTTGGCTTGCCTACAATAAAAGTTTGCCTAGTTACCGCTCTGAGTACCGAACGTAGACAGCATTTCAATTTTTTATCCAACACTGTGAGTTATTAAGCCCATAACTATGGTGATTTTAGGAATTTAAAGTGGCCTATATGTCACTAGTGAGTTATAAACCATAAGGCACTAGTGTGTTATTTATAAACCATAAGTCACTCTCGATAAAAAAAACTATTGAAAATTAACATTTTATTCAGAACACATTACAGAACATATTACATCCATAACGCAATATTACATACTCAATATAATACATTTTAGAACATCACTTATTAATATTAATATTTATATTAATGTCAATTGCATAGTTGTTACTTCTAGTCATTTGACAATTTACATTATTATTGGAAATTTCATTACGTGATTCTGCGCTATTCACTACAATACTTGGAACAGTGGCGGTGGTGAACTCAGAACCTCCTTGAATTTTTCTTGCTGTGTTAATTTTTTCTCCCAACGATTCTTCAATGTACCCTTCTGCCACAGTAGACGATTTCCATCCACCGTGGCGTTTAAGCGCTGTTATGTTGCCTCCACCATTAACCAACAGTGTAGCAGAAGACCGTCTCAAACTGTGACCAGTGTAAGCCTCTACATGTGGTAGTTTCAAGTAAGATGCGATTCGGAATGGCACCTTAGACAATGTGTTTATTCCAACTGGTTGGATAATGCATTTTTGATGTTTGTAATTCAAAAAAATCTACGGTGTGGTACCTTGGCAGGTCGTAATGAAACATAGTTTCTATAGAGATCAATAGGACTGACAGGATATCCCTCGTTTATGACAGTGAAACTTCGAGGTTTGTTGGTTTTTGTATCAGGAATGGAAATATAGAGATATGATCCCTTGTCTTCGATGTGCTCAACACTCAAATTTGTCAGCTCATTACAACGGCATGCCCCCGCAATACCCATTATTAGTGCAACCTATAAACATATATTTAAATAGGATTTACGGAAATCAAATAGGCACTATCTCACCTTCTCCATCAGATATTCACTGTCCGGAGCACTTCTTAGAAAATGCTCAATATGTTCCTTTTCCAAAATCTTGGCTTTCTTTGGTTTATGTGCTCTTGACTCACTTTTCAAGAAAGATGTAAGCCTACCATATTTCGATATGTCGACATTTTTATGAAATTTTAACGTTGCTTTCAACATCGAGTATTTTGTCCACATTGACGAACCTACATTTTTCTTTCCAATTTCAACAAAATACGCCAACAATATTTCTTCGGTTATACCACTAACTCCTTTCTCTTCTCTCCAGGACTTGAATAGCCTGAATTCCTTTTCATAAATATCCTTCGATTTCTTGGGTATTATTTTTGATAATGCTAGTTTAGCATCATTTTGAATTTCAGCAGGAACAAACACTTTTTCTTTCATTAGGTATTCGGCGTCGTTTTCATGTGTTGACACTTTTGTGAAACCAAACACGATTATTGTTTCAATGTAAACAAAACTTTTATGTGCCATGGTGATCGCGTCAAAGCCTTCCCATAAATTGAGCTACTTTTAATAATTGGTCAAATAAAAATGTCACAACTGTCATCAGAAAAAGGATGCATTTTAACGAAATTCTGAAGGTGTTGGATAAAATTATGTATGGAACTCGTGTGTTATCGGTCATAAGTCACTTTTAAAAACAAAGCCACTCGCACAAAGTGCTCGTGGCTTACCCGTTTTTTCTCGTGACTTATTTCCCTTATAACACACTTGTACCATAAATAACTATTATAATGCACGACATGGCAATTTTAACTGAAGCAACTTAAGATGTCTGATGGGCGTTTAGCAAGTCAATATATCAATTTACTTAGAACGGTGGGTTCTGTTGCACTAAACTTCTGGGACAGGTTATTGCCTTGTAGTGCAGCAGCCAGGCCGCCGATCATGAATATGCATGGATTGCATTGCACCGTTGCACTTGCATTTTAGCAGCTCGAACATGCACTACTTCATAATATGCAAAAAGCCGCTTGTATTAGAATTAAGTAGGTGAAAGTTCGTCAATTAGAAGCCAACACTTGGCTGCTTAAATGCGGCGTTTTTCTGAAATGTCAGGGATTTTACTCGTATAAGCTTCTTTGGTCGTCGGAATTTCATAACCTTTATATTTTGTTAACATTTCGGCTGTATATTTGCGTAAGGACAGATGTTGAGCAAAATTAATGGCAGTGGCTTTGTGTTTTCTGTTTACAGTCGGTTGTGTGAATTTCTGCTTTTCCCATGCTTCAATAAGGAGGAAGTTTAATTCTAAAGAACTGTCTCCAAAGATTATAATAGAAGGTCCTTGTGCACCTATACATTTTTAAATTAGAGTACTAACTTTAAAAACATTAAAAAATCATTAAAAAAAAGTATGCCGAAAAAGTTTTGGTGTTTATATTTGAAGTGCCCTTGATAACACTTAATGTTACTAAGTAATTATTCCATAATTTCAAACTTGTAACGTTGACTATCATACATTACAAGACAATTCTAAGGAAAACTACGAAACAATGTACATATCTGCCGCTAAAAATTAAAATTGACAGTTGTTTGAAAATGAAAATTGACAGTAGTAAGCTCTGCCAAAAATTTCAAAAATGTAATGCAGTTTACGATGCCCACTGGGAAGTGTTCGTGTTTCAGGTTAAGGGATATAACTAACCCAATCCTCTAGGTGTTTAGAGAAGTAATTTCCCTAAATTTTGTACTGGATGTCCACTTTCAGTTTCCATTATACTACCTTCATATTCACTAGTACATTTTCAAGTTGCCTTTGTAGTCTCGCGTAATCTCTTCAATGTTCGTCCATTATGTGACGTGGACGATCTTTTCTTTTCAACATTATTGATTGGCGTTTTATCATTTCTCCAATTAGCGACAAAACAAGAGCTTCCAACATCAAAGCAACCCAATACGCCTTTTTAATCGGGCAAGGAAAATTTAATCCCTTGTTCGTCGAAGACTCAATCGAGGGATGTTTTCCATCGATTAGCGAAGGCGCGCCAAAGAAGTCCAAATATTATTAGACTGTCAATTCGCTATACTGGAACTAATCCGGCTTTATTTCGTGCACTACGGAGACTGAAAACTTTTAATCCTGCGACCACATAAAACTTTAGGGCATCCCTCGGGCGCTCAGCCACTGAACTAACACTAACTAGTGTTGCCTTCTTTGTAGTAAAAATAAACGATTGGGGAGTTCCCTGTAAAAAAGGAGAGAAAGTGCTAAAGCGATTAGGTTTTCTCGGGAATAATCGAGGAATTTATTGTACTTAAGGGTTTTATTTGAATGCCAGAAGAGCGTGAACAAGGTAATACGATTATTTTACCGTTTTTCCCCCGGGTTCTCTTTATACATTTCATTTGCCCTATGCACCTGTACCTCAGATTTTTTCTTGAATTTTAAATTTAGTAGATGCTTGAAAGCAGTATCTGGTTCTCATTTACTTCATGTAATTCTGTGTATATGTAATATGTGAGAAGTATGTTCGCGTGTTAATATAGGGACATTAACATCGATCTGTTTTTGTTTATGCGTTTCGTTTGTTTTGGTAGGAACAATTTAGGTTCTACTAGGGTGCCTTGATATCAATTCGACGTATTTGTCCTTTACCAGGGTACGGGCAGATCGTTGTCCCATTTCACTCGAAAGTATTTTTGAATAATACGTACTTTTTACTTTGTTCAATTTCAGTAATAACTAAATACTTGCCACTCCTAAATTATAGGATATGTTTCATCGTGATGCGCTTACATTGGCGTAACATCGATAATTTAACTTCATCATAGATTAAATAAACATGATAAAAATTTCGCCAAATTTATTGGTACAGCATAATTAATACGCAGCAGTTTTACGTTATTCCGATGCTGAAATGCAGCGCATAACAAATAGTTTTCATTACTATAATACAATAAAATACATCCTAACAATTTTTTCTTGGAACGTTTATCGATATGTCAATTGTAAAGTAATTACTATGCGATTGAGAAATGGAAGAAGCTATTTCTGTCTGTATCCTGTTAAAGACAAATACGTCAAATTGACACCCTACGTTTTACTACAGTCGATTCTAGTTTATAAATAATGGTATTGGCTTTAGTTTTTCACTTGCGCTATAAAAACTCAGCTGTACAAGAAACTATTTTGCACAGTTTGCAGAAACTGCCAGGCTCGGTAGCTCAGCGGTTAAGTATTCTGACTACTGATCTAATGATCGCGGGTTCGATTCCTAGTCGCGGCGATGTTTAAAAAAATTAAAAATTCGGACGAAAACTTCTACAGAATGCCATCGTTCGGAAGTGATGTAAAGCCGTGCATCGCATGTTACTACGATGTAAAAGATCCCTTGCTAGGGCTACAACTCGTTAGTTTTGACAAAAAAATCTAAGTAGGATTTAGAGATTTAGACCATAGCAGTCGGTGTCTAAAGTATCTGGTACTCTACATGCCTATTTATTATTAATAAATCTTGTCCATAACAAGCAAACAAGCGAACCAAAATTCGAACCTGACAACCTGATTTTTATTATTTCAAAAGTTGCCGTATGGTACGCTCCTGTGTAATTTAAAGCGTCCATAAGCTGATGAATACAAATTATTTTTTTTAACTACAACATTGCCAGCACAACTGTTGGGGTGGGCGTAAACTATTACCAAAAAGTTTATTTTGGTAATTTAATGTAAAATAACTCTTTGCAATCATCGTTTTCATTTCTTGCAGTAGGTGTAATATGTATGATGCATATAATTCCCATTTCTAATTAAATTACAAAATATGATTATACTGATTTTACATAAAGATGCCCTCTGGTAATAAAGAACACCTGCTAGGAAGCTTGTATTAATTAGGAAAATGATTAGAATTCCGCATGAAGCACTTATACTATACAATGTAGCAAATTTTAAAACTACATGCGGGCTTTCCCTTCTGTCTGAAATTGACTTCACCTAATCTTTTTGTGTTGATTTGGAAGCGTTCGGCGAAGAGCCTAATTATGATTATATTGATTACCTTGGACAGTTAATTTCGAAAATTGTCTGCCATTGCAAGAAGTAACGATATTGATGACTGCGGTTGCGACACGGAAATTGCCTAGCCGGTTTTCTATTTTTCTCTCGAGTTGCGTTTTGGTCGTGTTTGCTTTCGCACAATGCAAATTACTTAGTGTCGTAAGTAAGGCGAAATCTTATCCCTTTTTTCTTGACGTTCCGCGCTGGCAGTTTCAAGTTTCCCAAAAGCGAGTTGAGCGTATCTGAATTATTATGGCTTTAAATTGATTTGTGCGCTTTCCTCCGATTTTACGGGACCGCAAAGCTTGGCGTCCACCTGAGAATTCTCGAATTCACTGCTACGCGCGCCTTTCTACGTAAAGATCAGTAATTCATTTTGATTTTGCTTTGCTTTATAGAACCGTTCTTCTGCCTTGTCTGTGATATTTGGTCGTTGCGGGAGGGATTGTTTGGATTTCCCCCACTTCCGTTGCCGTTTCAGTTGAAATCCACAACTGTAGCAATTTATTTCAAGTGCCGAATAATTGTTCCAAGTGCCTTTGTATCAGCAATTTACGCGTTTAATGGTGCCGACGTTGCAAGCCTTACGCTGTTAACACTCGGTAAAATAAATGTGCAACCGTTATTGTTTTTGACCTTTTGTGCGTCGAGTCGAAAACGCTTCCTTGGATGATTGAATTAAAATCAGTAACGCGGACCAAATGTGAGCCTTATTAGTGCAGGTTTATCCCACTTACACATATCCTTACACCAAAGTTTATTTTTACTGAAACTAACACTTAACATAGTTGTGTATCCATTTAAAGTTTTCACTAACCGTATCAAACAACGGAAGAAGGAGGAACAGTAAAAGCCTTTTAAACTTTACGTGAACTTTCGAGAATTTCTGTGATATGCTTTCTTGTTGGTGAGTGCGCGTTACGGTCGACTTCGGAATGGTGGTGTTACAGGAGAGCGGGTCGCCCATCCAGGCACCCGCCGCCCTTTTGGATCCCATGGATTACAGACAGACTCCCGCTTGTTTAAAGATGCTGCCCAAGAGATACATCAGCGTACATCATTGGCTGAGTCCTATCTGCCCCAAGGAACTTAAATCGCAACTTGTAAGTTTAAGCTTAAGGTATTGTAGAACTGGGTTAGGGTGACATGTCAGTGACCAATTACACCCTAATAATTTACTTTTGGTAGCAGTGCAGAAAAAGAGATATTAAATTACTTACATTTTCTACAGATATTTACACGAGTTTCAATGTTTAACAGTTATAAATGATGATGAGAATAAATATAATTAATACTCGTAGTTGTCCCTATCTAGAGCCATGCGACTCTCCAACGTAAATTGTATATTTTGTGTCCCTACAATTGGTACAGTTTAATAAGGTTACGGTATACCTACAGATATATTATGAAATTTACTAGAACTCTTTATGTTGTGAGTCGTATTAATTTTTGCATACTGAATGAAATATATAATATACACGCTTGTATCGTTCAATACAAGTCCCTTTGGCACTCTTCCTTAATGCAGAAGAAGCGTGTTCTCAGTGAAAATCCCAGTAAAATTATAAATAAATGAGATCGATACGAAACTAAATTGTGACTATAAACCTTAAAGTTAATCCGACTGTCGCTTTTCACGAGCTAATTTAGTCTCATTAATTTGACAAACAATTCCAAAAATGTCAAGTAATAAATAAGCGTGACCAGGTTATGTTGAGAAATTACCTTTAGGGAATACATTTATGCTACTGAACCCAATTGTAGCAGAAGGAAGTATTCAGCAGGCTACTTTGTTTGTAGTTGTCCGCGGCTCTTGCGCGATGTAAAGTACAAATTTATTTTTTAGTAGAAAGTCTCAAAATTATACAGTGGTGGTGTTGAAATTATTCTTAAAAGTGTAGAGATGGCTTCAAGAAATGTAGGTATTTTGTATCTCTTCTGTAGAACAAAGTTGTTTCATGCAAACTAGTATTTCAAATTATGTAAGTTCATGCTATATCAGATAGAAATACTACAGTTATTTCGTAAAGACGAGCTTTAACTTCCCGCACCTAGTGGGTAACGTTTTTTATGTTCATGCAATTGTGCAATTGAATTTGTCTATTGATTTCATGTTCGTGTGAAAGAAACACGAGTGGGTGGTATACTTATCGAACTGATTTTTATTAATCCTGTAAAATATACGTAACTAATGGGAATTTAGAAATAAAAATATTCGACGTTGTTTATAGGACGATTGCCAACTGTTGAAATCGTTCAAGAAAGTAGATAATAATTTAACGACAGAATATGCAGTTTGAAATCCTCTTACAATATGAAACGAAGTTAAGCATTCGTGTTTTCTTTGCAGTTTCATTGAAGTTGTTTTAGTATTATACATAATATAAAATACTGTCGACCATTTTGACATGTATAATATGTTATTGTTATACTTCTCCTATGAAAATAGTGAAATAAATATTTTGATAGTTGGCTATGAAATTTTATGAGACATTTTTTTATTTATTAACTGCTTTACAATCTGTCTGTAGTGGACAACAAGTAAATGTGTATTATTAAATCAGAAAACCATAATATTATAACCTGACAAGACACTAATGACAAATAGAACCTAACCTTAAATATTTGGTCTGCTATTGTGCGTTGGTAATTATAATTTTTTATTATTAAAAACTGAATAAATACAAAACATACGAAAAAAAATACGACAGTGGCACTATACCGGGTGACAATGAGACAAGGGCCATGCATCTATATATTTCCTTTACTTACGAATGAATTTGGATGAAATTTGGTACAAGGATACTAGACATGATTTCCGATTGAGAAACAAATGTAATCAAAATGGCCAACTTTCGGTTTTACCGGAAGTGACACTGACTTTGGTGTTTTAAATGGAACACCCTGTATATTTTATGTTTTTCGGAATCTACGAATCAAATTACATACAACAGTGTTGCCAAATTTGCTTAGGTATTATTAGTTATTACCGCAAGGTAAAATGAGGGTAATGATGATAATACAATACGTAAAAATATTAAAAAAAAACTGCTTAATTAATTTTCAGTTTCATTTAAAGATAAAGTAGTGCATGTTGAATATCGTTAGATTGGTAATTACATTTTCTATCTAATGGCAAGATGGCCCTTAGTAGGTGCCATTAAAAAAAGGCGACTTTCTTAAAAGGGTTTAGCAAATTATAGTCTTTTATTAAAGGTTTGTTATTGACCTTATTGATAAAATAGCTATTATTAAGAGTTGCTAGAGTAAATTCGAATAGATTTTTCCAAGTCAAGACTAGGGACGTCGTACCCGGTCTAAAATCAAACCCGGGTACCCGAAAGCAGTACCCGGGTACCCCCGGGTACCCGAATTATATAACAAAAATGTTAGTGTACATCTGAACATCTGAAGTAACTACAAATTGCTTTCTTTTACGCCGCAAGTTTTAAATTGAACTAAATTGAAATAGTACGTACTCGGCAATTCAAACTGCAATTCGTTTGTTATTCGTAGGTATTTCCACACTTCCAAGTGTTATCAAATTCAAGTACGTGACTTTTTGTCCGAAATTGGTAGCAGCATCAATCAACATCACACACAGGATGTTTATGTTACTTCATCCCATACTGACGCAATTTAATGGTACTATTGACGGGTTAAATATTTCCGTGAAGCGGATTTATTGCCTTCTTTATATGAAACAAAAAAACATTATGTGGTATGGGATCACCCCATCCCATTCTTGTTATTATTGCATGGTTATGTTTTTCTAGCGCATATTGCTATTATTTTTATCATCTTCTCCGAAAAAGGTTGACTTCTTGGAAATTACATAATTTACTAGTCGGGTACCCGGGTCCTGAAACTACACCCGGGTCGACTATTACCCGGGTCGACCCGGGTACCCGGGTACCCGCCGACATCCCTAGTCAAGACCTTCTATGGTAAAAAATAAAAACTGAAAGAAAATATTTTTTTGTTTAAAAAAATTGAAATTTGTTAAGACTATTATGTAATTTGACTCGTAGATTCCGAAAAACATAAAATATAAAGGGTGTTCCATTTAAAAAATCAAAGTTGTTATCATTTCCGGTAAAACCGGAAGTCTGCCATTTTGACTATATCTATCGGCCAATCAGAAATTATGTCTAGTGTCTTGGTCGAGATTTGCAGCTTAAGTTTTACGTCAGTCTGTGTCAAACAACAAACAAAACCTAACCTTTTAATCTCGAATTTGACATAGACTGACAATACACTTCAGTACTGCCAAACGTATAACACATATCAAGGCCTGCTCAGAGTCTTTTTTTTATCTCATGGTATATTAGCAATAAGTAGATAGAGGAACGTTGGTTAGTTATGTAGTCACCGTTAAAGGATTCTTACATTTTTTATCTTTAAAAGAATCATACATATTTTTCACTATTAACTTTGTATCTTCCGAAAGATGAATTCGTTTTGCTGGCTAATTTAAATCTTTTTCTATGTGAAACAGAATTTATTAATAATTATAATTTAGCAAATGTCACTGTCATTAGTGTCTTGTCACGTTTAATATTTTGTTTTTCTGATTTAATAAATACACATGCCTCCTAAAATTTCATAGCTAACTGTCAAAATATTTATTTCGCTATTTTCATAGAATAACTAGACTAAATTGCAAGATGTAATTGCTTACAGAATATTTCACTTCTATAACGTTAAATATTGTCTTGTGGTACAACTGTGTTCGGCAACCTTTCACACTTTTGTGTGTATAGAGTGCATATTGCATAGACGCATCATATACACATATAATAGCGGCAAAAGCAAAAATACGGGAATTGCTAACGCACTCTGGACCTACAGTCATTTATAATCACTCTGTACAATAAGATTCCCCCGTCGAAACTCACCTGCTAGTGCTCTACATTCATCATTGCGTTAATATGATGAATGGAGGAGAGGAAATGTCAGTATGGCTGCGTAGGATATTAAAGTGACTTAGAACTATATTCCCGAGGTGCTCCCGGAGATCGCTATTTGAATTACACATTGTGCAGTAAAAAATCTTGGAAGAAAGAAGAACTAGGAAAAAGCTAATATAGTTGGGATATATTGTAAACTGTAAATTAATGTTAGTAATATAACTGGCTGGGGTTTTTCCACTTGCAAGGAGTTTTCATTAGTAGCACGAGGGTAGCAACGAAGAGAGCGTGATAACTCAACGTGTCGACCATGCCAAAGGCGAATCTTTTTAAAACTATTTATTATTCATTTTGTCAACTCTGTATTTAATTGTGATACGTAAATCAAATAGAATTCGAATTACAATCATGTTACACGATATTCCCATAAATTAATGCCATGTTTATCATTTATCGTGTTGAATGAAGGAACTTGTGCCGGTTAAATTTACGTAACAGTCACAATTACTATGTTCGAAAATTTATAATATTGCTGCAACTGCCTGAAGTGTTTCAGAAGCATTCAGCCAATGCTGCCTTGTCGTGCGTGTCCCATTTCGATGATTCATTGCCGCTCATCCTCTTGGCATTTACTGTGGAAATGCAGACAGTCAAGACGCCTTCGGTGGTGTGGGAAATAATTATGAGAAATCCCAATAGAAGGTGCTTTCGGTTACAAGGTCACACATTCAGATTGATTTCTGTTTTTTAAATGCTATTGCCATTAATATAATTCTTGCGGCAGCGATGATTAGTATCAGTCGGTCGATTACATTTGTTTCGATTGCGGTATTGCCGTAGGTGTTCTTTTGTTTGAATTCAAACTAGGGATGTCGGCGGGTACCCGGGTACCCGGGCCGACCCGGGTAATAGTCGACCCGGGTATATTTTCAGGACCCGGGTACCCGACTAGTAAATTATGAAATTTCCAGGAAGTCAGCCTTTTTCGGAGAAGATGATAAAAACAATAGGGATAAGCCCTATAAAAACATAACCATGCAATAATAACAAGAATGGGGTGGGGTGATCATACACCACATAATGTTTCTTGTTTCGTATAAGGCAATAAATCCGCTTCACGGAAATATTCAACCTGTCAGTAGTACCATTAAATCGCGTCAGTATGGGATGAAGTAACATAAACTTCCTCTGTGTTATGTTGATTGATGCTGCTACCAATTTCGGACAAAAAGTCTAGTACTTGAATGTGATAGCACTTAGAAGTGTGAAAATATTTACGAATAACAGACGACTTGCAGCGTAAAAGAAAGTAATTGTAGCTACCTCAGATGTTCAGATGTACGGTAACATTTTTGTTATATATTTCGGGTACCCGGGGGTACCCGGGTACTGCTTTCGGGTACCCGGGTTTTATTTTAGACCGGGTACGACATCCCTAATTCAAACCCTTTCATTTTTCATAACTTCAATTTCATTGCAACTAATCATTTTTTTTATCTGCTGCACTTAATTGAAGCAATATACTTATTGGTCGTTGAAATGTAAAGCTACATCGTAATTGATATTTCATTGTTTTTATTTATTATAATCGAACCTTTATTTGGTAATTTATATTGTTACCAGCAGAAATTTCGCTGTCAAATAGAATGTTCATGCTGCAGTAAGTGCAATTTATTTGAAGGCAATATATAAAGTTGCGCATCTATAAAAATCTTATCTTCACACATTTTTGTAGGTGAAATAGATATATCGATCTTCCTTAATCTACTTGCAAGACTGTGATGAGCAGGTCCCAAGAAAATTAAATATTAATCATTTTCTCGCAGTTTATAACGAACTCTTAACACTTTGACATCATTAAATAAATATGTTTAAATAAAAGTTATTTCAGTGTGTTTAGTGCTAACTTAAAATTAATTACATCTACTATGCTTTGACTTTGACAACCCGCATAGCGCAGTTGGGTAATTGCTAGGCTTGCATTAAGCAAGTCCTCGGTTCGAATCCCGTGGTGGCGGAATTTTTCCGCAGCCTTGGCGATTGGAATCGGGTTCGGTTAGACCATTGAGTTAGGCACCAAATTAACTGTGCTCTACTCAGAACCACAGATCTAAGAGATAAGGTCAACACATCACCATGGTACACACCTCTCTCACACAATGGTTGCTGCGCAAGCACAAAAAACGCACTCCAACTTTGTATCCCGAATCCGGGGCAAGTTGAGCATTGTACCGCCAGAAGCAAGCACATACAGCACCAGCTTCTACACCGCAAGGTAAAATGAGGTTATCGATAATACATGCATATGCTTTGAATTTCTCATAATGCAATACCAATAACAATTTAGGGCACGTAAAAATGTACATGCAAACAAAATTCAAAACCTACTACATGCAATTTGTTTTAAGACACCTGGTATATTATATGACTTTTATTTACTTGTTATAAATCATTTATAAGAAGTATCCATTACATATTTAGTTTTCAAGCATTTAAAATTGTTGGTAAGATATACATATTTGAGTTTTGTACATTTTTACCGAGATAACATTGTTTTGGCGTCATTTAATATTTAGTATATGTAGGAAGCTTCATTTTTGTATTTAAATAAAACAGTATATTTGCAATTTTCTGCTATGTCCTAAGTGGATTGATAGTAAAAAAATAATTTTTCCATATTTCAGAAAGTCCATTACCTACAAGCTTGAGGAGGTGCTAACAGGAATTATTTATCCTCCAGGGTTCTGTACCAAAATTGATTGCAAATGTGGTCAAGGCTAATTTAATGTAGTGTGATGATTCTAAATTACAGTAAATAAATGTAGAATTCATGCCAATATTACTGATTTATTAATTTTTTCTTTGTTTTTTTTTAATCCGTGGGTTCATAGATGAGGTGCAAACTCAATTTTTATGAGTGATTGTTCAACTGGGCCTTACGCGCGTTGACAGCTGTTTTCTCGGTAGCGAAGGAATTTTCGACGAAATGTTTATAGACTGATTTTTTTTTTCTTCGTTTTGTTGCCATTGATAGCATGTGAGAGTGTCGTAATTAAAGTAGTAATGTTACCTCCAAAACTCTTCCTTTGAAGATTTGTCTGAAAGATTCGCATCTTTCAGTACCTCCTTTACCCTCAATAGAAGGGCGACAGCATTCTTGTGCGCATTTCCTTGTAATATTGCTGCGCCCGCATTAGATCATTAATTTTTAATGATTTACCATCTGCTGGTGACCTTTAATAGCTGATAATCCAGCGTCGGAACTGACATTTTAATACCCCCGGGCACAATCAAGCAAAAAAGGGTTCTGTGGCCCTTGCCCCAACAGTGAGGCCAACCTTTGAAAAGTTCGCCTGGCATTTGAAGGCATGCGTTATTATATTTTACTGCAGCAAAGGGAATTCCCCGAGGGGTTTATTACGAAGGAAATGCGATCCCTGCGTTTTACTGTCTTGTCTTTTCATCCTCATCTCTCTGATTTTTTATGCCGCTTGTGTTTATGGCCTCGAGTGCTTGGCTGTGCAGTTTACGAGCATTTGCATTTTCCCTTAAATTTTAAGTTTTCTGGAATGCTCGATTTTAAGCGTCTTATTAGAGCCGTGACCGTAACTTTAGACGCCTGTTAACATGTGGCGTTTGGTACTCTTCTTTTTGTGTTACAAATTTCGTAACTGCCGCATCTGTTATTAATGTTTACCATCGTGTGGCCATGCGATGACGAATTATGGTGGTTTTTCAGGCGTCTAGTGCTTTTTTATCTCGATTTCCTGGCATTGTAGCTGGAATATTATTGCGTTTTAGAATTATGAATAATACGTAACAAGCTTATATGTACATAGTTCGAAAGGAGCTATGGTGGAATAGTACACAATGTTACAAGCTTTTACAGAAACTACTGATTTTCACGTACTCAAAAATATCATAACAATGTTACTATGTCTATGTTAAATAAATAATAACACTAGTACATACTTACCTATCGCAAGAGACTAGCTCAGTTTTTATCTGCATTGATATATTAGTGAGCATCGGTGAAAATTTTCTTGG
Source organism: Agriotes lineatus (assembly GCA_940337035.1). NCBI lineage: Eukaryota > Metazoa > Arthropoda > Insecta > Coleoptera > Elateridae > Agriotes > Agriotes lineatus. The sequence continues at coordinate 60,006,012 of OW679198.1, forward strand.
ATGGTGCACGTAGCGCACAAATTGGAGAATTGCTCCTAATGCAATTGCAAGAATTCTCTATATGATCGAAATTATTATCCAAGTGGCGGGAGGGAAAACCAAGAATAATAGAAAATAATACAAAAATTTAATTCGAACGCAACTAAATGTAGAGCTGAAGAGCTAAATGCTAGCATAATATGAAGTTGATCCCGTTTTTCTCCACAGTTAAGCATCAAGTCGAAAAGCCTTTTCATTTGAAAGCTCAATGGTTGTCAGCTTTCGTCGTTTGAATAATAGGAAAATTTCTGTCAAATGAAGTTTTCTAATGACATTTTTAAGCTCATCCCACCTTCAAGTTTAGAGACCGCAGTTTTAAATTGTCCAACTAGCTATGCAGGTATACAAATGCTAAATGCCTATGAAGTCCAGTATTTTATTGGTGGTTCTTTTGTTATCTACACTGTGTGACATTATTCTTGACACTTTTGCGGTTTTATTACGCAGTACTATCGTTTCTGATAAAAACGAGACTACTGGATTGGATTTAATGTTATGTAATATTCTGTCCAATATAGAAGTACCAGTAAATACTATTTCTATTTATTTTCACAATCAAAATTCCTTTTTAACAAATAAAAACACGGTTATATACGATACGTAGTTGTTGTTTATTATGTACGGAGTACCAGGTACGTTACACATCGACTACTATAGCCATGTGGTTAAAGTGCTACTAGAATTTTGCTAAGACTAAGAGCTTCTATCTTTTTAGATGCTACACATCATAGTAACATGAAACCCACAGTTTTACATCTCTTCTGAAAGATGATGTTCTGCATAGGATTTTCTGTGCATTTTTACTTCCTTTTGCGATGAAGGAAGTATTGGATTCACTCCAAAAATTTGAAATTGAGTTTTCAACAGATCTTCACGTTTTAGAGTTCTCTGAACCCAAAAAACTTGTTTTTGTTCATTGGTCTGCTGTGTGCCAGAACTGACGCAAAACCTAATTTTCCAGTTGAATACTTCTAAAATGGGTTTCTTTTGTTTTTTACTTCCTTTTACAATAAAGGAAGTATTGGATTCACTCCAAAAATTCGAAATTGAGTTTTCAACAGATCTTCACGTTTTAGAGTTCCCTGATCACAAAAACATATTTTTTTCATTGGCTTGTCTGTCTGTCTGTCTGTGTGTCTGTCTGTCTGTCTGTATGTGTATCTGTCTGTGAACAGAATATCTCAAAAACGAAAAAAGATATGGCATTGAAACTTCATATATAAGTTTTTTTGTACTATGTAGATGCGACAGCAAGCTTTTGAAGAAAATCGCGTAACCAGAAGTAGGTGTTTACTCTTGTGATTTTTCAGTTTTTTTCGATTTTTTCAAAAACAGGTCGTAACAATTTTTTTCAAACTTCACATTTTAATTACATTTTTAATGTGTATTGATGTGAGATAGGTGATTTTCCAGTTGAATACTTCTAAAATGGGTTTCTTTTGTTTTTTTTTTCTATTTTTTTATTAACTCCTATTTTAAATAGAACACCCGATATATTATTACATTTTTGAATTCAGCTTAAAATTCTAGAGAAAATTTGTCTCTTCAACTAACGTTCTATTTTGTACCGTTTTTGTAGAATTTGTAATTTTTGATATTTGACAAATGCTTACAAATTTAAAATCAAATTTTGGCTAATTATAAGATCACTGTAAAAGGAAGATTTTTTTAGTTATAAAAACCTTACCAAGAGCGAGTATCGTACTCACGACCCTTGGGTCAGTAGCCAGAATGCTTAACCATCGATTCATAGAACCCGATAATTAATATATAGTTTTAATATTTTAATCAATTGTCAATTGCCTGTTTTTACATTTGACTAGGTATTACATACATACATACTTTACATAAATAAACAAAATTAAAATTCAATAAAAAACATCAACATTCCATGTGAAAGATATTTTGTAGTCTAATAATAGATCTTAGTAGTTAATAATAGTTATTTTATTTATCAGATCTTACTTTTTATTTGAAAATACTAGTTAGCTCTGCATCTTAAAAAATCAGGCGTTATTTATATACATACACGATGATTATGATGTTAATCACGCTTTAAAGCAACTAACTGTACCCAACACTTCAATAATTATGTAAATTAATGCCAGGCATTGAATCACGAAGGTTGCAGCTCTGAGATCTGTGGTAAAACGATTCTCAAACGAAAGTAGTTTCGACAGGGTCTACTGGTTCACCTTAAATGCTTCATTTTTGATGGGTTTCCGATTGCAAGCAAAGATAAAAATTATGTCAAATTTATTTCGGCAATCCAGTTAGCATTAAAGTGGTATCATTTTTATGCAGTAGCTAATTTTTCACAATTAAAAGTATTTCCGTGTAGTATGGCGAAGAAGACGCAGTAAAATAGAGCAACGTAAAAAGTCAAAATAATGGAATATTGGGAAAATTATAGTTTGCGTAGAAAACTTGAATTAGTTGTTCCCAAATAATGACTCTCCAAAAACAGAACTTTTATAGTAAGTGTTAATATCAAACAATTGAACTGTTTTAGTACATATACAGTAGTGAGAAATTAGAACCTACAGAGATTTCAACATTTGAAGGACTGCAGATTTTTTCTTTGCAATGCACTGTAAGTCTTCACCAGCACTGAATAAAATGCATCACAGATTATTTTTAATTTTTAGTCAATAGTCAACACATCTCATGTTCTTCCACAAATGTGAACTTAAAAAGTAACTTCACCTTGATAACATTCTAATAAGCAAACGGCAAAGCAATTTAGTTAATGGCTTTTATTTGGTGGCAAGACGATAGTCGTTAAGTATCCATCAACATTTCTATATTTACAGCTCATTGTCGTTTAGTTCTAACTGATATTCTTTAGAAAATATATTTCTCTATTGTGGCACAATGAACGAATCTAATTTTTCTTCATCTGTGACAATACCATTATACTAAATTTCAAATAAGAATGCAGTAGGTGGCGCTCTATTCTCAAACTCAGTTTTACACTAGGAAAATATAAGTTTGTTTGAATGCCTGTGTTTTACAATAATTTTGTCGTATATTATTGAAATAAACGTTGTAGGGTAGCCTTGTTCGTCCACTGTTTATGGGTTTTCCTTTATATTTTTTGGATTCACACCGATGCCAAATTGCCAATTCTGGAAAAAAAAATATTTTCAGGTGGTTGTAATGATGACTTTGTTTCAACCAATCACGGCCATAGTTATGATTACTTTACTACTTAGTTCCAAATACTGCATTCTTATTTGAAATTTATTATAATTACGTTGTAAGGGACTTTTTAATTCCTTTGATTTGCTTAAGCTGCCTGTCTGTTTGTTCGTTTTGTCTCTTGTATTAATTTAAATAAAAAGTGGAAATCTCAGTAGACAACCATTGGTACATTCTAACATAAAAAGAAGTATAAAACTCCTTTCAAATTTCTGCCTCAAATTCGTAGTTTTCTTATAAAAGCAGTGTTAAAATTTTGAGAAATCTTGAGAGTAGCTGAATTTTTCTTAAGGCGACGTGTTTTTCAAAGCAAGACAAGTGTCAAACTTCATTTTACAGCATCGCTAATTCTAAACCTTTCTTTTGCCCGTCTGGTGTTGATAAGATGTAGTTTTACGACAAATTCAGTGGTTATCAAAACTTTTCCTTGCATTTTAACACTGTTTTATAAGAAAATCACGGATCCGAGGCGAAAATCGTGGAGTTTTTTTTAACTTCTCTTTATGTTACAATCTACTTTCAGAAGATACACGGGCGACTTAAGAAACACCCTATATATACGGGGTGTAATACACCACTCGTGCTATACACTTTTCTTTAGTTTTTCCGTTAATCACAAAAGCTACGGAAAATTAACACTACCGAAGTCTGTATTGAGAATCTATTTATGATATGTATCAGTGTGAACCCGGGTACACCGGAAGTAGATTCAATGTCTAATCGAATTGTCACAATTGTTTTGGCACAAGATTACAAAATTGCATCAACCAACGTGCAAGACAGTTTCATTATCGCAAAGGGTTATTTGAATTAAAGGACTCGACCCAATCACGACCAAATTGACTCCAGTTTCCATTTAAGTTTTGAAAGTTGGGTTAAGTTGTATACTTCCGGGCAGTATTATAAGTAACATCTGCATACCGACCTTTTGCGATTCACGTTTCTTCACAAAAAATACCGATATGGGTAGTCGGTTACACCCTCTATGTACAGTGCAAGTGAAAAGTAAGGAATAAATTCCACAAAAGAGAAAGTATTGATTTTTGGAAAAATTCCAAAAACAGATCAATGTTTTTAAATTCCGTACTTTTTGACATAATAGGCGGATATACAGGGCGAAGCGTTTAAGTGTGATGAAGTCATCGGCACTTTTTTAAATGACAACCCTCATTTTTTATTTCATATTCTGTCACTCCATCCAATTGCTAACATATTAATGTAATACGTTTGTTATCTTACATAAGGACATTTTAGAGAAAAATAATATGAAGACGGGAAAGTGCGGAACTTTTTTTCTATTTTACTCACAGTTGACTGAGTTATTGGGTTCCTTTATGGGTACTTATTAAACTTCCTCTTAACTTCTTATTCTGTTACCATATCCAATCATCAATTTTTCAGTTCTTTCTCTATTGCTTAATTTAGCCATGATTGTGAATAAACAACATATTTAAAGCTTGCTTATAGAAACGTTCTAGAACTACCAGACAAAGCAAAATACAGTGATACGAATTTAGAATTTTATCAGCCCACTTGTTCAAGATAACATTTTCCTTGTTTAAATGATAATAGAAATGCAATTTCCCGTCTTCATAATTATTTTTCTCAAAAATTTTCTTATGTAAGGTAACAAACTTATTACATTTTCATGTTAACAATTGGATGGAGTGACAGAATATGGAATAAAAAATGGGGGTTGCTATTTAAAAAAATAAAAGTGCAGAATTTAAAAACAAAATTGACCTGTTTTTCGAATGTTTCCAAAAATCAATACTTTCTCTTTTATCGAATTTATTCATTACTATTCACTGGCACTGTGTATCATTCGACTATATTAATTGGAAATATATTAGATGTAACTATATAGAATGAGATATCTGCATCATCCTTTATACTTCACTGTAATCAACTTTCAGTGGATAGATTTTTAGTTTTTTGCAACATTTTGTTTTACGGAAGTACGTCAATTAATGTGAGACTGTATAATATACCGGGTGTCAACGAATTTATTAGACAAGTCATAACTTCTAGAGTATTAGGTGTATCAAAATGAGATTTGGTATAGGTAAATGGTATAGGGAGAGCAGAGTTTTCGCATATTTTTCACTTTCCGGTCACTTTCGGTTTCACCGGAAATGGCTCCCGTTTCGAATTTTTAAATAGAACGCCCTGTATATTTTTGCATATTTGGATTTCTGAGACAATTTTGGAGCAGCATGTGACATTTTAAAAACTTATCCATGGCACACTTGACAAAAGTAGATAAATTATTATCCAGTATTTTGCTTAGAAATATTTAACTTATGAGCTTATTTTTAATCCAATCGCAAATAAATTAGTATCGTTAGATTCGCCAAAAAATCCTCTTTTCGGAAAGTGCTTGTCAAAAAAGGGTCGCCATTTGAACAAAAATAGTTAGACAAGAAAACGTGCTTTTGCCAACTTGTCTTATTCCTATCTATTATACTAATCACTCAAACTTTGCGATTGTAATTTTCTGACATCACCTGAGCTCTTTAGATTAGTTTGCGTCTGATCATGGCCACCTAGATGCCATATTAAAAGTGGTTCTAAAAAAATCAAGTAGGCTTAAAAACTTTTTAAAATGTCACATTATGATCCAAAATTGTCTCTGAAATCCAAATATGCAAAAATATACAGGATGTTCCATTTAAAAATTCGAAATCGCAGCCATTTCCGGTGAAACCGGAAGTGATCGAAAAGTGAAAAATACGCGAAAATTCTCCTCTCCCTATACCATTTACCTATACCAAATCTCATTTGAATACACCTAATACTCTAGAAGATATGACTTGTCTAATAAATTCGTTGACACCCGGTAAACTAATAGTTTATAGGTTTTTGTTAAATTTAATAGGAATATGCTATCATTTTACGCCAAGCAGTTTGTTGCACAGAGTTTAAATTTGGCAAAGTTGTATGTTTTAAAATGTGTTATTATACATACCTATAAGGTGTTCTGATTGAAAATGACTAACAGGAAGTTAATTGTGCAGCTTCTTGTAATTAAGTTGCAATTGCTGTATTGTACATGTATAAAATAATAAGAGCTGGTTCCGAAATCCTAACGACAATGATTGGTAAGATTGGTTGTGTCTTAAAGAACGTCTGTTTCTTTCTTGGTTGCTTCAGGAAATTTCTCAGTTTTTGTGCACGAAACTGATACTTTTGTCTCTTACCGTTACGTCATCGTGCGTTTATGATTACAGCATTTAACATTTGCCCTTTCTTTACCGGTTTGGGCTTGATTCGATGATCTCTTCTAGAGAAGGTTTCTAATTATTGCTGGTTACGGTGTATAAAATGGAATGCAGCTATTAATTACCTACGTGTCCCCGAGAACTTCGGAACTCCGCCACGACTCCAAATGTTGCGATCAAATTGTAATTGGCAAACGATTCGGGTTGTTACCGCTTAACGAGATCGCGATTTTACGCCGTTTAGACTTGGACGTAGCCATTACATGTCGTAATTGAGCCGCTCACGAAAAGATAGATAATGGGACCCTAAGATCTTCTCAATTATGCCGAAAATCTCGGCACTTAATCATTTCAGTATGTGCCCCCGGCTGTTTATGCGCCATTAGCGAGGCTGTTATATGGATGATGTAACTACTAACTGTCTTTTTGTTTACCGTTCTTCTGGACCGGTACATGAGCCGCTAAAAACGGAATGTACCATCGTAAATTTTGAAAGGCGAAAATACGCCACGAACTACTCGTTGAGTTTTAGTCTCGTTCTTCTCTATCAGCTGGAATACCGTCTCCTAGTATTTGCATAAAAGCTGAACTTCTATTCTACTGGCGACGCGGCAAGACCTTGTACGACGTGTTTCAAAGTTGCCGCCGCATTTGTTTTATTCGTTCCATACACATCTGGATGTTGCATTATAAAACACTGACAGGACGTCAGAGCCAAACAATGAGAACTTGCAATCTCGCCCGCTAGATACCAACTTACATTTCATTCATAAATAGTTCGTCCATTCTAGCCTGTCCAAATTCTACGAAATTATTTGTCGATTATATGGGCCACAGTAAAATCCCACACACGTCTAGCTCTCCAGGTCATGATTTACGAATAAATTGTGAAACTAGGTAGCTGTCGTTTCACAATTTTTATCTAGATAAATTGACTTTGGATTATTGTAATCAGGTTATGATCACTAAGAGTAGTGAGGATTAGTTATTTATGTATTAAGGGCATAATCAATAGATTATAGCACGAGGGAATGTTTAAAGCGCGACGCGAAGCGGAGAGCTTTAAATTTCCGGAGAGCTATAGTCGTGATTAGGCACGTGGTACATACAACGTTTTATTTCATTTTAGTCCTCTTCTTCCTTCTTCTTGTTCCTCAGCTCTGTGACGTCCACTCCTGGACATCAGCCTCTTCTAACTGTTTCCAATGACAGTCCTCAAAATGGACAAAATTCAAGGCTTCAGTGTTCAGTATTTTGGCTACAGACTACTGCGTGGTCGTTGTGCTGACGCTGTGCATTTTTGGTGTGCTATGGTTTCTATGTAGATTATTGGTGTTGCTATACTACATTGTTGGTGCTTGTTATACTGCTTAACAACTTTATAGGCCGTAGGGCTATAAAAGCCATTTTCCTACGACTGCTTCTAAAATCAAGCTTTCCGCCTTGTTGACGTACGTCAAAAATTGATTGTTTTGAATCAGTTCATCGCGGCAGCCGTCATACGTAAGTATATAATCGTAAATCGTAATACATAGCAACATACATAAATTTTATATAAGCTTTCATGATTATATACCGAAGTCGGCTAGTGGTCAGCTATTTGAAAACGTCAAAGTTGACAGCTGTCACTGTGAATTTGATTTAAACCTTTTTTCGCGATTTAAAGTTACTTGTGCTTTATTTTGTGTATTGTCGGCGTTTTAAGTGTCAAGAAAAATAAGAAATGGGCGATAAAATATCCAATTCTGATGTAAAAATTTGCACGTCGCTGGAAATTATAGAAATGGCAAAAAACACCAGTTTAAACCTATTTTCGAAAATTTTACAGTCGTAGGAAAAATTTTGTATGCAACACTGTCGAAAAATGCATTAGGCGTTCGTTCGAGTTTTTTCGGACCTCGCTTCGCTCGGCCCGAAACTTTCGAACTCACGCCTAATGCATCATTTTTCGCTCTAGGTACATAAATAACTATTTACGCTCTCTATCGAGGGCCAATAAACAAGATTATAGTTCCAAAATGAAATAAAATGTTGTATGTGCTGCACATTGCCACTTTTGATTGGATACGTAAATACTTTTCTCAATTTGATTATTGATTGATTTATCAGTAAAAGATTTTAATTAGGACGATTGCATTAATCTCGTTTCCTTGGTCGTTCTCAGGCTATGTTGGAAAAGAGATTATGAGGCGGGTATCGGAATTTATGCATCTGCATGTAATCGGTACATAAAAAGTGTTTAATCGAGACATGTTCCAGATTGGAAGGTGATTGATAGTTACAAATTTAATAACTTTCAAGATGCTTTTATAGCATTTTGTTTGTGTCGTGTTAAGAATTACATGAAGAATTTCTACAGGTTGCAATATTTTAAGTTGCAGTGCAAGCTGGACAGTCGTTATTTCGATTGATAGGAAAAACAAATTGCAATTACAGATAGAAATTGGACGAATAGTTTTTAACGACTAAATTCGGAAGTCTAGCAAATAATTCGTTACTCTCATGTTATCATAGTCTCTTCTTTTTTCGCATCTAAACTGGATCTTAAAACTTCCAGTATGTCATAGTCCTACTTTAAAAAATGAATAAACAATAATTGATTAGATACTGTTATTAAAGTATAATTACAACAGCCACGAATAGAAAACGTCAGGTTGATTTTTAAGGTTGTTAATCACGTCTAGACTAGTTAATCACCGATAGGAAAAAATAAAAGTGTAACTGCTATACATATTTAAGTGTTAACGGAAAATTTAAAAAAATATATTTTGCTTATTGTAGAAGTTCAGAAACTACACAATTGTTTCCAAATTTATTGTTGCGAATTATTATATAATTTAAAAAAAAAACGCAATCTTTTCGGAATGTACGACCTATAATTCTACCAGATTAGTAATAGTAACCATCTAAAAGTGAACTTTTTTCAATATTGGTAGTAGGCAGTAAGAAACAAGGAAAAAGGATTTTATTGTTGTAATTTCACGCACTGTTATTTGTCGCACCACTTTGCTACAAAGCCAACCACAAGTGCTTAACCGCAATCTCCGGCTTTTAGCGTTATGTGAAACTTAGGTTGCTTGGTTCGACATACATATACCAGATTATTATTTTTTTCTGGTCACTTGTAATCGATAATATTAAGATAATATTGGTGTGGGTGCGCTTTCAGTTGTATCTTTTACGCGTCGTGTATATATGAAACACGAGAATTGATTTTTATTGTACGTACACTTACGCAGTTTTTTTATTGTTGTGCAATTTTCTCTAAATACTTGCTTTTGTATGAATAAATAATACATAGGTATCGGTGTTCTAAAGTAACTTCCGTTGCACTTCACAAACTTTCATGATGTCATATCTGTGCGGTGTTGTCTGTATGTTAGCAGAATTTTAACACTTAACAAATTAATGTCTTGCCCAGAGCGATCTATAGTGTCATTTTGGAATATCGACGTGTCACCCTAAACACAAATTAATACAATACTTTTTGATGTGCCCATAAGACTAAAAAAATAGTTCAATTCCTCGAGACCTCTTCCAGGATTCTCCTTTTGTCATTTAAATCCAATATTTTTTAAGACCGTATGAAAAGGCGTTTGACTGCCCGTAAAAATTTCTTCTTCCAGTTTTTCTCAAATTATAAGGGTTACATGTTGCTCTAAAAACAATATTATTTAAATATGGCAAAATATATCTATTAATACGTTTAAATAATTATATTAAAAGCATTTAGACTTACTTTTTTGTACATTTCATATATCGTATTTCGAATAGCAGAATCCTTAAAAGTTATTGACGCAATTTACAGGTTTTTGGCTGAAGTCAAAATTTCATTTCATTGATTGAAACGCAGAGCTTACTGTTGAAATGCGGATATTTAATGCTGCTGCAATTCGCTCGAGTGAGATTTTATAAATTTGCATTAACTAATTGAAACGACTGGAAATTACCCTCCTACGACATTCAACTCAACGGTAGAAAAGGGTCCCCGTATCAGGTTGCTGTTAGAAATATGTTATTAATGAGGCAAAAAGTTCTTTTACACCATTTCTTAAATGCTTATTCGGCATCTCTCAAAAATAACTTTTGTCACTTTTGATAGCTAATAAAATTTAAATCAAAATGACGATTGCGGAACAGCGCTCAGAGCAGCCAATCTCATACGTTAATTATATGTTTTTGCCGTATGCAAAAATTTTATTTTCTATTATGATGGTACGGATTTTGACATCATAGTTACATGCAACGAAAGTTTCCTTTTAGAAGAACTATATTTACTCTTATTGGGAAACCAATGCAATATTTTAAAGGTCACTAGTTTTTCATCCTTAAAAACAATAAACTTGATCCTAATTTTAGATTCACTAGTCACTCATATATAAGTTTATATATTCTTTTTCTTACAATAAAAAAGTTTTTAAATCTCCTTCAGGAAATATTAAATCAAAATGTGTGCTAACAGAAAGCTGTTGTTTTAATAAATAACAATACTGCTTTTGCATTTAAAAAGGTAAACATTTATAATTTCTCTGGACACATCTGCTATACTTATTGAGAAGATAACCTTTCAATAATTTTTGGTTTGCCAATAATCGATGCAAATATGAACGGTTTTCAGACTGAAACAAACCTTTAATGCCTAAACTGGGAAATCAGGGATCGAACGTGTGTGAAATGTAATTTAAATTTTGCTACGCCCGTAACATTAGAAATTATAAACCAGAACTACTTCGTATAAAAACTATTGCTTACAGTTATTGTAAAGTCATTGTTTGGCTCTCCGATTCCATAGTCGATTAATGTTTTTGTGGAGTTTGCTATGTTTTTATTTCAAGCCTTTTAAACGCATTTGCTTTGTTTCTGAGGTTTATTCACTGCTCATTAAATACCAGAGCATTAGCTTTATTGCTTTATTTTTGGGAATTTTAGCTGAAAACCGCGAAGCTTTATTTACCAAACGGCATTGAATTCAGTAATATCCGAGGAAATCTCTAAATACGTCGCAGTTCTAACCGAGAGCTTTTCAACCTTTTGTGTTCCTACTAGTTCGCTACTCGACTTTGTTACATTTACTGAATAGTTTTCCAGGGTTGGAATTCAGAAAAGATTTTTGAAGGAATCGAATGTTCATAATGTCATATACATTTTCATTTTGCCCAGCAAGTGAGGCAAAATTGACGTTTTTTAGTTTTGATAGAAATTATATTAATAGAGAAATAGCATTTTCTACACTTGGAAAATGCAATTTCACACGTATACGAAATTTTTACAACGCATAGACAACTGAATTAGGCACAGATGTTATTTAGGATTAATTAATTAACTAAAGTAGGCACTAGCGCCAGCCTATAGAATTTCCGGACTTTCATTTCGAAAAGCTTGGTGACATTCCGGAAGTCGGGGTTACTAAATTCCTTATTTTGTCGGGATAATAAGCGTTCTTTTTAATGTTATATTTCGCTGGACAATGCTTTCCTGGTTAGCTTCAGTTGTATGGAGATAAAAATACATTGAAAGCCGTATTAAATTTGACAAATGAAGCCTACTGCGTCAAGCCAACGGAAAACACGTTTCCGCATTCACTTCAGCCTATAACTTGCAAATATATTTTTGTGGAGGGATATGATCTCTTTGGATTTTTAAAACGCCGTTTGTCATAATATGAAACGTATTATTTCAAAAATTATTTGTGACGTAATTAGTGATGCAACAAGAAAGAAACCGAAGCGGTGTGTTTTTTTTAAATACGTTTTTTTCCAGAATTCAAGTGCAGTGAATAACAAGTAATATTCTTTGGAAAAATAAAAAACAGCTATTTCTAATTAAAAATAATACATTTCATAAGTCAAGTGAATTATAGAATTTATAATTACAAAAAAAATTCTAAAGAAAAATAATGCATTACATTTCATAGCCAAAATGGATATAGAAATTATAATAAAACAGAAACTACTCGCTAACAGACATGGCTGACTTCTCAACTGACTCGGAGTCAGTATCCTTGCAGTTTACGTCGCCCATGTCACTGTCTGATGACTCTGATGATGATGAATCGCTAACGTAACTTGATTCATCGATCATAGAGTAATACGTAATACGAGTAGGCAGTAGGTATAAAATGTTACTTTTGTTTATTAAAATTTGTCTAGTCTGTGTTGTAGTCTTCTTGAACTTTATAAAGCATTTAAAATCAAAATAAGTTTAAATTTTGTAGTTTGCTTACCTGTCTCCAACCATACTTACCTAAACGTGCCGCCAATTACAAAAATCAATAAAATAAAAAACTTGTGGTTTTTTAAGGCTTATTATTCGATTTAAAAAAAACGCGTTTTTTATATCACTAGACCTAATTGAAATTGATATACGATATCCAGTGTATATAGAACTATCTACAGATGATAGCGACACACCCACAACTAGAGTTGGAAATGCTTGGAAAAAACTGGGTCATTTTGGTTTCTGGGAAATTTTTATAAATCTAAATGATTCTACTCCAAACAAGGATATTTAGTTATAATAAATTGTTTTGTTTTTCAGTTGTTACTGTGCTAAATATCAATTAATAAATGTTATCCTAATCCTTGGTTTTCCGTCAAATTTAATAACGAAATTTCTCGCAGAATGCGAAACCGTCGCAGGAAGAATAGTATGTATGTAGCTAACACTCGTGCGGATATGGTCATTGCAAAATTCGTATCGCTCGTGTTTCAACGTTTATACTTATTTTGCAATTAAACGCTAAAACATTTATTTGGGAAACTATTTTTGATTACGCGGAATCTTTAATCAAACTATTTTATTATATCTAGCCTTTTTATGGGAATTTACATATCTGGAATTTTATTAAACATAATAATTGCTTAAAACAAGAATACGCTGTACTATTTGACAAACAAACAGGAAATTCAATTAATTAGTGATTCAGCTTACGGTTAGACACTTTCTACTGGATTTTTCATTTTGGTTATTACGTGGCCACTCAGATCCTGTTGAGGAATTTACGTTGTAGAAATAATCGGCCTCCGTATAAATTTAGGCGATTATGAGTGTTAGCTTTGGAACAACGTTGAGGACCGTAAAGCTTGGACAATTCCGGATTTTAATTATTGTAAAAATGAATCATGTTCAACGGAATTCCGTAATACCACCATTAATAAAAAAGGAGATACTCATGGGGTTTATTTTCCGGTTGTTCTAGTACAAGACAAGATTGTTACACTAGATAACCCGAAGTGGCATTTTATTATTGCTCGTAAATTTCGATGTTGAAAAGTGGGATGAAGTGTCCCATTTCTAACATTCGGTGACAAATCTGTGACGAAAGATGTAGCCCCATTGAACGGTGTATCCAGTAGTTGTTCATGTATATCTATCTTCAGCAATGCCGGAGAAAGCAAGAAGTTGTGCGAGTTCAACGTACTAACCTGCTCTGGTTATTATGTTCGCACTCCTCGGCAAATCGTTGCATGTAATTCCGCAAGAACTAGTTGCTGCAGAATTCTTACAACACGACAAATGCGGTAGATTCCGACGAGATAGCCCTCCTCCTCGTTTTTGCAGAAAACAATAACTTCGGCAGTCAAGTAAATTATCGATGCCATCGCTGCTCCATCGTGCTGAGTTATTGTTGGAGAGGCCAGAAAGAGTCGCCCAAATTACATAAAATTGACACCAAAGGCGCCTTCGTGGTTTCCTTGCATTAAAGATGCACAAGAGGTTGATTAACCAAGCCTGGCTGCACCGTTTCGAACCACGCCTGGGACATCAAGCCAACATTAATCTCGAAAATGGCGACCCAGTGCCCCTAAATCATGTTCCACGAACACCAAGATATTAACACGTATGGGGCGCGCGCGTTTATGTGCATCGGCGAAGTGGACATTAAAGATGTCCTGCACGACGTTATTGCCTCGGATCGGGGTTAACGTCGGTTTTTAAGTGGCTCGTAATATGCGGGTGCCCATTTCAGGAAAGTCGGATTAATTCCCTCAATGGACCTAATAGCTGACAGCAATGAAGGTTATTAAGAAGTGTTTAAAAGGCCACGAGAACAATTCATAGTGGCCTGGATGTTTCGGTCTTCGCTCAACGAACCATTTATTTCGCTCATCCTCCTAAAGTCTGTTTTAATGAAGTGCTCCGGTATTTATTTCCGAGCACTCGCATTTGATTTTCGCAGCGATTTTTCGAAGAACTTCTTAAGGTTGATGATATTTATGTTTGGACCGAATATGCTATTTTGTCTATTTTTGAAGTTTCATAAGGAATTATCAAATTTAACAAAAGTTTTCCAAAATGGAGATTTAAGGTTAAACGTAAAACTGAAAATTATAATATCAATATGATAATTTTTCCATATTGGAAACAACATTTAACATCTTATTATAGTAAGGATTTAACATAGCATATTTAAAATTAAAAACAATTACTTGGGTATAGTCACAATCTACTAATTACCTACAAAATCTCACGTAAATGGATTTATCTCAATAGTATGATGTTTTAAATTCCAATTCAAAACTATTCCCTACAAATAAAACTGAATTCAAAGAAATCTACATTTTCCGATGTCAATGGGAAATAATATTGATAAATAATTTCATGATGCTGAAATGAATAATAGTACAATGAAATTTTTCAACTATTAAATATTACAAACATTTTACCAGATTTGAATGTGTATGTATGTATGTATGTATTATCTGTAACCTCATTTACCTTGCGGTGTAGAGGCTAGTTCTTTATGAGCTTGCATCTGGTGGTACAATGCTCAACTAGCTCCCGATTCGGGTTACATAGTTGGAGCGCGCCGTTTGTACTGGCGCAGCAACCGTGGTGTGCGGTGTGTGTCTTCGTGATGTGTTGACCTTGTTATCTATCTCCTAGGTCTGTGGTTCTGAGTAGATCACAGTTAATTTGGTGCCCAACTGTGAATGGTCTCACCGAGCCCAATTGCAATCGCCAGGTTGCGGAAAAATTCCGACCCTCGCGGGATTCGAACCGAGGACTTGCTGAATGCAAGCTTAGCGCTTTCAAAACTGCGTTACGCGGCTTCTATAGATTTTAATGTGTATAATTTTTAACAACTGAAGAACACACCATAGTGTGAAATATATATTGTTCAACCTTTTACTTTTTTGTTGATCTCAAGAACGTGTCAACATCACTAGCTGCTAATGAAATTTCAAAAGTAGAAAAAAATCTGCTACTTATATACTACGTAATGCTATTTTATTTGTTTGGAAATAATTATTTTCACTTATCCGGCGGCATATCTTCAGTAGTATTTGCATTGGCTTGAAACGAGGACGAACCAGCCGATCGTTCGTTAACGGTTCTCTTTTGATTTAACGTGAGTCAGCAACGTACCCTTCCGTTACATTGGTATTTTCCAGCCACCTTGTCTTTTCAAACTCAGAATATCAATTCCTTAATTTACTAGAGTACCTAGATCACATTTCTGACAAATGCTTTTCGGAGAGTAGTGACACGAGTATCTGGTGTCTAGTAGTAAAAACGTCAAAGTTAGGAGATTAGATGCCAATAAATACATGGGCGTACTTTATGAAAGGAAAATGTTCTTATACTTAATTAAATTATATTTATTATTCAGCATACAATTATATAAATACTATTGTAATACAGATTTTGATATCGAAAAGAAAACAGCTGAAATCCACATTTTTTAAAGCTATTATCGCTTGAAATTTAACTCTAAAACTATAAAAAATAATGTGAGCCTTAGTAGACAAGAGTATTTCCATAAACGTTTAGCAAATTCTGTTTTAAAAAAAATATGCCTAATATGGTTGGCCAAATCTATTAATAATATACTTTATTAAATTTTTATTCTTTTTCAGTCAGTGCAATGCATTTTTTCTTCCCATTTAAGCAACTGAACTTGATTTTTAAGAAAGCTAAAAATTAATTCTTTCCAAATCAGTATTATCGCAGTTTCAAACACATTTGACATTCATTTTGGTTGTTGGTTCTACGCCTCTCACAAATTTGACGTTAATATCAAAATATCGACCGCCAACATGATAAAAAGAAAGTTACTAAATGTTCGTGACGTGCCTCTTATTAAAAATTAAATGACATATGACTTATCTTGGTCCTCCAGTATTTACAACTAACATAGCTATAAGCCTTCGCATTTCGTAGTTTCAAAAAAGATGCCAACTCAGTAGAAATTATTGCAAAGGTGTTTTTTCCACGTCTTTGTTATCCAATTACTATTTTGGTATTAAAAAATGAATTATTTCTGTTATGGCACGTGTTTCTAAACAAATCAGTGTAATTGAAGTTTCCCCTGTTTATTTATTATTTACCGTTCTTCTTGGTATGTTGTTTGTAAAATCTGGCATACTGACTATTATTAAAGATTCTTTTATCTTGAATATGGTCTGCTTATGGTAACAACCTCTCAAAGAATAATCAGATCCTAATTTAATGTTGCTTCAAGATGATTCTTTTCAAAAGCCAAATATAATTTCTTTAATAACCTACAACATTGGGGGACGATAATCAACATT
Organism: Agriotes lineatus; assembly: GCA_940337035.1. Taxonomy (NCBI): domain Eukaryota; kingdom Metazoa; phylum Arthropoda; class Insecta; order Coleoptera; family Elateridae; genus Agriotes; species Agriotes lineatus. The sequence continues at coordinate 60,023,008 of OW679198.1, forward strand.
CTCTCTTTTGATGCAATTCGGCTTCTTCGAGTATTCACACCATAAACTATAGGGTGTCTGTAACAAATCCGATCTTTTCATAAAATATGCCACCATGACGTTTTCAGTGGTACACACAGCACCAATCTCTGAACTTAACTTTTCTTCAATTTTCCTTCGGTTTCTAAGTCAGTATTGGAATTGTCATAAATATGATTTTTTCACTTTATACAAACAACCTTTCTTCTATATTGTTTCCTATTGGATAAGTAAGATCTATTGGTATAGCAACGATCGCACACGCACCTACTATGGTTGTGGTATTGACTGCTTTCTCGGTTCCTCAAATTGCATTTTGCAACACAGAAAGGAAAATATATTTTAGTATGGCACACGAAGAAATATATTCCGTAGCAATCATTATACATAGCAAATTTGGCAATTTCAACAGATAAGGAATGTATTTTGCCTTAATATAATGAAAGTGGGTCTACCACGAGTGAGGAGGATACACCAATATTACTCATGACTACCTTCTACAACGTAATGAGTTATGACTGATGACCAACCCAACCGGTTTGTAACGTTTACCAAACCAACTTAACTGTTTTGCATATTATCTTTATTGTACCAAATATTCAAGAAAAATAAATGCAGTTCAACTTAACGAAGAGTTAAAAATATTGGGAATATAGAATAATGAAATATTACGAAAACTAATTGTGGTCTTAAAAGCAAGTAACAGGAAACAGACGTAGGACTTGATTTTCTACCTTATTGTTTCGCATAGTTTGATTTATAAAATAAACTAAAGTTTTATAAAATAAACTAAAGTTTTATAAAAGAACTATTGTCGTATTTTGAAATAGGTATGATGTAATTGTCTAGCCGAGAAAGTCGGGAGAGTGGTTAACATGAACTATTTTACATACATTTTATTCAGTCAGTTCTAATAAATAGTGGTTCCCAAAGAGGTTCTAAATTGCCATTCATCTGGTGCAAGTGCTTACCTTTAATTGGTGAACGTTTTGCTGTAATACTGCGGTTTATTGATACGTTTTTTTTGTCGCATTTTGTCTATCGTATTTTTATTACCCATTTCCTTCACTTCGCGAGTTCATATTTGGCTTAATTTTGTCGTATTTCGCCATTAATTGGCAAGTTTTTTTAATGAAAGGTAAATCAATATAATTTTTTTTTCGTTTTGTTCCTTTCTTTTGATCTGATTGTTGGGCACCTGCGCTGGCAATGTCTTTTGGCGCTCTTTTAGTCGCTAGTGCCAGCTTATTGATTACACATTCACTTATTTTGTATATTTTTTCATCGATGATTAGATCAACAGCGTAGCAATAAATTTTTATATTTAAGCTTTCGTATGCAAAATATCGTTTTTGAGACGTATAACCCTTAATATCGTTTTAGTAGTCGAGGAGGGTGTATATGGAACCACCGTTGACAATTTGTTGTCGGCTTTAAGACCGAAAATATATATTGATTGTAAATAATATACTTCCTAAAAATAACACAATCGGGATTCAGTTGATTACCTTGTTGCCGTCGTCTGGACTATACTACAATATATCACGAATCGTATGTTCTTTTTATTAGACTGATCAATAGAACGCTTGATCGACCCAAATGCCGAGGGTTGTCTTGGAACTTGTATGCAAAAATAGTAATTACCTTTATGATTATTACTTAACAGTAAATTGTAAAAGGCTTTCTGAAAGTGAGTGATTATATGGCCACGCATTATTAAAATTCATTTTTTTAAGTTTGCTCATGAACACAAAGCCATTTGTATTTTTAATCAAAAACTAAGAAATGGATTTGACTAACATTTTGGTTGAAATTACCTAAAATCTAAAATTTTACCGGAAAACATACCTATGTTGTTAATATTTTTGTGTAAATTTGTTTTAATAAAATTCTTCTAAAACGTAAGGGTAAATGCCATATTAATTTTCTTAAATTATTCGAAATTTATAGTTTGCACAGAATAGTATATTACGTGTCAGGTTGAAGTCATTAAAGGCGTTTTTGTCGCTTCATACAAATGTTTAGTTTTATGCACAACAGTGCCACATGTAGAGCGTCACAGGAATTCACGCCAACTTGATTATTGCATTTAATAAAAGTTTCTAAATGAGAATCTCGATATGCATTAAATCCTGCCGCGTTTCAATAGCCTTTCTATGTAATTGACCTGTATGAAAACCGATATCTACACATACGAAAAATACGAGATGTAATGAAATTGCGATGTTTACGTTATTATTTCTGAACTGTGGTCGTGGTTTTCAAAACTGTATTCACAAATCGAAAATTTGTGCTGTCAATCAACATGGAGATAAATAATGCTACACCAACTGGCATTACGCAAAGTAATTAAAATCGAGTAAGATTTATCCGTTGTCGCTCGCAATTACCAGTGGAAATTCGAAATGCCTACCATAACTTTACTGCCTGGTCATTAAGTAATTTTTAATTGATAACGAATTAGCTTATCCATATTAAACATTTACCGAAACGTTTATCAGTATCGGCGTTGCGAAACACAATGCATACAAACACCTACGTGCGTTGGTGAAAGGTGTGTACATTTTTCGCCGCGTAGTAAGCTGCTGTAATTGGTATTTATTTAGAAATTAGATGAATATCATTAAGCCTAATTTATGGGCCATGCGGATTTAAATCGCAAGTAAATGTTGGCATTCTATAAATGCAAAATTACCTGCACCTGAATAACAACTCGTTACCACTATTTATTTTAAATAAAGTATGAGCTGTTTTTAAATAGGGTGGCTTATCGTGCACTGCTTCTATGATAACCAAATTGTATACAGTCCGGGCTATATGGAATGGCATTCGTATATCTATCCTAGCTAAAATACCTGATTGCATTTTCATTACAAAGCATTGCTCAAATTCCGTGTACACTGGAATAACCAACAAAAATTGAGCCTTAATTAGCAATACAAGCGTTGAAAAGCAATAATAATAATTGATACTTTGTCTACATTTCAATTAGATTTTTACTCGGCAACGCACTGCGACCTGATGCAATTTGCTATAATTGCAAGTTTCTAATGCGAAATTACATAATTACCGCTTGCACTTTTACTTGTTTTGTATCTTGAAGCTAATTAAGTACAATTTTGATTATCTTCCGATAAAATTGGCTGTGCCTCATTATCTCATGAAATGAAGAAATACTCCTCTGCGGAATAGCTGATGTTGATGTTTAATGTAGTCTCTATTGTACACTAATCTCCAAGAAGATACGAGAAGAGTTGTGAGTTTTAGTCGGTCTAAAATATAAATGGAAATACTTCCAGTCTGCTTTCACAGGTTGTGAAGAGGGCGAGCTAATAATGTGAAAGCAGTAATTATTGCCGTTTGTTATTTTTATTTATTACCAGTGCCAATTAGTTAAGTAGAATATAACATGAGTTTTCGGAAAAATTGTATTTTGGATATATTTGATTATAGCTATGTTACTATATGAAATTGTTTGCCATTTTATTTGGTGTCTGAAATTTACAAAATTGTTAGTAAAACATTTGAATTGATTGTTTATTTCTTTTTATATCTGCATACATACAATACTGCAATAAGAAAATAAGAACGAAATCTGATATTAATGCAATATTTTTTAATGAATTAGTAATTTTGTTCAATGTTTTATCTTCATCGGTGTTGATATAGACTATTATCTAAATTAATTTTATTCTCTGAATGTCCTCAGGACTAACTAGGAACACCTGAAGACGGGAGTACATCAAAACTTCCGAAACGTCGTGTGATATACACCCTAAACAGTGGAAAAAGTCTTTATAAAACATATCATAAATTAATTTTAGTATCGTTAAGAGCTTTATTAACGCATCGGGTGCGGTAATGGATATTACTGCACTCTTTTGGCAATCAAACTCGTTTTGTTAAGATGCTCATAATCAAACTTATATCGTTAATATCTATAATATGCTCTTCTCTGCAAATATTGTATGTCGTGTCCTGGCTACGTTACATTGAGTTGTTCTTTTTTTTTTAAATAATGCTTTCATTTGAATCCACACATTTTACTACACAGCTAGTAGTACAATTGAATATGTCAATACGAGTTTGTACAGTTGTGTACCAAAACAGAACTCGACTTAATTTATGCGCGTATGTTAAGAGTTATTTTTTTACTTTCTTGAAAATTACGTAAATCTGTCTTGTCGCCAGTTGGCGAGGCAGGTAATGAAGTATGAATTTATGATTACTTGTTTTTTGTTACTGTACTCAATATTATTAATATATTCCGTATTTTTCACGTTTCCAAAGCTTGCGCCATTTTATACACTTCGCGTTTAATGTGCTTGATCGATTTTCTAAGTCATAACTACAATAATGGAAATTGGGAAACGATCTATTTACCAACAGGAACTGCATGACGGTTTGAATTTGTAAATAAAGGGGAAATAGTATGGTTGTAATTCGACAAATGTGCGCACTAACTTAATGTTTGTTTTGCCACTATGTCTGCTAATTAACAAAATATTATTTGAGAAACGTTTTAACCTTTTAATAATTTAAACTAATTTATTTATTTTGTTCCAGGTGAGTACTATTTTACAATCATGGCTATTCTTCCTAGACATTAACTTAGTTCAAGGTAAGTGGCATTTGACTAGTATTTTGGCCACTCGGATTCAGTTACACATGCTTCGACTATTATCGATTACATATGTTTTTGTGCTCTGACGTCAAACATTTGAATTCCTATTCTGTCCTCCCCTGCTCTAGTTAAAAGGAAACTAATCTTCCCGAGTAATCCCATCGAATCAAAGCTTTCGATTAATCTTTTTCACTTGCTTTACAGCAAGAATGGGATTCCTGTGGCCAACCGACCGTTTCAAGTCCACTTGATAGCGGTAATAATTGATTCACTTGTTACCAATCACATAACACAATGATAACAAAAAGTACCTTCAGACATTATTACGTCAGTAAAAGTAACTCATTTTAGTCAATCAATCGTGAAGCATTTCTAGTGCCCACAAATATTTCTACTTCTTAAGCCGTTGCAAAATTTGCCACGAGGGAGACATGCTCGTGCAATAGCGTAGGCCGAGTCTTTTGTTGTCGTTCTTTTCAAGTAGGCGGGATTGACACAGTAGGAAATTGTTTTAATTTTAAATAACAAGATGCACCGTGTTGAGCCGGAATTAATTAGAAACTCTTATTATAAATTTTTATTGGTTTAGTATTGCACAGAGTGAAACTATTAAGTAATTGGAACGTTCTTGAATTGCCAACAAGCTGTTTTTAAGAAGAGAATGGAAGTGTCTTAAGGTCAGGAACGCTTGGACGTTACGTAGTAGGCTAAAGTTGTTTCTTTGTAGGCGATCCTCCTATTATATTATAGAGGTGTTTCAAAAACTAACCATTGCAATTTGAAAGAAATGCATATTTGTTTTAAACGATACATTTCCTCCAAGGTAATTATTTTCTTCATTTGATGCAAGGAAACATTGTCAATTAAATCGAACCCTATGCTGTTTTTGTGTATGTGACTGTAAAACCCTAATTTGCCCCAAATCGTGTTTTATGCAGCGATTGGTGTCTGTGCTCGACTACAGTTTTTTGATAAAAATTATTCGCATATTATTTGGAAAGTAAAATGTTTTTAAACGATACAGGCTAATATTAATTTAATTATGTAAAATACGGAAGTAGTGACTATTGGAAAACCATAGTGTTGCAATTTGCAAAGGTTACAAGTGTAAATTTCGAGTTTTTATTCGACCTAGAAAGTCGAAGTAACTTAAATTGTTACATCTAATTTGTTTTGCAAATAAAATTTCGAAGATAAACGATCGAAAAGCTTTAAAGTTTTAAGCAAACATGGGCAATTTGGAAGTCGATTAAAACTTAAAATAAGGTTAAGTAAGTCGTGACGCTCGCTCGCTGATGGGTCAGTTTTGCAATATTGCAGTAAAATGCTAAACATGTAAAATTAAAAGCTAAGGTATTTGCATTGGAATTTAAAATAGAGGTCACACTAATGTTAATTAACGCTAATTCTACCGGGGACGTTGAGTTTGCAATTTGATAATTTGTCATTTATTTGATGAAATTACAAATTGAGGTTAGAGGATTGATGATACGGAATTGCCGTAAAATGTTTTTTAGTTGATATGAATTATTGCATGTTTATGTTGGTCAAATCCAAATTTAAAGGTAGAATACCACTACATCACTAAAGTTTTGGTTAAGTGCGGATAAGGAACCAAAGTAAGCGTTACTTTCTTCCATTTATATACCTTTTGTGTTTCCAATGCATAGAAAATCCTTAATTACAGATTCCTTTCCCTTGATGAACAACATATAGACAACAGTCGAGCACAGTTCACATTTATTACACATATTGTTAAAGTTTTAGGTAGTTGTAAGTAAGTAAATGTGTAGCAGGTTCACTTCAACCACTTTATAGTTTGATAACTTCTATGTTTAGCGTGGGCTTGTTGTTTTAGCTTTTGCTGTCTTAATTTGGGTGAATTGGCAGGTAATTCCCGGAATATGCTTTCTAATTTATAGATTTTCATTAAAATAAGTTCTAGCACGGTGCATCTAAAAATACTGGGGTATGTAAAGAACGTACAGAAGACATAAAGAAATTCCAAAATATACCAAAAGCAGCTTGATGAGGTACCGACAAATAAGCCGGTGCTGATTTTGGACGAAAAAAAATTATCATGATACAGGGAATTATCCTGAAAATGTTAAATTTAAAAAAAAGTTCAAATTTTAATAGAGTTTTAGTGTGGGCCGCCATATCTGAACGTGGCGTATTGAGTCCATTTATTGTTAGATCTGTCTCTTTCCATCAATCTGGCAACGTACCTATATGTAAATGAATGTCTTACTAAACTAATGACATTATAAAGAAATGTAACGAAGAGATCGTTCACTTCTGGCACGATCTAGCCAGCTAAGATTGTGCAACAGAAGTTCCAAAGTGAAAAAGCAGAAAACATTAAATTTTGACCCACAAGAAATTAACCCCTTAACATAAATAAAGCTCGTCCCATAGAAAATGAAAATATTTGATAAAATAGATGCGGAAGTTGTCCGCAAGACGATTGCTCAAGTTCCATCTAAATTTAAAAAAAAAAAGGATGGAGGGGTCTCATTCAATTTATTGAACTTGATTTTGTGAGTTATTGCTGTTACTTAAAAATCAAATCTAATTCTGTTTTCTTTCTTTCTAGATTTCGTTTCGAGTTATATCAGGATTTACTTTCTTTACATACGTTAATTAGCCTGTCTTATACCTAGAGTACGATGCACTTTACTGCAGTGCCACCAAGCACACAACTCCCCCGAATAGGGGAGGTTGGCGCTAGCTCTGTTTCACAAGAACACTCAGTAAACAAACTATACTGCATGCAGTACTTGGAACTAACTAGTAATCATAACTACGGCTGTGATTGATCGAAACAAAGTCATCAGTTTTTCAAAATTGTCGGACATTAGGTATGAAAATATAAAAAGAAAATCGATAAGTAGTGGACAAAAAAGACTGTCCTACAATGTTTATTTGAATTATATTATGTTTTTGTCTTAATAGGTTCAGAGGCGTGCAAAAATATGGGCTTTATTTTTTATTGAAAACGAAGCGAGATACGAAAAAAATTCAAGAGACAAAAAATTTGCATTTTTAGTTGGTATATTAAAAAAATATATGAAAATTGTAAAAAATCGATTGGGTGATATTTTTTTTTGTGAAAAAGCCTAATCGCCATACCCCGTGGGCACGCCTCTGGAAGTACTACAAGGTGCCCCAAAAAGGAGTGGTAACTCTTCCGAATTGTCTCAACAAATGTCGCTTTATCTAAAGTACAGCGACCAAATACTTATAATTTTTAATTAAGTGATACCAACTCAATTTAAAAATTATAAGTATTTGGTCGCGCTGTACTTTAGATAAAACGACATCTGTTGAGACAATTCGGAAAAGTTACCACTCCTTTTTGTTGCACCTGGTAGATCAACTGTAATATGTCCAAAAGTTACCTCAAAAAGTTATAAACAAACTATAAAAATATCATTAAAATCGCCCAAAGCGTTTTTTTGATAACAATAAAAAACGGATTTTTTTAAAACGAAACACCCTGTATCTCCGAAATGAAGCGTTTCCGGAACCAATGTTTATTAGGACTTTTTTGTTTGGATTGATGATATCTATAAGTAGGTAAAATATTCAAACGTATTTTTTAAATATCCTGTATAAACATTCGCAAACGCGGGAAATTTAAACTTTTATTTTAAAAATCGGAGAAATTCTTTACGTATACATACATACTATAGTTCATTCAAATTCAAGATAGAGCCAAATCTGCAACCCAAGTTACAAATATCAACAGTCAGTTGATTACTAATTTGATTTTATTAAAATGTAGATCATGGGGTGTACGTAGTATAATAGAGGTTATAGTTATCGTCAAATTTGCAAAGCTTGAAATTCTAAAATTGTGCGATGTCTACCTAAATGAAATCTGATGAATGTGATCTGAGAATAAATGTACCCACTATAAAATGTTGCAAATGACCTCCTTAAGCAAAGATTCATATTAAAAACATGACACATTGATTTTGACATGCATAAAGACAGCAACAAGGCCATGTCTCTCTGATCTAAATTTTAATAAAATTATATTAGTAATCAACTTACTGCTGATATTTGTAACTTGGGTTGCATATTTTGCTCTATCTTGAAGCTGAATGAACTATAGTTTTTAAGTTACTAAACTACTACTTATCAAATAAAAATAAATTCATTGTTACGAAAACTATAGTAAATAAAAAACCGATAATGCAATACATAATTTTATAATAATACATTATCAAAACAGTACTAAGAGATTATACAGGGTGTTCCGCAACTGCAGCTCTATAGGGAATGTACCTGGTGTCTTAAAACGAATTACATCTAGTATGCTTTAAATTTCACATAATGCAATACCAATAACAATCTAGGGCACATAAAAATTTACATGCAAATAAAATTCAAAACTACTAGACGTACCCGTTACATATTCTTGGGGTCATTCTAATTCAAAAAGTCCTTATGAACATTATGCTAAAGTGAACCGTTTTTGAGTTACGAATAAATTAAAAGTTCAATTGGTATTGTTTCTAACATGTATTATCTTCACAAACACTTTAAATCAATTTTATTGAAAAAATATTTAATTTTTAGATGGTTGTAATGATTACTTTGTTTCGACCAATCACGGCAATAGTTATGATTACTACTTAGTTCCAAATACTGTATGCTTCTTTGTGTCCCTGGTTGCACTGTACTAAGACGACGATTCGGTGTTACTAACGAAAACCTTGGGCTTCCTATGCTAATTAAAATAACGTACGTTTTATTCAGAAAAGTTCTTTTTGAAATAACCACTTTTTTCATGAAAAAAAAACAAATGATTGTTTTTTTTACTTTCAGAATACAAGGAATTACTACAGTTACATGACATGAGGAATCTCATCTTTGAGTCAACCTATGTCATTTTCCATTATTATATTTATCTTCGGTCTGTTTTAGTTTAATTTAAAAAGGCTCGATGAGAACTGAAAAATTAAACAAAAAGTGAAAAAACAACAACTCACCTAGCAGGTTCTTTGCCTTTGGCTTACATTTAGATTGTAAAATGTCATAGTTTATCTCTGCGATCTCTTCTTCGGTTGACATTATAACTGCCTCTGTCTTGTTTCGCAGGGTTTCCATTCAATTACACTTCTCGTCGGTCTTTTAAAGCCCATTCTTCGTATATGCACCAGCCATCTAATACGTTGAGATTTCACAAACCTCGCTTCTCCATGGATTATTTAGTTCATGATTAATTCTGGATCTCCCTGATCCATCCGCTGCGTGAACGGGTCGAAATATCTTCTTCTGAAGATTCTTAAGAAAATTTTCATCTGATTTAGTGAACGTCTATGTTTCGCATGCATGTGTGTAGCTACCGTTCGTATCTGCCCTGAGTTAGGTCATTTGGCTTATCAGTCGAGATCCCTGCCAATTCTTATATATGTATATGTATGTGCATTTGACTCCGGCTATGCATCTGGTCTGTTTGGAGCTGAGTAGGTTGCCCTTCATGTTTTAATGTTCTCACTGTTGATTCTAAGGCTAAGTTGAATAGTAATGCAGATAATGCATCCCATTGACCGATCCCACTGTTCATGTTGACACTTTCTGTTATTTTACCTTGAATTGCGATACTGTGAACTGCTTGCGATCCAATTAGTCATTCCGGCCAATTTAATACTTCATTGGTATGGTAATCTTGAGCATTAGCGTGTTTCTATTCTGTCAAAAGCCTGCTTGAAGTCCACGAATAGGTTATATACGTCCATATGGTGCTCATAGCATTTCTTAAAACAGCTGCATCAGTATATGGATTTCGTCATTGGCGGATCAATTATTTAGTTCTGAATCCACACTGATAGTCACCCAGTGACTGTCAGCAAAGTATGCAATTTTATTGTGCAGAATAGTTGATAGTACCTTATAGGAGACATTTAACAGCGTTACGTCTCTGTAGTTGCTAGATATTTTTCTATCTGTTTTTTTTTCAGTATCGGATGGATCACCTCTTCCACCCGTCAGGCATTTGCTCCTCATTCCATATTCTCCTGCATGTTTCAGCATTTCTGCTGTGATGCTGTCTATATCTGGAGCTTTGATATTCTTAAACTTCATTATAATCTGAACAACTTCTTCGTAGCTTGGTTCTAATACTGCTTGATCTACTATCTGATAACTGGTGTTCACCTACTTCTTCAAGGGTTTCTGCATCTGTAAGGAGTTCTTCGAAATATTCTCTGCAACACTCGACTATGTCGTGTTCGTCAGTAACATTTAATAAAAATGACTGTGTGTTTTAGTAGTTCATGGCTGTTATAAATAAAGAGGTGCAAATATTATTATTCCAAGACGATATATTATAGCAACAAGCAGGTAGTAAAGCAATTCGCATGCGTAAGTGACATTTGGTACCGAAGAATCGCCAAAGTGGAAGCAAAATTTGACAGTTCATTCTTCATTGATCAAGTGACATCATCAAGTGAATTAAAGTTGTTGAAAATAACATAACTGATCCCTCCAGTTCAGCAAGATGCCACGAATGGGTTTTCTGTAACTGAAGTACTTTTCACAAGTTATAGAATGTCAATGTCATTTTGACGTCAGTAGTAACTTTTTATAACTAAATATTTGGAACACTAGTAAAAATACCCATCATCGAGGCCTGCTTGTAATCACAAATGGAGTGAAGAGGGTATAGATAGGGTGCCTTGATGTCAATTTGACGCATTTGTCCTTTACTAGGGTACGAGCAGATCGTTGTCCCCTCTCACTCTAAAGTACCATGTGTTCAAAAAGAAATTACATAAGGGTTGGCCATGGAAAATAAAAGTAGCGTAAACAGCAAGCTTTGGAGACAGCAATCTTTAGAATTTTCAATCCCAATATCAGCGTCTAATATAAACTTACAATAACAACAGTCCTGACAGATAATGAATTCTAAAGATTGCTGTTGACATTACTTTTATTTTCCATGGCCAACCCTTGTGTAATTTCTTTTTAAAGACACCTTACTTTAGAGTGAGAGGGGATAACGATCAGGGTACGGACAGATCGTTGTCCCCTCTCGCATTAAATTACTTTAGAGTAACTTTAGACTAACAAGGGAAAACAGATGATACAACAATAATTTTAGTCAATTCCGTAATTGCTCGACGCACATGACATAAAGGGAAAAAATCGTCAGGGTCGACTGTACGTTTAGTTACTATGCTTGTTGAGTTTTGTGATTAGCAAATCGCATATGGAGATATGTTATAGTAGGACTCAGTTCCAGTCCACGTAAAATCATAATATATTTCTATGCATCATTTGTTTTTTTTTATATTCTAGTAACTGTATAGAATTAGTGGTATTTTAAGAAAGAGCATTGGCCATAACTTATCAAAGAAATAACCGACAGTAAACTTTTTGCGGAATGTAAAAGGCAAACCAATGCAAATAGCCGTCTTGGGTCAAATTTTCCCGTTGTAACTGTGAGATTTGAATGCAAAATTACGACATGTTCTGTTCGCGCGATAGCGAGTAGCACATAACTGTACCGCGTTTTAAACCGGTACTTCTTATTCACGTGGAGGTGATCGTAACGGACACGGAATCACTTGGGGCTCGTTGCGATGGCCCCAAGCCGATCCACCGACCTTTCGTCGGTTTGTACTGTTAGGTTACGTAATAAGTAAGCATGGAAAAATGTATTGACCCATATCCGTTCAGGTTCACGGTCTGTGGTGCAGATATCCATATTAACCTACTCTTGGTGACGACGATAATAATAATTCTCAATTGCACTCACTCTCGTAATCCATTGTTCGGTTTAATTTATACCGCCTGATGATGTTTACGTCGTTACGAAAGCGTACCCCATGAATGTTTGTTTGGAGGCCGTGCGAGGTTTTAGTGTCAAAAACACTGACGGGACGGGACGGGATGGGATGATTACACCATGTAGATTTAGAAATATTTAAAAAAATCTTGTTGGACATATATTACTGAGCCTTGAAATGAGAGATAGGCATAAATATTCTTCCATCACTTAATCAAACGGCGCCTTTTCAGTTAATGTTAAAGTGGAATTTCAACTTTCAACTATCGGAAATTGGTAGTTTGCCGTTCTTGGGTACTTGAGGTCTCTGATATCAGGCTAAAAGTATGCAGGGGCAACCGATACGACTGCATCTCTGCCTATTTAAATGTCGAGGTTGCGCACACTATGATTAACGCAATATATGTATCTAATTTATATTGACATTGAAGACGGTGGTAGTAAGGAAATTCGATTAAAACTACGTTACCCAATAGCCTAAAAAGCATTTAAAAATGCAACTCCATTGACCCGTAAAGCTAAATATAGCCATGGCATGGAATCCCACGCGATATGTTGCCGTTTGGAAGTGGCACCTGTTAAACCGTTGCTCGGCTACCTGCAGCAAATTAAAGTTAAATCGGTTTATTTGCATATTCATTTTTTGGTGACCTTATATGAGAACTGCCAAATACTCGCTTAAGGCGTTCCGCATAAAAATTATGTTTAAATTTGTACACAACCTATGCTATTCACAAATACTTACTACTTGTGATAATGGGTTAAAAGATCTTTTGGTAATGCCGAAATAACATATAGTTTATTTTATGTATCGCATAAAAACTACGGAAGTAAGTTATATCTTAAAGTTGTTATACACTTCATTGTCAACAATTTGTCAAAATAAAAAAATGGCGCATCAGTGCTTTCAATATAGAGATAATTCAAAGTTTAAATAGAACGTACCCCAATATGTACCTACTAGACCTCTAAAACTCCAAATATTACAACTATACAGTAAATTTATTTTAATGCGCAAAGTGGTATTCCCGTTCTCATAAGAACTAGATTGTTACTATTGATTTCTAAGGGTACGCCACGCCAATTGTAAATGCGTTAATTTTAAAATGCAATATATGAACCGTAATTTTATTGAAAAAGAAGCATCAGAAAGAACAACAGGGCATTTAATAACCCACATACTTGCTGTAAACTGAAGTCTTTATAATAACCTTTGATCAACATAATTCCTGCTCCCGTAGAATATATTATGTTTTTACATACTCAGTGATGTTTCCGTTTTGCATTTTAAAATAAACGCATTTACACATTGCGCGTTATAATAAACTCCCTGTATGATAATATAAGAAAATAACATGTGAGCAAACAAAAATGAAATCAAGCATGGCTTTGTAATGATGCCTTTCACGGCTATTGTCATTAAGTAACAAACGACTTCCGGGATTGGACCGTGTCATGATTGAGATCAAAGAACTCAACGTTTCGCCCACTTTCGTAAGGGGCTTCATCAGGAGGAAAAAGCAAAAGAGCACGGTAACTCAACGTGTGAACCAATCAGAGGCAAAGTTTCGTCCAATCCCGGAAGTCGTTTGTGACTTTGAAATATTTTTCTGTGTTGGTGGCACTATAAGTCTATGTCAAATTCGAGGTTAGCAGGTTAGATTTTACGTCAGTTTTGACACAAACTGACGCAAAACCTAGCCTGCTAACATAAAATATAAATAGACTTACAGTGCCACGAACACAAACAAATATTTCAAAGCCAAGCTTGATTTCATTTTCGTTTGCTCACATGTTACATATCGTAGCTGTCTAATCAAGTTGAGAAGAAACAAATCAAATATTTAGTAACAGTTGCACGTATAATAAGAGGAAGAAGAAGTTGCACGTTTACGTTGCATTACGTTTCACTCAAGCACGTACAATATTCCTTCACAAACTAATTTTATAACGTTCATATTAAACATAAAGAGACGAGGAACAAAATAACAGTAAATTAGAGGTACAGTTCAATCGAAAATTTTCTTTGTCTACGATTGGTCCGAATAATAGGGTTTGTTAGCTGACAGAAAGTTGACAATTGCAGCAGACCAAGTTCTTTTGTTTGTTATCTTTCGGCTGAAAATAAATTAACTTTAAAATTGTTCATCGCAGAACTCACGTCATTGTTATATGCTGTTACTAAGAGCCTTTTATATAGGACGATTTTTTCACAATAAATATTAAATTTATTGCAAACTTTACCCACTACTTACTGTATGTATGTATTTACATAGTAATTCTTTATAAAGGTCGTTTATTGGTTTTTGGATTACAATTGATGCTTTTTAAATTACAAATGGTGCTTTCTGAATATTAATTAACGCTTCCTGAATTACAATTGAAAAAGGTGTAGTTCTGGAATTTCAGATTTTAGTTTTATTTTGTTTTTAGATATTATTACAGTATCAAAAATGTGCAATTTACACATAAGTATGGTCGACGCAGCGAACGGCAGCCAAAATAAACGATGTAATTGGTAGACTTCTTTCTTTCTTTATTTGTGTCAGAAGCATCTATCTTGGATGCAGAGTACGTCACTCTTATGTTCTTGGCATAGCACCATTAGAAGTTCTTCTTTACATAATGATAGTCCTTCAATATTATTGGTAGACTGAAGAATCTGGAATGAAATGAAATAATTTTTCATTAAGTTCGTAATAGAAATAAAAAAGGTAGTTGCATTTTAAGGCAAGTTTTAAAAGCTCGCACAGTTATGTCGAGGACATCATTGTTGTCTAAGTTGCATTTCCTGCGGTTCAAAAGGAGATTCCGACGCGTGGCGTCGTTCGTGGTGTGCGATCAAGTCCATTCACAGAGAAGAAATCAATTGAGCATGAAAACCTAAAAAGGCTGGGGTCTGTTGTTACTATTACACCTTATTTATGTCGAACTAAAGCTATTCTGACTATATGTTTTTTTTTTTCTGCACACGTTTTTCAGTAGTAAAGACATATTTTTAGCTATAAAACCACATATATTTATAGCGGAAAACCTTTTTTTTCTTTTTACGCATTCATTTAATGGAGAAATATACAATCTCAATAAGCAGTAAAAATATCGCCAAAATTTATACGTTTTTAAATTTAATTATTTATCTGTATTGCAGTTGTTTATACATACCCTTATTAAATATTTAATGCTGAATGCAAATTCAAACGAGTTTTCAGCTGAGAATCTTTAAATGTTATCCAAACGAATCTCGGAAAGCTCTTCAATTTGCTAAAACCTAATCCTGAAAATAAAAGAAAATATCTGCCACGTAAATCTTCACAACAAAGAGTGCAGCCTCATTTATCATAAATTTCCTGTAATTCCTTACAGAGAACCACCACTGCTTTGCAGCTTACAGCGGAAAACGTGTATGTAGCTTTCATTTTCGAAATTGGCGGAGACGATTAAGGAAATTAAATTGGGATTACCTAGTTTTATTGTTCTATACGTTTTAACTGAAGTTGAAGCGATTTACCTCTCGTTATTAAAATTTCGCTGCACAGTCCGCAATGCCATTACCATAACACTCGGTTCCTTTGGAATAAATTGTTGCAGAAGTTTTGAATAAACGTGCAACACCTGCTTTTTGGCGATTTGCTTTTGCAAGTTTTCGTAGCGGCTGCTCTCCCTCTTTTTTATTTAAATACGTGAGCATTAAGATACTGATGGTCCCTTTTTAAACCGAAATGAACATAATGTTTAATGAAAGTAACATCATCAAGTTTTCTTTCCATTTGTCTACATTCGTGTAAGCACCGTTATCTCTGATATCCGCTTAAGTGAACATAGTTATTTCTGATCGTAATTTATTGTTTATTAGTTTATTACAGTGTACAATATTGAGAATAGCTATTTATGATGCAAGTTGCAAAATTGAATTGTTTTAGGCACGCGACGTGATTTGTCAAACGAGGCTGAAGGTCGAGTTTGACACTGCGTCAAGTGCATAAAAACTTCTTTGCAACGCGTATTATACAAGAGTTTATCTACTTTGCACCAAAATAAATAATTAGAAACCTTGAATTTTGACATTTCATAAATGTGACAATCTGTCAAGTCATCTGAAATAAAGAAAGCTGTTTCGCCGTTTTCAAATGAAAGGAACAATGCAAAAACAGTGCATTGATGGACCCCATTAAAGCACTGTTTTCAGTGTTTTAATAGTCGCATTAAAACACCAAAGTAGATAATAGTATTCTATGCAACAAGTTTATAGAGCATGTTTTTTTACAAGTGGGAAATTTACACACACCAACGAAGCGAGTGTTGTAAACCCACAAGTAGAAAAAAAAACTCTTTATAAACGAGTTTCGTACATAATTTTTTGCAGCACGAACTGACGCAAAAACCTAACCTCGAATTTAATATAGACAGCGTCACCAACAATAGTGACTTTTTATTTCCTAGTTATATTTTTATATCCTACTTTTCAATAATGACATTTTAGACATTAAAAAGTATCAAATAACAATTACCAATGAGGTGTTGCAAACATATTTTTAGGCCATCAGGTCCCGTTTTAATCATCACATGGAATTAAAATGTATGATGAAAATTTTACTATAAGTGAAATCTAGGCAATGGATATACAGGCTGTTCAAAAAATATAGCGACAAACTTTTAGCGGTGGTAGGGGACATCAAAACAAACATTTTTTGCTTGTCCAAAAACGCTTCATTTTCGAGATACAGGGTGTTAAGTGAAAAAAAGTTATGTTTTTAGGTGCTTCTTCTTAAACAAGTTTAAAAATTGCAAAAAAAGCCACTGGGTGTTATTTTTTTATGCAAAAACGCTAACAGGTTGCCCCGTGAGCGCATCCCTAGAACGACTGTATGAACTGTAGTAGATCCAAAGATGCTCCATAAAGTTACTAACAAACTGTGAAAATTTCATTGAAATCTGCTGAAGCGTTTTTTTTTTCTACAAATTTTAACACCCTGTATCTCGAAAACGAAGCGTTTCCGGACAAATGTTTGTTTTGATGTCCCCTACCACCCCTAAAAGTTTGTCAGTATATTTTTTTAACACCTGTATAGGATCAGAATTATAATGAAAATGGCAATAAAATTAAGTACTTACTGCTGTATTCTACTCGATATTATTTTTAAGATTGGCGTGTCTGATTTTCCGGTATTTTAAAAGCATCTGATGCAGTAGTAATTATGTATTAGATATTTGTAATGAGCATGTCTGGAAACTACCAAGAGTAAAACATTTTCGTCAAATTGTAAGATTTTGCATCTGTCGTCCGCAAAAGGTAGTGGTGTTATTTCATTTTACATCTTCTACATACAAAATTACCGACGAATTGTATATTAATCATTTGTCAGATAAGAGCTTCGAACTGATTGTAGTATGCAATTGAAATTTCGTGTATTCGATGTTGATGAGTATAAGTTAATTGTTGCCATTAGTTGAAGACATTTACATTTTGACATTCCAAATTATAGATGTTTAGCACTTGGCCCACTTTCCTTTCTTTTGTTTATCGCGATCTGGCGCCGTAATTTAAGTATTCCATTAATTTTAAAGGTTCGGCAGTTAGCTCTGTTCTAATGCTCGTAATTTATAAAGCACGGAAAGTTTGAAATCTAATTGCCCGAAAATCTGGACTTTCTTGCATCCAGAGACATTAACCAACATGCAAAGTTAAAAACTGCAGGTACTGTTTCAGTCGTGCAGTTTCTGTACGTTTAAGGGCAACATGTGAAAACCGCTTACCACCAACGGTATCTATAAAAATCTTGAGTAGCAAATTACGTCATATTCGTAACGGGAGAATGCAAATTCAGCTAGTTCAACGAATATTATCGCGGATCTTCGATCAATTACCTTGCGCAGGTATGTTTGCCGCAGCGAGATTCTCACATTTGCATTAATCATAGATGTGAAAATGTTGTACAATATTCACTTGGTCGAACTGTACTTTGGCAGTTCAAAATTCAGATTCACTAACCAGGCCTTTATAATTTAATTACTCGTTACGATTGTAAGCACTCTGCATTCGTTTTAATTAAATTCCTTGCATTTAGGCCTAATTGAAAATGCGATTAAGGCCATCAATCCTTTATGTACTACTTATTGTCTTGCTCGTTTGTGGAATCTATTGGCAGTGCCTGAATTTCACTACGTCTGTTTATTCAAATTGCAAGCACCTCTAATTTCATTTCGTTCCAGTAAATTAAGTTGCCCGTTTCTGGTCTTTCTTGCGTTAATTACATAAGGAAACTGTTTTTAAGTGGGAACTTTTAAATTGCAATTTGATTTTGAAAAGTAATTAATTTTTTCTCTGCTATTTTAAGCATTTTTGTCTGATTACGTGCGTAACCTTAGCTCTATTTTTGTCTAAATATGACAAAAGCCGGTACAGAGACAGGTACGTAGGCTTAAAATACCGTCGAACTACGAAATTGTCATAATATGGAGATAGAGCTTCACAGTGCCGTTCTTGATTCGAGGACTGCAATGGGTGATAAACGGTTTTGTTTACGGAAAGTGCGTGAAATTTATGACTCGTCAAGAGTTCATTTTGTGGAAATGAGTTTTGAAGAATTTTTACTTCATATGTTTCTCCAAAGGCTCAATAAGCTCTTATTTAATTGTTGTAATTGCCTGAAAACTCGAGGTGTTTTTGAAACATAAACCAGTAAAATAGTACTGGAGATAAGTTGCATCTTCCTGCATCACACTTTAACTTTTCTAGAAAATCTTCAAGATAAATGTACCGCAAACCACAAAAGCAATTTGTAAATGTTAACCCTTGCGCTACATACTGGCAGCGCCCTAGACGAAAGGGATGGTAATGGTCACCCTCCCCCTTCCCCCTACCCTAGCGTACTCTAGCACTTTGAACGCATCAATTGCCGCTGATACGAAGTAGAGTTCCGTGTTGCCTATAACAAACCCGTTACTCTACTGCATGTTTTAGTTTATGCCAGCAGTAACAAATCGCTGGTTATTTCCTAAAAATATTCTAAAACAACCGGAACTCTGAACCAAGTATCGTTTTCAAAATATAAAGGGCGCCTTGGAGGTAGAGTTTTCAGATTTCCCTCAGAAGTTTTTGCGCCGGTGATCGACGTTGTGATTCATGCTTTGTGTCACACCCAGGCCGGGGTTTTAACGAGCCACATTTTTGCTTTACACGGTAATTTGAATTTTCATAACAGTTGATATATCAGAGTTCCTATTCTTGCTAAATTGTCGAACAGTTTTAAAATCGACAATTTTTGCAATAAATATAGTCAAATAGAAATTTCTGACGTGAATAATGATACTATGGAGGATATTTCTTATGTGCAGATGAGGAAATTTAGTAATGTTGATGTAGCTGTTTTTTTTTCATTGAACAGTAGTGATATATTTCTCTTTGTTCTAAATATTTCGTTTGCATCTCTAATGAGCATGTCACTATAACGGTTACTTTGTGCTGGGCGTATTACCGGATTAAAATATTTATTTTAAACAATTCCGTCTTTCTGTTAGTGGTACAAGCAGATGAATAGAATAGTATACGTGTGTCTAGGCATTCCGAACCATATGCGTGTCTTCATATAACCTGCACATGCAAGTACTATGTATTTGGAATTACTACGAACATTCATAGATAATTACGGAATTTTGCTGAATACAAGAGAGTGAAGTGAAAAACTTCATACAAGCTAGATGGTATCCTGCGGAAATACCCTTTTTTACTAAGAGTGACAATAAGAGAACGTATAGTCTGTTCAATAAACATAAAAACACAAAGTGGCCTTTGATTTCTAAAATTTTATGAGTGCACTTCGAAAAATTCATCTGCCTAGGAATGTACTTCCAAAAAGTATCAAAACAAATAGAGGTTAAGGGTGTGACATTTACTTCCCATGTGTTCTACATGATATAAATAACTACTATTAAGGATATTATACAAATACTGTGGTGGATACTATTGACATAGCGTTTATTAATAGGTATTTTTATTAAATTTTATAAAACTTCAGGCGAGAATTTCTAGAAAATTATCTACTTTGACACTGACAATGAGAAATATTGTCATTTTTAAATTCAAATCTGCCTGGGTTGGTAGCTCAGTGGTTAAGCATTCTGACTACAGATCTAAGGTCGCGAGTTCGATCCCCGGTCTTGGTGCGATTTTTAAAAAATAAAAAATGCCATCATTCGGAAGTAATGTAAAGCCGTGGGTTCCATGTTACAATGTGTAGCATATAAAAGATCCCTTGCTAAGGTTGGAACTTTTTTGTCTCGTCAACATTCTAAGTAGGACTTGGACCATATGACCACAGCAGGCGGTGTTTAAGTTACCTGGTGCTCTGCATGCCTAGACCCTTGCCCATTAACAATCGAACAAATTCAAATCTGCCTGTAAACAGGTGTGGAAACCTTTGCAAAACAAAATACAGAATCTCTAGCACCAAAATTAATGCACATGCCAACTTCAAAAAAATTAAAATGTGTTTAGCGAATGCTCTATAATTGCCTTATCGCAGTTGGAAAATAAAGCATCACAGACGTTATTTACATATTTGTTTGTTCGAAATTTAAGGCTTTGTTTGGGTTAGTATCTCTACTTCTCTACTTTAGGACAACGAAATCAATATCATTTGAATGCGGAGCATCTGTACAGAATCCTCAGAATTTGCATAACCAAAGGAACTTTTCTTTTCTTCTCCGTGTTATTAGTATCGCAGCTTCTTATGGTCCTGAAATGGACTGGGCTTGGTGAACATTTCAATTGGGAACAGATTTATGAAAGGGCCAAGCTTTAAAATATAAACTAATTTAGGTGTAACCCTGTTATTTATTGCCAGATTTCCTATCACGTTTGTGATAAATTGAGTGTATTAGTCATCCTTTGCATGCAAATTGGTAGAGTACCGTTGTATTAATAAATTAATACTTACGTCCAACGTGATAAATCTTATACATAGCTTTTGTGAATTAAGGATTCTGATCTGTTTCTTTGAAACCAGTCGCTCTTTTCGAATTATATTTTTTCAGTAAGCGATTTAGATATCGTATACACTTGGGAAACGTTCCAAGATTTGACCTTAACCCCCTGCTTTCGGAGCACCCCATCCTTTCGTGTTTTCACAGAAACCGTGGTGCGGAAAGTTTCTTTACTTATATTGAGTTTTAAAGTTCACATGTGAAACACAAGTTGTGCGCTTTATAACAAATTGTTTCGGCCTAGCTATGGGTTTGTGTGAAATTATTGAAGTTTAGGTGGATATTTTAGAAATATTACAACTATAAATTTGTTACGTAGAGTTGGATGGAATACTACTCGCATATATGCATATCAGAAACGGAGCAGTCCCAGAAGTTGGTTTCTAGTAAATATGTTCTGAAATATGGTATCCCTTAACTTTTCCATCAATCTTGAATTCGCATATGCATGCTCAAAAAATAGAAAAAGTAATATCAAATTAAACTGTTGAAGATTATTCTATAAACAAGTGTTATTTATGTTTAACTTGATCTTTATTCCTTAATATATTCAGTTATACTATCGGCAATTCGTTCATTATCTATCGTATATAAATTGTTTTTATTACTTTATTTGCCCAATTATTTACTAAAGTTCAAGGTACTATAATAGCCATAAACACCAACACACCCAAAATAAATGTTTAGGAAGTATTGTTGACCTAATGAATGGCTTCACGTGGTATTCTTTTAATAAAAGCAGGTTTGGTTGTCAAATGAATTATATCTGCATTATTATTTTCACGTAATTCTGTGGTTCTGACCGGAACAGTGAACGATTACCATTGCCTTACTGCAAAAACGACTAGATGAGTGATAATAACAATGATTAAGGCAACACAGAAATCGAGTTATTTGCACGGAAGTGTACAGTTATAATTGACTAACCGATCTTGGGCAATTGCCTATAGTTTGTTGAAGCGTAAAATGTGGAAGTAATTAGAAAATAATTAAGCTAAACCGCTATTTAAACTCGATTGCCGTTTGAGCGAGCAGGTCTGATTGGATTCGCATTATATCAAAACTGGAGCAGATTCGTTGGCACGAAACAGCTCAGACGACGAGGAAGAACAAATCCCGATTAATCAGGTCTGAATTTCACTCCGCAGAACCGATTAGGGCCATCTTGGTCGGAGGCGTTCATTGAGAAACCGCAGCTTTTCCCTCGATTTCAGCTGATCAAGCTCGACTGCCCAAAATCTGGGAATTATTAACGGCTGTTTCGACACCATTTTCCTCTCGACCTCTGCAGGTATGTGATTCGCCGATAGTTCTTCCGGCGCCACAATAAAACGTTAATGCAACCCAAGGGGAGAGAACAAACAGGGCAAGGTGCTAATATAATACATTACCAGCCCATAAACGCGACTTTAACTACTTGGCTGCTAAGGTTTATTGCATGAAACTAATTTCGGCCTAAATTGCCTCGCAGTTCAACATGAAATTCTACTAAAGAAATATAAATAAATTGGGGGTGGCACGGGCACGCCCGTTCGATCTGTTAGGAAGCACTTCATGGCGCTAAAAGCTCCGCGAAACTGTGTGGGAGACGCTACAAGCGTAACAAAAACTGTAAAAAGCGACGTAGAAAACACTAAGCCGTGAAAGCAGCTAGAGATGCAAAAATAAAATATTTTAACCGTGACAACATCAACAACTGGTGTCAAGTGGTGCCACTGCACGCCAAACACGCGTTGTTTCCTTGGGGGTGGCAAATTATGAAACCTTTGTCAATGAACTGGAAGCAAATCGAATGTCAAGTTTCAGAACAATTAATAATAATAATGGTGAGGCACTAACACCCCATGAAGGAGCTTGGCCTGCAGCATAAATTAAAAATAAGGAAAATAACAAACTAGGTTACATTTTACAATATCTTTACTATATAAATATGTACGTCAAATGAAATAACATTGGAAAAATAGAAAAACACAATCAGGAAGCTGATTTCAGTTTTACGATTTCCACAAAATGGAAAGCTGTTTCCCGTTTGTTCAAAATTTTATGGAAAATAGTTTAAAAAGGGTGAGCCATAAGTTAAGGAATACAAGATATTCGATTTATTTAATTAATTTTAGCGTTGGTGCACACAAAATAATTACCTTGCTTATTCAAAGAAGAGGAAGGAGTAATAAATCAAATAGGGTTATTGGGGAACGATCACTAAAACTATGGAATCAGATCTATACGGTACCCAAAGAAGAATATGGAGATTGATACAACACCAGAACAAGGACACGAATGAATATGTACTTCCAAACCAATAATATCTCAAAGGAAGAATGTACAACGTACTTTACATTATTATTGTATGAAAATACTGTGCAACCTAGAGAATATATCCTCGCGCAGAATAACCCACAACATAATAATGAGCATGTAGTAATAACGAAAGACGAACTAAAAGATGCAATCTCTAAAATGAAAAATAGGAAATCCCCGGGACCCGATGAAATATACACAAATAGTTGCTAAAATATGATGGTGAAAAGCTGATCAGTCAAATTCACAAGCTATTTAACAAAATACTGGAAGAAGGTGAGATACCGAAAGACGAAAGCCCAACAATCCCTATATTCAAAATAGGGCTACCTCAGAACTACATAGGTATTACACTCATTAATTCAACATAAAAATTATTAACCGTCATCGTACAAACCAAACTACAACATGAAATAGAAACCTCAGAGGAGGAGCAAGGCTTCTGGAAAAATAGAGAAACAACGGATGTGATCTTTACTATACGACAGATAATCGCAAAATCAATAGAGTGCAACTTAAAGATGTCCTTGAATGGTCATGTAAATACAATATTCCACACATCATAAAAGTTATACAAGACATCATTACCGATAACAGAACCAATATAAAAACAAATCATCGATTTATGGAGGAATTGCCTATAACACAAGGAGTGAGACAGTGTAACTCATTAATTAAGTTCATTCTTGTTCAATTTAATTAGGGATCAAATAATAAAAAATCGAGTCAGTTGGAAGGATATCGAATGGGTGATAACAATATAAATATAAGCTGCTATGTGGATGATGCAGTGCTTGTGGCTAATGAAGATGATGATAACTTGAAAATACTGCTACATCGATTTAACATAACAGCTAAGATGTATAACATGGAAATATTGTCTGAAAAAACTCTAGTGACTTCAAAATACCCCCTTCGCTGCAAACTTGAATTAGAAGAAACGGTATTACAACTCATGAACTTCAAGTATTTGGGGGTGGCGCTATCTAGTGATAGAAATATATATCGAGAAACAC
>OW679198.1:60047849-60293140 GCA_940337035.1 Agriotes lineatus
CGTCAGTCTGACGCGAACTGACGCAAAAACCTAACCTCGAATTTAATATAGACAGCGTCACCAACAATAGTGACTTTATTTCCTAGTTATATTTTTATATCCTACTTTTCAATAATGACATTTTAGACATTAAAAAGTATCAAATAACAATTACCAATGAGGTGTTGCAAACATATTTTTAGGCCATCAGGTCCCGTTTTAATCATCACATGGAATTAAAATGTATGATGAAAATTTTACTATAAATGAAATCTAGGCAATGGATATACAGGCTGTTCAAAAAATATAGCGACAAACTTTTAGCGGTGGTAGGGGACATCAAAACAAACATTTTTTGCTTGTCCAAAAACGCTTCATTTTCGAGATACAGGGTGTTAAGTGAAAAAAAGTTGTGTTTTTAGGTGCTTCATCTTAAACAAGTTTAAAAATTGCAAAAAAAGCCACTGGGTGTTATTTTTTTATGCAAAAACGCTAACAGGTTGCCCCGTGAGCGCACCCCTAGAACGACTGTATGAACTGTAGTAGATCCAAAGATGCTCCATAAAGTTACCAACAAACTGTGAAAATTTCATTGAAATCGGCTGAAGCGTTTTTTTTTCCTACAAATTTAACACCCTGTATCTCGAAAACGAAGCGTTTCCGGACAAATGTTTGTTTTGATGTCCCATACCACCCCTAAAAGTTTGTCAGTATATTTTTTTAACAGCCTGTATAGGATCAGAATTATAATGAAAATGGTACCTAATAAAATTAAGTACTTACTTCTGTATTCTACTCGATATTATTTTTAAGATTGTCGTGTCTGATTTTCCGGTATTTTAAAAGCATCTGATGCAATAGTAATTATGTATTAGATATTTGTAATGAGCATGTCTTGAAACTACGAAGAGTAAAACATTTTCGTCAAATTGTGAGATTTTGCATCTGTCGTCCGCAAAAGGTAATGGTGTTATTTCATTTTACATCTTCTACATACAAAATTACCGACGAATTGTATATTAATCATTTGTCAGATAAGAGCTTCGAACTGATTGTAGTATGCAATTGAAATTTCGTGTATTCGATGTTGATGAGTATAATTTAATTGTTGCCATTAGTTGAAGACATTTACATTTTGACATTCCAAATTATAGATGTTTAGCACTTTGGCCCACTTTCCTTTCTTTTGTTTATCGCGATCTGGCGCCGTAATTTAAGAATTCCATTAATTTTAAAGGTTCGGCAGTTAGCTCTGTTCTAATGCTCGTAATTTATAAAGCACGGAAAGTTTGAAATCTAATTGCCCGAAAATCTGGACTTTCTTGCATCCAGAGACATTAACCAACATGCAAAGTTAAAAACTGCAGGTACTGTTTCAGTCGTGCAGTTTCTGTACGTTTAAGGGCAACATGTGAAAACCGCTTACCACCAACGGTATCTATAAAAATCTTGAGTAGCAAATTACGTCATATTCGTAACGGGAGAATGCAAATTCAGCTAGTTCCACGAATATTATCGCGGATCTTCGATCAATTACCTTGCGCAGGTATGTCTGCCGCAGCGAGATTCTCACATTTGCATTAATCATACATGTGAAAATGTTGTACAATATTCACTTGGTCGAACTGTACTTTGGCAGTTCAAAATTCAGATTCACCAACCAGGCCTTTATAATTTAATTACTCGTTACGATTGTAAGCACTCTGCATTCGTTTTAATTAAATTCCTTGCATTTAGGCCTAATTGAAAATGCGATTAAGGCCATCAATCCTTTATGTACTACTTATTGTCTTGCTCGTTTGTGGAATCTATTGACAGTGCCTGAATTTCACTACGTCTGTTTATTCAAATTGCAAGCACCTCTAATTTCATTTCGTTCCAGTAAATTAAGTTGCCCGTTTCTGGTCTTTCTTGCGTTAATTACATAAGGAAACTGTTTTTAAGTGGGAACTTTTAAATTGCAATTTGATTTTGAAAAGTAATTAATTTTTTCTCTGCCTTTTTAAGCATTTTTGTCTGATTACGTGCTTAACCTTAGCTCTATTTTTGTCTAAATATGACAAAAGCCGGTACAGAGACAGGTACGTAGGCTTAAAATACCGTCGAACTACGAAATTGTCATAATATGGAGATACAGCTTCACAGTGCCGTTCTTGATTCGAGGACTGCAATGGGTGATAAACGGTTTTGTTTACGGAAAGTGCGTGAAATTTATGACTCGTCAAGAGTTCATTTTGTGGAAATGAGTTTTGAAGAATTTTTACTTCATATGTTTCTCCAAAGGCTCAATAAGCTCTTATTTAATTGTTGTAATTGCCTGAAAACTCGAGGTGTTTTTGAAACATAAACCAGTAAAATAGTACTGGAGATAAGTTGCATCTTCCTGCATCACACTTTTAACTTTTCTAGAAAATCTTCAAGATAAATGTACCGCAAACCACAAAAGCAATTTGTAAATGTTAACCCTTGCGCTACATACTGGCAGCGCCCTAGACGAAAGGGATGGTAATGGTCACCCTCCCCCTTCCCCCTACCCTAGCGTACTCTAGCACTTTGAACGCATCAATTGCCGCTGATACGAAGTAGAGTTCCGTGTTGCCTATAACAAACCCGTTACTCTACTGCATGTTTTAGTTTATGCCAGCAGTAACAAATCGCTGGTTATTTCCTAAAAATATTCTAAAACGACCGGAACGCTGAACCAAGTATCGTTTTCAAAATATAAAGGGCGCCTTGGAGGTAGAGTTTTCAGATTTCCCTCAGAAGTTTTTGCGCCGGTGATCGACTGCCGACGTTGTGATTCATGCTTTGTGTCACATCCAGCCCGGGGTTTTAACGAGCCACATTTTTGCTTTACACGGTAATTTGAATTTTCATAACAGTTGATATATCAGAGTTCCTATTCTTGCTAAATAGTCGAACAGTTTTAAAATCGACAAGTTGTGCAATAAATATAGTCAAATAGAAATTTCTGACGTGAAATATGATACTATGGAGGATATTTCTTATGTGCAGATGAGGAAATTTAGTAAAGTTGATGTAGCTGTTTTTTTTCATAGAACAGTAGCGATATATTTCTCTTTGTGCTAAATATTTCGTTTGCATCTCTAATGAGCATGTCACTATAACGGTTACTTTGTACTGGGCGTATTACCGGATTAAAATATTTATTTTAAACAATTCCGTCTTTCTGTTAGTGGTACAAGCAGATGAATAGAATAGTATACGTGTGTCTAGGCATTCCGAACCATATGCGTGTCTTCATATAACCTGCACATGCAAGTACTATGTATTTGGAATTACTACGAACATTCATAGATAATTACGGAATTTTGCTGAATACAAGAGAGTGAAGTGAAAAACTTCATACAAGCTAGATGGTATCCTGCGGAAATACCCTTTTTTACTAAGAGTGACAAAAAGAGAACGTATAGTCTGTTCAATAAACATAAAAACACAAAGTGGCCTTTGATTTCTAAAATTTTATGAGTGCACTTCGAAAAATTCATCTGCCTAGGAATGTACTTCCAAAAAGTATCAAAACAAATAGAGGTTAAGGGTGTGACATTTACTTCCCATGTGTTCTACATTATATAAATAACTACTATTAAGGATATTATACAAATGCTGTGGTGGATACTATTGACATAGCGTTTATTAATAGGTATTTTTATTAAATTTTATAAAACTTCAGGCGAGAATTTCTAGAAAATTATCTACTTTGACACTGACAATGAGAAATATTGTCATTTTTAAATTCAAATCTGCCTGGGTTGGTAGCTCAGTGGTTAAGCATTCTGACTACAGATCTAAGGTCGCGAGTTCGATCCCCGGTCTTGGTGCGATTTTTAAAAAATAAAATATGCCATCATTCGGAAGTAATGTAAAGCCGTGGGTCCCATGTTACAATGTGTAGCATATAAAAGATACCTTGCCAAGGTTGGAACTCCTTTGTCTCGTCAAAATTCTAAGTAGGACTTTGACCATATGACCACAGCAGTCGGTGTTTAAGTTACCTGGTGCTCTGCATGCCTAGACCTTGCCCATTAACAAACAAACAAATTCAAATCTGCCTGTAAACAGGTGTGGAAACCTTTGCAAAACAAAATACAATGTGTTTAGCGAATGCTCTATAATTGCCTTATCGCAGTTGGAAAATAAAGCATCACAGACGTTATTTACATACTTGTTTGTTCGAAATTTAAGGCTTTGTTTGGGTTAGTATCTCTACTTCTCTACTTTAGGACAACGCAATCAATATCATTTGAATGCGGAGCATCTGTACAGAATTCTCAGAATTTGCATAACCAAAGGAAATTTTCTTTTCTTCTCCGTGTTATTAGTATCGCAGCTTCTTATGGTCCTGAAATGGACTGGGCTTGGTGAACATTTCAATTGGGAACAAATTTATGAAATAGCCAAGCTTTAAAATATAAACTAATTTAGGTGTAACCCTGTTGTTTATTGCCAGATTTCCTACCACGTTTGTGATAAATTGAGTGTATTAGTCATCCTTTGCATGCAAATTGGTAGAGTACCGTTGTATTAATAAATTAATACTTACGTCCAACGTGATAAATCTTATACATAGCTTTTGTGAATTAAGGATTCTGATCTGTATCTTTGAAACCAGTCGCTCTTTTCGAATTATATTTTTTCAGTAAGCGATTTAGATATCGTATACACTTGGGAAACGTTCCAAGATTTGACCTTAACCCCCTGCTTTCGGAGCACCCCATCCTTTCGTGTTTTCACAGAAACCGTGTTGCGGAAAGTTTCTTTACTTATATTGAGTTTTAAAGTTCACATGTGAAACACAAGTTGTGCGCTTTATAACAAATTGTTTCGGCCTAGCTATGGGTTTGTGTGAAATTATTGAAGTTTAGGTGGATATTTTAGAAATATTACAACTATAAATTTGTTACGTAGAGTTGGATGGAATACTACTCGCATATATGCATATCAGAAACGGAGCAGTCCCAGAAGTTGGTTACTAGTAAATATGTTCTGAAATATGGTATCCCTTAACTTTTCCATCAATCTTGAATTCGCATATGCATGCTCAAAAAATAGAAAAAGTAATATCAAATTAAACTGTTGAAGATTATTCTATAAACAAGTGTTATTTATGTTTAACTTGATCTTTATTCCTTAATATATTCAGTTATACTATCGGCAATTCGTTCATTATCTATCGTATATAAATTGTTTTTATTACTTTATTTGCCCAATTATTTACTAAAGTTCAAGGTACTATAATAGCCATAAACACCAACACACCCAAAATAAATGTTTAGGAAGTATTGTTGACCTAATGAATGGCTTCACGTGGTATTCTTTTAATAAAAGCAGGTTTGGTTGTCAAATGAATTATATCTGCATTATTATTTTCACGTAATTCTGTGGTTCTGACCGGAACAGTGAACGATTACCATTGCCTTACTGCAAAAACGACTAGATGAGTGATAATAACAATGATTAAGGCAACACAGAAATCGAGTTATTTGCACGGAAGTGTACAGTTATAATTGACTAACCGATCTTGGGCAATTGCCTATAGTTTGTTGAAGCGTAAAATGTGGAAGTAATTAGAAAATAATTAAGCTAAACCGCTATTTAAACTCGATTGCCGTTTGAGCGAGCAGGTCTGATTGGATTCGCATTATATCAAAACTGGAGCAGATTCGTTGGCACGAAACAGCTCAGACGACGAGGAAGAACAAATCCCGATTAATCAGGTCTGAATTTCACTCCGCAGAACCGATTAGGGCCATCTTGGTCGGAGGCGTTCATTGAGAAACCGCAGCTTTTCCCTCGATTTCAGCTGATCAAGCTCGACTGCCCAAAATCTGGGAATTATTAACGGCTGTTTCGACACCATTTTCCTCTCGACCTCTGCAGGTATGTGATTCGCCGATAGTTCTTCCGGCGCCACAATAAAACGTTAATGCAACCCAAGGGGAGAGAACAAACAGGGCAAGGTGCTAATATAATACATTACCAGCCCATAAACGCGACTTTAACTACTTGGCTGCTAAGGTTTATTGCATGAAACTAATTTCGGCCTAAATTGCCTCGCAGTTCAACATGAAATTCTACTAAAGAAATATAAATAAATTGGGGGTGGCACGGGCACGCCCGTTCGATCTGTTAGGAAGCACTTCATGGCGCTAAAAGCTCCGCGAAACTGTGGGGAGACGCTACAAGCGTAACAAAAACTGTAAAAAGCGACGTAGAAAACACTAAGCCGTGAAAGCAGCTAGAGATGCAAAAATAAAATATTTTAACCGTGACAACATCAACAACTGGTGTCAAGTGGTGCCACTGCACGCCAAACACGCGTTGTTTCCTTGGGGGTGGCAAATTATGAAACCTTTGTCAATGAACTGGAAGCAAATCGAATGTCAAGTTTCAGAACAATTAATAATAATAATGGTGAGGCACTAATACCCCATGAAGGAGCTTGGCCTGCAGCATAAATTAAAAATAAGGAAAATAACAAACTAGGTTACATTTTACAATATCTTTACTATATAAATATGTACGTCAAATGAAATAACATTGGAAAAATAGAAAAACACAATCAGGAAGCTGATTTCAGTTTTACGATTTCCACAAAATGGAAAGCTGTTTCCCGTTTGTTCAAAATTTTATGGAAAATAGTTTAAAAAGGGTGAGCCATAAGTTAAGGAATACAAGATATTCGATTTATTTAATTAATTTTAGCGTTGGTGCACACAAAATAATTACCTTGCTTATTCAAAGAAGAGGAAGGAGTAATAAATCAAATAGGGTTATTGGGGAACGATCACTAAAACTATGGAATCAGATCTATACGGTACCCAAAGAAGAATATGGAGATTGATACAACACCAGAACAAGAACACGAATGAATATGTACTTCCAAACCAATAATATCTCAAAGGAAGAATGTACAACGTACTTTACATTATTATTGTATGAAAATACTGTGCAACCTAGAGAATATATCCTCGCGCAGAATAACCCACAACATAATAATGAGCATGTAGTAATAACGAAAGACGAACTAAAAGATGCAATCTCTAAAATGAAAAATAGGAAATCCCCGGGACCCGATGAAATATACACAAATAGTTGCTAAAATATGATGGTTAAAAGCTGATCAGTCAAATTCACAAGCTATTTAACAAAATACTGGAAGAAGGTGATATACCGAAAGACGAAAGCCCAACAATCCCTATATTCAAAATAGGGCTACCTCAGAACTACATAGGTATTACACTCATTAATTCAACATAAAAATTATTAACCGTCATCGTACAAACCAAACTACAACATGAAATAGAAACCTCAGAGGAGGAGCAAGGCTTCTGGAAAAATAGAGAAACAACGGATGTGATCTTTACTATACGACAGATAATCGCAAAATCAATAGAGTGCAACTTAAAGATGTCCTTGAATGGTCATGTAAATACAATATTCCACACATCATAAAAGTTATACAAGACATCATTACCGATAACAGAACCAATATAAAAACAAATCATCGATTTATGGAGGAATTGCCTATAACACAAGGAGTGAGACAGTGTAACTCATTAATTAAGTTCATTCTTGTTCAATTTAATTAGGGATCAAATAATAAAAAATCGAGTCAGTTGGAAGGATATCGAATGGGTGATAACAATATAAATATAAGCTGCTATGTGGATGATGCAGTGCTTGTGGCTAATGAAGATGATGATAACTTGAAAATACTGCTACATCGATTTAACATAACAGCTAAGATGTATAACATGGAAATATTGTCTGAAAAAACTCTAGTGACTTCAAAATACCCCCTTCGCTGCAAACTTGAATTAGAAGAAACGGTATTACAACTCATGAACTTCAAGTATTTGGGGGTGGCGCTATCTAGTGATAGAAATATATATCGAGAAACACAGACACAGTCAACAAAAACGATGAAAACATCCGACTACCTCAGAGAAACAATATGGAGGAATAAATATATGAATGTTGACAGTAAAGTAAAAATATACACCTACGCGTGCTGAAGCCAAGAAGACTAAACTGAAGACACAAATATCTGAAATGAAAACACTCCGTGTTGTATTACGAATTACAATGCACAACAAGTAAATCAGCACATCCATTAGAAATAGATGCCAGATACAGGACGTCGTCAAATGGTCAAAGGAAAGGAAACGACAATAGAACGAACACGAAGACAGGATGGAGGGAGATAGAATAGCAAATATATGTAAAACAAAGGAGCCACCTAGAAAACGACCGCCTGGGAAGCCTCCTAAGATAACTGGACTTCATAATCCGTCGAATATTGCGAAGATTGGATTAGATTACGCTGAGAGAATTCTGCCAGCCTCAAGCTAAACACAAACTAAATTAAAAGTAAGGTACCCTACACCATAATGGTAAAAGGGGATTTGATTATATATATATATATACCGTGTGTCCACAGGAGTACGCACCATAGAGATAAGATAATGCTAATAGAATATAAATATCAACCAGTGCTATGACCACTGTCCCTTTTCTTGTAACAATATTGTTTCATACAGTGGCGAGTCAGAAGCCAGAAAACAACGTTTTAGCGTGCCGGCGATCACAGCATTAGCCGATCTTTCTATTCTATTTGGTTATCCCTATGGTGCGTCCTCCTGTGGACACACGGTATATAACATTTATAGTACAGTCTTAAATATTAATTATTAACATCGGGGATAATAGTTTTTTGTTAATTCAAAACTCTTTCTGAGTTCAGGATATTAAAAAAATACAATTCTGTCTATATTTGCTTTAACTAGGGAACATATAAAAGTAATATTTTGCATATAGGTCAGGTTTTTGACGGAAATGGGACCCAACAAATACAGGATGAAAGTCATAAAAAGGATAAAAGTGTGCAAAGATGCGTCCTATATACAGCAACCGCCAGCGAAAACAAGAGAGGCTCCCAGGCGCTGAAATCACGCCGAGTTCGAATCTCATCGGCTGTATCTTTTTTATTGGTGTAATTCGCATTACCAAGTGTTTCCTTTTACTGTTTCAGTATTATTAGGAACATTATGGTATTTTTATCCGTTCTTACGAGAAAAGTTCCGTGTAAACTCCTTACGATTTTTTCTAGTTATCAGGAAAGACTTATCAATTCTGCGTATTTTTATTTCCTCAGTATACTTCCTGTATGATACACAGTCATTTTGATAATGGTTGGTTAATAAATTGTGATGTAAAATAGATATTTATGCATTAAGAGAGATATCAATGTTTTTCCCTGAGGTTGACATGGTTACAGACCGAGGGCCTCAGGAAAAACATATTCTCCCTTAATGCATAATAAATATATATTTTACCTCACAAATTACAATGTAAGTCAACCGAAGGTAAAGAACATGAATATCTCCCGTGGTGGATACAATATTTTATTTACTAGCATATTAGTAAGAATTTCAAAATGCCATAATGACATTAAAAATTAGAATATTAATTAACATATGACCATATGACCAAAGCAGTCGCTGTCTCAGGTACCTGGTACTCTGCATGTATAAATCTTGTCCATTAACAAACAAACAACATCAAGGGTTGCGCCAATGTATGGTTGCTAAGACGTTGCCTGTATGTACATGGTTACCACGAAAATGAGGGAGAAATAATTTGAAAAATCCATTGGGAGTTATGAGTAGCTTTTCATATTTTGTATCTATGACCAAAATGAACAATATCATGTTGCTAGTAAATAAAGTAATTCTCGGTTTTGATTCATGTTGCTGTTTTTGTATACTTTTCACATTTTTAAACTTTGAATTGTGTCAATTTTGCAGACGGGTTGGTGTATAAATTTTAAATAAAATCTAACCAACGGTTTTCAAATTGATTCTGAACCATCTGTATAATTTTACTGAAAAATATTAAAAATCGGAAAGCTGAACTTTCAAGCTGATTTGAAATGGAACGAGCTCATCTCAGGCTTCCACGTTTATAACGTTGAACCCAGCAGTCGGTTATGAAAACTGTATGCCTACCTGCCTACACCGCTAATTGGTACGAAAACCTGAAATTCTATATAATAGTGCCATTTGCATTGCATTAATTCTAAACGCAATTATTGGTCTGCATTTACCTCATAAATACATGTCGTACGCAGAGGAATTTCTGCTCAAAGGGAATCTAATCACTATAATATTTTAATGGTAGGAAATTGTATTTATTCTACGCAGAAAACGTCGATTCCCGCAAAGTGCAATGGCCGAATGTAAAATGAGTTTACGGCTTTATTGATGCATGTGTCCATTTATTATTCACAGGCGCGACTGTTGTTTTACCCACTTATCAATCGCCACCCTACCACGTGTTGAACGCGATTTATCGGAAAGGATCTCAATAAAAATCACAGCAATTCGCCGGGGGGAAGCAAATGCGTCCATAGTGGTTTAGATAATCGTAGGGTTACTTTGCGTAGTAATTTTTGCACACAATTTTGAATCTATTTAAATATGGGTTATATCCAACGTACATTATAATGTGAAGGGAAAAAACTGAAAGACAATTTTAGGGAATATTTTTTAATTAAATTTCTTGCAATACAAAACCCACCATAGACGAATGTGTAACATGATTTTTTCCAATACAATTAAGAAATCTCGCACTTTTTTAGTATCAATAGTTATGAAAAGTACTCATTTTCTTCACTAGTAAAAAAGTTTCTTTTTTTTACAAGTGAAGAAAAGTACTTATATGTATTGTTATATTGTTATAGCATCTGACATTTCACTACTTCTAGATTCATGTTAATTATCATTAATAATGTAGACATCAGATAAATTAAGGTTTTGCAATGGTATTAGAAGAAATAGCATATTGAATAGGCTAGAAAAGTGAATCTTCCATGGTCGTGTAAAATTGATCCACTCGCTGCTTCGCTACGCTTGCTCGTAAATTAGACGTTTACACTCGCTTGAAAACTCTCACTGTTCTTAACTTGTCAATCTACCATTGTTGTCAATTTCTGATCATTAAGTTTCTGTACGAAGCTCCAATGAACGTTGCACAGACTGATGAAGAAGTATTTCTGTTACTCGCACCTTCGAATTAACTTATTAATAACGCCTCCATGTGCACATAGTTGATTGCACCTAAATTAGGAGAATTAATTAAGATAGTCGAAGAGGAAGCTTAACAAGCATGCTTGAAAACACTCGCGATGTATGCGAGAATGTTGTAAATTTGTGTGAATATGTTTACCAAAGGATGTTCCTGATGCTCCAAGGAAGCGCGCCAATTAGAGTTCGTCGTCCAGCTTCATTTTCGTGGTCGTCGAACCGACGCGGTTGCTATTCATACGGACTTCTCCAGGGAATATTATTGACGTTCGAAAAGCCGATGACGAATGGGAATCTTCTTTTTAGAACTTACCGTAGGACGAATAACTATTCCAGGCAGAATAGTTATTTTCATGACAAGCGTCGAAAGTAGCAAATATCGTGCGAGTGTTGATTAGACAAACGAGGGCGTAGCGAAGCGAAGCCCGAGTGGATCTAAAACATGAGCACAGATATTTGCACTTTCGGGCGAGTTATGAACACTATTTTTTAGACGACCACTTAAAGTAAATTCTATTTTTAAGAATTGTTTTTATTTCGTTTGCAAAATTGATCGTTATATTATTATTGGTACAATTATAAAAAATTAGAGCTTGTTGGAAGCAGAACAACGAATAAAGCAAAAGCGTCTGTATTATTTGAATCACGATCAGATTAATTGTGTGACAGTGTGACAAACGTCAAAGTGACGTTTGTCACACAATTAAGCAGGCCGTGATGTGAATAACTTTGTGCCGTTACGATATGACTAGCACGATATAATATCGTGCTAGTGTATGAAATTGTCAACTTTCTGTAGTAGGCTGCTGTCGCGATAATGTTACTTTCATACGTGGTCGTCTAAAAAAGTTATTTGATGCCTTTTGTACTTTTTATCTGCTTTAATTTGAAGTTTTTTATCAATTTGGCGGCAGTCTAAACTTGAAAAAGTCTTTGTGCATAGGATTTTCCGCGAACAGCAACTGAAAGTTACATTATTATTTATATTGAGCGGAGGTTTCTTAACTTTCAGATAAAAAAGAGAAATGTATGAATGCCAAGTTTCTCTGGATTGTTCTATAAATCTATATAGTATGATCAAAAATTAATATCATCTAGTATGGCTGTGGAAGTGCAAACCAACGCCTTTAAAATTGGCTTACATACTTATATTTAATTCAAACTGTAAAATTTTATTATTAAATATTCTTTTTATCCATCTTATTACAATATTATATTGTAATATAATGTAATTGTCCAACAAATAAGCCTGCTCCGGTCGAATAAGACACTTCATCTTAAAACTAACCTAAAAGTAAAATATATTTGACCCAGTTTTAAAGGCAGCAATTTGTTCTTTCATAGCCATACTAGATGAGATAAATTTTTGATCATACTTTATTTTAGGTGATAGTAGCACTGTGATTGTTAGTTATTATTTTTACTGTAGGTATCTATTTAGAGGAATGCCATTAGAATGGGTACGTAGCAACTGCCTAACTATACGTTTTGGTTGTTTTCAATTTCGTGTGTACCAGTTATAATCATCGTTTAAAAATTCGTTATTGATTTCGATTCTGTACAATCCAATGATGTAATTTTAGTCACGAGTGAGTTGAAATTGTAGGATGTAAGTGAAATAGTTCTTGTTTTTTATTGTTGTAGTTCACAAAACAGTTATCAAAAATGCCAGACCTTATTATGATTAAAAGATTTTACCTTTAGTGCGAAAACGATTTTCCTTGTGCAGTTACTTTGTGCTATGATTGTGCCAAAAAATAACTGGACAACATATTCTTGAATAGTCGTCTTATCGTTGTGTTAGTTTCATTTACATACATTGTTTAAATTATATTTATATACCTAAATAAATTTATATTTATTACACGTTATCAAATTTAAAATTAACTGCAACTTTTGCTGTTCTGTATTATCGAAACAGACAACAAAATGTATTGTACTTCGCTCGGAATAGCTTCATTTGCATTTTGTTTCTTTGTACTACTCAAATATCTACGAAGGCAAGACCTTTTCTTTCTCTGAGCCGTAGTGCTCATTTATGTTGCTCTCAAAAGCTTTTTTTATCACCGTTCTACATTTCGTGAAATGGGTGTACATTGTACATTTTACAACTTAGCTGTTATTTATAGCAATAACGCAAAACGTCTTTTCTATCTGGCAGAAACATAGTTGTAAATTTCGTGAATTTCTCAACACATTCTTTTCCAGATTGACTGTTATTATCTATTTGGCAAGGTATTTAATATTGAATCAGTTCTAGAGTTATGTATAACCACAAAACTTTATGTGGATATCAAGAAGACTTCTTCTTGGTGGATATAAATACCATTAGCGGTGCCATATGTACTGGATAGAAATAAGATGTTCTGTACATTTTTACGCTACTGCTTTGGTAACGGGAAGTGAGTTATTCCTAATTATAAAAGAAATGTTGTAACAAAGAACATTCCGAATGTTTCTTGAATGTTTTTGTTTTTGACTGCAGCTAATTATTATTAAATCAAAGTTTGCTTTTAAAATGCAGGGATTTTCCGGAAATATGTATTGACTAATAAACCTGTTCTTGAATTTATTCCAGTTTGATTCGGTGTAGTCGATAAATCTCTGTCGTCCTCTATGTCATTGAATACAATAGGCATTGCTTCGCCTGCGGAATTGTTACGACTTCACCGGGGAGGTTTTTATGCCACTCGTTTGAGTAGACTGCAAAAAGCTTGATGGGGTTTTAAGCCATATCAAGGACGACGAGGGCGTAAGAGGCCTTGTTGAATACGAGATATGGCAAAATTCTACCTTATAGAATCGAAACTGAAATTGTAGCGAATAAATTGAACACCCCACTGTTAGGAAGTGGGAAAGGTGGTGGTAGGTTATTGATATTTTATGAAGTTACTATGTGACAGTAGGGAAATGTCAGCCAGGCTTCTTGGGGAATTTCTAATTTCCTGCTTAAACGTATATAAGCTGCAGCCTTTCTATAACTTGTGAAAATGTTAACTTTGAGATGTTCTGAATAAATGGAACATACATAGCTGAACTAAAATCCTTCTTTTTTAAGGTCGTTTCCATGTGTGTTCTATATTCACGATTTCATCATTGAAAGAACCCGATTTTATCTTTCGGAAAAGAAACTTGAATTTATCGATTATTGAACATTCTCAATAGCCTTCCTCACCTGGGTCTAATAAGGCGAAAGTATAACGATTCTCAAATTTAGATTGCAATCGTTCTTATTTGTTAAGAAGTTCGAGGTAGTGTTATTACTCTGGAAATTATAATAATAGCTATTAGAACAGCTCATAACTATTTAAACGATGAAGTAAGACGCTTGCTCTGGCACACCTTCCCGTCCAACGCTTCATTTATCCGCAAGTGAAGGGGTCAGCTGTACTTTTACGCCTTATGAAAGTCCGTGGGCATCCTCGCTTCTTAATTTTCGGTGTCCGAATGTAGCACGATCAAAAGACAAAAATATTCCTCCTCGTTAAGTTTTCCCTAATTAACCAAGTTGATAGATCGGATTTTGATGGTCCTCTCGCCGATGGACACGTGGATTCAGCTGCCGTAAAACTGGATACTTTCCAAGCGTCGTCGGTGTTTACGCGTCCATTAGCGTGTTCGACGCTGCAGGGGCGCGCCGCGCCGTTATCATATCGGCGCACCCATCTGC
Organism: Agriotes lineatus; assembly: GCA_940337035.1. NCBI lineage: Eukaryota > Metazoa > Arthropoda > Insecta > Coleoptera > Elateridae > Agriotes > Agriotes lineatus. The sequence goes on from OW679198.1 coordinate 60,062,607, forward strand.
CCTGCCTAAAGGTGCACGATAACGAACCCTGTCTGTCATAATAGATAATGGCGCAAATTTTGTTTGTAATCCAAGACTTCTGCGGGATCGACATTTGATTACAAGAACGCGCTTATCGATTTCTTCGATGTGCGGGCGTAAATTCAATCATAATAAACAGGGAAGGTTTTTATCTCTCGGAAAAAGGAGTGCCGGTAAGTTGATCGCTTCCAGACGGAAAAGTTATTAAAATCTGTTCGAATTCCAATTCTTGTCGAATAGGAAAGCTATTTGAGAGAGGAAATTTCTGGCACACGTTCGGGAAATGAGTTTTTAATTTGGCCGTTTTCTTTAGTATAGTCTAATTAGGGAAATGTTTTTTATCGTACAAATCAGACGTGCATTGTAACACGTAATATCTTGTTTAAAGGTGTAAGAAAATCATGGGAAACAATATAGATTTAAGAAAAGCGATTACGTATATTAGCAGTAAATCCGACTGATAATACCGGAAAAAATTGGCTACTACAATATTTTTCAACATGACTCAGAACAGACTTAACTTCTATTTTTTACAGTGTTCTAACCCAACGTTAAACATATCATATCATTTTTGACAGCTGTTTGAACACTACAATAATATATTATGGTAGTAGTGTAACTATAAGTAAGCCTTACGACGAGTTGAAGCACACGACGCGAATCGGAGTGATTTTAACGTCGCTAGTGCTTTAATGGCACTTACACACGTGTATCATACGCTATTTTTTCTACATACAGAAATATCAAAATTTTGTAGCGACATTGTTTGTCACATTACATTGTATTAGCTATTCTAGGTTATATTGCCATTCATATTTATGACAAAGCGTGCCAAAATGTACAATTAAAACACCTCACCAATGGAACCGTGCGAACCATAGCTATTTACGACATCGAGCCCGTAGTTAAGCATTTATAGCCGAAGTAGTACATCACGGTCGAGCCCGTCAGGGCGAGACACACGATCTAACGAGACCATATTAGCAAATACCGAACGTATGTCATATAATTTTTTTTAATAATAAACAAGAAGCATTTTGATTATTAATTATCCCAAATTTTTTGCTTTCAAAATGCTGTGATTCGTGTTGCAAGTTTGGCAGTAGTAAAGTGTATTCTTGGTGGCCTTATCAATCTATGGTAAATTAGGTTTTGTATCAATCTATGTTTGTTTGACGCAACTCGTAACCTGCTAATCTCGAATTTGACATCGACTGGCAGTACTAAATTGTATTGTACTGCCAAACGTATACTACGGTCGTTAAGTGCTACCGGCCTAGGGCTAAAAACGCACCTACCGGACGCGTTGCTAAGCTGATAGATGGTTACTACTAGGTCAGTATACAAAAGCTATCACAGCAGCGTTTAGCAGCCGAAAACGCCCACTCTTTCGTACTAGTACCTTTTTAGTTTTCAGCAGTAATAACCATGGCAACAAAAACTAACGCTGTGTCCATTGGTCGAAATCAAAATGCATATTGTCATTTTTAGGCATGATCATGACCTCGTCGACTTTTCCCAACCTCTTCGATTGAACTGTCATTTTTTAATAAGAACTGTTCCAAACCAGTAGAACAATCGAGCTCTTGGGAAGAGTTCGATTCCCGACGTGGGCGTTGCGGTTTTCACTTAGTCAGGGCATAATAGTTGAAGTGACGCCCGCACCCCCTTGAAGTAATGCGAAAGCGGTTCCAGGGAGGGAACGGTAGAAGAGGGTAGAAAGACAAAAAAAAACACTAGAACAAAAGATTATGTCACTCGTAAGAAAGTGGACTTTCAAAGTTGCCTTATTGACCCTTGACCTCAAGCTGCGGCTCGTCCAAAAAGTGCTACTTGTAACATACATTCCATACATTCCAAACGTCTACATTTCTGTTCAACTGAGTCTTGATTATTTTTTTTTTGTAGATGATTGTAATGGAATTTCAATTTCCTAATATTTGGGAGTCGGTCGTTTCTTATTTAATATACAGGGTGTCCCAGAAATGGCTATAAAACGCCATGTAGCCTGATTAATTCTGAATGCAAAATTGTAATAAAAATCTGTATAGTTTATTCGCACGGATTAAATGAACGTTAAATTTGACAACACTGAGGATCGGCTATTTTAATATTATACAATAAATAATAAAATCATGGCTAAGTAACCAGTAACATAACTTAAATATAGGTAGACATTAAGCCATGTCCATTGACAAATTACGACATTTTTACGCAAAAACTAAGCATCGAATATTTGTTGTAACATTTCAATTCAAAACTGTAATTGTTTTGAGTTGTTATTGGTGTGTGGTTCATTTATTATTTATTTTTGTAAGATGGTTTTTTACTTTGCACACAAAAAATTAGATTTCTTAGCACTAATTTCAATTAAGGCAATTTTCGAGTAGTTAAACTGAACGGATTTTTTTGTATATTTTGTAAAATAGTGTGTTTTATTCTTGACCCTCATATTGTCGAACTTCTTCCGTGTTCAAAAAGAGATAATTAAATTTTAGTATAGAATTTCATCAAACAATAAAATTGTCTGTTAAATGAATATTTGTTCTGTGCCTAAATTTATGGTGGACACTGTATTACTCGTTAAATGCTTTCGTCTTTTGTCCAGTTGTGTTTGTCAATACCTTTCTATTTTCTTTATATTTTATAGTAAGCAGTAATAAAAGCTCCGTTTACTGTGGTAATTATATATTCGATCAAAAGTGGGTGTCCCATTATTTTTAAGGGTAGTTGTATTCAGTGACAGCCGCCTGGAATGGCAGTCTATTATAATAATGTGTCTAGGTTCAGTCACGATAGAAATGGTGGCGGGAGGTGCGGCCTAAAGACCGCAATCAATGCTTTCAGTCTGCTTGCCAGTTTTCTACCCTTGCTATCGACTTGACACTTCGTATTCCAGAGTATTACGTCTATTATACGAATCTCTTGCAGAATGTGGTAGAGCATAACGAACGATTCGTCCATGCAAGTGACTAGGTACGTGTTCGCACCGATATGGTCAGCCGAGAAAGCGCATTTTGAAGTTCGTATTTCAGCACGTCTGAAAGCGGCCATCCTTACAAATGGTGTTTGCTTGGTGATGGCTTAATAATAGGGAGAATCGTGACTGGTGTGGCGCTATCATATGAATTCTGATACGGCGGTTTACAATTATTGTGTTTCGCCTTGCATTGATAAATCAGTCCTTTGGTGTGTTTTCTAGAAGTTTGTCCTGTATACCAGCCAGCTGAATTTGTTCCTTCATTCAATATAAAGAGCATATCTTGTGTGCGAAGGAAGCCAGCCCCCTTTCAAGTAGAATTTAGTGAGACAAATTTTATAGAAAATAACTTTTGTGACTTACGTATCCCAGTTTAAAGGCTGTTTTTTTTATTTGCAGTGTTCACTTCAACTATAATTTAAGTCTATTACATAGTATTAGTAATGAAGCCATTCAGAGGCACGACTAAGCGCTAAAACAAGAGAATGTCTTCGGGGTTTAGGCGGTGTCGGAATGAAGTAAAAAACTGTTGTGTCCGTTTCGACTCTCTTGATAAAGGACTTCTACCTTAAACACAACAGGAAGACATGTGCTATCGTCTGATTTTGCATAAATTGACAGTTGCAGAAGATGTTGAAATAAATAAAAGTTGCAAAGCAATGCAATTGATACAAATTATTCATTATTTGCCAATAATGTAAATCATGCGTTTATTGCAGTAGGAGTTTCATTAAAATATGAACAAAGGACTAATTTAAAACCTTGATTATTAACAAATAATAACCTTGGACTCGCACCTGACAAAAATGGTAGATGCAACCTATTTAACACACACCGTGTTATTTGCTTTAAGGCGGTGCCTGTCTTGCCAAGTGAATGTGTTCTTCTTTGCTTGGTTACTGGATAGACAAACGAAACCATGCGTGTGTTGGAAGTGGCCCTTGACGAAACAAACCGAATAATGAACCGTATATTCCGCTGAACCCTAAAATTCGATATTGTATTTTCTGGATGAACAAACCTCCTGGCGAAATAAAAGGCAGGCTTTAGGAAACTCCTTAAAACGTTGTGGTCTACTATACTGATTTTGTTGGAGATATCAAGATTTCATTATGTAATGCAATATTTGTAAGTATGGAATGGAAAGTCGACGAACCATAATTTATTCGTATGAATCTGCATTTGAGTTGTTAGGACGAGCCAGTTCTTTCGTATCGACTGATACTGAAATACGTATTAACTAACAATAAGCTCTTGCACAGGAAAATGTCAATATTCAGTTTTTCTTGGTTTTCCTTTCCATATCAGTGGATCTTCCTAACATTTCATGCTTTGAGCTCCACATCACGTCTTATGTTACAATCTACCTAACACAACTAATTGCTAGTCCTATCTGTATATCGCAAATTCGATTAAGACATCGCTCCCTGAGCTAAATACAATCCGCTGTTGTTCATTTGTGTGAATCAGTGTCGTCTCATGAATAATAATTGTAATGCACGATAGATTGTGTAGTTTTCTACGTTAACGTAATATTTATCTTCGTTCATTAGATTAACAATATTTTCAATATGAATAATCGACATATCTACCAGTTTCTATTAAAAGAATTGAAGCGGCAATTTATATGCTACTTTCAATATCGAGTGACTACTGTATTGTACGAACATGTTTAATCATAGAAATTTGAAGGAATTGCAAATGATCCTGCAGAGTAGTTATATGGCTTTTTCTTTAGGGTATTTTTATAGAAATTTCGAAATGGTCGTGTTCAATCCTGTACCATTCTACTAGGTAGCTACTACATCGGTATATCGTTTAGTCCTCTTATTTTTATTTTTTTTTGTGGAAAACTACTTCCTACTCTGTAGGAGTGTACCAGTTTACTTAATTGCTTTCAGGTTATGCTTATTAATTTATTAACTGCGCGCATTCATCTTAACTTATCCGGATCATCGAGACAGGTAGCGTGCTACGTGCCTCTCTAATTCATGGCGACTTCTATTTGTGGCGATATTTAATTAAGTCCACAAGTGGACATCGAGAAAACTAATTGATGATTAATCGATAATTCTAGACTAACGACAATATAAATCCAAGAACATCAACGTCAACAACATGACTCCAAAAATGGACTAAGCCCAGTGGGGTTGGGCGCGCCTGTAAAAAGTGATTGTAGTAGGAACTAGGAAGAATGCGATTCTGCTTTTGCTTTCATACATCATAAATAAAAAAAAAGGATGGTAGACCGGCGTTAATAGATAAATATTTACTGCATGTTTGAGTTTCCACTATTTGGATTCACTTGTACTTTAAAGTAATTATTCTATAGGTTCCTTTTATAATTTTGTCTAATTATCCATGGTTAACCTTTATGTACTTACTTTATATTTACATTCGTCTCGAAATAAGCAAATAGTTGATAAAAACTGCGTTTCTTAGAGTAGGAATTTAAATTGTTTTTGTATTTTCTGATATTGAATATTCTAGATTGTCAATTTAGAATGTATTGAGAATTTGTCAACGATTTAGCAAAATGAAAAATGATTACATCTCGACGTGTTGTGTATGTATTATTTTCTTTTGTTGTTTATTTTGTCGTGTCATGTTCATAACATTCTTAAATTTTGAGTTTTTCTTACACTCGTATAGCTGCAGCATCTTCAGTGGTAATATTAAACAATTCTTCTATGTTCTTATAATTAACTAATGTATTTATATCTGCTTTATTTATTTTGTATTACGTTTAGTTTGTACTTATTTATAACAGCTGTTCCTAATCTTGGATGTATGGTGTAGTACATCAAATTGTAGACGTATCAAAACAAATTTATCAGCTGCATAAAACATCAACCGGTTCAGTACCGTTAGAAAATCTTTGTTATTCACTCTCATACTTCATGCAAGTTTAACCGATTGGTTACCAAACATACGTGCAAACCGGACATTGATCATTCCCTCGCCCTTGTACGAAACGCCAACCACGATTTATTAATCATCCTCCCCCAACTTTCTACGTGAGCAATTTGGATCCATTTCGAATGTACAAACCTGCACAAACAAGAGTTGAAATTATACAAGCTTTGCGTTTTAAAACAAATTTAAGAGGGTTGCGTGTCCGTGCAACCCTCTACTTCTGACGATCCTTATAAATAAACTCCTTCGTACGCGATAATCCTCAACGTAACGCAGGCGACGAATTGTCATAAGGGTGATGCATTTGATCCGAGCTCCAAGCGCTTAAGTTGACGGTAAATCAAGCTACGAAGTTTCCATTAAAGTAGAATTTTCCCCTATCAACTGAAGTATAACTCGGAGGTGCATGCTAAGGTTTGATTTCGGGCGTCTGGAAAATGCACGTAGCGGCGTTATCGAATTTCGCCGCTAAACGGGAAAATGTACCGACTGTTTCGTAGACAATCACGCAAACGAGTGTCACACCAGTCAATATTTACTTTTAGTTTGATGACTAACCTGACAGTTCGCTATCGATTGGGGTGGCAACTCAACACCACCAAGCCAGTGTTATTGTGAACCCTGTTAGATGTTACGGGAGGCCTATTATGGGCCAGTGACGTCCATAGCCTTTGTACACCAGACTTGTTCGACCTTATCACGTTTTCGGAAATTGCGTGATAGACGAGAATGCCATTTCGACCAATTACTGAAGCTATAAAAATTTTAAGAACAAAAGGAAGCAGTTAAAATTTCGTGATTGTTACGAAAATGGAACGTAACTATATAGATACGATTTTTAATAATTGTGACATCTACTGTATGGGTTCTTATTACTAAAAGGAGATCACAGTTTTGTTGTAATTAATTGAGCACGACCTAAGCTAATGTATATATATATATGTACCTAGTTAAAAAGAGTAAATTTGTTATATACAATCATTAATTTTTATGTCTGGTAATAATGTATTATACAATAAGTGAAGAAATTGGACATTATTCACTCGGGTAAAGTTTGAGCCACGAGTAGAAGATGAGTGGCATAATTTATCCGAGTGAATCATGGCAATTCTCACGGGTTAAATTTCTGCTCATATTCAATAAATCGTTTTTATTAATTTCGTTTAGTGACAGTAAGGTTTCACCTTCGTCATGAACTGGAGAATAATAAAAAAACTCGACATGATTGGCTGACAATAATTGAATAATTAACTGTTATTCCATTGCTTGAATAAACTGTTATTCCATTGCTTGAATAATTGACAACTTTTTGAATTGAAAACGCATCAATAATGTACATATTATTTAATATTAGTATAAAAATAGTATTGTCTATTAGGGCATAAAAAGTAAAATAAATATCGAATGGTCTTAATGGTCTTCATTGCCTTACTCATAGTGGCTTACTTTAGCGGGAGGAAGATTTAAATTTCAGTTTACATTTGTATCACAAAAACCTATTTTACTAGATAAACAGAATATAATATAACGCCCAAAGACAAAGACAAAATTTGCATATATGTTCATATTCAGTAGAACTACGAATTCGATAATAAACATAATCGTTTTTGGTTACCATCGCCGGCTACTACAAGTTCAGCTTGATAAATTCATTAAATGACACCGTTGTAGTTACTCGTGTCCGAATTACTAATAAATCTTATCGTATAGAGAAACTGAAGTTTTGTATTTCCATTGATGTGTAACTATCATATAAAAAATGAGAAAGCTGCAGAGATCATATTTATAGTTGGCTACTCGAGTTTTTTTTACTATACGTACCCTATTGTAGTAACAGCTGTTGTTGATAATTGGTTCACATCTATTATAATACACAGATTGTGGGAGAAATTCAAGGTGATGTAGAGAAATCGAGTAAATCGCTTTGCTATAATGGTTCAATTCGTGTATACTACAATCATTGGTACCTTTCTTGCACACGAAAGCATTTTTGTAGCGTACAAAAGCTTGCATTTGTAGTTGAAGTCGGTGTTAATTTAATAATGATGATAATAAGAAGAAAACGTTATAGAAACGCTCATGAAAGCAGAGCTTGAAAGTAATTTGGTATGAAGTGAAAACTTGTAATTGCGACGTGCGATTTTCGCGCTGCAACCTATTTTGTTCTGGGTTAATCGATTAGACGTTTCTTTCTAATGTCTGGGCGTTTCGCGCATCTACTACATTTAAATTAGTTCCATCTATATTTTTAACGGCTATATTGTGATTGAATGTTGTGTAACTATTTTTTTTTTCTCTTTGCAGGTGAGTACAAAAGGGGTCTTTCATATGATTACAAGTAGTACCTAGTCAGGTAAGACATTAAGAAACGCTCAGTTTTATATTTTGCTAATAAAAACTGGTTCGAGCTACTTACTATTAAGATATTGATAATCGTCAATTCTGCAAAATAGTCCTGTACAAATGGTGTTATGGTGCCTCCTAGAATTGCACACGTTTGACTATATCGTTATTAACATCATCAATATATCTTGCTTTTGTAAAAATCTCGAAAAGTGCTGTTGTAATTCTTCCAATTCGACAAGGTATTCTCATTTTTGTTGTAGTCTTCTGATGTTCATAGCTAAAACCGCCATTAAAAAACGCCAAGCATGAAATTATGTATACAATCGTTTTTCCAAGGAACCTTGAAACTGAAAGTGGGCAGCTTTAAAAAAATAACAAATTTTAGCGGTAGTCGTCGTGTAGGAAAACGGTATCAAGGCCACACAAATATCTCAGATCATTGTGCGTTAATCATTGCCTCCTACGCTTGCGTTCCAACTTTAACCTCTTACCTTGCAATCGAGGCCGCCAGGATAACGCCCCACTACCGAACATCTTTTAATCTGCCCATGTCTATTTACATAGGCTTTACTGCCAATGCGTGGGCTCTTAATTGCAAAGCTGGTTAATGAAACCTTATGGCACTGTTTGTTGACGACAGAGTATCGACCATTGTCTCTCGCATAGTATTATTAAACTAGTAAATAATGAGGACGTCAAAGCTCTTCAGTTATAAATGATGTGTAGTATCAAAACATTACCCAACTAGAATTTCACTTACAAAATAATAATTTATTTTTGAGATTGGCTAAAAGTAAGTAATGTATAAGTAATGCAGATACTTGGGGAATTAAATTTAGAGGCTGCCCAAAACGTCGAGTGCCAGTGAGAAAATGGTGGAGATTTCTAAGAAGTTGGAAGTATTCCTAAAACACCAAGTAATTGCAAAAGTTGTTCCATATGCTTTTGGGGGAGAAGCCTCAAACTTTTACTATTAAATACATTTTCCTTGTATAAAAAATTGGACGATCCAAAGCTTCGGGAATAAAATGAGACAGTCTAGATAACTAAATAAATTCCCCTATAATCAGTTGATATTAACCAGATGCAAGAATATAATATAATCATTGTAATGCTATCATAAATTAATTCAACACTCGATGCGACAATAAACATTGTGGAGATAATACCTCTTGATAACTAAGCAAATAAAAGTAAAGTGGCACAGCATCAAGAAAAAATCTAGAGGTAGTAATAAAAATCATGGTAAATTGTAAGTGATCATACAGTTCGCTGAATAAAAAGGTTTTGAAGGGTTTACAGATCGGTTAGGTATGTTTTCGTAACGGGATTGCTTGTGTCGAAGTAACTTTCAATTAGAATCCTACGCAACACTAAACAACTGAGAAACGCAAGTGCCACACTGTTTCGTTATGATTGGAAGACCTCAGAATTTTAAGAAGTGGTATTAGAGCTTCACTTCGCATCTAAAACGGTGACAGGAGTGTCTAATCAACAAATAAGATATTGAAATTGTTCTGTGGGCCGTAACTACCTTTTATTAATTATAGTGAAAAATATTACAGTTCCAGTTTGCCGATCTCCAATATAATAAAAATGCATACGAGAATCTATTGAAATTTCGAAAAAAAGCAATAATTCTTATAGAGCAACTGTAGACTATAAATAATACAAACCGCACATCCAGGTCATTGCAGAATAAAGATCGAAAAATAGCTACTAAAATAGTACGCTAATGGAAATCTTATCTATACAAATGACTGATATTATCATATGTGATGTAATGCGAAGCATTCTACTTCTCTAAACCGTTAAACGTCAATTTATTATATATTCAAACGTATGTACCGTCTAGAAATTTTAAGCATTCTTGGTACTTTAAGTTAATTGCGTTCAACTTGATGTTACCCCTAAATCTCGATATGAAATTTCATGAAGTAAATAGGGGGCGATACAGCTTTAGGAATGTTAACGGAATAGACAAGAAGAAGGTAGTTGAAACTTGCGAGGGAAACAATGTGTAGCTTATTAATTAAATGCCGTGTTCCAAGAGTTATTTTGAATACGCACTGAGAAGCTAATTTTGAGCAACCACAGAAATTTCAGGTTAGCCTGCCATAGAAAATCCATCCTTTCGAGGAAATGTCGGGATGTTAATTATTCCTTATTCCCCGCGTTAATTTTCTGCGCATCATATTCGGTTCCCCTTAATTTCTAATTCGGCAAATGACGCCAGCTCTTTTGCGTTGGGAGATAAAATGTTATTTACTGGAACCGCAAAATTATTTTTGAACTCGATTTTTATTATTTTTGAACTCGGATTTTTATTTTCATCTTCGCAATTAATGAACGGCTCGATATTGTTCAATCTGCAAGATAGGTACGAGGAAGTTTAAGGTGAAAAGTTTAGTTATCGTGATATAAAGTGTCGATTATGGAAATACTGAATGTTAGATGCATACAACATAATAATTTTATTGTAAGAATCGACTGATGTTCAGTAGTTTTTTTTATATCATTAATCCATTTCGTAAAATTAATGATAGAGCCACAGCTTCTCTATATCGATAAATATGCACTTAAAGAAACAGGAAAACTATTAAAATGGAAGTAAAGTTGAATAATTGTATATTTTTCAAATTATATAATAACTTTCAAATTAATTGTTTAATATAACTTTCAGATTTTCTAGTTTCATGTAGATAGATCGGTTTTAACTGAAAAGCAAAATATATATATATATGGATTCTGAACAGGAGGCTCCGAAATTTCTCATTGAATACCCTTAATGTGTATGAAACATTCAATTTCGAAACATGTAGTAAGTTAATGAATATATAATTTCTGGAGGCAATAAACTTGGAAAAGCCGTTTATCCCGATATTAATAATTAATGGAATTCTGAACGCGATGTTAAGAAGTTATTAAAGGGGTTTTGCTAAACTGTGCGTGCCAGAGTTTGTGTGATTTGTGTAAACCCCAATATCAAGGATGAGATATTAACGTAGAAATTGAAATTGTTCACGACTGGAAAGGAACCTAAACCCGAAAACTTTTACTTAATGTGACGATAAACTTCATCGTAGCAACGTCCGTCTTCATAATACATCAGATTGTGATAACCCACAGAATCTCCCGAATCTTGGAGGGAGCTAACTTCGGAATTCCTTTGTGTTCTATATTTGGTCGAGACGGGATTGTAAAGCACTTCTCGTGGTCGTCAAGACTAATCATTTCAAATTCTTTTGCTTCATTTGGATTTTTCAAGTGAAAACATTTCTTACATAACTTCTGCGCATCGCTAAATGACAAAGTAATTTGTTATGCAGAAAGTTATTGATCCAAAACTGATTTTAGATTCAAAGGAGCATTAGTAATTATACCCAAGCTTAAAGCAGTAATTTGCTTATCTTTTGAATAGCCGGTGTCACTGTAGGCTCCTGGTAGAGAAAGATCGATTTGTTGCAAAGTTTGAATTGCCTTTGTCATATAAAACGCGATTAAAAGGGAAGCTCGTCGCTTTTGTTCGCCCTTGGCTTGTTCCAAATGACGAGCTCGAATTCAATTTTTTCTGGTAATACATACATAGATTATTGGTCGCCCCGTGTGCTGTGCCGTATGTGGGGAATATAAAGTTGAGCAAACCATCGGCCACCGTACTCATGATGGATCACCGCCATTATGAAAAAAGTTGGGCATTTGGTAGCCGGTTTATTAATTTGACAACGTTGTTTATTAGTTCAACTTGTCGCGCACGGAATGATTAGTATGAAGGGGAAGGCATCAAAGTTTTTCTTCCATTAGAGATAAACCGCTGATATAACGGCGCTTCGAGGATTAGCCAATACGGTAGAAATGCAAATTAGAAGTGACACGAACGGTATGAAAAGTACATTAAATAAGGGCGCGATTAATAGAATAATCGATTGAAATATTATGGAAGTACTCGATTTTCTCACAGCAGTGCAGTGACTGAAAGTTAACTCGGGGAGATGGTGCAGAAGTGTGCTTTCTGACATAGCTCGATTGAATTTAAAGAGACGCACGGTACATGCTGTTTTAAAATCAAATTTTTTATATTAGATATTCGCATTTGCTGCATATAAAACTCATTCGGAATACATTTTCTACATGTTCAGATCGCACAAGCCGTTTCAGTTGCAAAAGTCGGTTGGCTTAAATGCATTTTCTGTCGACATTGTTCTGAATAACGTTAAGCCAATTCTCTTCTAGAAGTACGAACTGACTGGGGACTGGGACATTTGCTTTAGATTTTTGTAAAAGCATGACCCGCCTGGATTTCGTATCGAACGACTTATGTATTTTCTCTGCATCATTGGCTTTCACATAATATAATATTATACTCGCATTGCTGTATAAAATAGGTGCAACAGCATGTTTTAAGCATCAATTAGTGATATAATATATGTATATGATCTAGTGACAATATTTTAATACTTTGGTATTTTTATTTTAAACTAGCTGACCCGGTAAACGTTGTTCTACCCCGTTTCACCACTATCGAGTTTTAATGTTATGTCATGTCCACCGTCTTGGACTTAAAAATAAATGCCATTTTCGCAATCAACGTCCCAAAAAATCCCAATAACGACACCCATATCGATTATTATGCTTATTTACCCCATTTCACCCCCTAAGGGCCATTTTCGCAATCAACGTCCCAAAAAATCCCAATAACGACACCCATATCGATTATTATGCTTATTTACCCCATTTCACCCCCTAAGGGGTTGATTTTTGGAAAATCACGAAATACGTGTTTGCTTTTTGTTTGTAGGAGTACTCCTACGAATTTCAAGTCAAAATGTCTATTTAATATCATTTTTCCATACAAAATTGGAACCCTAATTTTACCCCTTTAGAGGTTAAATTTCGAAATATCCTTATTGCTTGTATACATCATAGCTGTGACCTACCCGGCGTTGCCCGGGCCTAATATTACGTGAACCTATGCTTGTATGTTTTGAAACATGAATTTTCCATTGTTCTATTCCGGTTTTTCCATCCTGAAAAAAAACCGTTTTTCCTAGTTTTCCACTCCGATTTCCCTATTTTTCTCTTCGAAAAGCCATTCAGAAATGAAAACATACCAAATCCCATACAAAAATACCATACAAAATCATGTTTTTGATTTTCCGTATTTTCCGACTTTTTGGGTGGATTTTCCCAAAATTTTGTTTCATACAAACTTTGTCCCCACAATTACAAACATAACAAAAAAAAATAGCCAAATCGGTCGAGCCGTTCTCCAGTGATGATGTAACATACATGCGGCAATTGATGTTGATTTATATAGATAGACATAAACAGAAAATGTAGAACAACGATAATTAAATTAATATTTTGTAACGTCGCTACTGTGTGCAACAGCTTTCAATCTATCTGTCATGGAAGTTAGCAAATTTCTGATATATTCAGAAGATAACTTGTATTTTACGTACATTAAACTCAGTGGAAAATGCTCTTATTTGCATTCCTCTCGGTAGCCTATCTGCAATTCTTCCTTTTGCGAAATCATTCAACTGATGGGGCATGTTTCCAAATAACTGATTTTCGACGTTCGATGACTGAAATATTTGACAGTGTGGTGACAATTAATTTAAATGAACGGGTTGCTAAGGTATTACTCTAAAATTTGGGTTTCCATTGTGAACAAAATCTGGTGTGATACACGCACACGACTTCCTTTTACTGTGATCTTATAATTAGCCAAAAATTTGATTTTAAATTTTTAAGCGTTTGTAAAAATTTTCTAAAATTACAAATTTTACAAAAACGGTACAAAATCAGAGTGTTAGTTCAAGAGACAAATTTTCACATATAATCTCATAAGAGCATTAATTCTTTCCGGAAATGTTTTTGAGTGCGTTTCAACAACGTCGTATTAATTTGCCCGAGCGGGACGCGAGGGCAAATTAGGTCGTTGTTGGAATGCACGAAAAATAATTTCCGGATATGAATTAATGCTCGAATGCAGATTCGGTAAGAAAATCGTAACGACACAAACCCTAAAAAGAAGTAATATCTACTAGGGATGTCGTACCCGGTCTAAAATCAAACCCGGGTACCCGAGGGTACCCGAAATATATAACAAAAATGTTAGCGTACATCGGAACATTCTTTACGCCGCGAGTTTTAAACTGAGCTAAATTGAAATAGTACCTACCTACTCTCCATCAAAATCACCCAGAAGATGTTTATGTAACTTCATCCCATACTGACGCGATTTAATGGTACTATTGACGGGTTGAATATTTCCGTGAAGGGGATTTATTATATGGAACAAGAAACATTAGGTGGTATGGGATGGGGTGATTCTGGTTATTACTGCATGGTAATGTTTTTCTAGAGCTTATTCTTATTGTTTTTAAGTTTTTATCATCTTTTCCGAAAAAGACTGACTTACTAGAAATTACATAATTTACTAGTCGGGTACCCGGGTCCTGAAAATATACCCGGGTTGACTATTACCCGGGTCGACCCGGGTACCCGGGTACCCGCCGACATCCCTAATATCTACCTACAAAAAATTTCCAAGAAATTTTTTTATTGTCTTGGTTACGGCTCGTGAACTAATTTTTCTATTGGCCATTAATGAGTGTCGTACGATTTTCTCTAGAATTTTAAGCTGAATTCAAAAATGTAATAATATACCGGGTGTTCTATTTAAAATAGGAGTTAATAAAAAAATAGAAAAAAAAAACAAAAGAAACCCATTTTAGAAGTATTCAACTGAAAAATCACCTATATCACATCAATACACATTAAAAATGTAAAGTTTAAAGAAAATCGTTAGAGCCGTTTTTGAAAAAACACCTGCTTCCGGTTATGCAATTTTCTTCAAAAGCTTGCTGTCGCGTCTACATAGTACACATAAATTATACATGTATATGAAGTTTCAACGTCATACCTCTTTCCGTTTTTGAGATATTCTGTTCACAGACAGACACACAGACAGACCAATGAAAAAAAAGATGTTTTTTTGGGATCAGGGGACTCTAAAACGTGAAGATCTGTTGGAAACTCAAGTTCGAATTTTTGGGGTGAATCCAATACTTCCTTTATTGTAAAAAGAAGTAAAAATAGGTGTACTACCCGACTTTTTTGTCGTCAACCGTACATTTTCTAATAAAATAATACACCCTTCGTATATCTAGATCGTTTCTTTCCTTTTCGTATATCTAGATCGTTTCTTTCCTTTTCGAGCAATGTTGTTTTCAAGTGTGGTAACTGTTTTTGAATGTGCATATTAAAGAACCTTTTGATATTTCTTGTTTCAGACGAGAAAATCGTGGTAGAAGTAGTTCTAGATGTAAATGTTGAAAATCTAAGAATCAAATTGTATTTCAGAAAACTACCGCTTAAAATGTTAAAAAATATCAACTGTGAACAGTGCATTTTTGGGTGTATGCAAATTTCGTTTAATTCGAACGTTAAGGGTGTGACATTTACTTAGCATCTGTCGTATGTGTTAAAAATAACTACTTTTAAGGATGTTCTACAAATATTGTGTTGGTTGCTATTCACGTAGCGTTTATTAAATAATTATTTATGTATCAAGGGCGTAAAACAGACGTTTCTGATCCGCGGCGTGAAAGTTATAGCACGAGGTGCGGAGCACCGAGGGCTATAACATGACAAGATCCAAGGTCGCTGGGTATGCCTGAGGTGTATACAAAACTTTATGTACGATCGACATATTAAAAAGGCAGATTCATTTTATACAGTGATGGCCAAAAAGTCGGCAGTAAATGAGAAGTATTTTCATTTTTGATCTTTCAAAGAAACTTTACGGCAATAATATGTGCTTGTCTGAAAACCTATTTAGTCCTTATTAGATATACCGAACGATTTTCAGTTGTTAGCAAATGCGTTTTTAGAAATGGTCAAAATCCAAAAGGTAGAATTTTTCGGATATTAATTAAATATTTCGAGATTTTTTTATTGTGTGTTACTTTTAGCTAACTTATCAATCTCAAGTCCACAAAACAACTTTTGTTAACTTCCGCAAAACAATTGATTTTTTAATTTTTGGAATATTTTGCAAAATTTCACATACCAAGAATT
Source organism: Agriotes lineatus (assembly GCA_940337035.1). Lineage (NCBI taxonomy): Eukaryota > Metazoa > Arthropoda > Insecta > Coleoptera > Elateridae > Agriotes > Agriotes lineatus. The sequence goes on from OW679198.1 coordinate 60,078,958, forward strand.
AATTTCAAAATTCTATTTTTTATGTGAAAACAAATTGGAAAAAACAATAGAAAATTCTTCCTTTAGTTTTTATTATTTACCAAAAAGTAATATGTTTGCATAATTTTTACTTTTTTGATGGAAGGCACTTTAGGAGAAATATTTTTCAACTACGTATAATTAATTTCTATGTACATAGCTTCTCAAAACTCATCTACCCCTATTAATAAATTCACAAAAATACTGTAAATGTTCTTTTACAGTTGTCTAAATGAGGAACTTTTGTTTAATTTGTCATACATGTTCTAAAAATTTTAGATTTTTTGAAAAATGTTTAGCAAACATTTTGCATTTTGACAGAAAATCACAAACAACTTTTCTTGATACAATTTTTCTCTATCTTGGGTAGTAAATGCATTTTTCGTAATATTTAGAAAAAATGTAAAATTTGACAGATAACTATAGTCACGTGATAACGTTTGTTTAGCCCATTTTTGTAATCTTTTTCAACTACTTCTGATCGCCAGCATCCCATTTTCCAAAGCCCGAGGGCAACAACCACTCAAGGGATTTAGGCACTTTAGTCCCGAGGTATATACGCTATTTTTTGCACTTTTGGAAACATTATCATCAAACATTTCCAAAATTTGGAATCTGTCAATTTGGAAACTGACAATTACAATTTATTAAAAACTGAATTGCAGCAGGTCCTGGATAGCCTGAATCAGTTGGCAGTACTGAAGTGTATTGTCAGTCTATGTCAAATTCGAGATTTGCAGGTTAAGTTTTGCGACAGTGTGTGTCAAATGACAAACAAAACCTAACCTACTAACCTCGTGTGTACATAAATTTACCATAGTTACGGTATCATTTTTACTTTAGTCCCTAGGGATTAAATGAGCTACTTTAGTCCCTGTTTACGGGGACTAAAGTATTAACTTTTGTCCCGGAAGTGCAAAAAATTCTTTTGCGCCCGCTGACAGTCATTTAGCGGTCGAAAAGTCTAACTTTATGCCTGAAAATGAGGGCTAAAAAACACCTATTATTGATGGATCCTACATAAAGGTGTTTTTATTACATTTTATAAAAGCTCAGGCGAGAATTTGTTGAAAAATATCTAGTTTGACACTGAAATAGTGAGAAATATTAATTGCCATTGTTTGTCATTTTTAAATTCAAGCCTCAGCCTTTGCGAAACAATACAGAATCCCTAGTACAAAAATTGTATGCATATGCAACTTTAAAAAAAAAGATTGTTTTTGTATTTACCGAACAGACTATTCCGAATTACTTTAAAAGAGATAAATTAACATTAGTGATAATTTATTACCTATAATGCGTTTCTACTGCTTGACTTTTTACTTGTAATTAGCGGTTATAGCTGTTTTTTCTTTTTCGAGCTTTGTAATAAGGTTTTTTCAAATTAGCCTGGAGCGTAAGCGTTGGCCAACTGTAATTATAACTGCGCTTTTGAATGTGAAATTCTGATAAGTAAAGTCGATAAATCAAAAATTTCGTTAATGTAGGTTGTAGGTGTCGAATTTGGTCATATATTAAATTAGGCGAAGCGATAAGTTGGAAGAGATAAGACTACCTCTTCGTAGATATTGAGTTATATTTACTGCTGTTTTTTTGCTAGACATGTGGGTTCTAAGAAACGCCCATGTTTTCAGCAGCACAATTAATGTATGTATTTTGAATTTCTCTTTTGCAATTGAAACGGAAGTTAATTTTCCATCCCATTAAAATTAATAACGTCCCCAGATAATATGTTGACAACGAGGGAAATATTACTTTAATTAATTTATTACAGTTCAAAATAGCTTTGTGCAGGGAGCGGTTTCACGCTTATGGAATTTAATAAATTTTTCACGTGCGTGTCTAGCTCTTTAACAGGAAAAAATTAAAAACTGGCATCTACCAATTACAAAGTGTGTTTAGGTTTTTGGCTGATATAATTCTGTTGCCTTAGTCTCGATAGTATCGGTTTTAATCATAAATACTTAATTCTGTTACAGGAAGGCAATCTCTCTTCTAAGCAGCATAAATAATTAATTAGAATTAAAGTTGCCGAGATATTTAGTAAACTGGAAGCTTTGCATTAAATAACTGTATATGACGAAAATAATTAATTTAATCGTCAAATTCAAGGTTAGTTGGTTTGTAAGAAAAAATATGAGTAGTCACTCCTAACTATTTGTCAGCGACTTATTTTTATTGACTTGCATCGGGAAGCGATTTTTATAATAATTTGTCATTTCTTATAACGGTTAAGCGGGTCGAGTTTTGGCTGCGTGCCAAAAATCTGTTACAAATTTTAACTGTATGAAATATTATCATTTCATTCTTTTTTTGCAAATAAGTTTATGATGGAAAATCTCCCAATTGTAACTGTAGTATGTAAACTGATCTTGTTCCGTTGTCGAAACACTTAGGTTAGAATGCTTGGCAGAGGCGATGTTGTCACATCTATAGAAACCAAAAACTGCATTGTTAGTTTTGTGTTTAATATCGGTTTCATACCTTTTCATAAACGAATTATTGGATACGCCTTAAAGTAACAGATGGAAAAACATAACGTTGTAACAAAACCACCTGTACTATAGATTACATTGTAATTAGTTTCTCCTGTTATTTATGGACACCCGTTATTTATATGTACACATATTTTAAGTATATAGCAGATGACCACCAACTTATGTAATGTCTATTGCTCAATTGACCGCATCAAGAAAACAATAAATCCAATTATTTTAAAAAGCATATTTCTTTAGGGTCGTTCTTCGTCCAGGTAAACTTTTCACCGACTTCGCCTGTTCATCAGCATTGTAGTAATCCGAATATAATGTTAAGTTCAGCTCCAATTTAGTATTCCAGATTCAAAACAAGACTAATGCCAACAGTTGCAGAGTCAGATTAGCTAGATACCGATGCACAATTGCTTCATCTTATAAATATACAGTTGTCCATAGGGGTTGCAGTAGTAAGTGTCCACTATTGCAATTTAGAATTTCAAAGCCAAAATATGTAAAATTGAAATGGAATAGAAAATAGATTTCATTCCACCTGTATTAAACATTTAGAGGGATCATAATCTTCCATCACCCTCTGATTCCAGTTCAGATTCTTCGTATCCAGTCTTTCAGAATAAGATTTTCAAAAAGTTTACAATAATTTTGCCACTTACCAGGAGTACATTCTGAAAGCACTTCAATCGATAAATTCTTTATCCTTCCTTGGATGTAGAGCGAATTGATGTGCTTAGTATAATAATGATACGGTAGCAGTCTAAGAACCTCTTTCAAAATATCGTCAATAACGTAAGCTTGATAAACAATGCTCAATGAGCGATTAATATTCGAATCTGCAAACTGTAACGGTTTGAATTAATAACTTCCAGTTGAAAGTTCGGTCATTGTAATTCCTCTTTCAACAGATTAGGCGTACGGTAATCCTTCAACTTCGGCCAATATAATCTAGGATGATAGCAAACTTTCCGAACGTAGGGCATAAATTTAGTATTTTACCATAATACATTATAGACGTCGTCCTTTCTCATTGACAAATGAGGAGCTCCAATGTAAAGACGTGCCGTTTGTATTGTTTACGGCCCAGTGTAGTCTTTGTTACGTTGGGATCCGCAAGTTGAAGAAAACTAATGTCTGTATCGTGTTGGGTAGATGATAAATCTCCGATTTGATTTTCCGACCAAAGAGGCTCTTCGCCCGGCACGTGAAGCAACATGGCGTTGATAACGCTTTTAATTTTGTTAGAAGAGTCGTGGTGTGATGAACAATTATTATTTTTCGAGCGCTTCTTAAAGCTTCCAGGTTGTGGCATTTCTATTATGTACTTTAATTTGTAGTATTGAAGACGTGTGAGTATACTTCTTTAAAAACATTCAACGGGAGATTCTTTATAAATGATAGACTTGTATCCAGTTATTAATAGCCAGTCCTATAAAAATTAACTTAAATTCTTTGTTGAAATACACAAAAGCGCCTCAAAATTTGTTTACTAATGATTAATATCTCATAAGCATTAACGTTTTGATGCGATATTGTGTACTTTAACAAATAATTAAAGTTAATCTCAAATTAGTGGTCTTTATAAGACCGGTCGTAAAAGTTTAATAATTGTAATCATGTTGTTTAACCATCAAAATGCATGGGCTGTTATAAGTAGTCCAGTAGCAGGGTACAAAAAAGGGGCCTTGCCCTGCAAAAAGTGAGGTAATTTAAATTTTTGAAAATGTTGACGAGCTCGGGGTCCTAATGCAAATTTTCAACATTTCGGGCCGCTGAGCTGGCGCCGCGCCGCCATCTAGAAGAAATTACGCATAACTGTTTTTTTCGCCATTATCTTCTTACCAGTGCAATCTAGGATAACAATATTTAGAAATTATTAATATTATAGAAGACAGTCTCCTACAACTTTTGTTTGATTTTTTTTGTAAGTGAAAAAATACTGAGCTGCAGCGCTATAAAGTGGAGCAGATTAATGGAAATTTCAACAGCGATCCGTTTTAAGCTCATTTTGTCTTAATTTGTTTATTATTTACATATTGACTATTACTTTCGTGTGTACTTGTTTTAACACTAGCAGGTTTTATAATGTGTGAAGAGTATTAATCGAACAAACTGTCGAAAATGCTGACTGGTTGATCGTTAACACGGCCATTTCCCATTTCCATCTCTGCAGTTGATGCCGTTTTCATAACCTGCGAAGACATCTGTCTTCTGGTTCTACTGATAGATTAACACCACTCGATGGTAACATCTACCTTCCGAAACCATGGATAGGTAAAACTGCAGCCAAACTGTAATTCACAAAATCATTGAAGTATGAAACAGCAACAGAAAACGTTCTGTTTTTGCATGCAGTTAGTGACTGCGATACAAATCTGTTCTTTTCGTCCAGGAAAAACAACATTATTAACATCGTCCAGAAGTACGTGCATCTAAACGCAATTGCTAAAGTATTCGAAGAACAGCAGGACGCAGATCATGAAAACATTGCAGAGGAGGAGGGGATCAATTTCTTGTCGCTGTGTATGGCGGTGTTATAGAACACAAAACATTAGATCGCGAAAAGCAAGTTTAACCTTGCTACTCTTCTAAAATAGATGCTGCACGATATCACGCTTTCAGTATGTACCACCAAATCCAAGCATGATAAGGTATTGAAATAAGTCTACAGAAGTGGGGCTAGATATCAGTGCTGCCAATCGGAAGGTAATTACCCAAAATGCGAGTATTTCTGGCATTTGCGGGAAGTAACGAGGGTATTGAATAGTACGGGTAATTTCGGGTATTATGAAGCTGGAGCTACACTCTTTACTATACTTCATAAATTAAAAAGAATAAGTAACTAACTTTCTATCCCGTTTTATTCTAAAATGGACTGAACCTGAAAAAAAATTTTGAACCCCTCCCTCTTTCCATTTGCACCTCATTTTCACCCGATTAGGGGTTATTAAGTTATTGAATATCCATTAAGAAACATTAAAAACTAAATTGATTTTAATTAGCGGAGCTTCTGCAGATCAGCGCCTGTATAAAGTCTAGTATTTTCGGCATGTTTTACGGGTATTCGAGAATTTTGTGAACGGAAGCGCTGCTGGAAACATAGCAATAATGAGCCTACTGCAGTGACAACTACGAAAGATCCAGCTCCTGAGGCTTTGCTCAATTTTATAACATGCATATGCAAAATACGGCGCAGCTTGTGGCTGCAGAAGAACTGAGTTGAAGTGTTCTATTATCTGTCAATTTGCAATGGACAGTCATGCTAAAATATTCCAGAAATTATGATCAACGACGAAGAAGAAGAAAAAGAGACATTATAGATTGAGTGGCAGTTTTTTAGTATCCAACGGAATGGAGAATTTGAATGGGAAGCCCACAACGAGAGCAACGTTTTTATGAGGAACTAGTGAGTCACCCGAACTACGTTTCGGTTCGCAAAATTAAGAGAGATTCATCAATATAAATTAAAAAAAAAAAGGATGCATCGGCGGGATCGAACCCGGGGCCACCCGCGTGATAGGCCAGCACCCTACCGCAGGACCACCTCTCTTGCTTGAATAATGCGCGCACCCGAGCTAATACTGCACGGCGTAAGGCGCTCCGCCCTGCTGCCTAGAGGTGTTAATTAAATTAAAACTTCTTCGCACTTTTTTTGAAAATAAAAACCGGCCTACGATCTAAATCTAAAAATTACCAAACTTTTAAGCCATCGTACAACTTAATCGGTCCAGTATCTTCGGAGGAGATAGCGAACAAACATAGACGCAAACACGCAAACACGCAAACAAAGAGAGCACCGATTTTATGTTATAGATAGACGCCAACCAACCGGGACCATCAAAGCGACAAAAAATTTAAAAATAAAACGCTTCGATTACAGCTATTAGTGGATTAGACCTACTGGGGATACTACAACTCGATTCCACTTGTACACTTGAAGATTATTTACTTGTAGTTTCGGCTGTCCTAGTCTTCTATCGTCTTCTACTGATTCACCACCCCAAACGGATCTATTTAGAGCAGTATTTTATTTGAAAAATGCGCCGTCAACTCTACGTCGTTATAGTGTGAAAAGCAATTAACAGCACCTAGTTCATAGGTATGGAAACAGTGAATAAGTAGTTAATATACAACAATAATGATATATCTGCGCAAAACTGAGCATTGTTGAAATTTTCATCAATTATTTTCATTTTACAGCTCTGCAGCTCGATATTTATTTTTCCCACGTCTACATACAAAAAAAATACAATATCATTCACCAGGTCGTTATCATAACGAACGTGGTTGTTATAAAAAAACATTCACAAAACATAATTATACGGCCATTTTAACCTGAAAATGGCTGACAATATGTAATTTTAACCTAAAAACTACTGAAAATATGTAATTTTAACCTAAAAACTAGTGACAATCTACCGCCAATTTGTCGCAACAAAGCTATCTTTAATTAAATGGCAAAAATGTGTCTTTTTTTTCTGGTCGTGGGAAAAATAGCCTATATAACTCGCTCAAAAGTGTATCGCACGCTCGTGTTTTAAGTCACTCGGCTTCGCCTCGTTTCTCAAATATACTCGCACGATATACCATACGTTCTTTCTAAAAATATACATCGGGGATACTCGTATGTATACTAAAAAGAACAATGTTTGCAACAACATGCTATTTGTTTTAAATTAAAACTCTTAAAATTGAAGTTTGCTGTATAATGGGTTGCCTACATATAGGGTAAAACAATAAAAAATATGGGAATGTTTCTTTTTAGCATACAAGCGAGTATCCCCAATGTATGTATACTTGTAAAAAGAACGCATTGTATGCCACTTTGGCAGCGTGTTATGTAATATAGTATTACTTACAAAACATGTTTCAAATAAAACTTGTAGGAAAGTATGTGTTCTATAATATTGATATTAACTATTGTTATTCTAAAATACACTGCCAAGGAGTTAATGCGGATAAACCAACTTTGAGCGCTATTTTTTCAAGACGGCGGCTTGAAAAGTTGGAAAACTTGGAATTTTTATTAAGACTCCGATCTCCCAATTATATCAAAAAATGGAAACTACTTTTGCAGGGTAAAACTACCTTGCTACTGGACTAAAATCTGTTCTGAAATACTTTTGCTGTACATTTCAGGAACTATTTCTGCTCAAAATCTTTTTTACGCTTTGAAGTTTTTAAATCTGCACATACGCCCTACTCTCAAGTATTTCGAAAGGAGGTGGTTGACGACGTTGACACGTAGAGCGGATGGGGGGGGGGGGGCAAGTGAAGTTGATTTGCATAAAGCACACGTTCTAAACAAATATATTGACTAAATCCAAATTCTTCAACAGCTGCTACTTTTATCATTAACGTTTTGTTTTAGTGATTGAATAAATAATTGTATAAGCTATTCGAGACAAAAGCGCTTTGCATCCCATTTTGCAAGTTGTCTCAAGCTCCTAAGTCCAAAATGGATATTTTTCTTAGGTACATTTTTTAAAGAAGTGTGTGTTATCTCGTTTTTCACGTTTTCACAGAAATTACTCCCATTACCAATATGTATGTTAAAAAATCAGTAATCTGAATAGATAAACCAGTTGAAGAAATACATAGCCTAGTATTACCAGGCAAACATACTGGGTTAGCTAGTCAGACATTCCTTCTATTCTACTATTTCATCAATTATCCCATTCTGAGTCAAAAATGAAAAATTCCGAAAAACGCACTGAAAAACAGCTGATAAACACAACGAATTGAGATACGACTCCGTCTCACGGAGTTCTCAATAGATCTGTTTAATATGGAATTTTCATTTATCCTAACCGGATGGAATGCAAATGCATTTTTTTCTGAGTGGTAATTCTTGTAGTTTTACGTTGGTTTTTTTTCTGTGGGTGCGTACCAACCTACATCGCGTTATTTAACTTGAAGCACACTGACACACTTCCCGTGTACTTGCGAATTCCGTATCCGCAATTGCATACTTCACTGTCGGTGTGCTTACCTATATGGCGGTCAGACCTTTCTTGCTACGTACGTAACTTCGTCAATAACAATAGACATCCTCGCTGCGGTAGGTTAATATTTTTCTTGCCTATTTAGTTTCCCCGTAGCAAAATTGAATATATTATTTTAAAAATAGCAACTAAACGCATTATTAATTTTCAATTTGTCGAATTATAATGTATGTCACCTAAATAGTTTTACATTTATCACTCAAAATATTAAAAAATATTTTTGCAATGAGTTTTTTTTAAGAATACCTCAGATTTAAATTGAGCTTCAATGCTATAAATTGAAATTAAAGTAGGCTCGTTTTGGACTAGTTCGCTTTGATTAGGTATTACGAACGTTTTTGATAGTATATACTCCCAATTCTTCGTTCAGTATATAGTTAGTGAATTGCCAAAACAAATAGAGGCATGGAATGTTGATTCAAGAATTTCACGACAAAAAGTGGGCGTTCGGTCCAGTTCTGCTCTTGCGTAACCTTGACTGTATCGTACACACTCAATGTCTTCTCTCATTCACCTTTACAGTGTGTCGTTACGTGGATTATATTTTTTAAATTCCAAAAATGCATGCCATTGAAGCCATATTTATTTTTAGATCGTTTATGTTTATTGCCTATAATACGGTGCAACTTATTAGTCTAAGCTAAGGCAATTGCAGACAGTATTGAAATTGATGTCGTAGGATCAAGCAGAAATGTTAACATCGCCGTTGAAATTTCATTATCTCATCCAAGTAACTACCATCAGTGCTCCCAAACTCGAGAACGGTTGGCATTTGCATACCTTTCGATAATAAATAAAGTTCGAATAGTTTGGTGATTATGAGCCATGGTGTTGTTTGTCACCATAAGTTTCAAATAATGTCGGGACGACAGTGGACTGTTCGCCTTTCGAAAATAAGTATGACGGGCAATTGAACTAAAATTATATATATTTTCCATTGATCGTTTATTTATGGGTTTCCTTAATGCATACAAAATCGTTTATTAATAATCCTTATTAATGTGTGATTATATATTTTCTAAAATCGTTTGTTAATGACTCTTTTAATGGATGATTTTCTATTAATAATAAACGATTTTAGTATAGAGAATCAAAGCTATCATGAATATCAAAATTTTTAAGTGTCATATTTTTGTTATGCAACAAAATTTTCTCCAACTTAATAAGGCACGACCAACGAAAAATATTGTAACCAACTCGTGTATTAATCGCTCTCATTAACACCCTTGTTTGTTAAATAACTATTTATTAGCGGCTGTAGATTTTAATGAGCTCCGAAATTTTACGTTGCATTTCATTATGTTAATAGTGAAAAACGTATATACTGGCTTCCATTAAAAACGAAAACTCAGAAGGTGTTGAGCAATATCAATAAAATTTTCATTATTCAGTTGTCATTTTTACCGGAAGTCAGTATATGTATTCAGCCGATAGCCAGAATCGTTAACGGTTGGAAACGCACTGAAACTGCTTCAGCAAGTTTGAACTTTTGCCACCAAATCGAATTTTGTTTACACTTTTTTCGTTGGTTTGCACACACGAATTTGTTCGGGTTACATATGAAACGTAAATTCGCAGGGCTGGAGTTGATATTGTTTTTTATTTTTACATTTGTGGACTGCGCACTCTTGAGATTTTTAAATAAATATGCTCTAATGTGATTTTACACAAATTCTCATCAAATTATATTTCTGTAGTTTATAAATCTTAGAAACTAACGCATTATAGCACTAAAATAGAATACATTCAAAGGTTGATTCTAGTGTTAACTTATCGGAAAGTCATTACCGCTCGCAAAATTATCTGAAATAAAAGTAAACTGTTTAACCACCAAAAGATTTTACCACAGTGGTCTTGATATTCAAAAGTAGTTATTTTCTGCAGCACTTATTTTGTCCCATCTGCGAGCTACTTAACATTCGACTAATTTAAAAGTTACATTCCGATTTAATATGAAAAATGTGTGTTTTAGAAAGAAATTTATCTAAAAAGTTACGATTAATTAGATGCATTTTAAGGTGTCGAAACTGGCACGAATACATGATTAATGAACAGAGGGTGATAAACTAGTATGATATCAAATGGCTGGTGCACGTTTTTACCTAAAATATTTCTGACTTTTAAGTAAATTTTAGTAACGTTTATTAAATATTCCGCAATTTGTTTCGTATGGTGCCGCGACATTATACAATTAAGAGTAAGAATAGAGACATAATATAATATGTGATACTTATTTAGTGTGTTTTGAAAGAGAAGTCGCGTTCACAATTACCACTGTTTATAAATAAAATGCGTCATGTAACGTAGGTCGTAGTTACTCCTTTGTAGTTTTTTTTGTGTATATCTCACCTATATTATATAACATTTTTATTTTCGTCTAAGCATTGCGAAGCGCTAATTTGTGGCAATTAGGTGGTAATATCCATGACGTTTAATTACACTATTTCTTTAACAAGGCAATTATAAAACTGCCAGTTTGAGGAGGGCTTATATATTTTTTAGTATCTTCTAAATCCTACTAATTGGGGTCGTCGTGTTGAAACAGCGCTGCTGTGAGCTTTAAATATTCATGGCAGTCGAAAACGAAGCAAAATATCTAATTAAATTTACGAAACGTGGGCATAATCACCGAGATTGTGTTGTTGAAGAATCTAAGCGACGCGGCGCGTTTTGCTGTATATTCATCAAGAATGTATGATTTGATCTGCTCTCCGTAAATGGCGCTTCGATTTACCCTGGAAAAATACGTTTCACCATTGCTACCGAGTGGTTTTAGCTCACCATTCGCCCATTTTAATGCTGTAGCAAATTCTAGAAAATGATATTCAAGCTTAGCCATCGACATAGCTGTTTGGTTATATGTATAGGTTAATGTGTATTGCGATTCTATAATTGTGAAATTAACTTTTAAAGTGTACGTATAAATTAAATCTAAAGGTGTTCATAATTTTCATAACATATAAATACGGTTCATCATAATATATTCATTGTTCAACTTTTTCTTTTGGTGCAAATGTTACTGCTCTCTGCAATGGAAATCTAATTTTAAAGGTTCCTGGCGCATTGATTCATTCACCTGTGTTACTTCTTACCTCAAATTTGCATGTGCATTCGCTTGCGTCACATGGCTAATAATCCAAAGTGCACAGAAATAACTGGATGATACCAACATCGCCCAACTTGGGTAGTCGTCGAAAAGTTTGTTCGACGGGACCCTAATAGCAAGAGTAATTGAAGAACAAACAAAACTTCTAATAAAACTTTTAATAAACTCTCATGAAAATGCAAATTGACTCGATTTTTGAACGGCTTCTCGTCCTGAACACGAATTGTTCTGGTTTCTACCCTAATTCGATTGTTCGCTTTCGTGGTCTCTGCGAACGAGTCTTTTTCTGCATTATTTTGTTGTATCTGCCAGACCGCAAAAATCTAATTGGAGGATACAGGCCCAATGTGATATGTCGCGCGCAGTATCTCTCAAAATCGCAACAGTGACGGAATTGTTTCGTTTTTATGGAAATGGAGGATCGCTCTAATGGAGACTGATGTAAAGATATGGATTCGTAAGCCTCTTCTAATTACGGGGAGTTCTTATTTCAGAGCGAAATGTGATTTCACCACATTTTCTCGTGGGTTTAAGGGATCGACTTGTCTTATCCACTTGATGCCGTAGATCTATTACTGCAGAAATGCAACTTATTAATTTTATCAGTTTTATAAAGGAAACATGTATGAGTTAAATATTGATATTGATTAGGTTAGTTTGCGTAAGGGCCCGTTCTACTACGCAAGGATCAAGTTATCCGGGGAATAAATACCCTAGAAACGAATGCTGTAACAAAGGAAACTATGACAATTATACTGCGGATAGTATTTATTCTATGCATATAGCCTTGATTCTAGGCATAGACTTGCTTTGTAGAACCGGCCCTTAATGTAAGATTTTCAAACCTTAACAGTATTTTATAATTTTAACTAATAATAACAATGCAGCAATGTAAAGGGTCGTTGATTCAAAAAAAGCTCAAAAGTGTTATTTAGAATTTCAGCATACGTTTTACTCATATACCCATGGGTCATGGGTGGTTTCTCAGCGTTTACTGAGGATCGTAGATCGGATTGCAAATTTTGTAAAAACTTCCGTTTAGTATCGTGTTTGCAACGTCGAGAAACGCAAAGTCTTGAAAAGTTGTCCATGCGTGTCTCGAGAATTACCCACAGCACACATAAAGCACATGGACGAGGTTGATGCTAATGACTCGTGGGGCGTTGTATTACGTCCACGTTTTGTGTCGTTCTACCGGTATAATGTTGCGCAACTATTGTCTTGTGAAATCTTCATTCAGCTGACGTGAGAATTTCGCAACGTTTCCTATTTGTGGCGCCTACTTTGGTATTTTTCGTGTGAACTGCAAACTTGGCTTGGGCATTTTTAAGTCGCAATTTGATGTTTTTGTTTTCTTGCTGCCGAACAAATGGAAATTTATCGGTTAAACGCAGTAATAAGCGGGAAAGGCGAATGACCTTCAGTGAAATTTCAAAGGTACTGATGGGACGTCTTTCAAATACAGAATTTTGCTAGCAGACCAATTGTTATGATTTTCATACCTTTGCGGACCAAAGGCGAAGCAATCAATGTAAAGGCATCATTGCTCTGCTTGATGCCAGTTTTTATACAAGCCAGCAATTGAAAATTTCATGTTACTGTTTGGCGTGATTCGTTAATAAGGAATTTTCTGAATTGCTGTCGGGCGCATCTAAGCACTTCCGGTACCCAAAGAACCTTCCTCGCAATGAAGAAGTTCACGAGATGTTTGTAGTTCATACACGAGGTTGATGGCCCCCTTTACGCTAACATGCTCATTTCTTAGACCGTTGTTCTCTAACATTTTTTATAAAACAATGTTTGTGTTTTTAACCTTCGCCTTGCATGCATGCTCTTCACTAGCGTTGTCTTTTGTAGCACATTATTTGGCAATCGTAAAAACAACTTGTTTTTGCATGTTAGAGTTGCAAATTCTACATCAGAAGAACTCATAGCAGTTTCATTACCTTTCCGAGATTAGTTTGCAAATTCAACACGCGGTCGAGTACTCCAAGAATATCCAATTTTCCCCATCCAGCCCTACTGTTTATCCTCAGTTTCTGCAGCTATTTCGAGAGAGCTGCATGGTCGAACGAGGTCGTGTTTGCAGAGCAAATGAGTACAACTGTCGCTTGAAGAGCTTTTGTAAAGGATCAAAGGAACAAGTTTATTAAGACTGAAAATGCGGGAGAACTTCTCGACTGAGGACCCTTTCGTTCTTTGATACGTTCCTATTTTTCGCACTTATTTCTTTCTGGCCATTAGAGGCATCAACATAAAACTCCAGTTTGACTTTTTGCCCTTCTTCAGGGAGTGATTAATTTGGTTCATTAGTTTGTTCGGCAAACAAAAAGAAGTAGCTCGTAAATAATGAAAATCGTGTTGTTTTCATTTTTTACAGTATTGTTTATAAACAACTAATACCCATCGATACTGAGTATAAATAACACAAAATATTTATGTGCTGCTGCTGACGATTTCAGGTGCTTTGACCTCAAATCGCGTGTGTGCTAACATATTCATTTTCCAATCCGTCACAAGATGTCATTGAAAAATTCGCGAATGATTTATATTTTTACTATTTGTATAAATTCCCATTAATTTTGAAAGTAAATCATTTAATATCCGACGTTCTTTAAGAAGTGGCCGTATGTAGTAAATTCTCTAGTGTTTAACCTTTTTACTATAAATAGTGTGTAATGGGTTTAGTTCTGTATGCTTTTATTCAAATTTGCCTATATACTCGACTTGTGCCAGTGTGGTGGTAATTGTTGCTTCCATAATTACTTTTTGTTCTGTTATCCGTCATCTCTAGATTTCCTTCCATTCATGGGTTTTTTTTTCATGAAATGTAGTTTACTGTTTGAAATGTAATCACGGTGTAGAGCTAGCTAGTAATGCATTAGTTACATAACATTTCCCAAAAGCTTTTATTGAAGAAGAAATTGCCATATTAGTAGGGACTCCACGAGAGGGTGGCGATTTACAAACTATTAAATGTCGGCGTCTGTTCCCAACAGTTTCGAGGGTCACTCTGGGCCCTCGCGCCACCGCTGAATGCCTAGAACTTTGGTGTTGCTTATTTTCAAAACTTTAGGGTCACGGTTCTGGGCTAAAGTAGCATATGAACCAGTAAATTATTCCCTAAAGTGGTCCTACCCGAATATAACACGTACGCACTGCACATGATGCAATTAATTTTGCTTAGAACACCTCTATAATTATTGTAGAAGTTATTACATATTATGCAAAACTGCAGTTAATAGATACGTGACTTGATAGAATTTTCTTATTGGTTGCCACTGTTTTTAAGTAGGTAGTACCTAATGTTAATTATTAAAGGACAAGAAATTCCAAACTAAACTAGATTTTTTTTATTGTCCACAAAACATACTCACTTGACGAAGGTTTCGGGTTTATAAACTATGAACCATTGAATTAACTTACACTAAATAATGCATTTCTGTTGGCACCAGAATACGTATTGTATCAAAACAGTAAGAAATTAAGAAAGGTAGCACGAGGGCTAAAAGTAGTGACACAGAAGGCCAAAGAAATTATCCAGAAGGTACAAAGGGACTAGTCACAACTATTTACAGTTCCAAGTCCAACAATTGTGTATGTAATTAGTATATCTTTAATTATTATTAATTACATATACGATATACGTGTGCCTCAACAATATGTACTCTTATCTCTTTTGATATCTCTTAATTTTTCGCCTTTCATCAGCTGGCCAAATATAGTATGTACATACACAATATATTAGAACATGAATATACTCGTTCAGCTTTCGGAGTTTCTCTATGCAGCCATAATTAATCACAACATACTTGTTACTAACTTTCGATGATAAGTAACACAGTGCATTTTTTTTACTTCCTGTCAGCAAAACTATTGTTTCTCCCTTGTGTACTACTTGCTTTGGAATACGTAGAAATCGTATAATGGTATTGATGGTTTTAAGTTGTAACGAGTTCCTTAACACGAAAATTATGTATGTATCACTTGTTTTTATGGGCCCGTTCCTCGGTCAGTTAGGTCCTGTCGAAGAAGGAAATGACCTAAGTGGGGCAGTGCACGATCGACTAACGGGCCAGGTCGTTACTCCTTTCTTTGGTCATTCTTCAGCGAGTTCACGTGAGTTCATCGGTGCCATCAGCCATGGTGGTGGCAGGGCTGCTCCTCATTTGTTAGCCTCTTGGTGCTTGCTGGAAAGCTTTTGTCGCCTGTTTTATCGCCTATCAGGTCGTTCGTGAGATTATAATCGACGGTTGCTACCGTGTTCGATTTTAGTGAAGATTCCTCGACGACTGCGCTGCCTCTCGTGCTTTAACACCAAGACGTATTTCCTGTCCGATCTTTTGTTCTACAGAATTGGACACTTAAACGAAACGTCAAGGCCCCGTGAAAGGGTGCGTGTATCTATCCTTGGAAGCGATTAGAAGGTGCGCAAATTTGGACATGATTAGCTGCTTGAGACGAACAACTTCTGGTTACGAGTTACGACCAAACCCGCAAACTCCTCATGTGTCACTGGGTCACCGATGTTTCTTCAAGGGCCTCCGTTTGCTGGGGCCTCGTAATATTTAACTTCTTTTGAAAATTGTCGCTACATTTCTAGACGTATCTCGTGGACGATATACTACTTCATTCGATATATGACACAGTTTTAAGTGTATTCGGGTTAACTTATTCTTAATGTCCTACACAATTTTTTGAGTATTTTGCCACACTATAACATGAAAAATATTAATTAACAAATGTTTCGGGACGTCGACGCAAGCAATTTACTGAGGATTGACTATGCTCGAGCTCTAGTGAGAAAGCTAAGTTTTCCGTGTTAATGTTATTACATGTTGATAACTGGGACAGATTCGATTCTCAAAACGTTCGTTAATTAATATTTCTAATTTAGTGTGCCTGGCGAAACCCCAAAAACACATGAATTATACAACGCCACAAAAAAGTTTCAGATATTATCTTTTACATAAAACTATTTGCAATGGTAGAAGCGATGGTATGTTTAAAGAGAATTAAATTTTGTTCAGATTATACGGTTCAGCATATGCATATAATATCATATAAATATGAAGGTAAATTTTGATAGACAATCAAGCAAACGTAAATAATCTTTGTAGCATTTTCTTGTAAACAAACCGATTATATCACAGCCGGTTGAAAATTAGTGAATCCGGTGTGAAAGGCTTATTAACAAGAACTAGAACGCTCACCGTAACGTGTTGGTTTTTTAACTAATAAACAGTTATTAGAAAGGTTTGAGGAGGAATTTCCTCCTAAGCTTCAACTAATAAAGTCCAAGCCTGGAGCAGCCATGGCGGATGCTTAGCGGCACTAATAAACATGCAAAGAACAGACTTACCTGGTCATTCCTATTGTGCATACATTGTAGCAGCACCGAAGCAGCTAATGACAAAAACTAGTAAACGGTTGATGAGCAAGACAATCTTGAGCAGCGGTTCAGCGACCTGGTGCGTCGTGCTAGAACAGAGACCTTCCGACCTCTCCTTGCCCCCATGGTTATGGAGCGTGCAATCCATCATTTAACATTGCATTTAAATCGCGCTTACCCCGGGGAATTCGAAACTCACTTGGATGGAAATTGTTGTTTTGCATGTAGATGTGCTACAGTTAAGCTGGTGGTACAAATGAATAACTTGTTTGATTCATTCAGTTTATCAGAGGCGTAGAAATGTAGCATTGGGGCTGCAGATAAATTAATATAACTTGAAATTGTGTGTAAAAGTGAAGTATATTTCAGGGTTCCATATTTACAACGACGCGTGGTTACTTACAGTCTGGTTGTTAGCTTCTGCACTATCACTATTGGGACATCGACCGTCCTATTTGGTAAGGGAGTATGTATACATATATTATATGTACATTAAACCGCCGCTGCTCCCAAAGTAGAGTGTGGATTTGTGAATTATATTCTCTTCATTTCAGTTCGGCAAACAATAAGCTTTACTTACCACCGAACTTTAATCATCGGCATTTGCATTTATTGTAAACAACGTTTTAATTAAAATAAATTTTCGCAAATCAGTATAAATGTCTGCAACGTGTTACCATATATAATGCAACTAGTGGGTTCTTTGATTTCATGTTCAAGAAGACACGAGTTGCATTCGGCTACATTGCGTCACGAGTCAATAAACAATGTTTGAACAGTTTATTTATAGATATTAACCATACAAGTTTGATTATGAGCATCTTAACGAAACAAGTTTCGTTAAGTGCCATAAGCAAACGTGTATTTTTCAATATTTTATCTGAATCATTAAATTCTGGTTCAATGTATTTTTCATATAAAACCAGTGTGGTAATATCCATTACCGCACTCAGTGCGACAGTGAAGCTGTTAAACGATACTAATTTGGTTAATAGTCTATAACAATACCGATGAAGATAATAAATATTAGTGTGGTTACTATAATGATTGTACTTTCAGCAGATAACGCGATGTTTGTGAAGATATTTGACTATCAGTTATTAGTTAAGAAGTTATATGATTATCACCGTTGCTAATTGATATGTACATTATCGAAAGTTAATACATGCGTCACTATGTTGGTTGGTTTTATAGGGAGTTGTATAATATTAAATATAACGTTGATTTTATGGAGAAACCTGCAAAATATTCGATACGTTTTTCTTATCTATTTGTATTGTATCATCTCAAAATTGAAGATATGAAACAATTCTTCAAACGCCATTTGCAAAACTTATCAACAGCGTATTTAGATTATTTATATGCTTATGAGCAGTGTCTCACTGGCCCACCGGGCAACTAGGCAAGCCAATCTAGTTCGGCCAAAATGTCCACACAATTTTTTTTTATAAAAGCAAAAAAATGCACAAATGTAGTAGTCGTGGAGAAGGTTTACAGAACTTTTAGTTTCTTTGATCCGCGTACTTTTCAACATACTGCTCAACTAAACTGAGAAAATATTTCTGATTTCGCTTTTGTCGCAATTTCAAAGCTAACAAACATCCCACAAGACATCATAAAACAAGTCCAAACTCAAAGTTTATAAGAATATCTAGAGATATTTGTAGTTCCTTATACAGTCAAAAATATTGCAAACCAATCGGAACGTCAATTATCCAAAATCGTCCTGTAAAGAAATACTTTCTGGCGTAAAAATTGAACAGTAATGCATGATTTTGAGGACGGGTGCCTAAAAAATATTTATTATAAAGAAGAATGTTCTGTCGTGCTGCGCCTACAAACAGCTATTCAGTTGTCTGAACCGGTAAAATCTTGGAATGTCAATACATCTGTAACATTGGGCATCTGGTGATAAATGAGAACGAAATACTGAAAGAATGAATATGCAAGCTGATTAATAGTTATATTTTTTTTTTGTTACGTTTAGTACAAAACAATAACGAAACTAATTTGTAAACGTGCATTTTTGACGTTCTTATTCAACGATCGCAATTTTACAGCTGGCAATATACATACTTACTTTTCAACGCCAACTCTGCTAAAGATTTGATGGTGCAATTCGTCATTCGTGCTGGCAGTTTTAGATTAAATGGAAAGAACGTCTGTGTTTAAAAATATATAAAACTACACATTGTATTATGTTTTGTGTTAAGCTCCCACTTATTAGGTCTACGTCATTGCATTGTGTTGTATCATCCACAGCTGCATGAAATAATTTCAAATTTGCATGAAAATTGAACTGAAAAGCTTTGTCGTTGCCCAACAGAATTTAGATTATATGTCTTATAGAGGTAAAATATTAAACTCCGGAATTTCTAGAAAAATGTAATAGTGTTCAAGGTTCTGCTACTTGTTGACCGCCTCATTTTAAAGCATCTTGCATCTTCCGATAAAGTTGACCACCTACGGACCCGAGAAAAATTGGGCAAATGATAAGATTTTTCATTTAAAGTCTTGAAATCTGCTTACAGCTCTGCATAAAATAAACTAAACAAATTCAACAAGAGATGCAGTTTTAGAACGGGTAGTCAAAACAACGTAGGGATATAATAAGGGTGCTGAGGATTAAAAATGTTGACGTAAGTAATCATTACAGACAGCTCCATACTATCAATTATCACTCTCGACTTTCAACACCTGTTTTGAATGTAGGTGGTCAACAAACGGGTAGAAATATATTTAAAATCACCGGTCATGGTCAGGCTAGGCAGGTGGTAGGTGGTCAATATACAAGAAATAAATGATAATAGGAATTTGGGGCTGGTCAAAATTGGTCATCTTAATCAGGTGGTCAACTTACAAAGGTGGTCAACTAACCAGCTCTCACTGTATATTTCAATCTGAAAACTGGTTCAAGAATCTGTAAAGAGAATAGTGATTAACTTATAAATCTGTATCACTCACTATCTTTGATATTAAGGGCCTGTTCTACAATGCAAGTATATACCTAGAATAAACTATTCAGGGTATAATTGTCATAGTTTTCTTTGTTATAACCATCGTTTCTAGGGTATTTCTTCCCCGGATAACTTTATCCTTGGTTTGTAGAACCGGCCCTAAGTGTCGTTAGTCTTGCAAAATTGTAGGAGTTGTGGTTATTATGACGATACCGAACACACTTTTGTTTAAAATTACGGAATTTGCAAATATATACCTATGTAGGTAGAAACAAAGGACAATATAAAAATTGATTAATTGAAGAGTCAGTGTAAACATATCTTCTTTTTATGTAGAAAATCCAAAGCCTGCATTGATTTGCTTGTGGACGTGTCTATATAAGCTACATGTACTGCACATCAAGCAGAGCATGCATAATCCATCGGTGCCTAAATAGTAAATCAGTGGAGAGGGTGTCTATATTGCATTATTAACATTAGTTATACACTCTTGAACCCAAGGGTACTCCTACAGAGCTAATGCTGACGAACATGCCACTGAAAGTCGGAGCCAGTTTTCCCGACTTGTTTTAAATTATTTAACAAGTTTAAAACACCCCATTTCATTACTAGCTGCAATATAATAGTTATTTACTCTACAAGTGTGATAAGAGCATCATTAATATACGTGTACGTAAGCACACAAGTATATTAATGATGCATTATCACACATGTATTGTACAAAATTGAGAAAAGTGCATTAAAAGAAATGTCAGATCTGTCATTTTCAAAAGTATTTTAGTAGGCAAATGGCATTCATTTGACACTATCTCAGTTAGGTAATGAAGCCATTACACCACTCAGTTATGTAATGGCTTCATTGCGTAACTGAGTGGTGTAATGAGCTTCATTACCTAACGGAAATAGTGTTAAATGAGTAACGTAATGAGTTACTTATCCCACTGGAATAGATAAAGTACCTATATATAACATCAAATATTAAAACACCAAATAAGGAATTTTATTCTTTTATTTTTTATAGCTAGTAGTATACAGCGCTATCATAAAATGTTTATTCAAGGATGGTTGTTGATTTTCTAACTGCACATCTTAGCATATATTATAAATAATTTAATAGGTTGTTGTCATGTTGCTTAACAATAAAACGTTTGTTTAAATTCCTTAATACACGCTTGAGTGCTACATTTCCATTAAACATTTTCTTGAAGCTCGTTCCTGATCAAACTAAACCTGACAATGGTTAATTTGCCGTAAGACATTTATAGATTTTTGAACCGACGCGGCCACAAAAGTGTCAGAATGAAAATTCATGACTGGGAAGAACATGTAATTGAATTATAATACCAGAAAACTGAAGATTTATCGATTGAAAGAAAATAGTACAAGTCGAATCAGTCAATTAACCTTGACTCTCCCGTGTTCCAATTGCCTTCCAAAAACAATTGAGGTATTAAACCTTCTATTGTCTCCATCTCAATTCAATTTAGTCGCTGCCGGCTATATATGTAAGAGGTCGCAATGGAACTTTCGTAGAAGTTTTGCGAGGAAGGCTCTTCTGGGACGAATTCGTATTAACCCCAATCAAAATCAAAATAAACTCCCCCAAGTTTTATTTAGCGTGCGTCTAAAAACGTTTGGGAATATTTCGTATAATACAATCGGTTCGAACCAGTGGCGGCTCGCTATAAGCCGAGGAGACATGGCTCTACACCAGTCATTCAAGATTTTTTTTTATTTTGAAAGAAACATGTTTGTACTTATTTTTCATCATTGTTATCATTTTAAAGCTTAAACAAAGCACGAGTAATTTGTATTTCGTGAATATTAGAATAAACGCTGCTTGCTTTCCGGACGCATGGGAGCCGGATCATAGAGACACAAAGATTTTTCGATAGCTGATAGACCGCCACGAGGTTCAGCGGCAAGAAGTAGGTCGCAAGATAAGAATATTTTAACTTTCAATGAGAGCCACGTCCGCGTAAGCTCAAGCCTCAAGGAGGCTCAGTCTGACATGACCCCTGCGATAACAGACGCTTGTCTTGTTTCCGAGTACGGATGTTTACAAATTTAGCACGTAGAGTACATGATGAAGAAACGCCGTTTCCACTGAGTATATTCGGTAACTGCCAAAATGCCATCTTAAGACACGGTTACTTAAATAACTATGCTATGATCAATTTTATTACACTCAATTTGTTGGTAATTGCTGCAGATCTTGAAGTAATATACTTATGTCAGTCACTCATGCATTTATGTATCTCAAACAGTGGAGATGATATTAGATTCAGTTCATCGTATTTAGCCTGTAAAATGTGTTAATTAATAAATCTCGAAATATCGGAATCTGTCTGTGCCGGTTAAGGAAATGCATTTTACATTCAGTGGGTGGCTCTTCCATCATAATTATTCACTAGTTGCCACTGGTTCGGACAACCGAATGACGTTTATTGTTAGCAATCATGTGGGCTACTTTTAAGATGTTAAGAATTATATTTTTATCAAAAACAAGTAAAATTTTGAAATCATATGTTAGGTGGTTGACTTGGTTGTCAATTCTCTTAAATTTTTTTAGTTTGTATATGATCGTAAGTGAAAAAAAATAGACTTCTAGCATGTTCATGTAATTAGAATTAATATGATGTTTGTAGAAATAACGTGAATTCTGAATAATAAAAAAAATTTCTTTGTTCTGTGTTACTTCCCCGATATTTTGAGCGCTTTCGCCGTGAAACTAGTCGTTTTCAGCAGACGCCTACTTCCACAGGAAACGAAGAGAAGGAAGATGATGACCCCATTCTCAGCTTCCACTTAAATATCAGGCTCGCATGCTGCTCTTCAAACTTGAACTTGTTGGAGGGCATAATAAAGTGGTGCCATCTTAGAGAAAAGGAACGATTTATTTGTGTTGAGAGCATAAAGATATTTTTATCATATTTACGCCTACTTATGGAAATTTTGGATAATCGACGGGGCAAAGCTCCTTTTTCTTTACGACCCACAGGCATATTTAAAACCGCTTTTACACACAGTAATCGAAGCCCTTTATCGAGCAGCAACTTTCTAATGGCGCGATTTGCGGTTTTCTATTTCCTAAGGAAAATTATAGTGAGTAACGTTTTTTGTGTATAAGCCGGAAATTGCGTATAATCGCCAACGCGTAATTCAAACATTGAACTTGAACTAGAGCGATTTTTTAAGATCAATGTAAACCAGTTTTTTTTCCTTGACACCAATGAAAAAATTGGAGCATTTAAGTAAAATACGATCTTATTTCCTTTCACCGCGTGATAGGCTTAACGTTTTAATTAATAGGGGCTCTCAAGCCGGTGAATCTTGTTACTTTTTTCCGAAGCAATAAATAAGCGGGTGTCGTTTGTCTCGTCTTCGCTAATGAAGCTTTTTTGGCTCTTCCGCCAAAATGAACTTATAATTTGACTTGTACGAGTCATTGCTGTTCCTGTCCACGTTTCTGTGTAGCTTTTATGGCTTTTCGGTACCGTTACGTAGATAGATCCTGTCGAATTCTTCGTAGCCATAATGGCAACTCCTCGTGCTCTCGACGGTGCAATTATAACTGTTCGGTAACGTCGAAATAGTTGTTAAGTTCAAGTTGATTTGGTCGTCGAAATGTACTTTCTACGTAGTTTCACTCCATATACCAGTTTTGGCGAACCTCATATTTATGTTAATTAAACGAGTCTCATCCCGTCAGTATTTTTATACCGTTTTGGGGCAACCGGTATTTAACGATGTGTTTTTAAACTTTTTTTGCCGGTAATTTCTCTTAATAAACATAGATCTGTAGCGCCCACTTGCGCACAGCTTAAATTGGACCAATCGATTAATTACGTTTTCTCTTCCTTTTGTACCTTCTCGTTGATTTAATCTCAACTTTAATAGGTGTAAATAGGACATTGACGTACTGCGAATTGGCAAATGCAAAAAACGAATTTGTTTCCCGGTGCGAAAGCCATTTTTTGCCGGCCGACGCACCAAGCGAGTTTTCGCATTTCTGGTCCTGCAAAAAGCTAGGCTAAAATGATTGATGTCGGCTGTAAGACGGTTAGATTTGATCGATGTTGCTTAGAATTTAAACAAGTTGATCAAATCAACGGTAGCATTTTTAGCCGTTCGTTTGATAAGACGCGCCCGCCAAGTTTAATAAATATTGGCTTGTTTAATAATTTATGGTAATGACCGTATAATAATCAGTACGATTGTTACGGACAGGAATGGTGGCAGTTTAATAATATGTATTGTTTGGTTGAAATGTATTATCAATCTTGAATAAGTGATCGAACTTATCGGCTTAGTCATGAAATAATATCAAATATTAACTGCGGAAATCGTGCACTTGAGATAATAGAAAAAATAATATGCATTTCTCGTATATCAGCACTAATACAATAATAGCGCTCAGTGATTGCAATATGTTATTTATTAGTTATTACTCAATACTTTTAAGACGGCAAAGTGGTTTTTAACTGACAATTCAATTTAAAATATAGTAACGAATCCAATACTAGCATTTCGTTGCAATCAACCAATAACCGCCTTTCATTATTTCTTATTTCAGCAATATTTACGTCAAATGAAAGGCAGAAAAGTATTGTAGCGACACTATTTATGTCAGAAAAACGTCGACCAAAATCCACTTGCCTTGACAGTTACAATTTTTTGTTGTGGGTATCATGTATAATGAACATTCTTGTTTCATTAAATTCTCTTCCAAATAAAACTCTTCTTCGGGTTTTGCTTCAATCTTCAATATTTGTCATTCAATCATTACTCGTAGCTGCTGTATTTGTAAAATAATCTCGCTTTGTGTTCGTGATTATTTTCGTCACAGCAGCAACCAGTGTTTTGCCAGATTCCGGGATTTATCACAAATTTGGTGAATTTAAAGCAGTTTGTGCGACACGACTTGTTTCAAAGTCGCAAGTCGCAAATTTGGTGATTTATTATTTTGCAAAAAACATTATTTTCCCGCAAACCATAACCACCGACCATTTCGCATTCTAGTAATGACGGATCACGGCACGGCTCCCGGGGAATCCCCGACAGTAGAATTAGACGTAGAACTTGATGAAATATTTAAGTTTTGCGAAGAAAATGTGTAGTGTAATAAAGTAATAAACATTCTTTCGAAAAAAAAGTAAAACAGCGTTATTATTATTGTTATTATTAATATGTTCCCTGGGCTGCGACTTTTAGATAGATTTGGTGACATCTGACGAGCGGGTTGGCGACTTACGCAGAAAGAATCTGGCAACACTGGCAGCAACTCGTATTCATAATGACAAACATTGTCACTCAGAGCAGTTGTACTATATATGAAAGTAGTTAAGGCTAGTTATTTGACTTTCAGTTTTCAGAATTTAAATTTTAAATAGTCACATTAGCACATATATCAGGTATTCCATAAGTATTTCAAACGTGTGCACCAAACCTTAGTTATCAAGAAGGCACAGATTAAAAACGTAATGTTTCTAATTTTGAACGCAAGTTGCTTAAAAATCAAATTTCAATTTTTATATTGAAGTATAAACATTTATAAATTAGAACTAGAAGTTCCTAATTTCAGTGCATTCTCGATAACGAAAGTTTTAGGATACAATTGAACGTTTCGACTGAAGTACACATAAAACATTTCCCGAAGACATTACTGTTAATATTAACATATGGGGTTTATTGTAGTTAATATGTAGTAGTTATTTATGGTACAAGTGTGTTATATTACAAATAATTTACGAGAGAAAATGTGATCCCTTGAGACGGCCAGGCCGAGAGGCATTTTTTCTCGAGTGAACACGCGTTCCGTACAAAATTGTATCCAACAAGTCAAATAAATGTCTAGTAAAAATAAATTTTGTATTGACAGCTGTGGAAAGTCATAGTCACAAATTGAAAAGTACAGAGAAATCAAATAAATTTGTAATTTTAGATTCGCCTCTGTGATTCGTGTAATATGTTTGGCATACAGCGCTACCAACAATACACTAGTGAGTGACATGATTTTAATTTCACTAGGGGGTTGTGGTTTTTAATTCACTAGTGGATTATGGGTCACTTTTAGAGATCTAAAATCGATCTAATAATAGCCTTATATAATCTATTCCATCTTTAAAAAAACGATGGTTGGCCATGACAATCTGACAGATATCACTCTGTATATGAACTGACAAAACTGCGGTCAAGTTAGGTTAGGAATTTTGAAGGTTCAGAATGCCCGATGTTGCCATTAATGTGCTACATTATTTTTAGTAATTATAGAATAGATAACAGATCTTCCTACCTATAAATAAATGATGCACTTTTTAAGAAAAATTCTTTTATGGGATAGGAATTCAGTGTACTCACGTTGAAAATGTTCATCAATCTACTAATAATTTGATCATTGCTTAGATCGGTTTTATATCGTCTGAAATGTGTGTAGCACTTTAACACACTGCTTTCGTCGCCGAAGACACAACATTGTGCATGCTGTTTATTAAATTTTTCACAATAATCACTTACACTATCACTTAAGTGTCGTAATGACATTTATTGTCATATTTTGTTGTCTTTTGGTTTGGTAGCATTGGCAACACGGCATTTCAAATTTAGTTAGAAACAGTTTGCCATCACAAAGAAATGAAATATAACTATTGCTTTCCTTAGTACTGCCAATTTAGGAAAAGAAAAGCATGGCAACCTATCGTTTTTTTAAAGATGGAATAGATTATAACTAGATCAATTTTAGACCGCTAAAGCGGCCCATAACTCACTAGTGAGTTGAACCATAACCCACCAGTGAGTTAAACTATAACCCACCAGTAAGATAAAAACCAGGTCACTCACTACTGCAGTCTGTGACAAAGGCCAAACAAAGTCTAACGTACTAACCTCAAATTTGACATAGACTGACACTACATTCAGTACTGCCAAACGTATAACACGAATCACAAGCGAATCTAAAATTATAAATTTATTTGATCTTTCGGTACTTCACAATTTGTCACAATGACTTTTTACGGCTGTCAATACAAAAAGTTTGTTTTTTCGATATTTATTGAGTTGTTGGATAAAACTGTATGGCAGGCGTGTGTTATTACAAATAATTCACTCGAGAAAAAGCCCCTCTCGGCCTGGCGCCTCGAGGACTCGACATTTCTCTCGTGAATTATTTCTAATATGCCATGCCACTTATACCATAAATAACTTACGCACGACTGCATTATAAAGAATATAAAGTACTGTTTATGACATAGTTTTGCGTCAATAAATTAGCTCTTATAGTACAAGTACTATAAAGTACCTTTACGTCAGCTGTCAGTGTCAAAATAAATGATTGTCAATATCCATCAAGGCACTCGAATGTCATTTTTTTCTTTCACCAAATAGACGTCAGGTTAAAAACTCTATTTTTTTCTTATTTAAGCAGTTGAACATAAAAGCTTTATATGCACTTTGTACATAATGTGACTTTATGGACTCGTCTTCTTTATTGACCTCAGTGGCGTATTATAGCAGAAGCCTGAGAAGCCCGAGCTTCTGGCACAAAATTTCAGGGGACGCCAAAAATGATTCACCTTCGTCATAAAATATTAATTCCCAATCACGTACCGGGAGGACACATTTCAATGTTTTTATAGGAAATCTCGATAACTATAGAAGATATGGAAAAAGAGACCACTCACTGTCGATCCCTTTTTTTAGAAATAATTGTGAAAACCAAAATTGGCTATCGTTTTCTATGTTGTCGCGACTTTCACTCTGATGATGCAAGCTGCAAGGTCTTGCGAAACGTTAGTGAATATGGATGCACAAACAGCAAAACGGCCAAATCTGCCTAAGTATCCTCGTTCTCAAGATACTCAAACAACACGAGCCACCAAAGAGCATGGCCATCGCGCGGGTTTTTGCTCGACTTCACAAGGTGCAAGGCACATTAAGCCAGAGAATGCTGGGTGTTCATATACAAATACTACGCGGTCTAAGCCGAAATTCTATGCTAAGGAGAATAATTCGAGTAACCGCGAAAGCCTCAAACAGTACATATAGCGAATACTCGTGAATACGAATACGAGTATTCGGAACATCCCTAGTGGAGACTAGTGCGAACATCTGGACATGCAAGATAATTGTTTTTTGTAGTATTAAAGCACTATGATTTCTTTTTAAATGTAGAATACTTCTGTATAGTAAGTAACAAAGCGAAGTAATTTAAGCAGTTGATTTATAAAATCTTTCTTATTCGTCCCAAAGATATTCATTTTTGTCTAGTGAAACAAATAACTGTTTTTTTTATACAATTGTTCTTTACGAAAAACCACAATCTTATGCATCGAAATTAGTGAAAACCTAAATTGCCATGCAAGTTCCTATCGTCATCCACTTCACAGGTACATGTACACTTCTTTAAGTACACATGGTTTTGTTGCATTTATTAGTAGCGTTTTTTTTCCGAAAGGTCTTAGTTTTGGTCTTTAATAAAGGTGTTATTTTCAAGTTATGGTGTTTTATCATTTATTGAAACTGCTGCTAGGCAATTAAAATAGACCTAAATTATACAAACTAGAATATTGTGAAAAATAGTCAAAAGACGTGTGCTTAATTTTATTGCACAGAAGTGTACATCAAGGTGCCTATGTCCCTATGTTCGCACAAGACGCCCTTAATCAGTATATCACTGGGATGGGGAATTTTTCTTCTTCCTCATGATTCCACAAACAACTATGAGCTTCGTGCCAAAAATACAAATTTACTGGATAACTTGATTTTCAAATTTTATTTTCAAAATTTGACTACGCCTCTGTGTTCTCATCAAAAATGTTCCCGAAGAGACATTGCTTTTCTCTATTTTTACTTCCTTTTACTATAAAGGAAGTATTGGATTCACCCCAAAAATTCGAAATTGAGTTTTCAACAGATCTTCACGTTTTCGAGTCCCCTGATCCCAAAAAACAAATTTTTTTTCATTGGTTTGTCTGTCTGTGTGTGTGTCTGTCTGTCTGTGAACAGAATATCTCAAAAACGAAAAGAGGTATGGCGTTGAAACTTCATATATAAGTTTTGTGTACTATGTAGATGAGACAGCAAGCTTTTGAAGAAAATCGCATAACCGGAAGTAGGTGTTTACTCTTGTGATTTTTCAGTTTTTTTCGATTTTTTCAAAAACGGCTCTAACGATTTTTTTTAAACTTTACATTTTTACTACATTTTTAATGTGTATTGATGTGAAATAGGTGATTTTCCAGTTGAATACTTCTAAAGTGGGTTTCTTTTGTTTTTTTTTCTATTTTTTTTATTAACTCCTATTTTAAATAAAACACCCAGTATATTATTACATTTTTGAATTCACCTTAAAATTCTAGAGAAAATTTGTCTCTTCAACTAACGCTCTATTTTGTACCGTTTTTGTAGTATTTGTAATTTTTGAAAATTTTTGACAAGTGGCTAAAAATTAAAAATGAAATTTTTGACTAATTATAAGAACACTGTTAAAGGAAGTTGTGTGAGTGTATCACACCAGATTTTTATAAATAGCGAGATTAAACTATAAAACGAAAAGTCGAAAAACCGAATTTTGGTTTATAACTCGAAAATAAAAGACCATAGTCAATTATGATTTCCGCCATTTAGTTTTTGTTTTGGAACAAAAAGAGATAGAGGATAGGGGAGTTTTTCATACCTAGGGTTATCCAGATTCTCTATGAAAACGTCACATTTTTCCCACAGTCAATTTTGATTTCCGCCATTTAGTTTTTGTTTTCAAACAAAAAGAGATCGTGGATGGGGGAGTTTTTCATACCTTCTAGGGTTATCCAGATTCTCTATGAAAACGTCAAATTTTTCCCACCCTGTACCTATTGGAAATTTCGAGCAATTATAGCAAATATTGCTGAATTTTTCTAATGCTCGTACTAAGTATGAACGCAGAATTTATAGGGGTTCTGGCGGCAAACATTGTTAATACGCCACTGATTGACCTCGCTCGACCATAAAATACACCCGTCAAATTAAGTTCTACATTATGTACTTGCCACCTTTGAAGTGTCGTTTACAAATACCTGCGCATCTGCTATATAACTTTACGTAAATCGGAAATTTAGGTTATTCCTGTGTGGATTGTAGGACTTTCAAAGCGGCATTTTGATGCTCTTATTTAACAGGGGAAAACTTATATTGAGCACCTGAAGAGCGTTGCGATTGGAATCGAATACATTGGCTAAATAACGCAATTTTCTTCTATTCCTGATCAGTAATCATGTTTCACATTTTTCCGTCGCAGAAAAATTGATGCTCGACGCAGTGTCGTAAGCTAACAAACGGATCATTAGGACGTCGTATTCAATTTCCCATTCGCGATGGAAGCGAGACGGACAGAGCCTGATAAACAAACGGTATAATTTCCAGAGAAAAAGCGAGCGTCATTCGCATCGATCTCCCGCTTTTCTAAATTGACGGTAATTCGCACCCGTTTATTAGAAGTCGACTTCACACTGATTATACGTAATTTGCGCGGCGTGGCTGTACCGTTAATTCTTTACGTAAGCCAGTCCGCAAACTAAATATGGGCCTCAGCAAATTCCCGACGATTGATTACCCATGAGTTTATTGTTACCGACCCACTTATTGAACAACTCCGGTTTGGTTTCATCACGCGGTGGATATCTTAGAGCTGTCGGAATTAAAAAATATCAAACCGCTCGTTTTTTATGCCAGTTTTTGGGTCAAGTTCGAATCATATATGTAATTCGTTTCTGCTTGCTGTTGTGAACCAATGTATGCATGTTTTACGAGTACAACATTGTAGTTTATAGACGAGAGAACGGGGAGAAATGTTAGAAAGTACCACTTTTAAATGACTTTGTTTAGTATAGTAGAAGAAAGGAATTAAACTACTGCCCACCTTCGTGACCTAAGTTAGCACACTAACTGAAGGCAGTTATTTAGTAATTATTTCAAAATTAAGTGTGGACCACTTAGAGAAGTCATTGCTAGGTAAGAAATCGTGCAAACTATTATTATATAAATAGTATACTGTAATGCCCGGTTTTTCTGTTGTGTTATTGTAGTAGCTGAGAATTTTAATAAATTGCCTAATAATTGCTATTTCTACTGAACTTAGTAGTCCCACTACAGTTGCAATTTTTTAAACGACATTTAATAATGGTAATAGTGCGTTTCATATGTTTTTCAAAATTTCGAACGCATAAAATCGCTTTTTTTGTCAGTTGTTTCGGTTTTATGTACTGTATATTCAAAAAATATAACTACATACATTAGTTGGGACAGTTATTTTGGTTTGAAGATTTTTTTTTCTGGATTCAATTTGGTTCCCACGCGTAAATTGCAGGCTGGCGACTTAACGAAATTCAGAATCGCTTCTTCGGTCTAAGAGTTCTGAGTCACATACTACCCTGGGAAAGCAAGTCAGTGCCTGACTCGTTTGTGTGGCATGTGTTTATACCCTCCCTCACAAAAACACAAAACAGCCAAATTGTAAAGCCCCAGGCATGTAAAAAAAGGCAGGCAAGCATTTACTACATTTAGCAGTACATATTCGAGATGATAGTACTTACAGGGGGCTTTGTTCCCCCGCCATTTCGATTAGTGAAGACCTTCAGGTAATACCTATAATACGAATGCTTACCGCATCGGGAGTTTGTTAACCGAATTCTAGCTAGACCAGTGAGCTCCAACTCACGTAAGTCCGAATTGCAACTATGGTTGCTGCCCCCGTAGAGACCGAATTTGCAAGGCATTGTGGGTAATGAGCATCCCAGGCTCCAGGTGCACTTCCTGGATCACTGATAATTGCTTATCAAGCCAATGGTTTGTAATCATTTGTCGCATGTCCACTATTCCCAGACACATAGTATACTATATTGCTGTACTCACAACAATGAACAACGACCCAACAACAAAGCTCTACAAATGAAAGCAGCAATGTCTGCAATGAATGTGTCCAATTCAGCTGTGGAATAGAACCACATACAACCTCCATTGCAAAACTCTCAAGCAATAATATCTATTACAGACCTTACTACAAGTAACACTCGTGAATTTGCATGTTCCTTGTATCATCAGTAGTTAATTCGAATCGTAACTTATCTTCCCAGGTAACTTCCACTGATATCAACTTCAGTTTAGATGTTCATTTGAATCGATTTTGGTTTTATGTGGTTGGAAATGATGATTATTTTCCTATTTTTATTATGAAACTCCAATATTGATTTAATACTAGCTGGTGAAAATTTAAGATATTTGGCTATTTCATATTGTGATTTTTCATTTAAATGTTTTGACATTTAACAATATTTGAAATCTAGCAAAATAGACTTTTAACGACTCATTTTTACAGAACATTTTAAAGAATGGTTTAATTGTTTGCAAAAGCAAATAGAATATTAAATTACGATGAAATGAGTAAATGGTAACACATTAATAAAAAAATCTATTTTTATCCAAGCGCCAAGCTAAAATATATGTCGGACTGCCAATTATTATTCGCGCCCCACCTCGCCCTCGTTTAAAATGACCAGTAAAATAATAACCTACTCTATGTCTACAAAGAAATGGCCAATTTGTACTTCAAGTCTAGTTTGCCTGCATTGGCTCTTAAACGAGAAATGTGCCATCCTGAACTCCAGCAGTAGACGAGAGTACATAACTTCTTGCATTGTGCATACCAAGGCCCTTGGCCATGACAGTGTGAACTGGATAGCATGATTAACACTCGGCCAGACAAGTACAGCGTCTAGGAAG
Source organism: Agriotes lineatus (assembly GCA_940337035.1). NCBI lineage: Eukaryota > Metazoa > Arthropoda > Insecta > Coleoptera > Elateridae > Agriotes > Agriotes lineatus. The sequence continues at coordinate 60,111,678 of OW679198.1, forward strand.
CAACAAAAGATGATTCAGAGTTCATTTCCGTAATTGAGTGTGCTTGACTCGTTGCTCGTTTTAAAAAATATGTAGGCGCTTGGGCAACATAACGCCAAGCATTCCACCAGAAGGCGCCCAAGGACCGCCAGGATACTAGCGGTGAAATGGGCGCCCTTTCTCTGGCTCGCTGGAAAGCAGTGACCCATGTTAAGTGATGCAGAATAATGAAGACTCAGACAAGCAGCGATGCTCGAGCATAATAAAATCGCGCAATACGCTGACGTTCCACTTGGTTATTGTTTGCAGAATCGAGCCAAGTATGCAAGAAACTCTTCGCGAAGGAGAATTAAAACGTAAACGCGATGGAAATTATAACAATGTGCATGCACAACAGGATTGCGAAGAACACGGCCGTGTCTATTCTCTGCAGGAACAATGAAATAATAGTCGTCAATTAATAAAGGAAACTGCATTTTTAGTCCTATGTATTTCATACACTCCGCATCTTTAAATGTACAAATGTAAAGGGTTCTGAATTTCCAACATTTTCAAAATCAGGTTGTATATATACAACGCTCCCTACTGCTCGAGGAAAATTGGAGCGAGATATTTTCCATTCAAAATGCAAACATCTGTTACGTATTAAAAAGAACTTTCGTCGTCGATACTCAAATGTATAAAGCGTAACGACTGCAAACGCGATTTGCGTATAAAAATATCCAGCCTTTTCTTGAAGCAATATTGTATTGCCCAGGTTTAATTTTGAGGAAGGTTTTATTTAAATCCCAGGTGTTTATTTAATTTGAATCACTTTTATTTTAAATTATACTAGATTAAGGTAGGTTAGGTTTGGAAAGCAAACTAGGTAATTATTGCTATGCGGAGTATAAGAGAGCAACATCAATGTGAAAACATAATTAGGAAATACCATTGCTATCATAAATTACTCGACTGAAATTAAGTTTTAGAAACTAAAATAAAATAAAAATATCTTCTTTTTTCAATGATTATCTGAACTTGATTCAATTTTAAAAGTGAAACTTTGTTGTTGCTTTAATTATTCCTAAATGTTATAGAAGCGTTTTAATTTTCTAACGAAATAATATTTGTGGAAAATAGAAATCCAATACACAATCCACGTTTTTAATTAATTCGTTATTCGTTCACTTTCGGGTTAGGTTTAATCTTAGTGTGTGAAAGTTTCGCAATTTTAATTTAAAGTTCAAATCTGTCACATTGCACAACTAAATAATAGTATATTATGTTATTAGGAGTAAAAGTGATACTTGGTGTGGCGAGACCAGACACGTTTGACTGACGAGCGTTACGGAGTCAGACTAGTCCGGGCGAGCAGTGTTGCCATATCATTTTTTAGGCGATCGGTAGCTTTTTGCGCTAAATTTCGGTAGATCCCACAAATTTTCGGTAGACATAGTAAAATGTGTTTTGTAACACCTACTTACATTTTTGCAATAGCCAAGTTTCAGTAAACCGGCATTTAAAAATTCACATATATTTATATTTCACTATCTAATTAATTAAATAAAATCAAGACGAAAAACCCAATTTTTTGATAAGAACTATGGAAAACTACACTAATTTACTTAAAACACTATTAACTACTAATACATATATGCAAGTATATACCATAATATACAGGGTGAGTCGGGAGGAACGGACTAAACTCCAGTAGTATATTATACACGTGAAAATAATGTAAAAAAACAAATGTTGTTATCCGATATTAATTTGTTTTCAAGTTATAGCGTTATAAAAAAATCACCATACGCATTATTTTCATTTTAGCTTTTGAAATAAATAGCGCATTTCTCGATTGTTTGCAAATGATGACGTCTAAAATTAATAAAAATATCGATTTTTTACAAAAACTCCATAAAAAAATATTTTTTTGTAATGCTATAACCTGAAAACAAATGAAAATCGGATAACAATATTTGATTTTTTTCCAGTATTTTCACGTGTATAATACACTCCTGGAGTTTGGTCCATTCCTCCAGACTAGCCCTGTATAATACATGAAAAATATTTAAAATGTTTACGTATAAAATATGACTATTAAATAGCTATTTAAGTAACAAGGGATGTAAGGCCCTATTAACATTTGAGGTAGGCAAGTACAAGCCAAGACGAAGTCGTGGCTTGTTGCCTGCCGAAAATGTTAATAGGCGATACATTCCGAGTTATCTTATTATATTTTTCCCGCTGCTTATCGAAATTTTCCTAGATTTTTGAAAAAATTGTTTGGTTTGTCACCTGTCACCAGGATTAGTTTTCGTGAGTCGTGTTACCTGTGAGTGTCACATGTCACATAAACACTTGCAATTTATAAACAAAACGTCTAAATTTGCATCTGCTTTGCTAATTTTATTATCCTAGGAACTTAATAATAATATTAAGTTCCGTTGTCAAGAAAAAGTAGCAGACAAATATAATCACCGACGTACACGTTTTGTTACTAAGGCTGTATCACTAACTTACATGATAGCAGCGGGAAAAATATATAATTGTTCTTATTCTATTCACATTCGCTACTATTATCTTTGTAAATTCTCCTAAAATATAAATTGTTCTGAATATTGTATACAAATAAAGAGTTGCCGATGTTTTTTTTTCGGTTTAAATAGTACCCAAGAAAAATTTTACTTATAATTATACGATGTAACAAAAATTCGGTAGAAATAAGGGTCATTTCTGTAGATCGGTAGATTTTAGAGGAAATCGGTAGATCTACCGAAATATCGGTAGAGTTGGCAACATTGCGGGCGAGGCACACAAAGTCACTTGTACTCTGAATAGCATATGCTCTTTTATTTTCAAACACCCGAACTAATATAAATAAATATACTTTTATTTTAAAAATTATGATCATCGAAAATTAACATCTACGTTAGTTCTCAACAATCAAGAAGGCCAATGTCAAAATTTTTCGAAAGTTCATCAAATTTTGAAGTACTTTACTTCACCACCATAAAAGTAACCACTTCTATGCCTAGGCACACAAGTAATGCATGCATCTTGTCAATCAAGTACAGTCGCGCCATCCGGGCACTTAATATGATTCAGTGTAACTTTACTTTACTTATCACGTTACCTGGTGAAATTAATCAAAGTCAAAATAATTATTCGTATATGACAGCATGCCTCATTGTTTAACTGTCAGTTGCTAACCTAGAAACGCAAAGCCCAATTTACATTACCCAAAAATTGGAAAAATCCTCTATAAGGCTCGCCCAAATTTTTAATTCCGCGACTGTACATACCATGTCACTTTTATTAAGTTTGAAAATAATAGTAGATTATGTTATTAAGAGTAAAAGTGATACTTTATGTGGCGAAGCTGAAGTTTATTTAGCCGAACGTTAGTGAGGCAAATAATTCAGCTAAGCCACATCAAGTCACTTTTACGCTGAATAACATATACTATTTTATCCACAAACGTATTTGCAACCTACCTTCATTCTACATTAAAAAAGGGTCGATTTGAAGTCAATATGGCAACAATTTTATATATTGAAGATCCACAATTGGCGAAATGTAAAGTTTGTTCGAATAAAATGATTATAATCAGAGGCAGCTTGAGGAAAGGACACAAGCACTTTCCAGTTCAAACAAAAGCAAAAGAAGAGCGACAGACATTTTTAGTACCAGAAGAAAGCAATGAAGTACCGGTACATTGTCTTCCGATACTTGATATTTTGTATCGATATTTCAGTAAGCGATAAAATACAATACAAGTTATTTTTGGTCAGTATTGTCAAGACCGATCCAAGTGTTTTGCCGCCTGGGTTCCAATAAGTATGTATTAAATGCAAGACAAATAGCTGTTCTGAACGGTTTGCGGAAAGTTCGTTCCCCACATTTCGTTCCGGGGATATTTCGTCTCCCCACATCTCGTACCCGGAAACTTCGTTCCCGAGCGATCTCAATTTGTCTCCTAGATTACAGGGTGTTGAAAAACGAGTACAGCGATCGGAATGCAGTTGGAAAAATGAAAGATATTTTAATTAATTAATTTATTATAATAAACTGATAAGAACTATATACAGTATGTCCTCAGATTGCGTTTACAAGAGGAAACTAAATTTTATTTTTAGTTTTACCAAAGAGCATATGCTCTTTGGTTTTACATAAAAAGGTTATAGGAATTATAATTCCTGCTGAGTTTGTAGAGAATTTTAAGAAAGTTTTCAGTTTTTCAAAAACAAGTCGGCCTTGACAGTTAAGCAAAAATTATTTAATATATTGAACTCTTAAAGTCAAAATTGTCTGCAAGGCTCTCTATGCCAGCGTAAGATGCTGAAAGGAGGGGCGAGTATTATCTGTTCGCTAAATTAATGCAACTGTTATGCAGTCCTAAAGTTGGCACCACTTACTAATGTGTTTGTTTTTGGCAACTTTTAGTTTTTAATTTGACAGCACCTGAAAACTTCAAAATTTGAAATTTGAAATTTTTTTAGTAACTAGTTCCGTTGCACTTCCCGCGAAGTATGAAATCTATGAATGGTCCTCTACACCGAAAGGTAAAAGAGGCTATAGATAATGAATGAATGAACTAGTCGAATGTGACGCTTTCAATTACAATTTATTTTTGGAGTTTTAAGCAAATATATATCAATAATATTAGAAAGAGGATTACCTTACAAGGAAGGGAAAAGGATGCTGTAGTAAAATGTATGCATACTACTTTGTTTTTTTTTAATGTGAACATATTTTTACAATATTTTTGACAGTACGATTTCATAACCTATAACTTTTATTAGTAACTTGTTTTTTGCTAGATTTGAAGTACATTCCAGAAAAATATTAAATTTGAGAGTACATTCAGGATTTGTTTTAGAAATTTTTACAGTATTTTAGTGAACAAATAATACTTCAGGGCTAAAAGAAGTAGCTTTCGAACAAGTTGTTATTCTTTTTGTAAGGCAACAGTCACTATTGTCATTTGATTGCCATTTTGGCAATCAAACTCGTTTCATTAAGATGCTCATAATCAAACTTGTATCGTTAATATCTATAACAGCCTGCAATGGGAATGTATTGTTTTATATTATTTACTTACAGTGTTCAAAAACGAATTAAGCGAATTAGATATATAAAATAAATGGGGGTTAAATCATAGTAATGGTAGACTAATGTTACTCGTATTGTTGCAGCAATTGTTCCGATCACAGCAAACTCAAGCTGCGGCCAATCCCAGTGCAGCTCAGCTGCAACTCCTCCAGCAACAGCAACAACAATACCTCGCCCAACAGCAGCAAGCAGCATTTCCTCAAGCACCATATGTGTTGAACCCTCAACAAGAGCCTTATCTAATCACTGCAAGCGTGCCACAATACTATGGAGTGGGTCCCTGGGTCTATCCTGCACCTGCCAACCTCATACAACAAAGTGCTAGCAATGGGGCAAGAAGGCCGCTTACACCCAATGGATCGGAAGCACAACAGCAAGTTCAGGTAAAATACTATTTCCAATAACAGGTTTATTTTTTTAAATTAATTATTTTAAAAATTGATTGTATATGTTTACAAAGTTCTTTTCTTTAAAATAGTAAACAATTTTAAAACTAGCTGTCCAAAATTTTAATGTAAGGAATCAATTTATAGTAAATACTACATATATGCATACATTATCAGTTCCCCTTGTTAACCTTTCGGAGTAGGGGCTATATGTAAATACGTGTTTACAATTTATTTCATGGACAAAATTAATTAATTCTTTTACATCAGCTATTACAAAAAAAATGTAAAAGTTTACCAATATTTCTTACAGCAACAAGTACCAGGGGGGTATATTGTTCCATACTATGACCAAAACACTCCAATTCTCATGGCCCAGGGTGCAGCTATGCGCAATGGTACACCAATGCGACTGGTTAGCCCGGCTCCTGTTCTGGTTCAACCTCAGGCTAGTCGACAAACACCCGCAGGAGCTTCCTTGTATTCAAGTACTCCTCAAAGTCTGTATGGGGGTAGCGTCACGACATCCGTAAATGGGGGCACACTTGGAGGTACGTAATGGCTATCCTTATGGCAAATAATGTAGGGTGTTGTAAATATTTGTTTGTAAATATTTTTGAAATAATATTTAATTTGCTATCGTGTATAGAATAACTTCGCATGTCTCTTATGATTTATTTATTAAAAAGTCAATTAATATTCATTGGATATTTTTTTTAAACCATCTTAATTGTTAATACTTCTAACGAATCATTACAGGATCATATTACTATTAAGTCAACAAAAAAAAAATATATACATATTGGTGGCGGCTAATGGGAACATAGGGACATGCAAGGCAATTTTCTTTTTACACTATACAGGGTGATTCAAAAATGGTGCATTTCCTCTGGAGGACTAGCACTTTACAATCATTCCTCTGAAATATTAACAGCTGAAAATGCATTTTGAAATAAGCTATTTACCAATATTTTTTAAAAATTCAACATTTGAATCGAAGATTATCATTGTTATTAAACATCCCAATTCAAAAAACTGACAGTTTCGTCAAACTTACCTAAAAATTTAGTTTTCAAATCTAGGCACCAAAAACTGAAGTTTTGAAAACTAAAATTTTAGGTAACTTTAATTAAACTGTCAGTTTTTTGAATTGGGGTGTTTAATAACAATAATAATCTTCGATATAAACGTCGAATTTTTAAAAAATATTGGTAAATAGCTTATTTCAAAATGCATTTGAGAGGAATGATTGTAAAGACTTTTTTGGTGATTTTTTCCGTACTCCGATAGTAGTCCCCACAACCCTTCCAGGGGAAATGCGCCAATTTTTAATCACCCTGTATAATGTACCTTGATTTTTATTAAATGTAGAATGCTTCTCTATAGTAACAAAACCGACTAATTTATCTAGTTGATTGCAAAAAAGAGTCTAGTATTATCCATTTACTTGACATCCGCACTGTCAAACTGACAGGATGTTGGCATCACTGCTATTTTTCACATTTTAACAATTAAATTATTGTACAGTCTATTATTTTGAAAGTAATTTTGGCACTGACAGTGTGGATGTCAAGTAAATGGATAATAAATGAGTATCGAAAGCAGGGGAAGTTAAGTCTTGAAGCGAATGTAATAGTAAAAGTAAAACAAATAATGTAATAATGTGACAGCTACTTGACAGTACATTACATCAAGGTGCTTGCCATGAAAACTCAATTGTCATGTACTATGTCCTTATATTCACACAAGCCATCTGTATACAACTGTCTATAACCTAAGTTACAAAGATGAAATGTTAGATAAGTAATAGTTTAACGTAGGATAAAATCATAAAGCTTTAATAATGATTCTTGATGTGCTAATATGAAACGGCATTCAGTTCACTAAAGATGGATTGAGCAATCATATGCTTTGTTTGTCTCATCTGTAACAATCAATGTGTGTTGTTTGAGTGTGTGTGTGTGTGTGCATTTACTAACGATGGTTGGTGTGGGTAGGTGTAGCCCAAGGGGTGGGTTCTGGTCTATTCCCTACACTGCACGCACCGCCTTCTGCTCCTTTTGGCAGCTCCTCGCTTGGAAATATCGGTTCTCCTGCAACAACCACCTCCCTACCCACAGGTATGAATATTATGTACTAATATGTTTAATTTTCAGACAAAGGGCAAAGTAAATATGTTTTAATTTGTTCCATTACATTTTATAATTCGAATTGTAGGGAATTAGGTAACGGAATTGGTTTTTTGTGGGTTTTCATTTTGAATATATGGTAAAATTTATTAACTGATGTCTGCGTTGCTCTTTGCATACTTGTTTCTAAGTAAAGGCGTGTTTGTTTTTTTTTTGTAAAAAGTTGTCTTGTATATTTTTTGTAGATTTTTGTACAATATTATCGATCATTTGTGTATAAATAACACTTACTGATTCTATAAAGGAAAAAATAACAATTTCTAAATATTTATGTTTGTTGTAGTTTGGGTAAAATAACAAATCTATTCTTTCTGTCAGGTTTAGGATTAAGTACAACTACAACAGGTCGCCGTGATTCATTTGACCGCAATACCTCAGCTTTTTCACCTTCGCTGGACTACAGGCCCAAGTGGCCCGCTTCTTATGGACTGGGGAGCAGCCCAAGTCCACTTACCGGCAGTCTGACACCACCTCCTGCAGCACCACTCCAATTGGGTGGCCTGGTGAACTCAAGAGTGCTCTCGGCTGCTCCTGGCGCTGAAGCCAAATACAGAAGTTCGGTTGCTGCAGGTCTTACTGCTAATGCCATGTTTGGTTCTACAAATTCGTTGTTCACGAAAATGAACTCGTCACTTACCACGGTCGCTAGCACTCTCGACAAGGGGCCCCAAGGGCGATCACGACTTCTTGAAGACTTTAGAAATAATAGATTCCCTAACCTACAACTAAGAGACTTAGCCAATCACATCGTAGAGTTTTCCCAAGATCAGCATGGGTCAAGATTTATTCAACAAAAGCTAGAGAGAGCTACGGCTGCAGAGAAGCAAATGGTGTTTAATGAAATTCTAGCTGCAGCCTATAACCTCATGACAGATGTGTTTGGCAATTATGTCATTCAAAAGTTCTTCGAATTCGGAACTTCTGAACAGAAGACCACATTAGCCCAGAAAGTTCGTGGGCATGTACTGCCACTTGCTCTGCAAATGTATGGTTGCCGTGTTATACAGAAAGCGCTCGAATCCATTCCACCAGAACAGCAACAGGAGATAGTGAAAGAACTCGACGGACATGTGCTGAAGTGTGTTAAAGACCAAAATGGCAACCACGTTGTACAGAAATGCATAGAATGTGTTGATCCTTCAGCTTTACAAGTAAGTTTATAGCTGTGTGTACGTGAAATGATAGCACTAATTTAAAAGTATTCCCTGCAGTTTGTGATCTCATCATTTGCTGGACAAGTGTATACATTGTCAACTCATCCTTACGGTTGCCGTGTAATACAGCGTATCCTTGAACATTGCACCCCTGAACAGACTGCCCCCATTTTAGCCGAACTTCATGCCCACACGGATCAGCTAATACAGGATCAATTTGGAAACTACGTCATACAACATGTTCTTGGTAAATTTACATTGTTAATATATTTTATCCAACACTTCCTAGGTATAAGACTATGATGAGATCGATTTTAGATTTCTAAAGTGGCCCATAACCCACAAGTAGTGTAGTGTAATGTTGGTAGCACTGACAAGCTAAGCAAAATTTGAGATTAGCAGGTTAAGTGTTGCTTCAGTCTGTCAAATAACAAATATAACCTAACCTACTAACCTTGAATTAGACATAGACTGACAGTGCCACCAACAATACACTTCAGTACTGCCAAACGTATCGCACAAATCACAGGCGGCTCTAATTATAAATATATTTGATATCTCAATACCTTAACCGACTCCAAATTAATTTATCACTTTTAATTAACATTTCACAGCTGTCAATATAAAATTTATGTTTTTTAGATATTTATTGACTTGCTAGAAAAATTTTGTATGGTACACCACGTGTGTTTTTAAAATAATTCACTCGAAGAAAGACCCCTCGAGACCGTTCATTATTTATAATATAATACACTTGTACCTTTAGACAATGTTATGACGAGGAACTCATTTTATAATTTTATTCAGAACATGGCAAACAAGAGGATAAATCGCAACTTATCAATGCAGTGCGAGGAAAAGTTCTGGTATTGAGTCAACACAAATTTGCAAGCAATGTCGTTGAAAAGTGCGTCACCCATGCTACTCGTGCTGAAAGGGCTTTGCTTATAGAGGAAGTCTGCGGATTCAATGACAAGTAAGTACAATTTAGATCATAGTTCAGTATCACCAGACTATTTCGATAAAAAATCGCTAATTAATAAATTGAAACGAGATCATACGAGTTGTTAATTCAGTAGACTCGATATAAAATATTTTCGTAAAATTTAATTCTAAATTTCAAAAACATCAGATTTTTCAAAATAATACTCAAACTATTGTCACTACATGGACACATTTGAGGGCCCATTAGCTGTAGTGAAGACGAAATGGATTCTTTACAAAATCTTATATTCATCAAACAGATATAGAGGTACCAATGAGACTTTTAATACAAGAAATTTGCCCTCCAAAAGGAAACGAGAACTTGTAAACTTCAAGCTCTAAGTTAAAATCACAGAAATCTGTAATGCATACAAACAACGTCCATATTAATAGCAAAATATAATACAAACAGTACAAGTAGCTTCAACCAATTCAAATGTCAATAGCTAGCAATATAATAATAAATGTCAAAGCTAATAAAATATTAAATGTATAGAGTGCACCCAAATTAACGATCTTATTTAAATTTACAAACATATAAGTAGCATATAAATCCAAATTACATTAATTAACATAGCAAGTAAAACTCGAGGAAGTCTAAAGGGCTGTCTTGACCCTCGACAGAAATGCTACAATGAACAGAACACGAATTAAAATTAACAAAGGCAAGTAAAAGCTTGGAAAATTTTTAGGAATTGTCGAGAAAGGTAGCATTGCATACAAGCAAATAAAGACAGTTCCACAACCAATGGTAACTTTCCCATAACGATTGCTTCTAATCTGCTAGGGCACCAGCTTGCAAAACACCCATCAGGTTTAATGGCGATGAGATATTAACCAGCGGAGACCTTTCCCAGTAGCAAAGTGTTATGCGTGCTAGCCTCCATAATACCAAAGGGCATATAGCTCCTGAGGGAAGATTACAGGCACGTAGTTCTAAAAGTGAGGCTTACATGGAATGCAAACATTATTTAAGGCACAATAATAATTTCTATAGCAGTTTCACCCTATATAGGAGCAACCCTATGTTAAAGTTCTTGCATTAACTCGTGCAATTAGTCCTTCAAAGTAAAAAATAAAATAACTTCCAGATGTAGCACAGTTAGTTGAAAACCTATACCGTCCAAGAGTAAACTTCAAATAGTTTTAATAAAATTTGTTAATTCAACATAAAATGTAAGAAAGTATTTTGCTGCACCACATTCGTCGCACTTTTGAAAAATTTCTGGCGACAGGCAGTGTAGAAAAAGGCATTTCTACTGGAAGGCCAGCACTACCCGAAATGTTATTGAAAATGTCGAAGCTCTTGTACAAAATCCAAAAATGTCAGTGCGTCATATTTCAGCTCAGACGGATGTCGCTACAAGTACTGTTCACAACACTTTGAAGAAGTGACTGCACATGCATCCCTATAAATGGCTGTTGTTCATGAAATTCGACCACGGGACCATGCTAGTTGAATACATTGTTGCAACTTTACGATATTCTTGATGTAAGTTTCTTTAGCGATGAGGCATGGTTCGATTTAAGTGGATATGTAAATAAACTGAACTACAGAATGTGGTCAGTCGATAATCCGCATAACCATATTGAGTCTCCCTTATATTCTCTTAAAATTTGAATATGGTTAGCTGTGTCACGTCGTAGGGTCATAGGACCAATATTTTTTCATGACTCAATAAATGGTCAACGTTATCACCAACAGCTGTTAGTGCCCTTCTTAAATCAACTGCATCCCGATGAATTTGATGGAGGATACTTCCAGCAGGACGGGACCACACCGCGCATACAAAGGAAAATTTTTACAATTTTTCTAGCAGTTTTTTCCTTATTGAGTAATTAGCAGAGGGATTTGGGCAGCAAATTCACCCAATCTTACTCCATTAGATTCCTCCATCTTCGAACATCTTAAAAATGAGGTCTACAAAGAAACAATTAATAATTTAGAGGATCCGATGGAGTGCATTAGAATTAAATGCAATGATATAACACCTACAATGTTGCACCACGTTTTTGATAACATGGAACGTAGGGTAGCATTGCGCAGTGTTGAATTCAGACTCATTACTCCGGGGGGAAAAATGAAACGTCTGGGAGGTATTTTTACCTATTGCCGCGCAATCCACCCATTCTTCTATAGATAGAAAAAAACATGAATATGAAGTGGTAATGTTTCCGGGGGTGAATTTTCCCCCCGGTCACCCCCCTGGATTCAACACTGGCATTGCGTATTCAGCAAAATGTGGACACTTTGAGCACTTGTAGCCAAGCAATAACTGACCCTTTTCTACCGACTACCTTTAGCCAAGAAGTTATTTTCTGGAAAAAATATACGATTGATCACTTTTTAAATGGGTTGTCTTACTTCTTACAATTTCTGTGTTAAATAATCCTTCAAAATACGTACATAATGTGTCTCTATGAAAAATAAACGAAAACCAGTCCATAACTGAATTCGGTCAACAAAGGTTATTGTGGTTATTGGGGTTATGTACTAGATGTAATTCTTTTTAAGACACCCGATATTTCCACTCATGAAATTGCAAAAACCCTAAGAATTATGCAAGAAACCATCCGAAATATCATCAGGCAATATAAACAAAGAGTTGCTTGCCATGAAATCTAAATATTGTCGGAAATCTGAAATCAGATTTATTAGGAAAATGTATTCAAATCTATAGAATTATCATCATAACTGGCAATACAGTGGAGTACACAGTTGGGAAAACCAATTTCTAAATATAACTTTCTAAGAAATGTAAAGAAATTACAAGATGGATATTAAAAAGCAAAAGTCTGATAACGCTGAAGTTGCAATATTTATCTCGTACGAATTCTTAGGCTGAAGAAACGCTGTTCTTTTCAAATAAATAAAAATGAGTGCACTTGCAGTGGAAAAACAAACATTCAACATGGCCACAGAACTATTAGGATCAAAATTTGAAATACACGTTTGAGATACGCCACATAGGATTATCACAGATTGATCAAGTAAAAACACCCCCAGGAGAATTAATTTTTCAACAGGATGGAGTTGCATGTCATATGGTGTAAATGACAACAAAATCCTGCTATTAATTTGACCTTCAAGCTCTCTTAATCCGTCGCTAATTGAAACTATGGCATCATATAAAAAAAATCAAGAACAACAAGCTCAAGTACAATAGCTGAATTAAAACATAGACTGTAGGAAATATATAATTCTTTTCAACCCAAATTCTGTAAAACATTGGTGAATACCATGCCAAAACATGTTAATACACTTATAAACATAAAGTACGTTGGTATCTATGTTGAAAATGAACAATATCATGTTACTAGTAAATAAAATTCTTTACTAATATGCTAGTAAATAAAATATTGTATGCACCACTGGAGATATTCATGTTTTTTACCTTCAGTTACTGACCTCGGGCTAAGGGCCTTCAGTGTATTCTTCAATGTTCTATTTGAAAAACAAATAACAGAGATCATTAATTTGGTAGTTAGTAATTTTTAACATTTTTATAAATTTTATACAATGTTTACATAAATTGCAGACATAAAAGTTGTGATATTATTAGATGTTGAACTTTTTTTGTATTTTATTTTATTCGAAATAAATATTCACGTACAATACCATGAGTATCCGCTGATATTTTTTAGATTGGTCAAGAAACGTCAAATTGTGAATTTTTATTGGTCACTTTTTGCAAAATGACAGGGAAATTGAAGAGTCTCAAAAATAAAACTGCAAACTCTTCACATTCCTACTTATGTCGCGAAAGAATTTTTTTGTACGTGATGCTGATGATGGTACTAATATTCCAGTTTTTTTTTTCGTTGTTACGCATTAATTAAAAAGCTTGAGAACCGTTGCTATAGACAATGAGAATTAGGAAATCTGATTGTTAATCTCTCATTCACAAATGAAATGCTACATAAATCAAGGACGAGTCAAATCAAATGTTACCAACTCTAAAAAATACTAGATCTCCCTGTAGACATTTAATTTCATACTTTGATTATCATTTTAGACTCCATAGAGAGACGAATTTAAAAAATAGTGATGTTATTAGTTTTGCCGTATTACTACGTTCCACTATGTTTTACTGTTTTTCCTATGGTATCAATTTGCTTCTGTGAAGATAGCACCATTGCACGTAAAATTAAAAAAATAAAACTTTAAATTTGAATGTGGATTGTAATGTAATGTGTATCACTTGGAATGGTGCAGATTTTTTTAGTCAGTTGACTTTGTACTTCTTACCATTTACTACCGGGTGTCTTAAAATGAATTACATCTAGTATGCTTTGAATTTCAAATAATGTAATATAAAATTTAGATTGAAATTGGCAAGACTGCAGATCTATGTCAAATTCGAAGTTATCAGGTTATGTTTTGTGTCACATTTGACACAAACTGACGCAAAATCTAACCTGCTAACGTCGAATTTGACATAGACTTACAGTCTTGCCAATTTTAAGTAAAGGTTTGGATTGCATTATGGGAAATTCAAAGCATACTAGATGTAATTCATTTTAAGACACCCGGTATTATATCACCATCCTTATGCATGGACGGGGGTGGAGATACTTTTTCTAACAAAGTGTGATTTTTTACAATTTTAAATGAGTTGATATCATGTTTACTTGTTCTGCAGCGCCCTTCATGTGATGATGAAAGACCAGTATGCAAACTACGTGGTCCAAAAAATGATTGACGTGAGCGAACCAACGCAACGCAAGATATTGATGCACAAGATTCGACCACACCTGAACTCGTTGAGAAAATACACATATGGAAAACACATCATTGCCAAGCTGGAGAAATACTTCATGAAAGCGCCTGGCTCCATGGGCTCTATCGGAGGAGAGCTCGGCCCTATCGGGCCGCCGCCCACCAATGGGGTTCTTTAATTTCAGTTATGATTTTGTTCAATTTAAATACAGTTTTTATATTACGACCAATTGTGTGTTGATTTTTTATAATCCCGCACACACACGGTTCCAGTATTTTCGTTTATTTTCTTTTTCGAATCTTTTCGTATTTTTTTTATGCTTTTTTAATTAATGTTAGAGTAGATTGTATCGTATATACATACAATACCTGTATTATAGCTGTATTTATGTACGTGACTTTGCATCTATCATGGTAAAATAATTTTGCTTGTTTTTTACGCATTATGTATTATTTAATATAGGTTTCGTTCTTATCATGATGTTGGTTTGTAAGTATTTATTGGCTTAGTTAGTAATCATTATATAAATAATAATCGTTTACGTTGCAAACTCATAATCCAAAAGGCTAGACATAGGATTGTAGCCTGCGTGTCCATTTTTTTATATACAAACACATCCATGTACAGTTGTTACACACAGATTTTTTAAATGATGAATCTCTCGACTTATTTAAATCGAACGTAATTTAATTTTTAAACGTTTTCAAAATCTTGCGTGATGTAAATAGAGTATTTTAAAATCTCCGTACCCTAAGTTACTAAGTGTCCCCCAAAATCCTGCAGTATATTAACAATGTGATACATTCCTCAGGAAATAGTTTCTGAACATCATTAAATCGTGTGAATCAAAATTAACTCTAGTTGTCTGCACCCGCTGTTCACATGTCTTAACTGGTTGTCTTATCGTGAAAATTGTCGTATTTTATCAGCAATCTCTATTGTACTTTTCTCTGTGTACACTGTTTTCAGATGTTTCCACATATAAATACTTTTTTAAAGGGCAATACAGCATTTTTTCCATATTTTACTTTTAGACTTTTCAGCAAACCTTGCATAGTATGCTTTACATTACATCAAAGTTGCTGTTGAATGCCCCTTTAATGTATTTAATAGCTGGTATTCGTTTGAACGATCCAAAATTAAATACGTGGTACAGATAGCTACCAATTATCGTGGTTTTATTGAGAATCATCTTGTTAATTACTCTTGCAACATTATAATTCGTGGTCTTTTTAATGCAGCTGCTGTTAACATCTTAATGGCTGTAGAATCTGATTCGTTTTTAAGTATTTCAATCGCTGCATGAGAAAGGCCGACTCGATTTTCATCTTCATGGGTGTTTTGTCCATTTTAAACCTTGTAACATTATTAACAGATACAAAAACAAGTTCCAAGTGGTTAATTAAATAATAAATGTACAGATTTTGCATAAATTCCAATACTTCGTGTTTGTTTTTAATTAACAATTCGCTCCATATTTATGAATGTTAATCGATGTACATTTTTGGTAACCTGTATTTTATTGCAATTTCGGGTTTACTTGCAATCTTTTAAACAAGTCGAAGAAATTTTTTTGTCATATACAAAAATGTATAGATCACAGATTAGCAAAAAAATGTAATAATAAAGACGCTTATTAACGAACCGTTGCGGACAAACCCGAAATGGCATTGTATGTCAGTTGTCTTTAGTATGTGTACATACAGTACCCGTTTTTGTATTATATGTAATATAGTTTCGTTCATATACATTTCCAAACAGCCATTTTTAAATTGCTGGAAGGTAGCGTGTACACCTATTGAGGATTACTGTAAAGAAAATCGACTGGCCGACCGCCTCAGCGACATGTAAATATTGTTTATATATATATAATTGTAAAGACGATTAAAATTTTACTCCACAAATTATGCACTGTTGAGTAATAAGTTTGCCCCTCTACGTAGTTGAACCCCGAGGTTATTTCTACAACGAATATTAATTTCTGTAAGTAGGATCCAGTGCTGAACCTCCAATTTTGTTTTGTAGCTGAGGTGCGGTGAATCGGCCAACGAATGCGAAGGCACCTGAGACTGATGTAAAGAAACTAAACAAGCTGTAAAGTGTAAATTCATCGACTTTTGGTTAACACGTTGTAAAATGTATAATATCTGTGTAAAAAACCCTGTAAAATTGAACCGTTTGGGAATACATATAATGTAATTAATATGTAAACTATGTAATCTAAATTGGAAGGACGATAATCTGGTGTAGTAGCTTATTGTTTTGTGCGGTGAGAGGCCGCGTAGGGTAGCTGGGTGGGGATCACTTAAGTTCTACAACTTTATGGCTCTCTGTGGATTTCGGCTGTATATCGTTTTATTTATGGATATGCGATCTGTTTATGTAAGTTTGTGTAATTTGCTAAATGCGTGCCGTTTTTATTGGGCTTTCCTGATCGTGTACGATAAGTATTTTTAATCACGATAGAAGACATTCGGCGTAAGCTTTTTAAGTTGTGATTCGGTTTTATTTGTAAGTTATTTCTATTAGGACGACGCTTGATTTTGTATTACACTCGCTTGCAAAACTACAGTTCAGTTCATAAGTAGGCTGTTTCGCCATTATATAAGATATTAGGTAGATACACTGTTTCATAGGTTTTCCGCACGTCTACTTTGCACCCGTCCTAACCATTGTAAAGACTCCGTATTATATAATCTATTTTGTATTTTTTATACAGTATAGTAATTAATTTGTGTTTCGAGCTGTAGACTATCGAGGGAAGGTACGAGGTGGACGTGCGGACGTAGAGCAATCACAACAATCAATGTGTAGACGACCATTCTCTTAGTGTAGGCACCTTACATATTGTTCTATATAATAGCTCTAGTGTCTTGTATATTATTATTATAGCTGTACAAAGCGGCACTACGGTGTCGGTAACATATTTGTAATTTAATTCATTATAATAAAAGCCAGTAATAGTATCCGCTTTTGCTTGCTTTCACTTTTGGACTAATTGCGGGATCATTTTTGTACATACCCATCGAGAGGGTGGCTCGTAAAGCTTTTCTACTTTTGGCTTCCGTTTCAGAATTTCAGGCTACCATTTGATGAAGCTAAAGGATTTCAAAAAAATAGTAGAGAGCTATCATCGCAGAAAGTTAGTTTATGGGTACAGTCGCTTTTTAGCAAAGTTTCATTTGTTAATTGCTCATTAATATATTGCAGTGAGTTTCCCGTGCGAAAGTTTGGCAAAGGTGAACATATTAAAGGTAAGTTCAGGACTTATATATTTTTAATCGGATGCTTTTAAATATGAAAATGTTTGTGCTGCAACGAACATTTTAAATGGATAAATAGTCTTGCCACCATACATTTTTTCTCTTACTTTGAGATCTGCAATTTCAATGAATTGTTCAGTATGACATTTTACGGTCTTTAGTCAAACAGAACTAAATGTGTTATTTTCTGCACAACACAAAGGATTTTCCAGAACAGTTTACCCTTGCTGCATTGTGTGTTTTCAAATAAACCTGTTAACCACTTTGGTTTAAAAAGAGGTTTGTAATCCGTTTTTAAACTAAATACTTTAATCCGGATTAGATAAGAAAATAAATTTATTTCAATTCGAATATTTTTGCATGCACTACACTAACCTAAAAGGAATTGCATTTTTCTTGTGCTTAAGAAAACTTTAAACAACTAATTGGTATAATTTCTATAATAATAAATTCAATATAGTTTAGGAAAATTAGTCTGCTAATTATCTTCTTATAATAATATATTTGACGTTTCGTCAGCTCAGCTGACTTCCTCAGAAAATACACACTACGTTGAAATACAATAGACTAAAAGGAAAATGAGATTAAGGTTAGATCACTTAAACAATGTAGATTCTATAAAAACAAAAATTTTAAACCCAAATATAAGGTCACTAAATACATAAAGGTACCGCCATTCCATTCCAAGATGTTGTTCCCCCAAATTAAAAAGGACAGAACATTGTAAGAAAGTGAGAGTGAGAGTGAGACACTAATGACAGGAACCCCAAATTAAAAGAGACAAAAGATATATGTTTGCACAGTTGGCGGTACCTTTATGATTTAGTAACCTTACCCAAATAGACCAAATACTGCCCTCTCTGATCATGCAGTTGATAATTATCATAATTTTAATTTTAACTCACCTAAAATATTGCAAAAAGAAAATATTTTACAAAAACGCCTTATATATGAAATGATTGAAATAAAAAGAAATACAAATTCTATTAATTACTAAACCGACAGAAAATCTTCATTCCATTTACTATAATCTTCTCTAAATTTTCTCCTATAATTAACAAAGAAGAAAAAAAAACTATATCATTTAAATTACACTTAATATCAAGATATCTTTTACAATACAAAATTTTTGTATCAAGTTATACCTTTAAAATAAGAAAATTTTAGATTTCAAATTTTGACATATGACATTATATATATACAAAATCGTTTTAAATATTCTTTTCAACTTATATTGTAAGAATTATTATTAACCTTAAAACATTTTACAACTTCACAATCTAAAAATTTCAATCGACATTACATAAGGTAGGTAAGAGTAAATATACATTGTTTAAGTGATCTAATCTTAATCTCATTTTCCTTTGTCTATTGTATTTCAACGTAATGTGTATTTTCTGAGGAAGTCAGCTGAGCTGACGAAGGGTCAAATATATTATTATAAGAAGAATTAGCCGACTAATTTTCCTAAACTATATTGAATATACCTAAAAGACAGCTGTTATAAACAAATATAATTATAATAATAAATGGCTTTATTTTCTCGGTTACAAGAAAAAAGACAAAGTTCAACAAATGTTGCTCTTCCACTTCACTTAGGTAAATGTCTTTGAAATGGACAATAAATACACAATCGTGCTTAAATATTTGCTGTAGTTTTCTAATTTTGTACTTTAACATAGTTTTTTATTTAATTATGAAGATGACTGAAATTAATTCCCTGTGAACACAAAAATTGTTTTTCTTTTAACGCAATGTAAAAAAATCAATACTCTGTTGGCCAGCCCCTATTTTAATAATTTCATCTATACAGTGTGTCCCAGGATTGATGTTACAAGAGGTGAGATGTACTAAAAATTTTTGAATTTTATTATAAGGTTCTGGGATTCGGTGCTGCTTGGTTTGAAAAGAATTTTAAGAATATTTTCATTTTTACTTCCTTTTACAATAAAGGAAGTATTGGATTCACCCCAAAAATTCGAAATTGAGTTTTCAACGGATCTTCACGTTTTAGAGTCCCCTGATCCCAAAAAACATATTTTTTTTCATTGGTCTGTCTGTCTGTCTGTGTGTGTGTGTCTGTCTGTGAACAGAATATCTCAGAAACGAAAAGAGGTATAGCGTTGAAACTTCATATATAAGTTTTGTGTACTATGTAGATGAGACAGCAAGCTTTTGAAGAAAATCGCATAACAGGAAGTAGGTGTTTACTCTTGTGATTTTTCAGTTTTTTTTCGATTTTTTCAAAAACGGCTCTAACGATTTTTTTTAAACTTTACATTTTTAATGTGTATTGATGTGAAATAGGTGATTTTCCAGTTGAATACTTCTAAAATGGGTTTATTTTGTTTTTTTTTCTATTTTTTTTATTAACTCCTATTTTAAATAAAACACCCGGTATATTATTACATTTTTGAATTCACCTTAAAATTCTAGAGAAAATTTGTCTCTTCAATTAACGCTCTATTTTATACCGTTTTTGTAGAATTGGTAATTTTTGAAAATTTTTGACAAATGGTTAAAAATTAAAAATGAAATTTTTGACTAATTATAAGAACACTGTAAAAGGAAGTTGTGTGAGTGTATCACACCAGATTTTTTGAAAAACAAGTAGGCCTTGACAGGGAAGCAAAAACAATTTTATTTTCAGGTAAACTACCCTTTTTATTTATGATACGGCAAAATTCTATTAAGAAAAGTTGTTCATAATGATAAATTGTGGCTCTATACAAAATTTCAGAAAGATCTGTCGAATTAGGAAAAACCGTTATTTTTTAAAGGGTGGTATTTAACAGTCTACCAAATTTACCCAACCTTTTCGTACAAAAAAATACTTTCGTTTCCCAAAAATACTAAATGCTCACCAAAATTAAGAAAATACATAATTTTAGAGCGACCACCAAAAGTTGACATCATGCTAGTCTCTTATATTATTTGTTCCTAAAAATAACTTTCGTTGGCTAAAAATGCTAAATGTTCACCAAATTTTATTCCGCATTTAATTCTAACATGATACCCAGATATTGAATTTTCGTCAGCGTCTTATATTATTTAACATTTAAAAAACACTATTTCTTTGGCAAAAATACACAATGTTTACTATAGACTACTATATTTTATACCACATTCAATTTCAAAAGTATACCCAGATTTATATTTTTTGTTGGCCTAAATATCACTTATAAGAAAAATCGATCGTGTTTTATTAGGTCTTGTTTATTAATGGGGACATAGAAATAAGTCTGAAGAATTCTTGGAAATAAATCAATATCTTTATAGAGTATATAATTCTTCTGTACGTCTGTATGTAACTGAACTCCTCCTAACCGGCTGGACCGATTTTGATGAAATTTTTTGTGTTTAAGTGGGTCCCTGGATGGTTTAGATTTACAATTGGACCCGGTAAGTGGCGCTGCAATCGGGTTCTAGGCAATTTAAAAAAAAATTGACAAAAGTTCTTTTTTAATTTTTTAAAGATTTCTCGCATATCAAAACATATAACCCCAAAATTTCACCACCCCCCAATATTTTTTAAAATTAAAAAAATCGAAAATTCCAATATCGAAAAAACGTTTGCTGAACCCGCTAATAGCAGGCAGCGGGCAGAACTACGTCTATCGGGTCCCCCAAAATTTCACCCCCGCCCCCACCGCCACCCAATATTTTTTAAAAGGAAAAAAATCGAAAATTCGAATATCGAAAAAACGTTTGCTTAACCCACTGATAGCAGGCAGCGGGCAGGACAACGTCTGTCGAGTCCGCTAATATATATATAAAAATCTGGTGTGTTACACTCACACAACTTCCTTTTACAGTGATCTTATAATTAGTCAAAAATTTCATTTTTAATTTTTAACCATTTGTTAAAAATTTTCAAAAATTACAAATTCTACAAAAACGGTACAAAATCGAGTGTTAGTTGAAGAGACAAATTTTCTCTAGAATTTTAAGGTGAATTCAAAAATGTAATAATATACCGGGTGTTTTATTTAAAATAGGAGTTAATAAAAAAAATTAAAAAAAAAAACAAAAGAAACCCACTTTAGAAGTATTCAACTGGAAAATCACCTATTTCACATCAATACACATTAAAAATGTAGTAAAAATGTAAAGTTTAAAAAAAATCGTTAGAGCCGTTTTTGAAAAAATCGAAAAAAACTGAAAAATCACAAGAGTAAACACCTACTTCCGGTTATGCGATTTTCTTCAAAAGCTTGCTGTCTCATCTACATAGTACACAAAACTTATATATGAAGTTTCAATGCCATACCTCTTTTCGTTTTTGAGATATTCTGTTCACAGACAGACAGACACACAGACAGACACACAGACCAATGAAAAAAAATATGTTTTTTGGGATCAGGGGACTCTAAAACGTGAAGATCTGTTGAAAACTCAATTTCGAATTTTTGGGGTGAATCCAATACTTCCTTTATAGTAAAAGGAAGTAAAAATCTAACACAAATTTCACAAAACAAAATTGAAAATTAAACTTATTAAGTTTTTTCATACGGCAATACACTGGTTACACTCACTGTAAAAGCTACCAAACACAGTGTGCGGCTGCAAGCTGAAGCCTGCAAGAAGTTTGTCTGGAAGCGACAAGGAGAGATGCTCGAGCTTATTTAATTTTTGGAGTAACAGAATAATTATTTGACGCACAAGTAGTTTTTTCGAGAAAGACTAAATATAAATGGATAGCGCGAATATTTATTATGTACAGCACGGACGCGTAACTTGAGCGTTCTAAATTTGGTGAACATTTAGTAAAATTGATAGACATATGGAATTTAAAATGTAAGCAATGGTAAAACAGTACGCAACACAGCTATTTTAGTGGTGCTGTTCTCATTTTCCGAAGTATAATAATTTGGGTTCCAATAAGATTTTTTGATGTTCATTAAATTTTTTGGTGGACAGCGCTAGGGATGTATGGTTTAATTTGGTGTACATTATATTTGATCCCTTTTTTAAATTATTTTATTTTATTTTCAGGTAAACTACCCTTTTTGTTCATGATACGGCAAAATTGTATGAAGAAAAGTTGTTCAGAATGAGAAATTATGGTTCTATACAAAATTTAAGAAAGATCTGTCGACTTAGATTTAACCGTCATTTTTAATAAATGCAATAAATTTGTTTTATCTAAAAAATAACGTTTTAATATAAGTCAACAGATCCTTCTGAAATTTTGTATAGGGTCATAATTTATCATTCTAAACAACTTTTATTAATAAAATTTTACCGTATCATGAACAAAAAGGGTAGTTTATCTGAAAATAACATACAATTATCTAAAAAGTAACGGTTTTTTATAAGTCGACAGATCTTTCTGAAATTTTGTATAGGGCCATAATTTATCATTATGAACAACTTTTTCTTAATAAAATTTTGCCGTATCATGGACAAAAAGGGTAGTTTACCTGAAAATAAAATAGTTTTCGCTTCCCTGTCAAGGCCTACTTCTTTTTAAAAAACTGAAAATATTCTTAAAATTCTTTTCAAACCAAGCAGGACCGAATCTCAGAACCTTAAAATAAAATTCCAACATTTTTAGACCATCTCACCTCTTGTAACATCAATCCTGGGACACACTGTAAAATGAGGAATATCCTAAATTTTGAAATACAATAAGGCCGATTACACACTGGAGAAACAAATTTCGTGAAACTTATTGCATGAAACAGGAAACTTGTTTCATTAACGCATAGCACGTGTATCCAAATGACATGATGGAGACAGGTGTTTCGTGAGAGCAAAAATTATTGCGCATGCAA
This sequence comes from Agriotes lineatus, assembly GCA_940337035.1. NCBI lineage: Eukaryota > Metazoa > Arthropoda > Insecta > Coleoptera > Elateridae > Agriotes > Agriotes lineatus. The sequence goes on from OW679198.1 coordinate 60,135,225, forward strand.
GTTTCATGTAACAGAACATGTTTCGCAAATTAGTTGAGTTTTCCTACTTCTTACAATAGTAAACTGTATTAAAGTTTTGCTGGCTCATGCTGTAAAATTTTTTAAAGTTCTCAGGATGTTGCTGCAATTCCCTACGGACGACAGAAGCACTATGTGCAAATTGATTACATTAAAATCGTGTATTTCTCTTAATCAATTTTTTTCGGCGGTTTACCCACCATAACGAAACCACATCCTCATCGGAAGACATATTTGCGTACTACAATGTCGAATCGGCAAAACAAAACTGGTGTGAATTGTATCAGAAACAAATATGTCTTTAGGAAAATTAGTCAGCCAATTTTTTTCTTTATAAATTTATTTAACGTTTTGTCAGCTTAGCCGACTTCTTCAGAAATACACAATATATTTGTATATAATAAGCTAAGAACGAAAATGAGTTTTAGGTAATATCAACTGAATTTTTTTTTTAATTATAATATAAATGGTTAAAACTAATAATTCTTACAATATTAATTGGAAAGATATTTAAAATGAATGTAGAAAAAAATTTTTGTAAAATGTCGTCAATTATGAAATCTAAATATTTGTGAAGGATATCTAAATTACATAAAAACAACTACCCTTTACGACCAATAGTAGCTTCATACCGGGTGTCCACTTTCAAACTGGAACATAGGGATTTAGCATTGTATTTAACAGTTTTATGAATTCCTGCTCACCAATTCAACCTACAGAAAATGTTTTGGTATCAATGGAAAGAGAAAATTATTGCACATCTAATGATAATCAAAAATTAAATTATTTTTGTCAATTTTCATTAAATAATATTAATCAAAAGTTTTCATGTTTTTTAAATACGCGTTGCCTTGACTTGAAAACAGTTGACAGCTATACTCAAATAATTTGTTATTTGATGACATTCAGAGTTAGTTCAGTAGTTTTTACTTTATAAAATGAACGATTACTCGAATGAAAAGGGAGTTTTTATGAAAATAACTTTATTAGCATTTTTGCTTTACATAAACAATTTCACAATTAATAAACAATAATTCATATGGTTAAAAGATACCTATTACAGTGAGGTTAGTTTGCGGAGAGTGAGAGATTTGTTTCAATGCAGGACCTACCTCATTAATCAAAAGTTCTAAATAAGTGTTCGAATTTAAATTTCCAACAATTTAAAACGGTCGGATAATTTTGTTATTAGAATCCCAGTCCAAATATTAATTTTTTGAGGGTATTGGGTTCTTGTACAGAGTGATTCTTGGTTTTTCTTGAGCCCAATATCTAGTATTTTGCACATTGGGTTCGCTGTTTAAAGTAAAAGTACATTCATCCATGAAACATATTGATTGGCACGTTTTGAGATTCCTTCACAAAATACATTCCTACTTTCTTCGTCTGGTTCAAATATTTCCTGATTACATTGAGGTTTGTATGGATGATATCTGTGCTTTTTTTAATGTCTTAGATACCACCGACTTTGACACATTTAATTCACGACTAATTTGTCTTGTGCTGTACTATGGGTCAATATTGATCAATTTCATAACACCTTGCAATTCCCTGCCATCTGCACTAACATTTCTGCGATGACCTTTATTAAAATATCATTATTAACATTAACCACCTATAGTTTCTGATTCTACTGAAATATTAGCAGTTTCTTCAAATCTTCATATCTGTGAATTGTAGATGCAGACGGTATTGGACCGTTATCAAATTTTACAGAAAACAAATATCTCACTCTACGTAAACTAACCCCACTGTAATATGTTTTACGATAGAAACTCTCTCTTGGTTCGAGTAATCGTTCATTTTATAAAGTAAAAACTACTAAACTAACTCTGAATGTTATCAAATAACAAATTATTTGAGTATAGCTGTCAACTGTTTTCAAGTCAAGGCAACTCATATTCAAAAAACATGAAAACTTTTGATTAATATTATTCAATGAAAATTCACAAAAATAATTTAATTTTTGATACCATTAGATGCGCAATAATTTTCTCTTTCCATTGATACCAAAACATTTTCTGTAGGTCGAATTGGCGAGCAGGAATCCATAAAACTGTTAAAAACGATGTTAAATCCCTATATTCCAGTTTGAAAGTGGACACCCGGTATATGAGCCCATTATATAAATTATCCAAATATTTTTCCAATATTCTATCTAATTAATATTACCCAAAAAAAACCAATATAGTGTAAGACTCGTGGACTTTCAAAAAATTTATTGACACAACAATTTCAAAAGAACATGTTTTATTCTCATTAGATGTAGTATCACTTTATACTAACATTCCAATAACGTTAGCTATTAAAACCATATAGAACAATTTTAGTGTCAAATAGTAGAAAAATGTACTAATATTCCTAAACATGAATTTATAAAAGCAGTTGAATATATTTTACAATCTACTTGTTTTTCTGTTAGTTATCAAACATACAAACAGAATTTTGGTGTTGCAATGGGTCAGCCTCGATCGAGTACTATTGCAGATTTGGTATTAAAAAAAATTTTATCCGAAATTTTAATTAACTTAAATGAAATTAGTTTTTATAAACGATTTGTAGATGACATAATTATTTGTACTAATAAAAACCAAATAAACAAAATTTTTAATTCACAATTGAAAATGAAAATATAAATAAATCTATAAATTTTCTTGATCTAACTTTAATAAGAACAAAAAATAATGGAATTGAAACAAATTGGTATAGAAAAGAAATTAAAACTGATAGATACTTAAATTATAATTCTCAAACATCAATAAAATATAAAAGAAGTGTAATTAATAGTTTAATTGACCGTGCAATTTTATTGTCTTCAAATAAATTTCATAATGATATAAAAATTGAGAAAATATTATTAAAAAATAATTATCCTATTGACTTCATTAACACCATCAAAAAAAGAATAAATAAGTATTAATTCAACTATCAATTTATACCCTAACTGTTTAGTAGGGATGTTCGATACACCAAATAGTACTGGTACAATCGTATCGTATCGATTTAAAAGTATCGGTTCAAGGTAGTATTGTATACAAAAGTACCGGTACATGAAATACCGGTACACATTCAATCCAGGATATTTTCTAGGTATGTTTATACGGACCTTTGTGTCCTAGTACAGCAAATAGAACTGTGGCAATAATAGCGGCAGTAGCAATAACAATTGAAGAGTTCTATTCCAAAACTGCACTAAGTGCCATTTTTTGACATTTGGCAACAACGCTCGTGTTAGATATTTCTGCCCCCCGGCTACAAATTTAACGATCAAAACACAGCAAAACTCGACTTAGTCCTTATAAAAACGGCCTGACAGAATTCAGATTTTTTCCAAAAGTGAGCTAAGTCCACCAGAGCGTTTGCATCAAAACTCCGCTAAGTCCTCATGCTGAAACAACGCAATACGCTCAGACAATGCGCGCGCTTTCAGTGCCGGCTTTGTTGATGTAAGGTGATAACCTAACATTGTAAGGCGTGAAACTAGTTGTTATTGTGCCGTATATTGGATTAAAATGTCTGCTCAATATAACGAAAACGTGATTTTATCAGCAACAGGCAAGAGACGAAAAGGCAATAAAACAGAATGGAAAAAAACAAAAAAATCTAAAGCAGTTAATAGTTCCCGTGGTAAGAAACCTAACCTCAGTTGTGCCCATGATACGAAACTGTGTAATGCACAAACCCTGTCCAAAGGAGATATTGAAGGTAAGTTTTAAGGACTTTTATATCGTGTATGCGTATTGATTAATGTTGATTTTTGGACATTTTGTACACATAGATTTCTTTAAAAATCTATATAAACATCAAAAAGCTGAAGACCAGTATCGCTTTTTGACTCAGTACATGAAAATAAAAGAAGCAGCAGCAATAAGACGTCGACCAAGGAAGAATGTAGCGAGGAGTAGGTTACAAGTGGATTATTATTTAAGGAAACGTAATGGAACTATAGTAAAAGTTTGTGCTGCTACTTTTCAGTCGGTCACACAATTTTCACGATACAGAATAAACGGTTTGGCTGCTCATTTTCAAAAATCAGGTAGCACTATTTCAAAGTTGGGTAATATTATTCCCATTATGCAAGTATTTTTTCTTACAGGAACAGCAAGACTAGAACGACGGGGTGGAATACGCATATCACAAAGGGACGTGGATGTAACTGAATCAATCATTAAACACATTCAGTCATTAAAATGTAGGAGTAGCCATTATGGTAGAAATAAAAGTGTTCGAAGTTATCTACCTCCTGAGTTATCGGTAAAGAAGCTATACAAGATGTGGAAAGAAAACAGAGAGCGTGTTAGAGCGCGAGTGGCATCTTATGCCAAGGATTACAAAATTATTGTCACTAAATTCAATCTAGGTTTCGGTAATCCCCGATCAGATGTTTGCTCGTTTTGTGAATTAAAATGCAAGGAAATAAACAAACCCGGATTAGAACGTAACGAAAAAAGAAAACGAAATAGAATTAAAGTTACATAAGCTCAGAGCAAAGAGGTTTTATGAATTGCTGAGACAGGACGAAGGTGAAGGTGTTATAAAAATATGTTTCGATATGCAACAAAATCAACCTCTGCCAAAGCTCAGTATATCAGATGTTTACTATATGCGCCAAATATGGCTCTACAACTTAATGATTATGGTACACGCATCAGATGGCTCTCAAAACAAGGAGGACATGTTTGCATATACTTGGACAGAAAATTTATCAGGAAAAGGGTCAGCTGAAGTAGCTTCAGCTCTTCTTCATTTTTTAGAAAACCTTGAGGAGAAATACACTAATCCAGACTTTAATGGGGTTAAGCCACATACACTCAAACTATTTTCAGATTCTTGTTCTGGACAGAATAAAAACTCAACAGTTATGATAGTTTTATTGTACTTTGTCCAAAAGAGTACAATATTTGACAAGATTTTGCATATTTTTCCCATCAGGGGTCACAGTTATATGCCACACGACCGTGTGTTTGGAAGAATAGAGAAAGATTTACGAAAACAGGAGAAAATAGTATCACCTGAAGAGTATTATACTACATTTGAAAAGTATTGTACAGTAAAGGACTTGAAGCGAGGTGATTGGACCGTGAGAGATTATAAATCAGTTGCAAAACAACTAGTAAAAACAAGATTTGACTTCAAAACAACCCAACAACGGATTTTTATTTATACTAAGGGAAAACACACCTTACAAGTACAACATACGTATAGTGGGGCCTCATGCAGCCATTCCATACTGAAAAAGAACAAACAGCTACAAAATACTGTTGGAAGTACGCCATTAGTAGAAGCTAAGAACTGTATTGCACCTCCCAAACGTCAAAATGTTCTGCACTTGATAAAGCACTTAGGTACGACAGATAAAAAAATATTGTAATTTTTGTGCAATGAACTCGTTATCCTTTGTTTCAGAAATGAGCTCCAATGCCGACGACTTTTATAAAGAAGCCTTAGGAACTGATCAAGAAACGGATGAACAGAATGTTGTAGAGTATGATAATGACCAGGAAGAGTTTATTTAAAATATTTTGTTGTACGTTTGGTTATATTTCAAATAAATTATTAATAAAATAAATCCAAAGACAGAATGAGTTACATTCGTTTTCGTCAGTAGTGCGTAAAATTTACTCCATAAGTGAGCTAAGTCCCTGGACTTAGCCTACTTTTGGAATAAAAACTTAATTTACAATGCTAATTTACCATACATGATTGTTTATTTTTGAACAACAAATTATATGCCATTTTATACTTTACACATAAGTATCAAGTGATAACAATTTGAAAACCGAAATGCCGACGGAAACTTTTTTGCTAATTTTCTCGAAATTAAACTTTTGGACTTAGTTTAGTTTTGGAATGCAGCTCTTCAATTACAAAGTCAGTATTAGAAATACATCTATTAAATAGTGTATACTATCTTCTATAACGCTTAAAAACTTAAAAACACGAAAATAATGACTGAAGCGCATTCATATTTTCCAACAAAGTTTAGTTTTATAAACGTATATAAACACTACAATTGTATACAGCAGCATGTTATAAATATTTAAGCTGAATAATGAAGTTTTTCTTGGATATTTAATCATTATAATACAATTTGTTGGGATACATGAAAGCTCCAGTCGGATTTTGCTGTACCAGCCAAAACCCAAAGTGTAGTACATACGCATGTTAAACAGGAAGATTTCAGCTCAACAAAATAATTTTGTTTTGATTTTTATTGTCGAGTTTCTAGAAGTTGAAAATTACTTATTGAAAGTTATCGACGTTCGACCATCTTACCTTACTTCCATAGAACACTAAATATAAATAACAAAACAACCTCATTGAGATGAAAAAAAAATTAAAAAAAGAATTAATGGTTAAAAGATGACCAAAAATAAATCATATCGTATTGTATCGCTTATTGAAATACCGGTACAAAATATCGAGTTTTGGAAGACAAAGTACCGGTACTTCAAAATATCGGATCGTACCGGACATCCCTACTATTTAGGACAAGAGTTTAACAGAGCTGGGCAGTACTCGAGTACAAGTACTCAAATACTGTACTCTTAAGTACAATTCGGTTACTCTGTACCCGGTAGCCAGTAAAATTTTCAATAAAGTAGGTACTTTGTATTCGTACCCGTCATCGCATTGGGTAGAAGTATCCGATACCCGCGTCTCTTCTGAGTGCATTTGTCCGAGTACCTTAATACCCAACGCGCAAGCGCAAGTGCGCCATGCAAGTCTGGACTTGGCTGTGTTTGGCGGTGTCTGTTTGTACGAGAAGGCGCAGCGACTGACAACTAGGGTTGCTAGATTTATGACCAACGTTTCCGGGACAATGAGGGGGGGATACGTAAATGTATTATTTATACTCATATATGGAATTTTGCATTCCGGGACATTAGCTTAAAATTACGGGACACGGGACAGAACAATGAATTCCGGGACAATTCCGGAAATCCCGGCCACCTGGCAACCCTACTGACAACGATTATATTATTATTTATCATATATTGTTGTTGGTTGTACAAAGGAATGTAATAAATTGATAAACTGTTTTGTTTATTTTGCTTATTATAAACCGAAAACAATGTTAAGTGAAAGTGGTGGGGGAAGAAACATGTACTTGCAAATAGTACTCTTGAAATTCGAGTACTTGTATTCGAAGTACTGTACTCGACAGGGTGTGCAATGGGTATAGTACTCGGTACTCTGTACTTGTTTTTCAGTTAAGGCATGTACTTGGTACTCGGTACCCGAGTACAATTTACCAGTACCCGGCCCAGCTCTGGAGTTTAATAATAACCAAGACATTAAAAATCCAATTTACATTGCAATACCATATACCGGGTGAATGAGACCATCCGTATCAGTATTTTTTTAAAGAACGGTGAGTCGTAGAGAGTTGGGATAAAAAAATGTATTATAAAAGTCATACTAAAGAATCGAATGGTGATATTATTATTTCTCGAAAAAGTCAGCATCACGAGTAGTTTTGTCAACAATGTCCAAAACTCCAAAATTTTAAATGGCACTATAAGTCGAAAAACGTATTGTTAAAAAGATCGTTAAAAAAGAAGAAAGTTTTGTAGGAAAAATTATTTTACTACTACCACCCCTTTTAAGTAATATTCAATTAAAGTTATTAAATTTGAAATTCGTTGTTAACAAACAAAATTGAAAAGTCAGCTTTTAAAATCTAGTTACCGAATTAAACAATGTTACAAGTGTTCAAAATGTTATTGACATTAAAACGTTGTTTAATTCGGTAAGTAGATTTTAAAAGCCGACTTTTCAATTTTGTTTGTTAACAACGAATTTCAAATTTAATAACTTTAATCGAATATTACTTAAAAGGGGTGGTAGCAGTAAAATAAATTTTCCTACAAAACTTTCTTCTTTTTTAACGATCTTTTCAACAATACGTTTTTCGACTTATGGTGCCATTTAAAATTTTGGAGTTCTGGACACGGTTGACAAAACTACTCGTGATGCTGACTTTTTCGAGAAATAATAATATCACCATTCGATTCTTTAGTATGACTTTTATAATAAATTTTTTTATCCCAACTCTCTACGACTCACCGTTCTTTAAAAAAAATACTGATACGGGTGGTCTCATTCAACCGGTATACCAAAACTGTCACTACGTTTAAGTAAAATATTAACAAACAAAAACAATTTTAATATCTCTTAAAAATAACAATACAATATAAAATCCATTTTTTAACAATCTAAAAGGTAAAATCAAAATTCAATCTGAATCACATATTGCTTACCAAATTAATTGTAATAATTGCATTGCTAAATATATAGGACAAACAAAACAAAAATTTTAAGCCCAAATAAACCAAATACTGCTCTCTCTGACCATGCAGTTGATATTCATCATAATTTTAATTTCTAAATTCTAAATATTTGAAAACGTTATAAATTACGTTTAGTTTTGAAACATTATCTCTCTTATCTACTATAAACATGATTGAAATTAAAAAAATCCAAATTCTATTAATTACAAAACTGACATAGATAATCTTCATTCTAACGGGTGTTCATAAACAGTCGTCATCCCAGTAAGTTTTGACTTCAGAAACGTATCTATTAAAATTGAGAAAAAATGCGCTATGACAGTACTCAATGACGTTTCATTGTGTTGCACGAATTAATCAAAGATATAACATTTTGTTTTTCAAAGCAACTGGGATGACGACTGTTTATGAACACCCGTTATTTACTATAACCTTCTCTAAATAATCTTATATAATTAATTTAAAAAAAAATGTAATTATTATTAATATCAAGATATACCATACAATAGAAATAAATTTGTTTATTAAGATATCCTTCACAAATGTTTAGATTTCAAAATTGACATCTGACATTTTAGAAATTTTATTTCTACATTCATTTTAAATATCTTTCCAATCAATATTGTAAGAATTATTAGTTTTAACCATTTATAACATTATAATCCAAAAAAAAAAATCAGTTGATATGACATGAGGTAAGAATAAATATGCATTGTTTTAAGTAGCTAACCTAAAACTCATTTTCGTTTTTAGCTTATTATATACTAATAATATATTGTGTATTTCTGAAGAAGTCAGCTAAGCTGACGAAACGTTAAATAAATTTATAAAGAAGAAAAAAATTGGCTGACTAATTTTCCTAACGACATATTGACAATACCCAGCTGTAATAAACAAACATAACAAGAAACAAAGTTTCATGCGATTCATTTCAGTTGCAAGTTTCACGAAATTTGTTTCTCCAGTGTGTAATCGACCTAATTGATACTCTGTGAGACAATCCCTCTTTCAAAATGTAACATTCACTACATACCTTCAATTTTGCTAATGCTAATAGATTAATCTAACTCACGGCCTGTTGAATTGTGTGACAAACGTTACTTTATACGGCCTGGGTATTTTTTTTTAAATTCATTGTTTTCATTTCCGAGAAAATGCCAATTTTGGCCGTTTTGGCGCCACATATCCACGATAACATTTAAATGACAGTGGCTGTCATGGCAAATACTTGTTTTAAAAATGAGTCTTCAAATGCGGTATCAGTAGAATAAGGGTCTATTGTTTTGAATTTAATGTAAATATGAATGTTGTAATCTATTTACAGTGCCGTGTATGTATTGCAATGGTATTTAGCCCTCCACTCAGCTCTGGTGGCAGTGCAAGAAAATTAAGAATCAAGTCACAAAAGCACAGAGTTGAGGTAATGCATACAACTGAGAAATTTCACATAATTTGTCAAATCGTAATCACACTGGCAAAAATGGCCAATAACATTGAATGTATTTGAATGAGCAGACAAGTATTGAAACTCAATTTTCATGTATTGGAGTCAGTAATATAATTTAAGCACAATATAAAAGGTTTGGGCAAAGTAGAAGTCGAACCTAAATTTTATAAAACTGGCACAGAAAGTTCAAAATATGCACAGCTTAAAATGAAGCGTAGAAAGTAAAATAATTAGAAAATGGACATTTCATGAGCATTCTAAGATAAAGCTAAGGAAAAGGATGATCAGAGAAGGATAATGCAAAGAGCATAGAAAAGCCAGGCAAATCAAATATTAAATATTACATGCGGCAACAAGACTTGGAAATTTGAAGAAAATCATACAGTGGCAGGAAAATTGCTTAAATTCAGACAGCAGGATATGAAACAATATTGGTGTATAAAACCGAATCAGTGTAGTGACAAAAATGGGCAGTTAAGTGTAATAAAATGAAGTGAGTGGCTCTTTAAGACTATGAAAAATCAGAAATTCAAACGACAATTAATTTAAGATTTATAATATTGTAAATAATATAGCATAAGGCCAATTTGAATTTATAAGTAGCATCATTGAACTTAGTTCATTTCCTATTTTAAAATATTAGATGGTGTTTTGTTAATATCGACCGATATCAGCCAACAATTGAATAAATTTTGTAAATGACAGATTGAGTTGTACTCTTACTTTAAGTAAAGAATTTTAATATTTACCATTTTCTTACGATAAAATAAAGTGTACCATCAGATTCAGAAGTTCGTGGTGCATTTACACAAATGAAGGTGGCAAAATCGCAAGCATAAAATTATTTTCTCTTCGGCTACCACTTTGACGAGAACGGGTCCCGATCGCAGTTTACAGCTTTGTGGGGAGTCCTGAGCCTACAAGGGTGTTCCAACAGCTCCCCCCAAGAGGTAACAACACACAACAGTAGTTTGAGCATCCCGGGGGCGAAGATTCCAGCGAGGCGCATCATAGAGGGCTTCCGAGACCAGCTCAGAACCTGCAAATTTGAGGTTAGTGTATTTGAACCAATTTAATCAGCGCTAGAGGGTTGGAACGAGTAAGAATACCTAGAACCCGAGCTGCAGAACCAGATTCCCATTGAATTTCGTGTCCATGAGCAGTCAGATTTGCAGAAATTGTAATTTAAGATGCCATTTGGAGGTTAGAATAAACAAATGCAGGATTAGCGTCCTTAAACAATCAAGGCGAGGCTTTCGACCTGAAAAACAAATGAGTATAGTGACGCCGATTGAAGGCGCAATTATTTAAAAACTTACCTGATAAATTGGTTCATTAAATTCCTTTGATAAATCATTTCACACGCGAACTGACAGCGTAGTTTGAATTATTTGGGACAGAATATCTGACAGATTATTAGCACCTGCGCAGTGCGTTTCAAATATAAGTTCAAGTTCATATTTGCAGTGGCGTACCGTTCAACTTTTAAAATTGACAAATTAGGAACCCAAGACCCGAGATTTGAGTTTCATGTTTTAATTGAGCTTGCGTATTATTCATTATCAGATGGATGTATTATAAATAAAGGGCGAACTACCATAAATAACATTCTCAATTGGCTAACCCAGAAATAAATAATTAATCAATCAAAATTTGATTGCAGCAAGATTCTAAAAATAATTGTGTGGTGAACTTTATTTATTAATTAGTTATATTACATTTACAATTGTAATATCAAAGTCACTACAGTATATCTTAGAGAGTTATAGTTTTAAAATTGTTCTTGAGAAAGATTTTGAGCCCCAAGAATTCGTAGTTGAAGACAAAGTAATATTTTCTGGCAGGTATTTTTTTGGATAGCTCACGCATTCTCTCTAAAATAGAAGGTGATATGCATGCAGATAATCGTATTATTCTTATAAATTTGGAAGATGTTACTAGGTGGTAATAGTAATGAAGTATTTTGTAAGGTTGTAGTTTATGTGTAATTCACTGTTGTAAGATTTTAAAAATTAAAATGTAAAAGTTCTGTGTTTTATTGGACACCCATCTGTAAATGTAGTAATTAAAAATGTACTAAAAAAGTGCAGGCACTGCAGTGTGCTTAATAGTCTTCGCTCAGAAGTTACTCACAAACAACTTTCTTCTAAATATAAACAATTAATTTCTTTCGGTGTTTATCTGTATTTAAATAAAAATAGAAATTATTAGCACATACGTGGTTTGAAGAATCAGTACCATAATTTAAATTTACTTTCAAACCATTTCCTTCGTAAAACTTGATTTAAGGGAATATTGCAGGTTGCAATACAACACTTTTTATACGTACAATATGCAGAACCGCTTTCCATTTTAAACAACACCAAAACCAAATCGTAAACGAATAACTTAACAAATTAAAGTGTGAACTGTAAATAAGAAAATACACAAAATAACTAGCAGGAAACTGATAAATATTTGCATCCTAGACAGTTGGTAACTGATATTACATTGCAACCCGCTCGTGGGTATACAGTGCTCTGCGAAGAATCGCAAAAGTTCACATATGCCCAGGCCGTATAAAGTGACGTTTGTCACACAATTCAGCAGGCCGTGATCTAACTATAAAAAATTTCAAATAAGCATTCCAGTACTTGGAACTAGAGTGCCTTGATGTCACTGTGATATATTTGTCCTTTACCAGGGTACAGATAAATTATAGGCCCCTCTCACTCTATAGCACTTTATATCCTTTTCTCTTTGTTCGATTTTAGTAACAATAACTACTTGACACTACTAAATTATAGATTGTGTTTCATCGTGATGTGCATACATTGGCGTAACATAGGTAATTTAACTTCATCATTGATTAAATAAACATGATAACAATTCCTCCTAATTTATTTGTACAGTTACGGCCAAATAAAACCGGGCAGTACTTCACTCTATTGTGAATTGGTGTTAAATCACCTAAGAATTCAAATTGTCAAGGTACTGTCAAGTACAAGCCTGATTTACCAAAATTTATGAAAATGACATAGAATGTCAAAATGGTGGTCGTTTTTATTTGGCCATAACGAAACACCCTAGTGCCCAGCACTTTTCCGTCATACATATTCTAAAATGTAGCTCATAGCAAATAGTTTTTTAAAATATTGTAACCACCTTCGAGCCGGATCGCGTGCAGACAGATGAGTCAGTCTTCCAGAACATTTGAGAACGACCTCGGTGATTAATGCGCACGATGTGTCAGCATTGCCAGAAAAGTTGAGAATATCTCGACGCTTCGGGAATGAATCACCTGGCAATATATATAAGCCAGCACCACAGCAGGAGGGCAGGCAGTCCGAATCTAGCTTTGAAGTGTGCGAAGCTCGCCATATAAATCGTTCGTGTTGAAGTCGTATGTAAATAAATAAAGTGTCTTTGTTGTTAGAAATAGTACCTGTTAAGTGTATAAATAATAAATGATCTGTATTAATAGTTCTTGTGTTTTTGTAAATCGTTAAATTAAATTGCTGTAAATAAATGCTTAAAACAAGAAGCGGCGTATAATTTTTAATAGCCCAGAAGATAAATCATAACAATATAATACGTTAAAAAACCTAACTTGAAAACGTTTATGGATATGTCAGTTGAAAATAAGAGGAAGCTATTTGTGTCCGTACCCTGGTAAAGGGAACATATAATGCCTATACCTTAAAAGGAAGATGATGATGATGATGACCCTGTTAAAGGACAGATAAAGTACGTTTTTTTTCTATAATAACTGTGAAAGTGTTACAATGTTAGTAGATATGTGATTAAAACGCTAGGAAATTTTGATACCTCGTGTTGGTAGAACTTTTTCAAAATTATGGTTGTGTCAATTTTGAATGTCAAAGTTTCTTAATTTGAACTCTTGACAAATTTCTTTTTTTAACATGGAATCATCATCATCATCAATAAAATCAGATAAAAAAGAAAACCAAGAAATATTTTATATGCAAAAATGAAGTAAGCGATATTAAATTATGACATATCTGTCAAAATGACAATCATTTTTTTAGTGGAAGAAAAGAACTAAAAATCTATGTACCAACATTACTAAAACTAGGGACCCTGCAGGAATGCAACTTATCCCCTAGAAAGTTGACCTTGAAAATTATTATAGAAAAAAAATGTACTTTATGCACAATGCACTAGAAATGTCACTGTGATAATGTAAAACAAAAGAGCAATCGTTTTGACTCACCAAAGCATTCTATCAGATGCCGGCATAATTGTAAAATAATGCTAATTCACTTGTAATGAACAAATCTAAGCATTTTTACATATCCAGGTGAGTGTTAAAAAGTGCATAAATGTTACAGAAAGATTAAAAAGAAAATATGTAATATTTTTGTCTGTGAGTTTAGAAAGTTATTTTTCATTAGAATTAATTTGTTTTTAAATCTTCTAATGTGCAAGGTTTAATATAGAATCTGCTAAAAAGTTAGTCGATTAAAAAGATACTTTAAAATTAATGGAATAAGATAAGCAACTTTGATAATAGTTGGATTAATCTTCGTACGCCAAAGAGTAATCACATTTTATTTTTTTTACAATTCTTAATTAAGGCGTTAGAATGATATCTTATTAAATATTGATATACAGGTTGAGGTTACAATGCTAGAATTTACCGATTATCAAGTGCAATGAAATTGTTAAACAACGTAATACTTCTTTTTAACCAGTTAAAAAAGCATTTATTAATTTTTGCCGATATAATATACAATAAAAATTTTAAAATAGTGTAAACGCCAACAAAACGACTATAAAGGTATTTTAATATGTTTATAGAACATATAGAGTTATACCACAGAATAATACCCTAAATCAGAATGGCCTCTCTGTGTCGGCGCTTTTGATTTCAGCATACTCAATTTTTGTGACCTTGAAATTGTCCGCCATGATTCTAGTGGTGTGCAGAGGCGGTAAATTCAAAATTATGCGCCTAAATTTTAAACTGAACAGAAATAATCCGTACATTTAAAATCCATGCAATTTATATGGAAATGCACAGTACACCATCTGCCACCAAAAGATCTTTTCTGTGCACTCATATGTAATTAATATTTTAAAACCACTTGCACAAAAAAACATAACCTTCTTATAAGGGGTCATTGACCTCCACAATTACACGTGTAAAATATGGAAAACAGCTGACGGCACACCACCAGAACTCGCGCATGCGCAAAGAAAAAACTAGCTGAATTTTCAGCCGACAGGCCATTCTGTATTATTCTGTGGTTATACCTTATAAAAATTAATACAGTAATGGGCAAAAGTATGGTAACACCTCTACAGGGTATCCGTTTTTCGCGCTTAAGCATAGGGATCTCAGTTATCTTAAGACATACTAAGTCAGTTAAAATGGGGTATTTTTGTGGTGATTAATAATCTGAAAAAAAACCGTATTTTTAATTTTTGAAATACCGCAAAAAAAAATGAAAATTCCAATTTTGGTTTTTATTTTCTTATTCGAAAACCAATCAATTTGTCCATTTTTTAACTAAAACATTATTCTGACACTTTTCAACAAGGACACAGAATAATACCCTAAATCAGAATGGCCTCTCTGTATCGGCGCTTTTGATGTCAGCATAGCCAATTTTTGTGACCTTGAAATTGTCCTCCATGATCCTAGTGGTGTGCAGAGACGGTAAATTGAAAATTATGCGCCTAAATTTGAAACTGAACAGAAATAATCCGTACGTTTAAAGTCCATGCAATTTATATGGAAATTCACAGTAAACCATGTGCCACCAAAAGATCTTTTCTGTGCACTCATATTAAATTAATATTTTAAAACCACTTGCACAAAAAAACATAACCTTCTTATAAGGGGTTATTGACCGCCACAATTACACGTGTAAAATATGGAAAACAGCTGACTGCACACCACCAGAACTCGCGCATGCGCAAAGAAAAAAAAATCTGGTATGATACACGCACACAACTTCCTTTTACAGTGATCTTATAATTAGTCAAAAATTTGATTTTAATAAAATGTTTTAAGCATTTGTCAAAAATTTTAAAAAATTACAAATTCTCCAAAAACAGTACAAAATAGAGCGTTAGTTGAAGAGACAAATTTTCTCTAGAATTTTAAGCTGATTTCAAAAATGTAATAATATACCGGGTGTTCTATTTAAAATAAGAGTTAATAAAAAAAATAGACAAAAAAACAAAAGAAACCCATTTTAGAAGTATTCAACTGGAAAATCAACTATCTCACATCAATACACATTAAAAATGTAATAAAAATGTTAAGTTAAAAAAACATCGTTAGAGCCGTTTTTGAAAAAATCGAAAAAAACTGAAAAATCACAAGAGTAAACACCTACTTCCGGTTATGCGATTTTCTTCAAAAGCTTGCTGTCGCATCTACATAGTACACAACAATTATATATGAAGTTTCAACGCCATACCTCTTTCCGTTTTTGAGATATTCTGTTCACAGACAGACACACAGACAGACAGACACACAGACAGACCAATGAAAAAAAATATGTTTTTTGGGATCAGGGGACTCTAAAACGTGAAGATCCGTTGAAAACTCAATTTCGAAATTTTGGGGTGAATCCAATACTTCCTTTATAGTAAAAGGAAGTAAAACTTGTTGAATTTTAAGCTGACAGGCCATTCTGTATTATTATGTGACAAGGAGTTAAAAATAGTTATTTACCTAACAAGTTCAGGAAGGTAATTTTCTGAATGCGCACTTTGTTTCAGCACGACCGAAAGGAGTGTTGCACGTAGTGCGAATTCGGGAAAATTCTTCCCGAAAAAGTTAGGTACAATGTTTTTGTAGCGAGTAACTGAAAACGTTAAAAAAAAATTAGTGGTTTACTACTGTACTGAGTTAACAGGACAATAATTCAATAAACTTTTATCTACGACCACTACTAAAAGTAGGCCTTTTAGCGCTAGCTTGTTTCACTAAAAGTGACGTTTTATAGTTTACCGTGTTTAAAGAAATCAGCTGTTTACTTTTAGCACACGGGCTAAAAATGAAGTGAGGTTATAAAACTACAATTTCGAACTGCAAGTGAAGTTGTAAAGCTATTCTAGTTGCTTCTTGCGTTACAGGTAAAACGTTTTTGAAATAATTAAAGCGTTAGGTAATGAATACAGTCACTGTGGAGTATCAATAATTACATTTCGTAACTCACCTTGACAGCACGGGCGTGGCCAAACAATCGCCCGCGCGGCTTAGCCTACTGTTCATTATGACATAAATTAAGTGTTGCAGATGCAAACCTTTCTTAAATCGATATTTATGGATTAATAACTGTAAAATTAAGGTCGTAGATAAAATATTGTATGCAACGCGTGCTAAAAGTCGTTTATGAGCGAGACATGTTATGAAACTCAGCCTTCGGCTTCGTTTCATAAATTTCATGTCTCGCGCATAAACGTCGACTTTTAGCACTTGTTGCATAAATAGCTATTATGTGTATCCTACGCACCTGTTAGCTTTTGTCGACGTTTACAGCGCCTCTGGTGTTTGGAAGCACAATTAAACCAACGAGGGGCAATTATAAAAATTACAAAGAACACACGATTGCCCCCGCAGTGCGGGAAAAGTAACTTTCGGCGTATCGGGAATGACCTGCAAATATGAATTTTGAAGTCATGAGTACAAAAATAATATTACTGTTGTTCTAGCGCTTAAGATAATGAAAAATTCATGGAGGTTAGAGAGGAGGAGATGGAACGATTTGTTGCGAAAGTGGCCGCTTTTCGTGTCGTAAGTTCTCTAGTACAGCTATACGTCACCGCGGTGTGAGTGTTCCACTTGTGGCTGAAAATCGTATGCTTACCGTGTTTACTACGTTTAAATTTAACAATTTTTCTGTATTACGGTTATCAAACGTGTTGTAATGTCGTCCAATTGTTTTGTGCCGGGTTGCAAAACTGGTAATGGAAGTATGAAAGCGTGGAATAGGAAAAATGGTTTGGAAAACCCTAGTTTTCCAGTATTAAAATTTTGCATGAGGGGTAGCATATGAGACTTACCTACAGAAGTTTTCGACAACACCAAAAATGCTTTGGTCAAAAAATAAAGACATCGTGGTTCTAAGAGGTTTCAATATTAATTTTAACAAGCGAGATAGTTCCTACAACAAATTTAATGACCTGCTTTTATCGTATAATATGCACATCACACTGAGGGGTCCTACAAGAAGTAAAAATTGTATCGACAATATTGTAACCAATCTTAGTACTTTGGTACACACCGCAGACCTAATATTCATTTAGCAGACTACAATCGTGGAGAAATTATACATATTTTTAAAACAAAAAACTGTAACAGTTAAACCAATAATAGAAGTGGGACTAAATAAATTCTATAAATATATGAGTTAAGTAAATTGGGCTTTTGTTATAAAGTTTTGGTTCTTAATTTAAAATTTGATAAATTAAAATTTACAAATTTGCTACAAGAAACATATCTAGATTCCTTCAAAAGTAAAACGATTAAGATACTAAATAGACCAAATTCTGTAAATTGGTTTACTGACGAGTTACAGACAATGCGAGAATACCTAAGATATTTAAACGCTTGCAATTTTAATGTGTAACTTTTATCTATACTCAATGTGTAACAAGTTTTTATAAATGCATTGTAACGTATATGTATGTACATTTATTTTCTATTATATAATACCTAGCAGCACAAATTAAATTACTTTAATAGTGTTGCTAGCTACAACGTATCCACTATTCTCAAAAATGCATTCAAATCATTTAAACTGTTAACCTGGAGAAATTTGATTAGAAGAAGTTCAGCACCTGTGACAAAAATGGTTATATGTGAATCAGAATATTACACATTTTGTACATAATTCTGAGTTGTACTCATCAAACGAGACCTTCATAACTGAAATTACATAAAAGAAATTAGTTCCTTGAATGCAATGCATTAATATGTACAGAGTGGTTTAAAAAGAGCTACATGTAGCTGCCTTTCGAATTCCTTTGCATATGAATTTGTAGGTAACGCTATATTCTTTATTGTCCTCAAACTAACCAGAGCTGTCAATACTTAAACAGATTCACAATTCTGGCTAATTTGAGAACTACAAAAAATATACCAGCACATAAAAACTAACATGGAAAAATTCAAAGGCAACTAGATGCAGCTCTTTTTTAATCAGTTTGTATATTATCAGGAAACTGTTTACAAGAATTAAACAAGTCAGCAATGTTCATAATGCATAAAACTGGGCTTATGATAAATATGAATGGTAAATATAAACGTTTAGCTGACAAATTTTAGTAGCTGACAAATTTTAGCGTTTCCTCTATGAATTAATCAAAATTGCACCTGTTCCCATTGCATTCGCGGCAAAAACAAGCCCAGACTGCAACACTTGCGCCTCTAGTGGGGAATTTGGTCACTAAGAACTAGACAACACAAAATAGTGCCATTTCAATATGACATCGGCGCATCACAGTATATTTACAATGTGTAAATATACTGTGGGCGCATTTCGTTCCATCTCCTCCTCTCTAACCTCCATGGAAAAATTGATAGTCAACATTTTTTTCATGGACGCGGACGCCATATTCGTTTTTTTTGAATGTAGATTTTTTTCTGATTACAAAAATGTATAACACTTTATGTTTTAGTAATCAAAATATTAGCAACCAGCGTTCTGCACCCAAATTGGGCGCGAAATAATTCATTTAATGCAATTTGTACAAGAGTGATCCATTTTGTGTGTCGAGTTAATTTTGAGGTTAGAAAATCCACATAAAAAAGTCACTTATAAAAATTTGAAAACCCTACTACTGGCTTACTTGCGTCGCCTTGAGTCGATTGACATCAAAATCAGCCAATTCGGCCCACGAGTTCGCTCTCAAAGTGGCGTCAAGCAAGCTAGCAAGCAATGAAAATTATTATGTCGGATAATAAAAATAATAAGGTTTTGAAACAGTTTGAAGAGTGCCATGGAAACAAAAATACTACATTACTTTTACTAAAATTTTGACACATTTTAGTACAACTTTGTAGTTTGACGATTACACTCTAGTATTATTTACTAAAATATAATGCCTACTATTAAATTATATTCACATTATAAGGACATTTTTGAATAATAATAACAGTCATTATTTGCAGTGGTGGGTTATGAATTCATAATTCACTGCTTTCAACCAATCATAAAATTCTATTTTCATAATTCACGGTTATCAGCCAATCATAAAATACTATTTTCATAATTCACTAGTTTGCAGCAAATCACAAAATTCATATTAACAAATGACTTTTGTAGTTGACAGTTGTCACAAATGTCTTAATTCGGAAATATGAACACAAAACTCCTATTGTATAGGAGTAGATAAAGTATCGTATTACATTTGCGATTATGGCCATTATTCCCTCAGGTGACTTGCGCCACTCGCCTTCGGCTTGTGGCTCAAATATCATGTTCGTGAATAATAGCTGTCATAATCGCTCATATGATAATATACTATTATTGGGTCCAAAATCTTTAAATAAAGGGCTGTAAGCTGGGGCCTCTTTTATAGATCAGACGGTATAGGTGTTTCCATACTTCTGCCTACCACTGTATGTAAATATCATATTTTATGTTTGTCACTTATTTGAAAAAAATACGTTGAATCGCTGAACGAAATCACAAATATAGTGGAACCTCTATTACTGGAAACCTCTACACAACGAATAGGTTTTAGTTTTTAGTGTAAAAAACCTTGGAATAACAGACACCTCTCTACAACAAACAGTTCTAGATTCTCCATCCGTGTTCATTTTGGAGAGGTTTCGCTGGAAATATATAATTTGTTACTAATTTTTAACTTATTTATATGTTACGGGGAACAAGTACAGGTAAGTAAATGAATACATTAACCAATTAAATTACACATTATCCATTTACTTGACATCCGCACTGTCAGTGCCAAATTTGAAAAATAATGTCTTGACTATACTTTCAAAATGTGTTTTTTATTAGACTGTACATTAATTTAATAATGTGAAAAATAGCAGTGGTGCCAACATACTGTACGTTTGACATTGCGGATGTCAAGTAAATGGATAATACCAAGGCGGTCTATATTGTTCCAGGCCATGACACTGGCTCTGTTGCCAGATTGTGTGCTAGGCCATTCCAAGACACACTAAGTTTTGTTTGTTTGAAATATATTTGACATTAATAGTTATTTTGACAAGGCAGTTCATATAAGTTCCAAAAATGCCTTTGAAGTGTTACGTACCAAGCTGCAAGTCAACTTACGCTTCATCAGTTGCTCCATATGTTAACGTGTTCAAGTTTCCATCTAATAGAACGGTGGCACAAAAATGGAAAGACATTTTGCATTTAGAGCACTGGCAGATTGGAAAGGCTAGTGTTGTGTGTGAAAAGCACTTTAAAAGAGCAGATATAAAGGGTAATAAAATGTAGAGACTTGATCTGACTGCAATATTACTAGCTTCCAGGCAAGTTATTTTTAAGAAATTACTCTTTTAGTTGAACTCAAAATTAGTAACAATTTACTTGCAATGGAAAATTAGGTACCTACCCATTAGGAATTGTTTTTAAATCGAATATTGCGTTAAAGTGACACACTGCGGTGTAAGTAGCAGTGATTTTATATATATATATATATATTATTTCAATAGGCATGCATTACAATGACAAGGATAGTGCACTGACAGATTGCTCATTTAGTGACCAAAACTAGTAACTTTTTGTTAAAAGTTGGCGTAGCCGTGTTGCCAAATTGTGGTAGGTCATTCCAAAGGTCACTTTATAGGCCCAGTGTCATGGCCTGGAACAATATAGACCGCCTTGATAATACAGTAGTGTTCGAATAAATGTAGGACAATTTTTTTTTCAAATGTAAGTTAGGTTGAAAACTGAACAAATCTCCATGGATTTCATGCTATCAGAAAAAGTGACAGTTTTCATTTACTTGTCAAAGTTTAAAAGTAATTATATTTTTCAAAGAAACTTTGTACATATGTACTAATATGCCGAGAAAATTCACGATGATTGAAAAAGCACATATTATTTCAAAAATAGAAGATGGCTGGTCAATAAGGATGCCTTCACGATATTTTTAGTTGAATAAAAATATGGTGTTTGAGATTAAGAAAAGGTAGGAAAACCAGGGGCTCGAAAAAGGAAGACTGGAACAGGATTGTCCAACAAGAAGACAACTGTTGAAGAAGATACAGAACTTTTAGGTTATATTAGAAATCTTCCATTTGAAACTGTAAGAAAGGCTATTATAAACACACATTTTCTCGCCTCCAGAGCTACTGCTTGCAGAAGAATATTAAAATCTTATTTAAAGCGTCATGTCGTTGCAAGAAAGCCAAATTTAACCAATGAGCAGAAAAAATTACGACTTTTATTTGCTTTAAATCATATTAATAATGATTTAAATGATTGGAACTGGGTTATTTTTAATGACCGTCTGGTAGGTTTGAAGTTAACGGTTGGGATTGGATAAGCTTCCAAGGTTTAGGAATATGCTGGCAGATTGACGGCAGGTTTAATGTGATTGCCTACAGAAACATTTTAGAATATATCATGCTTCCAACTGTCGAGAATATGTTTGTCGGCTTTATATTCCAACATGATAATTGTCCGGTCCATACAGCTAGAATTATAAATGACTGGTTTAGGAGTAATAACATCAAGGTTATGCAATGGCCCTTAAACAGTCCTGATTTAAATCAAATTCAGAATGTTTGGGGGATTTTGGTTAAAATTCTTGAAAAATAAAATGGTCTACCACAAAATGCAGAAGAACTGTGGCAATATTTAATGGGATCAGCTGGCAAATGAAGAACATTTAGGGCGATCTTTAATTAGTCCCATGCCGTTACCGCGAAGACTAGAAGAAGTAATAGCAAAAAATGGAAGACAAACAAAATATTAATTTAAATTGTACTAGATCGATTGTTTACTTTCTTTAATTAATGTTAGTTATAATAATTTTTTAAAAATTTTTACCAAAATATTTAGTGAAATCTAGTTACAAATAATATGCTACCTGCACTGCCTCCCACACTTACAAGCCATGCTATTGGAAATTTGGCAACGCTGCTGGTAGGCCAATTTTTGTACTGTTTATTTATAAAAATGTCTGTTCAAATGTGGTGTGTGATTAAATATCAATATGTTGGACTGCTCGAAGTTTGAAGAAATGCATTTATTTATATTACTGTACTGTTCGTGATAAGTGAAAGTAACATTTCTGCTAGTATTTATGGGTTTTTATAAGTATTTCACTGAAATACAACCGAGGTAAGTAACAATCTAACCTCATTTTTAGCGCATTTCTTGTAACTTTTAATTTTATATTTAAAATGCCATGAAGACGTTGTGTACCAACCACGACAGTACCTTAAGAGAAAATCGTATGCAAACTATAACAACATTTTCTTTTCCAATGGACGAGATCCGAAAGAAAGGATGGCTTCGTGCAATACCATGAAAATGTTGGACCCCCAACAAAAAGTGTTGTCATGTGTGAAATAGATTTTAATAGAAAAGACATTTGAAAGCGTTAGAAATAAGAGTGGGGAACTGCAGAAGCTGATGCTGCATTACCCTCGATTAGTTGAAAATGCTGTCCCAAGCGTATTTCCAAATTTACCACCATATTTGTCGTCAAAAGCGTAGAAGAAAACAAATATTGGAAAGACATGTACAAACAGTGAAAGTGTTTTTAAATGATGACATCAGCAGTTTTTCGAAGTTTCTGGAACAATTTACGTCACACAAATTTAGATGTTACCGAGTAGATAAGTTTATTATTTTCAAATAAGATTATTGTAGCATCACCACAGTTTTTGCATATATGTTTGACTCTCAATCAGCAGTGGTGTATAGAAAATTAAAAACTTTAAAATAAATACAGAAATGTTCTTTTATCCATGTGTTACATAGGTTAAGTCGTTTTATTTTTATAAATATACTGTGTTATAAAAAAGTTTACCGTTGGCTAAACTCTCAAAATTAAAACTTAACGTAACTACTTGGTTACAATTGCCGGCCGACCAGCTACAGTTACGAAGACGGCGTGTACAGTTCTTTAAAATACTTAAAACGGGCGCCAACGGTATTTGTATCAAATAACTGCAAGGGCATCCAGGCATTAGAACGAGAATACGTAAACTCAAGTAGCACAATAAATCTGAAAGAGAAGCTCAACTCAAGTACGGGTTACAGTAACAAATAAAGCCATATAGCAAATATTACAGTACAATATCAGCATAAATTCATAGTACATAAATATAGGTACATGTATCACAATAGTTCTCACAGTTCTACATACAATCTAGCAATACTAAAATTGCACACATTAAAACCGGCTGAATAAGCAGGCGGCTCTAACAGTAGATGTTTCGTGCTTGGTTTCGGAGGAAACGCAAAGCGCGATTCCACAGCGTTTGTTCTCAAATTCGTACGGCCGGAAGCTGGTGGCTCAAAACGCGATTCGCACCACGACAGCAAGGGCAGAAGTTAAACCAGGAGATTAGCCTCCGTATCTGCTCCGAAGGTCCAACATACGCCAGCTCGAAATCGCATGAAGCGGCGGCCGTGGAAGCGATAAATGAACAGCTGCAGCATTGCCTGATAACGGGGTTTTAGCACAAAATGCTTGGCTCTCCAGCATGAGTTACCTGGCACTAGTTGCTGTAAAGGGGAAACAAAGGTCCACGATAACATACCAAAAGTAAAAGGAGTCTAGGGCGCTTAGAATACTTACCCTGGAAAATCTCCAGGCCATGTGTGACGCCACGTGGTCGCATACAAAATCCGCAGAATGCGTAGGAAATCATCTTCTTCAACGTGAGCTCGGGGACATCAGAACCACTCAACAGTGTAGACTTACATTTCACAATCAAAATACACTAACAACAGTCTCATAAAATCCCATCGAAGCTCTTCAAAATACTAAACCACCATGTCGATTTGACGGACGAGAGCGGAAAGAAAGCCCGAAGACAAAAGCGTGCGCTCAGGAACATTTCCCGAACAAGGTCGTCGAAGTAGGTGCGACTACAAATCGCGCGAACGGATGCGCCACAGCGCAGACTAAATACCATCAAATGCTAAATTGAAAATGAAACGTAACAACTGTTGCATGTTTGTATTACTTGAGTATGTAAATAAATGTCACAATTACAGAAGCCATCTTTAGTTAATTACATTTTCTCTAAAATTTTAAGCTGAATTAAAAAATGTTATAATATATCGGGCGTTTTATTTAAAATAGGAGTTAATAAAAAAAGTAGAAAACAAGAAACCCATTTTAGAAGTACATATTCAACTGGAAAATCACCTATCTCACATCAATACACATTACAAATGTAATAAAAATGTAAAGTTTGAAAAAAATCGTTACAGCCGTTTTTGAAAAAATCGAAAAAAACTGAAAAATTACAAGAGTAAACATCATATTTCCGGTTATGCGATTTTCTTCAAAAGCTTGCTGTCGTATCTACATAGTACACAAAACTTATACAGTGTGGTCCATTAAGTGTGCAACAAATGGGAAATTTTTTTATTAGTTGTACAATCGAAATTTAAATATTGCCAAAAGTTAGTGCATGTTCGATAACCATATCGGATGCCCTTAGAATGGCTTCAAGTCAAACAATATACAGGGCAGGACAAAAAATATGAAATTCGTTCAAGAACAAAGTTACCTTATTTCAAAAAATATAGCAAAATTTTATTGAGAAAAGTTGTTTAGAATCAAAAGTTATGCTCAAATACAAATTCACGGCCCCCTATTCGAATTTTGATTCTTTTTTGGAAAATTTTGTATTACCCCCGTATGATACATATTTTTATTATTTTGATTTTATATGTATTTAAAGTAGCCACAACCATATCCCTTTTAAATAACTTTTAGCAACTTGAAGCGTATTTGTAAAATTTACTTGGATTTATATTTTTTTAGGTAAGCGTCCACTTCATGTTTGTTGCAACGATATTTAACAGAACTTTAGAATTTCGCAAATATTCTTTTTAACAAGGCAAATGCTTTACTAATAATAATTTACATATGAAAAACTCTTAATAAAATCAGAATAATAAAAATATGTATCATACGGGGATAATACAGAATTTTACAAAAAAACAATAAAAATTCGAATAGGAGGCCGCGACTTTGTATTTGAGCATAACTTTTGATTCTAAACAACTTTTCTCAATAAAATTTTGCTATATTTTTTGAAATAAGGTAACTTTGTTCTTGAACGAATTTCATATTTTTTGTCCTGCCCTGTATATTGTTTGACTTGAAGCCATTCTAAGGGCATCTGATATGGTTATCGAACATGCACTAACTTTTGGCAATATTTAAATTTCGATTGTACAACTAATAAAAAAAATTCCCATTTGTTGCACACTTAATGGACCACACTGTATATGAAGTTTCAACGCCATACCTCTTTTCGTTTTTGAGATATTTTGTTCACAGACAGACACACAGACAGACCAATGAAAAAAAAATATGTTTTTTGGGTTCAGGGGACTATAAAACGTGAAGATCTGTTGAAAACTCAATTTCGAATTTTTGGGGTGAATCCAATACTTCTTTTATTGTAAAAGGAAGTAAAAATGGAAAAGTTATCATCCTTTCGTTAGTAGGTTTAGGTCTATCATTGTATAATAAAAATCTGGTGTGATACACGCACACAACTTCCTTTTACAGTGATCTTATAATTAGCCAAAAATTTGATTTTAAATTTTTAAGCATTTGCCAAAAATTTTCAAAAATTACAAATTTTACAAAACCGATACAAAATAGAGTGTTAGTTGAAGAGACAAGTTTTCTCTAGAATTTTAAGTTAAACTCAAAAATGTAATAATATACCGGTGTTCTATTTAAAGTAGGAGTTAATAAAAAAATAGAAAAGAAAACAAAAGAAACCCATTTTAGAAGTATTCAACTGGAAGGTCACCTATCTCACATCAATACACATTAAAAATGTAATAAAAACGTAAAGTTTGAAAAAAATCGTTAGAGCCGTTTTAGAAAAAAATCGAAAAAGACTGAAAAATCACAAAAGTAAACACCATACTTCCGGTTATGCGATTTTCTTCAAAAGCTTGCTGTTGCATCTAGATAGTACCCAAAACTTATACAGGGTGAGTCATTAGTACGGGAAAGCTCGATTGCACTTAAGACGTTAAAGATATTAAAATGAGCCAACTGCCACTATATACAAGAAGTTATGGTGAAGTTTGTAAAATTACTTTTCGTTATACAGGGTGTTTATTTTTTTCAGGGCATTATTTAACTTAATTTTTTTAAATAGAACACCCTGTATATTTTTGAAAATATTGATTAATCTTTTTCTAGGACTTATGATAAAGTTTACTTTTTGAAATTTACTTCAGCCGTTTTGAAGTTATTCGATTTTTTCTGTAAAAACGTGCGCTTACGGACACTTATTAAAAAAATAACAGGGCACTTGATCGTATAGATATCTAATTGAGGTTTTGGTCATGCCTAAACAACTTTTTGGAGTATCATTTGGAAATAAGAACGCTTACCTGCGTTGTGGGATTACTTAGTTGTGACACGTTAACTTTTCGAAACTTTGAAGGGCCATAACTTTATTTTTTCAAATGGCACTCCCTGTATTTTATTGCTTAGTCGTATTCAGCATCTTATTTTACAATTTTTATGTCCTACATGTCTTATGCCAAAAATTGATAGTTTAGGAGATAATTCGGATTTTTTGAAAAATGCACAAATATCTCATCTGTACCGACCTAGTGTGCCATGAAAACAAGTGTTCACGAGTTATTGTTTGAGACATGTCAAAATTGCACTCGTTTAACCTCATGTTTTAATTTGTCAGGAAAATGAAATTAACGAAAGATGAAATGGTGGATATGGTTTATGTATTAGGTGAAAGTGAGCGAAACACGTTACTGGCGTCTACAATTTATGCACAAAGATATCCCGGTAGAAGGCATCCAAGAGCAAGAGACTTCGGAAATGTGCAAGCAAGATTTGAAGAAACGGGCAGTGTCCAGTATGAGAAACACCGTCGGCGAAACCCAGCGACCGAGGGTGAAAATGAAGATCTGGTTGTGCAAAGTGTTGTAGAAAAAACGCACACAAGTTCCCGTGCCGCAAGTCAACAATTGCAAATTTTCCAAACCAGTGTTTCTAGGATTATCCGTAAAAACAAATTCCATCCGTACCATGTCCAGTTAGTACAGCACCTAAATGAAGACGACTATGTAGCCAGACAAAATTTTTGTTTATGGGCCCGAAATAAGGAACAGCTGGAAAACAATTTTTTTCAATAACGTGCTATTTACGGATGAGGCGACATTTAAAAGAGATGTAAAAGTTAATATTCACAACTTTCATTACTACGACACTCAAAATCCCCATTTCATTCGAACACTCGACCACCAACATCGATGATCACTTAATGTTTGGGGTGCTATGGTTGGCAGTAGGGTTCTTGGGCCGTATTTCTTCGACGGGCCACTGAATGGAGAATCGTATTTGCACTTTCTTCAAAACCATTTTCAATTGTATTTGGATGATTTGCCTTTAGATGTGAGAAGACGAATGTGGTTTCAACATGACGGTGCACCATCACATAATAGTCGCATTGTAAGGGAGTATTTGGAAGGCGAATTTGAGGGACGGTGGATTGGCAGGGGAGGTCCGGTACCATGGCATCCGAGGTCGCCTGACCTAACGAAACCAGACTTTTTCTTATGGGGCTTCGTCCACGATCGGGTGTATGAAGCTGAAGTCACTAGTAAGGAAAATATGTAGCAAAGAATTACAGAAGCTTTTCATAGCATTGACGCTGCCACACTTGAAGCCGTGAATGATACGTTTTTAAAAAGGATTGACTAGTGTATAACCCAAGGGGGTCATCATTTTGAACATGTTATGTAATTCTAAGTGCTATTTGTTATAAATAAATAACTCCAAGTTTCTAATTATTGTTTATTTTTGGGTACATGTGTATACTTCTGAATATTATAAAAACATGTTTAGCACTTTTCAGAGGTCTAACTTTTGTGCGTCTTCTATGGGGGATCTATTGCTTTCCGTAATTACATCTTTCGTTAATTTTATTTTCTCGACAAATAAAAAAGGTGCTGTACAACAAGTGCAATTATAACATGTGTCAAGCTATAATTCATTTGATTTCCATGGCACACTCGGTAGGTATTGATGAGAAATGTGTGCATTTTTAAAGAAATTCTAATATCTCCTAAACTATCAATTTTTGGTATAGGGCATATCGGAGAAAAAAGATATACAATTAGAGGTTGAAGACCACTAAGCAATAAAATACAGGGGGTGTAATTTGAAAAAATAAAGTTATGGCCCTTCGAAGTTTCGAAAAGTTAACGTGCCACAACTAAGTAATGCCATAACGCAGATGAGCGTTCTTATTGCCAAATGATACTTTAAAAAGTTGTTTAGGCATAATCGTAATCTCAATTAGATATCTCTACGATCAAGTGCCCTGTGATATTTTGAATAAGTGTCCGTAAGCGTACGTTTTTACAGAAAAAATCGAATAACTTCAAAACGGCTGAAGTAAATTTCAAAAAGTAAACTTTATTATAAGTCCCAGAAAAAGATAAATCCATATTTTGAAAAATATACAGGGTGTCCCATTTAAAAAAATAAGTTAAATACTGTCCTGAAAAAAATGCAACACCCTGTATAACGAAAAATAATTTTACAAACTTCACCATAACTTCTTGTATATAGTGGCAGTTGGCTCATTTTGATATCTTTAACGGCTTAAGTGCAATCGAGCTTTCCCGTACTAATGACTCACCCTGTATATGAAGTTTCAACGCTATACCTCTTTTCGTTTTTGAGATATTCTGTTCACAGACAAACAAACACACACACACAGACAGACCAATGATCCAATGAACAAAAATATGTTTTTTGGGTTCAGGGGACTCTAAAACGTGAAGATCTGTTGAAAACTCAATTTCGAATTTTTGGGGTGAATCCAATACTTCCTTTATCGTAAAAGGAAGTAAAAAAACAGTGAACATCTAGGAAAGTGTGGACGCGTGTGTGATTATAATGACGTTATCAAGAACGAGTGGTACACAATAGTAATTTGCGCTCCAAGTAGAGGTAAGTGAATTTTTTTGTCTGAGGTCGTTTTTTGTGGACCGAAGCGGAGCTGAGGTCCATAATACGACCGAAGACAGAAATAGATATTTATGCATTAAGGGAGATATGAATATGTTTTTTCCCTGAGGTTGACATGCCCCAGGGAAAAAACATAGTCAACCGAAGGTAAAGAACATGAATATCTCCCGTGGTGCATACAATATTTTATCTACTAGCATATTCGTAATAATAGTATGAAATTTCAAAATGTCATAATGACATTTAAAATTAGAATATGTAAGTCACATCAAGGATTGCCTCATTGTATGGTTAATTGTAGTTGCATTGTTACCATAAGTTTGAGGGAGAAATAATTTGACAAGTCCCTTGGGAGTTATGAGTAGCTTTTCATATTTTGTTTCTATGACGAAAATGTACAATATCACGTTGCTAGTAGATAATAGTATATTACAGCCCGAGATGGGAAGTGTTTCATTACTGTCGAGAGATTAGTTAGCTGATTGAGACTAAGGCAACTTTCTGTCAAGGTTTGTATACTATTTTATTCGCAACCACTTTATTCTAAACAATAATTGGAAAAATTATTATATTATGATACGACAGGTTGTGACCATATATATAATACACATATATTGCTAGTAGGGCCTGGAAACGTCCGAAAACATTACGGCGCCGACATAGTCTCACTTAGAGTATAACGCGTCTCGTGCGCATGCGTGAGAATTCGAACTCCGCCTTTAGAAGCGAATTTTAAACTTGACCACTTCCCCATTGGGCGCACATCTCACCATTATACATTGAAGAGTTGGTTGTCTGTCTCACTTCCTTCGTGAGTTTCCCACTCATAGCCGCTAGCAATATAGTAAGTATTAGATATATGGTTGTGACGCGCATGAATGGATCAACGAGATTTCCAGTGTCCCTACCTACTCAGCAGTCGGGAATGTACTTCCCGCACTCACTTCCCGCACTTGAGCGGGAAGTGAGTGCGAGAAGTAGCGGTCTGAAATGTACGACTTCCCCCACTCAAATGAGGTCAGGAATGTTAACATTACATATATGGTTGCGAATAAAGAAACTTACCTACGCGTTGCGCATTACTTTTTTCTCACTACCAAGAAGTTAATTCTTATTAAATTATTAATATTTATAAACGGGGTTGCGCGCGCTATTGGCGGTCTATCCTATTCAATTTACCACCATTTTTAGGCCTATTTCGTTGGGCCAATCCGTTCTGTTACAGACCCCGTCCCTGCCTCACCCTGCCGTCCACCTGACCAAAGGGGGCCTTCGGGGCTCCGCCCCTCTCCAAGGGGGCCCTCGGGGTTCCGCCCCTTTCCAAGAGGGCCCTCGGGACTCCGCCCCTCTCCAAGGCGACCCTAGGGGTCTGCCCCTCTCCAAGGGAGCCCTCGGGGATTCGCCCCTCTCCAAGGGGGACCTCGGGGCTCCGCCCCTCTCCAAGGGGGCCCATTTTTACTAAAGAAGAGTTGGAAAGGTTTCTCATTTCTTAATAATAGTAAATATGTGTATAAACGTCCATCTGCGGAAAGTGACCTTCTACGGAAAATAGTTTTTTCTGTCCTTAGATACGGTTTGTTTGTATTGATTTTATCCCGTCAAACAGTTGCGCGGAAATTAAAGTCTAAACTCTATTCACTATAGTCCCGGTTTGTCAATGTCAAAATCCAATTAAAAACAATCCTTTATATTATGGTTAATACTTTTAAGTCAAGCTATGGGTAACTAGAAACAATTAATTAAGTTACTAATGTCAAAACTATAAATTATAGGTTATGGTTAAATCAAAATATTTGTTTATATCGAACTGCCTTAAGCAAAAATAAATAAAAGTTGTCAGGTAACAAAAACATAAATTTTAAAAGTTACGCTTTTGCGTTGTTAACCTAGTAGTAACAAAAAAACCAATA
The DNA here is from genome assembly GCA_940337035.1 of Agriotes lineatus. Classification (NCBI taxonomy): domain Eukaryota; kingdom Metazoa; phylum Arthropoda; class Insecta; order Coleoptera; family Elateridae; genus Agriotes; species Agriotes lineatus. Next base: position 60,167,063 of record OW679198.1, read on the forward strand.
AAAATTCAACAGTGCTACCATAGAACGTCATTTTTGACAATTCGGGACTAAAGTGAACCGACAATCGAGTTTACACATTACCATTTTTCTGTGACGTCAGAAATAAAAAATGTTTCTGTTCTTTTATTTTTCTTGTGTCTATAGCTCATCAACTTCAAAATTTTATGCAACAATGAACGCGACCCGGTATAATCTAAATTTTGTTTAGCAAAACGTAACAAGCCAATTAAATTAAAATGTTCCCCTCTTCATTTGTAGTCAAGAATTTTGGGAGCTATCTCTTCACGCAAAAAATGGTCTTCATAAGAGTTCGAATTCTTTCTACCACTTTGAATCGCAGATGATTCCTCTTTGTGGCCAGCATTAACTACGTTTATTATACTGCGGACTGTAGCTCTATCTGACCTAACAATTAGAATAATCTTGTTCAAAACTTGCCCAGTATGCACTAACTATTGCAAATACATTTGAGATTATTAATACATATTAAAAACTTAATAATAAATAAATGGCTTCCATCACTGACTTTAACACTTTGTGTAATCTTAAATTCAAAAACATTCACTATTATTATAAAACATAACCTACAATAAACACAACAATGGTTTGTTGGAGGAAGACGATATTTTGCATGCAGATAATGTGTCTACCTGGCAATAAACCCAATAATTTCGGAGAAATATATACAGTGTGAGTACCTTAAAAAATAAAATAATGTTTATTTTTGCTTTAACTAAGAAATAGATAAAATTATTAATTTTTACATAGCTCAGGCTTTATCCTTGACGAAAATGAAACCTAACAGATTCAGGGTAGACATCACAAATGGGACAGAATAGTATGGTATCCTTAGATCGCAGCAGAAACTCGTACAATGCGAGCACGGCCGTGGCGTGGCGCAGTTGTTCAAGCAGCCGCAAGCGGTGGACTAAAATTGGACTCGAAATATTAATCTCATACGCATAGGAGCGCGGAGTTCTCATCTCAGCAAATTGATGTAATTCGCGCGAGGGAAGTTCCGTCTAAGCCCTTTTACAGTTATTTTACACTGTGATTCATAAAGTTTCAATCCCTTTAAACCAACGTATGTTGTCACTTTTCAAGACTTATGGAATTTGCTGTAGACACGGACACGGTATGTAGCACACCCGGACCGTTAACTTTACTTCCTGTATCTTAATTATTCTAAATTATTTGCAAATAGTTAGCATACACTTCTTCTTTTAAAATTCTGTACAGAAAGAGGCTGATATAGTAGGCCGTTCAACTGAACTGAACTTTACACTCCATTGTTAATGAAAATGCTAATGCCATTATGACCTTACATATTTTTGGAATTTTTGATCTTCTAAACGGATTCGGTTTGATATTTTTTAACCATGCCGTAATACTTTTTGTGATTTGCCATATTATAGGTATAACTAGCCAACTAAAGGGGCTAGTTATCACGTTTAAATAAACAAAGTAACGGTAATTAAGTTTTATTCTGATAATATTACAATTGGCATATCTTTGTTAATTGTAATAATGTAAATATAAAATAAACAAAGCATGTGAAAGCCGTTATTCCTTTATTATGGAAATAACCATGCCGAATATCCCTCGCACATTTGAATCTATGCTAAAATGTTAACATTCTTAACATTCAATTTCTATGCAAAAGCTTATTGTTACATATAAATAGCACTCAAAGAATGTTATCGCATATTTTGCATGCTCTACACTCTACACTCAAACAAAATTTTACTTCCTTTTACAATAAAGGATGTACTGGATTGACTCAAAAAATTCGAAATTGAGTTTTCAACAGATCTTCACGTTTAAGAGTCCCCTGAACCCAAAAAACATGTTTTTGTTCATTGGTCTGTCTGTCTGTGTGTGAACAGAATATCTCAAAAACGAAAAGAGGTATTGCGTTGAAACTCGATATATAACTTTTGTGTAGTATCTATATGCGACAGCAAGGTTTTGATGAAAATTGGATAACCGGAAGTACGGTGTTTACTCTTGTGATTTTTCAGTTTTTTTTAAATTTTCTCAAAAATGTTTCTATAAATTTTTTTAAACGTTACATTTTTATTACATTTTTAATGTGTATTGATGTGACATAGGCCAAAAATAAGTTGTGTGCGTGTATCACATCAGATTTTTCTTTGTAAATAAACATAAGTTACTGATGGGAAATAAAAATACATTTCTAAGCGTAAAATTCTTAGAATACATATTCAATGCCTTCCGCTTTTCTATTTAGATAGTTATACATATTATTTATTTATTATAAAATCAATTTTACATTTTATCTGTTATATAGCCATGTAAATAATGCATTTGTCAGTTTTAAAAGTACTGGAGGTAACAATTATTAAACACTTGAAAAACATAAAACTGCGAAAGAATTTTTTTTAAAGAATTTTACTATAATCGAAAATTCTATAAGTTTTTGTTTTTCTGTTACTATACGTTGAAAGATTCACGAAATATCACATAGTTTAAAGAGGTGGACAGGTGGATAAATAATACGAATACCGCACTCAGAAAGAAGCTTTTCTTCGAAATCGCTTTCCTATTGCAGGATTTTTGGGGAAGAAATGAAATATAAATACACAATTATCATTATAATTCGGCGCATAAGAAACAATTTCTTCTAAAGCTTTAAATTTAAAAGTAAGGGCGCTACAATTGACTATTTTATGTTATTACCAGCAATTCGATGTAGTCTTTACTATAAAAAACACAGACTAGGCTGTACATATTTTCCATGACAGTCAGCAGTCATATTTCTGTGTTGGTTTGAGTATTTCTTTTTCTTTCTCCTCTTACATTAGGCCAGTGGCCTATTCAGTTCCACAAAGTTGTGGGTCATATGAGTCGGGTAGGTGGCCAGCTTTGCCCGTCGAAATCCAGGAAAAGTTCCATTGTTAGGGGTTAACGACTACCACAGGTCTTAGCATAGTAGCCGAATTCAACTAGTATTTCAACGATCAATAGACTTCGCGCAATTCCAGTTTTCGTAGGTACCCCATAAGCTCAGCACTGAAATACAATTGTTTGTACTCCCAGATATCTCTCTCCCTGGAATTTTTGGGGTCATCACTTATGAGAAAGAGGGAACTGCCATCTGTGAAAATGATCAAAATATTTTGAGAAAAAAAAACTTTTACAATATTTAGGGGGTATTTGGGCCTCCCCACACCGGACGGTGCATCCTAGTAAAACCAAATTTCCAAAGCTTCATCGAACATATCTGTACATTTTTATGGAAATTTATTTGTATGAAATTCGTCGCCCCCCCCCCCCCTCCATTATATACCCTCTCGGGAATTTTTGGGTATATACTGAGATGGTTTAAGCTCACAATTTAGCTCTGTATGCAAAGAGAAATATTGAACAAAGCCAATTAAAGCACAGAGTTGAAATATTTTATGTAATTGCAATCTAAACAGTAGTTGAAGTTATTAAATGCATTGGTAAACAGACGCAAGAAGCATAATTAGAGGGATAAAGGCAAGCATAAGTAAAGCAGATTTCAGAAGGATTGAATTTTAAGTTTGAGGAAATATTTAAGATGGCTAAAATAATATAAATAATATGATAGGTTTGAGCATATTTGAAGCCGGACCAAATGGAGGTAAATAATACAAAAGGTTGGTTATGTGCATAATGAATATGAGCGTAGAGGTATTAGGCCAGTGAAAAGCAAGCAAGCTGAAAGGTAGATGGAAATCGAAGCAAGATAAGATAAAATTTGCAAAGAGCAATACAGAACGGGGGCAACTGAAAGGAAGAAAAATCAGTGACGTGTTTAAAAATGAACTCAAGTGCCAGTGCATTCTAAAACTAAGTGTATAGCAGAGCAGTGAATAAAAACGTTTTATGTGACGAGAAAGAACAATTTTTATGTATAAGAAATAACTAGGAGAATTTTTAGATTTAAGCAACAAACATGTTAAAATTTTATTCCTTTATGTGTAATTGTAACTAAAACTAATTTCCTTTAAACAAATTCAGATCGCGGTTACCAAGCAACGCGATGCTGTTTTGTTAACATTAAGAAACTAATTCCTGTAAATTGACAAGTTCTGGGCAAATTGCGCTCCAGGAAATTCAATGTTTTAATATAATAAAAATTATTTGCCACATATAGAAAGTACACTATTTTGTTCAACAAGTTACCAGGCATCAGTGAAAGTGTTAGCAAAGGGTCTAATACATAAAAATATAAATTTGATCAAACCAACTTCGGCTGGAAACGGCGCCGAGCACCTGGAGATTTCGAACCTCGACACCGGACCATTTGAGCTGCAGAAGCCTGAAGTCTCCAGTCCAACAGGCCAGGGAGGTGTATACGAGCATCCCAGAACAAAATTTTCTGCCAGTGAAGCGACTTCAAGTGAATAAAGCCATCGGCGTCACCTGCAACCAGCTTGGAGGCAAAAATCGGCCAAAGTTATAAGGTAGGATTTGGCATGTTTTTGAGTGATTGGAGTTCGGAAAGTTAGTGGACGTCAAGAATACACCTTGCGGAATAGAGTCATCGTGTGTCCGAGCCGCCAGATTTGTCCAGTTTAAGTAAATTGCGTGGCGTCAGTATAAAATGCAGTTTTGCCCGAATTTGATGCTATCACAGGAAGTGAATCAAATGTATATCTAGCGTCGTTTACGTCACATCTAAAACAAAATCGAGATAGTTGTTGCTAGGCGAGAGTTTTAATTCAATTTACATGATGGTTCCTTGCACAATTTTTACTTTGAATCGTAAAATAAACGCTTTATGCTGTTACCAATTTTCTGTGGTAAATGTCAAGTTTGTGAGGTTATGAGTAATCGCAGCAAGTAGCGCGGGAGTGCTCAAATTGTGTATCTGAGCTACTCTAAGTCAAATATTCTAAACAATAATTTCTACTAAAACTCAAATTGAACCCAACCTGAGAGATTAGTCTTATGTTTTGCCGGAGCAAGCCCAGAATATTATTGCAATTCAATGAAATATAGAAAGGGGCAATTAACCATTTTATTAAAGTGTCATAAATACATTTCACTTTGCTTAGCCTAAAATACTAACAGGCAAACTTTTTACACTACTCCAATTTAATAAGAGTACCCAGAGTAGTGTGGTGATTTCCCCTATTTAATTATTTATATTTTCACTAAAACCCTTTATTAGTTGAGGGCATCATTACAATAAATTTAGGAGCCGCAACGTGGAGCATTTGCATTATTTGGCGCCCAACGTCGTGGCAAAGGTGAATCTCTAATTTATTTATTTTGTCCCATGAAAAGAAGAGAGCCATTGCAATACTAACTATCGAGTGTCATTTATGAGTAGTTGGTGAAGATGATCAAAATCGTTAGTCATTTTTGAGAAAAGGATAATTGTCGTTTTTCGACATTTTTGGGGATATTATTAGAGTTTGCTCACACCTCCGTACATTTTCATGAAAAGTCGTGGGTATGGACAGTCCGAAACTGCCCCGTGTTATTTATAGTCGTTAGACGAATGTACCCTATTATTTCCCAAACAACAAATTTAAAGCAAAAATTCCTTTTCAGAATGGCTAGACATTATATCAAAAAGACCGATCGTGCTAATATTTCTGAAGAGACTGTAAAACTTGCAGTAGAAGCAATAATAAAACATAACACTTCAATTCGTGATGCCGCAAGTCGAAATAAACACTACATGATCGTGTTAATAAGTGCCTTAAAACATCTCTTGACATTAATGACTCCGGAAACGAAGATAATGTGGCAGGTGATGAAGTAAATGAAGACCAGCAATCAAAGTATGCTTCCAAACAGGCATTTTTAGGCCGGAAGAAAAAGAACTTCTAAAATATTTGCTGGACTCATCTAAAATTTATATGAATACGCAAGCTATTTGAAGAAGATTCCTCAGAAATAGGAGGTAACAATGATGGCTGGAAGATGTTGGATGGCTTCGTTTATGGCTAGGCATAATAGGAAACCAGAAACCAGAACCAGAATATACGAGTCAAGTTCGAGCAACTGTTTTTAACAAATTTAAGGTGGACTTATTTTTATAAAATTATTTAGAAGTCCAAGAAAAATATCACTTTCCTCCTCAAAGGATTTTAATACTGATGAAACTGGAATATCCGCAGTTGTGCAAACACCAAAAGTTATAGCCCATAGTGGACAAAGCAAGTAGGCCAAACGGTTTCAGGAGAACGGGGGTGAAAACGTAACAATGTGCGGCCTTATCTCGGTAGCGGGACATGTTTGGCTCCAATTTATATTTATCCCCGACAGCACATCGAGATGAATATTTATATGGTTCGCGCCCAGGTGCTATAGTTTTGGGCTCAAAAAGTGGTTATATGACGTCTGAGTTATTTCTAAAGGTACTTCAACATATACAGGGTGTTTCATTAATAATTGGAAATATTTTAACTGTAGAATCCTGGGCTCAAAATATTAATATTTAACCCAAATCACTTAGATAAAATGTGGCTCGTTACTGAGATATAGGGTGTTCCATTTAAAAATTTAAAAAATGATTTTTCCCCATTACTTTAAAACTATTTGACGCATCCGTATCATATTTGGCAGGAAGTTTAGACACTGTAAACCATGCTAAATTGTGTTAAATAAACGTTTCTGACTACTACCAGAGGCGTACCACAGGGGCAAGTGAGTGGTTGACCTTCCCAAATTCTACGCCACTGGCGGAATTGCCATTTTAGCACAATTTTTCGACTCTCCAATACTTTCTATGTAAATAACATACTCTTTCTTCGTCACGATAACGTCATTATTTTTCGAGATATTTAAATTTAAACAAAGCGGAACAGTTATTTTGATTTTAATGTGTATTAATTATGTTGGTGTTTTATGTCATAAGATTGCATTTATTACGCAAATGAAACTTTAATCCGTATTAACAAAAAAATATAATGTTATTTATTGAAATTTATTGAAACGAATACATGGATACATTTTTTTTATGTTGAATGCATCTATGTATTAGTTTCAAGAAATTTCAATAAATAACATTATGTTTTTTTGTTAATACGGATTAAAGTTTCATTTGCGTAATAAATGCAATCTTATGACAAAAAACACCGACATAATTAATACACATTAAAATCAAAATAACTGTTCAGCTTTATGTTTAACTTTAAATATCTCGAAAAATAATGACGATATCGTGACGAAGGAAGAGTATGTTATTTACATAGAAAGTATTGGAGAATCGAAAAATTGTGTTAAAATGGCAATTCCGCCAGTGGCGTAAAATTTGGGAAGGGTCAACCACCCACTTGCCCCTGTGGTACGCCTCTGGTAGTAGCCAGAAACGTTTATTTAACATAATTTAGCATGGTTTACAGCGTCTAAACTTCCTGCCAAATATGATACGGATACGTCAAATAGTTTTAAAGTAATGGGGAAAAATCATTTTTAAATTTTTAAATAAAACACCCTATATCTCAGTAACAAGCCACATTTTATCTAAGTGATTTGGGTTAAATATTATATTTTAAGCCCAGAATTCTACAGTTAAAATATTTCCAATTATTAATGAAACACCCTGTATATGCAAAAACACACAAGTTGTAGTTCAGATAGCCCAATATTGATTATTTTACATAATCACGGAACACATACAACTTTAGAATCTATTAGTTACTGTCGAGACTATGCGATAGTTCTACTTTCATTCCCCCCATACTGTTCCCATCGATCCAACCGTTGGATATTGGTGTCCATGATCATTCAAGGCACGTTGTAAAACGTCTTTCAACGACTACCTAGTTGCAAATCCAGGAATACCAATTAAGATAATTTTTTTTACTAAATTAACGTATGAACCTTTCCTCTAATTGTTCACCCGAGCAAACATCATCAAAGGATTTTCTACTGCCGGCATTTGGCCCGTTAACAAATTCGCTTTCAAAGAGATGACTTTCTGGCATCAACTACAACAGACAGACCCAATCCAGATCTTACTCTTCTGATATGTGGACAATCGGAACCTGTGTTTTTACCGCGGAAGAAAACGGTAGTGCCAAGAATACATCAAGTAATGGCAATTTTTTGTTTATAAAAGAAGGCAGAAGATCAGGTGTTGCGGGAAAAGGAGTTTAAGTGACATCTTGCCGCACTTAAGACATTATCCTAAATGTCCACCCAGACACAAACAACGAAAAGCAAGAAGTGGTACCTCGAAAATATACACAAGCACACCTGAAAAAATAGTTAGAGATTTTAGCGCAGGAGAAAAAGGGTAAAGATGGAGACAAACTAGAGAAACAAGTTGAAAAGTGCAAGAAAAAAGTGTTTCAGGAAGAAAAACAAAAAAGAATGAAAAGCTTGAAAAGAACTAAAAAAGCCCCAACTTCATTTTTTTCTGACTCAGAACTTGATATGGAATCACCTAACACCAAGAAAACCAAACACATGTCATCTGATGATTCTGATATTGGATTCTTTAAAAGTGAAACTGATGAAATTTTAGCCTTGTTGGACGACGAAGAACTAAGCATGGGGGACAGTGTTGAATTTAGACTGATTACTCCGGGGGGGAAAAAAAATGAAACCTCTGGGGGGTATTTTTACCTATTCCACCGCAATCCGCCCGTTATTTTATAGATTTAAAGAAACATGAATATGAAGTGGTAATGTTTCCGGGGGGGAATTTTGTTATGCCCGGGGGGAATTTCACCCCCGGTCACCCCCCTGGATTCAACACTGATGGGGGATTACGTTTTAGTTCCATTTCCTACAAAGAAAACAATACAATATTATATGGGCATGATATTAAATAAACTTTCTCTTACTAAATATGAAAAAATAAGTCTTTTCGCTGCCAAATGTTGACGACATCTCACTAGTAATAAGAAATGATATCATATCTAAGCTACCAAAGCCCACAACTAGTCCAGTCAAATTAGAGAAATTTACGGCAAACTTTAGGAATTATTCAAAGTGAGCTGAATTTTTGTGTACACCTTTATTTCGTGTTTTCAGACAACATCCGAAAATTACCCTTGATTTGATCTTGAGCTTCGTGAGTTATAGGGTGCAGATGTGGTAATAGTATTTTTTGCACTCATGATTTCAAAATTCATATTTCCGGTCATTCCCGATGCGCCGAAAATGACTTTTCCCGCACCGGGGTGTTTTTTACTTTCCACAAAAACTATGGCAATTGTGTGTTCCAGGGGCGCTGTAAACGTCAACAAAAGCTAACAGGTGCTAGGATACGTATAAAATTTAGTAATTTGTGCTGCCAACTCAGGAAAGTTGTAAAACACTAAATAATATTTTTTTAACTTTTTCAAATATTCTGAGTTATTCGTTACAAAAAACATTGTACCTACCTCTTTCGGGAAGAATTTTCCCGAATTCGCACTACATGCAGCACTCCCTTCGGTCGTGCTGCAAACAAAGTGCTCATTCGGGAAAATTAACTTCCCGAACTTGTTAGGTAAATAACTATTACATGATACGTGCGGGAACAAGAATTTTGGGAACGCGTAGCGCGGTTTGCGAGTCGAGTGAGCGTAGCGCACGAGATTCGCATGCGCTACAAGTTCCCATTACTTGTTCCCGCACAAGGCATGTATGCTATTTTTTGCACAACTGCTAAAAGTAAATCATATTTTAATATGAATTTATTTCAATATTCTTCGTAAAAGAAATAGTTTGACATTTATTATGTCGGTAAGGTAGGTATCTAGCTAAGTAGTTGTCAGTTCTAACAAAACTTTTAAATTGATTGATTTATATGCGTTCGGTGCAATAGATATAATCATTTTACGTTTACTACAAAATAAAAAGTTACTTTACCAGTGGCAAAATTCGTCGACGTACCTCGGTGCTATTTAATAACAGCTAGAAATGCAGGGTGTAGCGACATCGACACTCTACCACGGCCAACTAAATTAATTTAGTTGCCGTGACTCTACGAACATCGGCGATGCGTAGCAAACATTTCTGTCAAATGGCGCTGTAGGTATTAATTGTCAGATCTTTATTTAATCTTTTTTTGAGGTAATTTTAAATATTTTGAAGTAAAAATGGCAGTAAATTACATTTTCTTTATATATCTTTAATATTATAGTAATTATTTTATTATGGAATTATCAATTAGCCTGAGAAAAAACGGTGCGTAAATCACGCACGTGTATGTCAAAAGCTGCTTTCCTTTCGCGTGCATCAAACCCCGACGGCTAGAAGCCCGAGTCGCTCGGTGCTGCTCGTGAATGGAACGCGATTTAGCGGCATAGGGCACATCTAGCGCGCGCCAAAAGTTTTAAACAGTCACATAACCTTAAAACGTTATTTTGAGAAGTTTTTGTTTGGTGCTGAACAGTAACAAAAACTGGCTGAAATTCATTTTCATTTTTTATTATAACCAAAAATATTCCAACACTATAAGAACTTATAGTATACTGAAAAATTAAATTTATGCACCCACTATTTTACTACAATATCACAAGTGAATTGTCTTCTTCTATCAGTCTTTGTTTTCCTAATAGCAACTGCTTTAGAAAATGAAACAAATTTAAATGTAGGAATGGTAAGCGTTTAATAAAATGTTTAATTAATAACTTAGTTATATAAAATTTAACAAATTCAAAATCCTAACAATTACAAAAAAATTAACATTCCTATAGCTAAAAGTTCTGTTCATGCGCAAAGATGAGGCTTTATTTCAATGATGACATTTTTTCTTCAAAAAATTTAGCATAGCACCTAAAACCAGGGAGAAGTTGCACCTAACCTCAAATGATTTCGCCTTCGCGCCTTTTAAAATTAAAAGTATGGCATGCTGGCTGGCTGTGGCTTCGCGCCCCGACCAACGTGCTGGTCCTTGAGAGGAAAGGGGAAATAAGCCCAGAGCGACTCCGAGGTTAAACGCCCTTGTGAAAGGAACGAGGTGCGCCAGAGTTTGGAGCCGCTCCGAGCTGCTCCCATGGATGAAAGGAAAGCGCCTAAAGTAGTAGAATGAGCCAGGGCCGTAACTAGGTATAGGCCGAGTAGGCACCCGTCTACAGGCGCAAGCGGCAAGGGGCGCCAAAACGGCACTGAAAAAAATTCTTTCGTACTAATAAAAAATAAATAAGCAAGTGGCCAATTTTGCAAATAAATTAATAAATATTAACGATTTAAGTTCAAATAATGCTAATTAGAGATATAATAATACGAATTGCGCCAAACATTACTTTACCTTGTACAATTTGCAAAGGAAATGTTATATGTCTACCAGATTTATTTTATAGTTCTCACCTACATCAATCAAAACATTAGAATTATTAGCTTGTTAGCCCACCACATAAATGGCCTTATTCTAATTATAAAAATTAACTTCAATTTTTAACAACTGTCCACTGATATTACATATACAGTGTGATTTTTTAAAACTTAATTGCAGTAGGGCCTGGATAGTCTGAATCAGTTGGCAATACTGAAATGTATTGTTGGTGACACTGTAAGTCTATGTCAAATTTATTTTTGAATACCTACCTGTTTGTTTGAATTCATTACAGCATATATCGGGAGATAAATGTAGAAGTCATACAGTATCATTAGTATTTTTTGCCACATATTTTGTTTTTGTACTGAGGGGCGCAAAAATGTGGGCTTGCCTACAATAAAAGTTTGCTTAGTTACGGCCCTGAGAATGACCGTAAAGAAGGCGTTTCCGTGATTCAATAGAGTGCGCGAAAACGTGGTTTGTACGCAAGGAGTGCAAAAAAATATACGATGAGCTGAATCGAAGGGTCTTTTTCGTACAATATTAAGACAACAATGTTTCGCAGGTACGAATAGAAACGTATGAAAATCACGGCGTACAGGGATTGAAAAAAGTAATAGTAGAAAACTTGGATTGCAATGAAGTGACAACTATGTCCATGCTTAGAAAAACTGATGTACTGTGGATGGATGTATGGGAAATGGAAAAACTTACATCGAGTACCAGGATGGAGTGTGTTTATGAAGCGTCTAACTAAGGATGAATCATATAGCAAGTCTAGAATTCTTTATTTGCCGTTTATCAATCAACAATACTATTTACACATATTTTAAGTGTATAATCAATAATGCCAAAATCAACGGTCACACAACGTCTGTCGTAACGTTTGTTCGACCATTGTATTTCAAAGCTCGAGATCGTAGCTACACTGTATGAAGACCCTCAATTTTCCAAGATAATAGTGAGACTGGGAGGACTTCATCTGCTTATGTCTTTTCTGGGATCGATTGGATTCGTGATGTCGAGAAGCGGTCTCAAAGAGGCAATTTGCACTATTTATGCGCCCAACTCTGTGGATAAAATGTTATTAGGCCATGCTTACAGCAGAGCTGTCCGAGCCCACACATTAATTCAAGTTGCCTTGTTCCAAATTATTTTCAGTGAGATAACTTTCGACGAAACTGAAAATGAATTTTTAAAGCTTTCTATAGAGAAAACCGGAGAATCACTATCATTTAGAGAAGTTGAAGAATGGAAGAGTTTTGGAAAATTAAAGGAAAAGTTCGCAGAAACACTAAAGGAAATAGAAATTAGAGGCCCCACTGCAAAATTGTGGGTTAAATATTTTGAAATGATCACTATTGTGAAAAAATGTATTTGAGCAGAGAGAATGGGAGATTGGAAGGCTCATTTGATGACAGTTAAAAAAATAATTCCATATTTCCACGTGACAGGGCACTTCCTTTACGCAAAATCAGTACATTTAAACGTTCAGGATATGCAGAAATTAGAAACTATAATGGATATGGAAGCATTCAACAAATTTACCATCAGCGTTTTCGCAATTAAACGTACAGATAAGTATTTTTCTGGATCATGGAGTGACATGTTTATTGAACAGACACTGATGAAATCCTCGAAATCAAGAGGAGGCTTCACACGTGGACGAGTACTAAGGAAAGCGTCTTAAGTAAATGGACTCTTGGACTGGTTACGGCAAGTGATATTTCCGAAGGTCTTGAGAATTTTTGTGAGCTTTCTTTTAGTAGTAGTGAACAGCATGTCGATGCAAGAGATTCGCAAGTTGTTAAAGATGATACTGATATACAGTGACTTTCGGAAGAGTTTCAATCACACGATCATTTTCCGCGGATTCAAAAAATTATGTCTATTGTAACGGGACTGACTGGCGATGAAAAAATAAACTGCCACAATGCGCAAGAAATTGATACTGCCGCAATTGAAAAAGTTCTGGGCACGAATATCAATGATTTTAAATTTACGCGCGCTAGTAGAGTAATTCCAATTTCAGCAGTAAATCAAAGTTCATGATCGTATAGTACCTGTCGATCCGTTACTATTGTTTCAAAGAATAAGTGCCATGAACAAATCCACCAAAGAATTCCGAGAATATTTTAAATATGAATTGACTCCATATCCGGTATCACTTTTCGATGACACTGGCATGCGTAAAACAAAGAAGTCATCTCTCTTTGACAACTTTGAACCATTGACATCTCGACCTGATTTTGAAAATGCAGCTTATATAATTGACGGTGGCTTTCTCTTACACAGAGTTGTATGGCATCAAAATGATTCTTTTAATTCCATTTGTACCACTTATGTACATTATGTACAGAAACATTTTGGCCCAAATACTATTATAGTCTTTGATGGATATTCAAACAGCAGCAATAGTGTGAAAAGTATGGAACAACTCCGTAGATCTTCTAAATTGTAATCGGTGAAAAACTTGTTCGATGAAACAATGAACGCAATGGTAAGCCAAAAGATAAATTTCTTGCTAATAATAGCAACAAAACCGGATTGATTTCCATATTGGCTAAGCATTTTGAGGTTTATAATATCAGTGTCAAGCAGTCTGAAGATGATGCTGATGTTTTAATCATTGAAACAGCACTTGAAGAATCGGTTCAAAATAAAACTGTTGTTGTCGGGGAAGATTTAGATCTCTTGGTACTCCTGATAGCTCGTACGCCAGTTGATGGAGTAATTTATTTTATGAAGCCATGCAGCGGAAAAGCTTCACAAAGAATTTGCTCATTCCAAAGTTGTTACCAATATGAATCCAGTAAACATCTAAACATCATATTTTATTTTTACATGCTGTCTCCGGGTGTGACACAACTTTAGCTCTTTTTAGTAAAGGTAAAACGACAGCTTTGAAGCTGTTAGAAAACCGCCAAGATTTGCAAGCCGCGGCTCAAGTTTTCACGCAAATAGATTCCTCACGCGAATTGATTTTTTCCAATGGGATTAAATTTTTACTGGCATTATATGGTGCTCCAATTCAAGAAGTGTCTATTGATCAATATCGTTACATGTGTTTCACGAAATTAATACATAAAAGTAAGCCGGTGAAATTGAATTTATTACCGCCAACAGATAGTGCAGCTAAAGAGCACCTTTACAAAGTTTATTTTCAAATACAAAAATGGCTGGGGAATAAATTAAACCCTATTGAGTGGGGATGGTCATTGATAAACGATGTATTGGAACCAAAAAAAAAAAAATGCAAGCTCCCGCTCCGAATTTTTTTTTGAACCTGATCTTCTGTAATTACACAAAATGTTGTGGACCATTGTGTGGATGTAGAAAGTTGGGGATTAAATGCTCGTCAATTTGTGGTCATTGCAACGGACAATCGTGTTTAAATGCCAATGCAATTGAAGACATCATAGAAAACCAAGTTGATGAAGGAGAGAATGAAAACCGATTAGAGACATTATCTGGAACAACGCAACATAGAGAGGAAGAAGAGGATGAATAAGATTAACATAACTCTGTTTAGACTGTTTTAAGAATAGAGAGGATATTTTGACCGACTGAGACCGTGGATTAGGCTTGAAAGGGTATACCACATTTAAAAAAAACGCGCTTCGTACTCAACCTCAAAGGTGGTGTGGAATAGGGTACTTCGTATTAAACTCATAGTTTCAACGCTATACTACGCGAAAACGGTCGATCCTACAAAAAAACTACTCAGTACTTTCTCGTACAGAATTTTGTGCCCTTCAATTTCTCTGTACAATGTCATATACCTAAAGTCAATAGAAAAGAAGATATAAGCGGGAAAACAAATTTTTCCCACATCTGCACCCTATAACACACGAAGCTCAAGGTCAAATCAAGGGTACTTTTCGGAGGTTGTTTGAAAACACTAAATAAAGGTGTACACAAAAATTCAGCTCACTATGATTTATTCCGATCAAGAATCCTTATTTGATTGGACTAAACGGTGAAGGGAACAACAAGATTGGAGGCATACATTATTTTTAATGTAAATTTCAACAATTATAATATTTGTTCGAAGCATACTTAAGTAGTTATAACTACCTGAAATGTACTTTTATTTCTCATATTTATACTTTAGGTACATAAAATGATCTCTGTTTGGTTTGTTTCAATATAGATACACTTTTTATACTGCAATAAAATTGTTTTTTGTTTTATTATTTCTCTTAAAATAACAAATCTGGTTGCTGTCTGAATGTACCCTGCACTGTCCGAATTTATCCTCACAGTGTCCGGAAGTGCCCCCTAATAACGGGACACAATCGGACACAATGCAAAAAGAAAATCTAAAAATACTTTCTTATAAACTATGAACAAACAGCAAACATTTTAATGGCAGGGAGAAAGCAAAAAGGTGTTTTATTGCATAGATTATATCACTCCCTATAACATCAACCAATAAAAAACTGTAAGAATACATAGTTAAGCATGTACATAATGTATTACATAGCAACGGTGATAATTATATACCTTCTTGACTAATAACTGATAGTCAAATACCTTCACAAACATCGCGTTATCTGTGGAAGGTACAATCTTCATAACAACCACACTAAGTGTACTTTTAATATTTATAAATAAATTGTTCAAACGTTGTTTATTGACTCGTGATATAATCAGTTATAATATCACAAGAGCATCGAAAATAATCGATTATTTTCCGAGTAACGAGACGTAATCTGCGAAAAACCACGAGAGCGCAGCTCGAGTGGTATTTTAAGGATTACGTTGAGTTACGAGTGAAAAATAATCATTATTTTCGATTGCTCGAGTGGTATTCGTTACGATTATATAATGAGTAGACCGATAATAATAATAGTACTTTATGTAACTAGTCCTCAAAGCAAGGCTTTAGGGGACGAGTCGTAATGTTTCCGGACGAGGCGGAGCGAAGCGCAGCCGAGTCCGTAATATGAAGATGAGTCCTCTAAAGCCGTTTGAGGACGTGTTGCATACAACGTTTTTTTGTATTAGCTCTCCAAACATTATAATATGAAGTTTCAATTACCATTAACGCGGCATTACATTAGGAGGCCGCGCGAAAATGTATTTTTCGCTCTCCAAGCTGGTTACTTTGGAAACTGTCTAGGATCCTCAAAATGGCCATTTAGAGGCCTTGTACTTAAAGTCGTTATGGCAACTAATGTTTGAGTCCGCTAAAATGTTGCCATGACGACTTTAAGTACAAGGCCTCTAAATGACCATTTTGAGGATCCTAGACAGTTTCCAAAGCAACCAGTTTGGGGAGCGAATACAAAAAATTATTTTATTTCTTAGGTTGGCACTGTTTGTGTTAGTGGGACTGTTTATGTTGGTGGCACTGTAAGTCTATATCAAATTCGACGTTATCAGGTTAGGTTTTGCGTCAGTTTGTGTCAAAGCTGACGCAGAACCTAACCTGCTAACCTCGAATTTGCAATAGACAGTTGTTACATCATGGCTCTAGATTGTTGTTATCCATTATTTTTGCTTTGTTAGACCCACCGAAACACCGAAGTGATTACACCACGTCGTCAAGGGTATATCCGTTTATCTATATATTGTATCTAATTAAAATTCAATTGGCCAAATTTATAATGAGTTGAATAATCTAGCCGAATGCAACTCGTGTCTTCTTGATTATCAAATTATTTCTGTTTCCACTCGATATAACGTTTTACAATATATCTCCTGTAAACAGAAATGATTATTTGATAACCAAGACCTCACTACTAATTGCATTATACAGTGTCCTCCAAAAAATCGGCATTATTTAGCCCCTATCATATACAGTGTGGTCCATTAAGTGTGCAACAAAAGTTACCGTACTTCAAAAAATATTGGAAAATTTTATTGAGAAAAGTTGTTTAGAATCAAAAGTTATCCTCAAATACAAAGTCACGGCCTCCTATTCAAATTTTGATTCTTTTTTGTAAAATTTTGTATTGTCACCGTATGGTACATATTTTTATTATTCTGATTTTATTAAGAGTTTTTTCATATGTAAATTATTATTTGTAAAGCATTTACCTTGTTAAAAAGAATATTTGCGAAATTCTAAAGTTCTGTTAAATATCGTTGCAACAAACATGAAGTGGACGCTTACCTAAAAAAATATAAATCCAAGTAAGTTTTACAAATAGGCTTCAAGTTGCTAAAAGTTATTTAAAAGTGATGTTGTTGTAGCTACTTTAAATACATATAAAATCAGAATAATACAAATATGTATCATACGGGGGTAATACAAAATTTTCCAAAATAGAATCAAAATTCGAATAGGAGGCCGTGACTTTATATTTGAGCATAACTTTTGATTCTCAATAAAATTTTGCTATATTTTTTGAAATAAGGTAACTTTATTCTTGAACTAATTTTATATTTTTTGTTCTGTCCTGTATATTGTTGGACTTGAAGCCATTCTAAGGGCATCTGATATGATAATCGAACATGCACTAACTTTTGGTGGTATTTAAATTTCGATTGTACAACTAATAAAAAAATGTCCCATTTGTTGCGCACTTAATGGACCACACTGTATACCGAGTGATTTTTACTTATTTAGAAAATGAGTTTTTCGAAATTGTCAAAATCCAAAAAGTGCTAATTTTCGGAAATTAAGCAATATTTTAATGGGATTTTTTTAGAGTGTGTTATTTTTGGCTAACTAAACAATCTCAAGGTCAGAAAACCCATATTTTTTTAACTTTAGCTAAAAAGTAATTTTTCAATTTTTTAAATATTTTTCAAAATATTTTGAAAATCGACTAATTTCGGACTGATTACCTGATAAGCGCCCGTGGGCTGCTTATCAAGCGATATGCGCCCTAGGGATGATTATCGACCCCGTGGATGGTGTCATAGTTAGAAATAGAAATGCAAGAAACAAGAAATTTGAATTTGTTAGCATTATTAGATCAATTTTAAATCATAATTCGTATACCGATTTGGGTAATAATAATCTTCAAAAAATAAACGCGGACAACACACATACAGGGTGTCCCAAAAAGAATGAAACACCGCTTAGTCATAGATTCATTACGTTATAATAAATCCATTAAACCTAATATACCTTAGTAAAAGTCCCTTCAGTAAGTAGTTATAGGGTCTTGAAGTTCAATTTTTTATTTTTTATTTTTTTGCTAATTTCCAAAATTAATGTAGAGATATCGATTTTAATTTTGGTATACGTACTTAGTATTATGTACTGCACTAAACATTTTTTTTCATAAATTAGACTTGACTGTAAGAGGCACTTTACCTATCTTTGAAAACTTTTTTTAACTCTAACTTCGTTATCTGTAACATTTTTTGAAATTTTAGGTTATTATCTGAAAGAGAATTAAAAAGTACAAAAAAATTTACGCTTAGTTCTTAAGCCTAAAAGCAACCGTTTACCTTAAAATGCCCATCAAAGGTTTTTGGTTGTCATTAAGACGTGCAATTATCAAGTAGCCATGATCACAAAAACAATGACCATCTAGTAAAAAATTATGATAAATCAATTAATGGCATAAGTGACATACGAACTTGTTCTTTTATGTTTAAGAAAATGCCGCTACATAACGAATTCTCCAATGCTGAAAGGTTCGTTATGTCGCAGCATTTTCGAAAGCACAAAAGACAAAAAACTGATGTCACCAACGTCATTAATTGATTTCTTGTTGTTGTTTACTAGATTTCAATTGTTTTCGTGGTTATGGCTACTTGATAATTGCACGTCTTAAAAACAAGCTAAAACCTTTGATAGGCATTTTAAGGTAAACGGTTGCTTTTCCGCTTGTGAACTAAGAGTACATTATTTTTGTGTATTTTAATTCTCTTTCAGACAATAACCTAAAATTTTAAAAAATGTTACAGATAACAAAGTTAGAGCTAAACAAATTTTGAATGGTAGGTAAAGGGCCTTTACAGTCAAGTCTAGTTTATGAAATTTTTTCCTATTAGTGCAGTACATAATAGTAAGTATGTATACCAAAATTCAAATCGATATCTCTACATTTGTGGAAATTAACAAAAAAATTTAAAAATTGAACTTCAAGGCCCTATAACTTCTTACTGAAGGGACTTTGTACTAAGATATATTAGGTTTTATCGATTTATTATGACGTAAGCAATCTATGACTAATCGGTGTCCTATTCTTTTTTTGACACCTTGTATAATTTTGTCTGTGCCAAGAGTCATCGTTCTGGTTGCCCTTAGAAAACTGCCCTCCGGCAAGCTCTCGGGACAGTTTTCATTGCAACCAGCACTCGACCCTTGGCGTGTGCAAAATTATCGGTAAATACTCGTATGTGTCGCCCTTGTTATATTACTATTGATAACAAACTTGCTAACAAACTTGCATAAATGTTCTAAGTAGTCAAGAAACTATGAGCAGTTGTAATTAGATGTGCGAATGTGCCCCGCTCTCCCCTATATACTATTTATGGGGTCATCACTTATGAGTAAGAGGGAACTGCTATTTGTGAAAATGATTAAAATCTTTTGAGAGATAAAACTTGTCCCTTTTCAACATTTTGGGGGTATTTGGGCCTCCCCACACCGGACGGTGCTACCTAGTGAAACTGAAGTTCCAAAGCTTCATCGAACATCTCCGTACATTTTTATGGAAATTTGTGTGTATGAAATTTGTCCCCCCCCCCCCCCCACTCCAATTTATCCCCACCCTGGGGTATCTAGGGATATCATTTATGAGTAGTCTGTGAAGATGATCAAAATCGTTATAATTTTTGAGAAAAAACATCGTTCTTTTGACATTTTTGGGGTATTTGGGCTTCCTCACACTAAACAGTACATTACAGGTTGACCAAAGTCTGGTACAATGGCTCTAAAGCTTCATAGAACACCTCCGTACATTTTCAGCAATAATGCATCAAGGTTAGTGATAATTACCCGCAATAATTTTAACAAATAACAACCCGACAGTGGGGTGCAGCAGAGGGTTAACGCACGTCGGTATGAAATGTGTAGCCCCTACTCAGCTCCAGCCATATAATTCTCTCCGTGGAATTTTTAGGTAGATAATATGTTATCTGTGAAAATGATGAAAATCGTTAGAGCAATTTTTGAGGATTTTCGATTTTTCACATTTTTTTTAGGTATTTGGGCTTCCCGACAGCGAACGCTGCAACGCAGTGAAACCACATAAGTACTTACATTTCCATCGTTCCAAAGCTTTCTAAATCATCTCTGTAAATTTTTATAAAAATCGATTGGTAACGTTCATACATAGATACATACCTACCCGGAAACTAATTTACGTCCAGTCTTTCCGGTAACCCTCGCTTCGTTCGGTCAAAAACGGCCACATGATTTTTAACTACATTTTTCAAATACAGAGTTAATCATCGTTTTATACCGGGTGGCCATAAACATCTGATATCACATTACCTTTGGAATCAACACCGCTTTTATTAAAGTGATGAATCCAACTAAACTAAATGTCATTAATGTCATCACAGCTAAAATTCCTATCTGTCAAAAATTATTACAGATTGCAATAAGTATTGAAGTTAGAACAGGAGATTTTTATAATCGAGTCGTAGGCTAAACTACAGAATCTGGGACACATTCCCCTCCTCTTATTTGCATTTTATTACATTTCATACCAATACTTATTATAATTGAAATATGTATAATGCTAACCAACATTTATAAGTAGCTAATTCCATGGCTACCGGGATCTCAGATTTTTATGGCCACCCGGTATAAGGTTTATCTTTGACATTATACAGTGAGGTCGTAAAGTTTGGAATAAATTCAGTATTTCCTAACATGTACGTTTCCTGCTAAAACGCTCGGACCCGTCGATTTAATATTCTTATTTGAGCATTTTTTGAAATAAAATGCAACATACAGGGTGTCCCGTGTATGAGGTATGGCGTTATCGATGTTTTTTTAAAATGGAAACCCCCTTTTTTTATTACGGAATCTGAAAGAACGCATTTTTTTACTTACGGTAAGCTGATTTTTAAGTGTAGATCAGATGATCAAAAATTAAGAAAAAATTTAAAAATTCCAAAATACTAAGTTTAGTAATTTCTAAAACAACTAAATTAAATGTAGAAATTGTGCACCGTTGTCTGCCTGACAGTAACTAAGACGACCGATATGTTTTTTGTTGATTGCTGTCATTGATAAAAGCGTAAAATCACACTTCTTAAAATCAAACTTAGTATTTTGCAAATTTAATTTTTTTTCTTAACTTTTGGTAATGTGACCTATACCCAAAAATTACCTTACCGTAAGTAAAAAGATGCGTTCTTTCAGATTCCGTAATAAAAAAGGGGGTTTCTATTTAAAAAACATCGATAACGCCATACCTCATACACGGAACACCATGTATGTATGCATTTTATTTAAAAAAATGCTCAAATAAAAATAAAAATCGACGGGTCCGAGCGTTTTAGCCGGAAAAGTACATGTTAGGAAATACTGAATGTATTCCAAACTTTACGACCTCACTGTATGTATTATGATATTTGTTACAAAAAATAGATTTTTCAAATTGTTTTTCCGAGTCTAATTTTAATTTGTTTATTTTTCTGCCAAAATTCCAGTTTTACAGATCAATTGAAAATTACTATTTTTTTGTGATTTCTAAAACATTTTCGAAACTTTACAGCTGTTCTAAAAAATAATGGAAAAAACTAATCTGTCGCTTCTTTCATACTCGGTAAGTTTGAGTATAAACTTTGTTTTCGAGTTTTGTTTGTTATGCTCTCTATAAATTGTTAAGTATAAAATGTTAATATCTTTAATACCTCTGCGTTGCATTGATAAACAAAACATTAAAATGATAAAATTCTAAATTACAACTCTACCTATGAATAAACTTGCAAAATTGCAATTTAACTGATCGTGTATTCCAATTAGAAAATTGTAATTATGTATTTTATTGTTTCATGTTCAATTTTTTTGAATTATGCTCTTATAATTATATCTTCAATAAAACTTGTATATGTATCATGTTTGCATATGTTAGAAGTTATAAAGATGCGGTCTTTTTCAAATTTGTGTAATAATAAGGACCTGGATTTATTTTTAAGTTAAATATTTTCTAATTTTACTTTTCCAAGTTTGTTATCATATTATCATGTTATATTTTATAATTTATCATTCCTTGGTTATTTGAATTGTAATTAAGAGTTTTGGCATTAATAAATATTCAACTATAACCTGCTTATCTGACTTTGGCGATTAGTATTAATTCGTCATTTTGATTTTAGTAATTTTTAATATGTAAGTGGTACCTGTAATTTTGGTAGTATACACTGTTAAAAATAGCTAATATCATGGCTTGCTCTGAATTCTAAAATTTTCATTTTAATTACACTTTCTGTTAGCTCTAATAATAATAACGGACATTCGTATACGAAACGAAAATGGGACACCCCGTACATATTTAAACTTGAAATAAGTAACGAATTAATTTTAGACATCCAACGTGGCATTTGGCATGGCATACTAGAACTAGGTACTACGTATTTTATCGGTTACTCTTCCATAGTTTCCAATTGGAGTAGAAAATATTTTAAAAAATTTAAATGGTTTCTCAGCCAAGTAGTATAATTTCTCAAAAATCGTCGAGTATTTACATCGCCTTTAACATAGTCGTCAGGTGTTAGGCTAACGTCCGCGCGCAGCACCCTTTTACTGGGATGACATAAGAATGATATCAGGGTTCGATTACCCCGCTCAACAGCGCCATGTTTGTTTATGTTCGTTATCTTTTTTTCCGGCGTCAGGAAGGTTAGTGCGGTGGGTTTAAAAACTGGTTTCGGTCCCAAAACCACGACCCCATGCGTATTTCCTCGTGCACATTTGCATCCTCGCCGATCCAGATTTGGATCTTTCCAACCCTCTGTGTACTTAGCGTTTCCTTAAAAGGGGGATGAAAATCCGTTTTCGCGAGGGAACATCTGAGGAGCGGCTCGGTGCGCATGCGCACGACTTCGCGCCAACTGCCCGGTACAGATGGCAGATGTTTTGTAATCCTTTTGGGCAGCACACGCTGAGGCGAATCGTGTTGGTACTTTATGATTTTTTTGCGGCGGGCCCAAATTTTCCACAGTTGCAAAACTCGCGCCGATCGAAAGCCCATTATTCAGTGCGTTCGGTGGTATTTTTGCGGAGTTTTGGGACGAACGGCGGCGGCGTTGCTCGCTTGTTTTCTGCGGCAATCACAGCTGCTTGATCGAAGTGGCTTGGCGACCATTTTCCGAGGTGCTGTGGAACATGTAGCTTTTCCGGGAGGGTTGTAAGTTTTTGATTACTCCGGAGCCTCCTATCGCTGTAGATGTTGTGGGATCCGCTCTTCGTAAGTATTTGGCGATTTACTTAGACCGTAGAATTGTTGCGTATACCCGATGGCGGTGCGTGCGAGAGGGTGGCGTTGCGTATTTGTGAGTAACCGGTGGGGGTGAGCTAGAAATTGGTAATTGGTTTAATTAGATGAGTTCTTACAACATCCAAAACTAAAAAACACGAGCTTTGGCGAATTTTTTCAACCGGATTAAGAACGGTGGGCTCGCGGTTTGCAATCCCTCGACGGAACTGTTTTGTTATTGCTTTGTTGGCTGAATTTGCCTTTACTTAACGGCTTTTTCTGTAGATCTCGACCCGCATTAAGCCACCAACCGGAATCAATCGAAATCGAGCTTTACAAAACGTCCTCCATTTTGAAAAAGCTTAATGTATTGACATTCGAGGATAGTAATGCGTCGTGGGTTCGTCGACCGGCAATGGAGAGCCCTGGGGGTACAGCATAGTGCCCTCCAGCTCCACTCCAGACATGGACATCATAAAAACCTCCATAGGCACGGAGCTGACCCCAAGCCCCCACTTGCTGGACCACGGTTATGGGGCTACACCCCAGAGCCAAATAATGCCAACCATGCCGCCACTAGGAGCCCCCGCAGTGAAACGTAAATTGAACCTGGACACACAACATATCGTGGTTCCTATCAAGCAAGAATTCAAAGCCCCGCAACCCAAACGCCAGAGAAGAAACTCCCCGGTCAAAAAACATACACGTTTCGATACCTCACTGGGGTTACTCACAAAGAAATTCACCACCCTGCTGGAGCATTCTCCGAACGGGGTGGTGAACTTAAATAAAGCATCGGAAGAATTAGGAGTACAAAAACGAAGAATTTATGATATCACAAATGTGCTCGAGGGCATAGGAATTTTAGAGAAGAAATCGAAAATAATATTCAGTGGAAAGGCGGCACAAAAGGTAGCCACGCTTATTCAACGCTACAGACTGAAGTGCAAGCCTTGGAGGACCGTGAGAATCAGCTGGACCAATTGATTCACTCGGCCGAAACCGAGCTGCGCAAATTGAACCAGAGCCGACGCTACGGGTACATAACTTACCCAAGACTTGCGATCTATTGCGCGCTTCAACATAAGACTGTGATGGCCATCAAAGCGCCAACCGATTGCACCCTAAGTGTGCCTGAGGGTGATTATCAGATACAGCTGAAGAGCGAGAGTGGAGAGATAGAAGTGTTTTTGTGCCCTGAAAATGTACCTCCATCAAAACCCAAAATTATTCCTCCCATGGATCCGTTACTTAAAGACTTTAAAGACATTAAGCTTAGTCCTGGCTTGCTTAATATCACTACCCCGCCTGTGCCTGTTTTTGATAGTCCCATTTCACATCAGCAGCAGAAACCTGTGTCTGCAGAGGTAAATACTTTTTTATTTAGTCTATGGGTTTTTGTGTTAATGGATGTTTTACTTATGAAGATACACTTTTAAGAGTACTTGTACATTATCAAAAGTCGACTCATGAAATTTTCAGAGCGTTATAGTATTGAAGCTTTAAATATTGTTTATATTTAGTTGATTATCACAGAAAGTCGATTACAATATGCAGAGAAATTGTGTGTCAAGTATTTTTATGAATACTAATCTTCACAGTTTTAAAAATTCACACATAAAATAATATTGTCAATGAGAGGTCCTTGCTTCAAGTTCAAGTAGTTTGTATAAGACCAAATCTAATTAATTATAGAGCATACTGTTTGTGAATTTTTAATGTGATCTTCACATTAGTTTAACAGTTGATTTTCTATCAAATTAATGGGGAATTGTTTTACTATAATAATATTATTACGAGGGTGTATTGATATATTCTTAGTCTACTGTAGAAGCAACCAAAATTTGAAACTCAAAATATTTATTTTGAACTGGTCCCGCAACACTTATATAGCAACCCTGTAACTCTATTAAAGCTTTAAAAAGAATGTTTCCTTTTACTCTGCAAACTAGGCTTCTACAGCTTTTAATCTATCTTAGAAGACAATTTACATTCTTTCAAACTGGGAATAATGGGGGGCGTTTCAGTAATTCGATTCCAAGATTAAAAATTTGATTCGTGGCAATGTGCAACTTGTTACAGGCAGTAACAAGCCAACAGTCCAGGTCGTTTTTTCCAATATTGTTGAGTTGTCTATAATGTAGAACAATATTTTCCAGTTATTGTTCTACCCTTGTACAGATCATCATGATTACTCCATGATTATCCCCAAAAATTGAGGCAAAAACTTTTCCAGCAGATTTTTGAACATGAAACTTCTTAGGCGTTGGGAAAATGGAGTGCTTCCATTCTATGGATTGCTATTTTGTTTCACGATAGTAGAAATGTATCGAAATTTCATCTATGGCAACAATACGGCTCAAGAAGTCAGCATATTCTTCAAAACGGTCACAGATTAAGGGTGATGCTTGCACTTTCGATCGATATTCAAGCATATGAAGATTTTTGTCCATATCCAAATCAACATGAACTGTGTGATGGACTGCATTGGTATCTTCGGGGGTAGACCCAGAAGTCCGTCTTGTCGGTCTCTTCTCATCTTGAACAGAAAATGTACCCCTTTTTTGAAGCAATTCAATTTTTCATAATCGTGTGTGAAGTACATTGATCACCAAGTGTATTAAAGATATCGACTTACCCTTTGACCCCTTTGGAATATTATGTTTTTACGGGCGCCACATCGATTTTCACGAATACCTTACTGAAAGCCCTTGATGAGTAGGTTACGAAAATACACTTTTTTGTGGGGCTCAGGTTCTTAAATGCTACTCATACAGGGTCCGGCAACGATATGCGGGGGTGAAAGAAAGATATTTCTAAATGAGAGTTACATGAATATTGTGTATATAAAAGTTATAGGTACGAAGGTGGTGCACATTACTAAAATACTTTTGATTATACAGGGTGGTTCAAAAAAGTGTGCTGAATCAAACTTACTTTTTTCTAAATGGAATGCCCTGTATTTAGGTAGGTTAAAAATTTTGCATTGAAATACTCATAATTTATAAAATTTTATGGGTCTAACGTCAACTGTTTTTATGCAAAAAATACTGAAATTCAGGCGGCTGCTGTAGGTCAGGGGTTCTCAAACTTGTTTGGTCGCGGCACCCTTGTCGGGCTAAAAAGATTTCGCGGCACACCTACCCTTAAAGCAATTTGAAAACGAAATAAAAAAACTGCAATTGTAAGGCTCATTTGTCTTTAATACATACCTAATTTTAAATGAATAGGAAAGAAACACTGCAAATTTAATACTCATATGTCCTTAATGCGATGCATGAAACTGGTTGGATGATTTTTTCATTATTTCCTTTATGTTTATGGGAAGCTTTGTTAGTTTCACCCTCAAATCCTTTGATGCTTTAAGTTTGCGTCTGTATTTGTTTTTTTATGTGAGCATATGTTGAGAATGAAAACTCACAGAGATAAGTCGATGTAAAACGCACAAGTCATTTCACTGCAGCCTTGCCAACACATTGTTTTCTGAATACACCTGTATCCACTCTTCTTGGCTTTTTTTACGGTATTTGTGTTTTAAACTGCTGTCTTCCCTGATCTCAAGTAGATTTTGAAAAACATTTGTCATTCCAGTAGGTTTATGTTTCGGGTCGCAGGAAAACGGGTTCATCATCCAGCTGTATATGTCGGGAAAATAATTAACAATGCTTTCTTCTACACCTTGCAAGCGGGCAATAACAATTTCAAAGAAGTTGGTTTGAAGATTGATCTTGTTTGTTTTTACAAATTCTTGCAATCGAGGAAAATTGGAGATGTCTGCTTTCAACACATGCTTTAAAAAATGTAACTATTTTACGCAGGGCTTTAATTTTATCTAATTGTGCTCCTCCTTTCTTTTCCTTGAAGAGATGTGGTGGTTTTATTTATTATTTCAAAGATAGCTGAAAGGTATCCCAATTTAAGCAGCCAATCCACATCGGTTAATTCTTGGATAAAAGATTTCTGTAAATGTGATCATCAGTGCATCTTTTAGTTCAAACAGTGGCTAAAATTTTTCACCTCGATAGCCACCGCACCTCTGTGTGCAGCAAGAGATGGAAGTGATCCATACCCAGATCTTCGGCGGTGAGCTTTAAAAGGCGTGCTTGAAGCGGGCGGCTCTTCACATGATTAATTATTTTTACAGCACCATCCAATACGAGTTTTAAATCTTGCGGCATCCTTCTAGTTGTCAAAGAATGCCAATGAATGACACACTGGCTGCTGGTGGCATTTTCTGTCACTTGCTTCATCCTAGACACGGCACGGTGCCTTTAACTTTTCCAACCATTGCAGCTGCTCCATCGCTGCAAATATCAACACATTTGCCCCATTGTAAATGTTTTTTTTGTACATATTTGTCGATAGCTTTGAAAATTTCGTCGCCAGTAGCATAACTTTCAAGCTCTTCACTCATCAAAAGTTCTTCTATTTTCATCTTGAATGGATACCTTACAAACACAAGAAGAACTGCAAGTCCCGTAACGTCAGTACTTGCAGTAAACTAAAAAATTCACAAATTTTCAGTCTAGTTATAAGCTCGTTCTCCACAAACTCTGAAATCGTGTAAATTCGTTTGCTTATAGTGCTGTTTGACAGCTGCACAGTATCAAACTTCTTGGCCATATCTGGACCTAACATGCAACTTACAACATTCTTCACGCAAGGTTTAATCAGTTCCTCGACAATGGTATGAGGTTTTGCAGCTTTTGCAATGTGCAGACTAACAATAAATGACGCTTCAGTGGCGTTTTCGTTTTCATTTTTACAAACTCCATCATGGATGACCCTGCCTGAAGAGATAAAGCGCGACGTTTGAAAATTTCTTCACCTTTATCGGCTAAACCAGAATGATTGCATTCCCGATGTCTGTTTAATTTGGATGGAACCAAGCAGCCATTAGCAACAATTTTATGGCATTTAACTCATTGCCCCTTCTGGTTGCCAACCCTAACAAAACCATACAACGTGAGATAGCTAGGATCATATTTTCTTATTTTTGCCCCGATTTCTTTTTGGTAGTTAGTCTTTCCGCGAACTGAGGTAGAGCAACTTGGATGGCTTGGACTCGCAGGGGTCTGCTGGGCATTTTCGTCTTCTCCATCGCTGCTAGTTGTCATTGAATCAGTTATTTCAGAAGCTTCAGTGACTTCATTGCATTTCCGTTTGAAAAATCCAGATTTTAGCCAATTTTCCATAATTCTGCAATAAAAGAATGGCCTCAAATAAATAGAGGTTTTCATTTTTCAAAATTAAGCTTGAATTTGCTTTAAATTAAGCGTCAATTTGACTCGGGGGAAAATTCTCAAAAAAGACCTATTTTTTCACTGTTGTGCTTGGACTATTTACTTTACTATACAAGTATACACGGCGCTAACTATTTTGGTACATGTACCAATATTGTGACCTGCAAATTTGGTGCATGCATGATTATCCCACCTATTTGGTCATAGTTTTCGTCCATGGATAAAATGTTAACCCAACCGGCATGAAAAAAGCGCAACACTGTCAAAAATAAATGTTATTTCCAAGCCATAATAGATTTACAAGGTATATTTCATGCCAAAAATAGCAACAAAAGAACACAACATTATATAGTCCTATAAATATAATTACTAACTTGGTTACCCTTACTGCTGCACTACAGCCCAAATTTTCCACCTTAGAAATTAACCACAACTTTACTCATCAGTTACACCTTAACGAATGCAGGTAGCCGTCGCGTCGGTCGGACTTGGCCTCTCTCTCGGTCGCCCTCGAGAACACAAGGACAAATTCTTAGCACGTTTCGACAGTGGTGCAGTGGCCGACTTTTTTTGAATTTTGCAGGATCCCGTGTCACTCTTGGCATATGCTCGCGGCGCCCACTTTGAGAACCCCTGCTGTAGGTAACAGAAAACAATTGAATGAAGGGTATTAATGCTATACAGGGTGCTCAACATATGCAAATTATCGATAATACATACATTATATCAATAATTGATATAATTTTCATTAAAAAGTATTTGCACATGCAAATAGGGTATAAAAATATGAAAAAAAATATTATGAATTAAATAGTTCTTCTTCCTCTTATTATAAGGCCAGTGGCCTGTTTCAACCACAAAGTGGTTCTATGATCCCTCTTTGCCCTTAAGCCAGGTAGGTGGCTAGCCTTGCTGTTTGAAAGTGAGGAAGAGTTCCCTTGTTTAGGGGTTAACGACTACCACAGGTGTTAGGGTGGTAGCCGGGGAGGGTACGATTTTTAAAATAACAAAAGCACCATAATACCCTCAAATATTTATAGTTATAATACCTCCAAGTACTGACCCCATATGAGATACAGAAGAATAAGCAATTAAAGACTTAATATCTGTTTGACGCATACAAATGAAAGAAATAATAAAACCCAGAGTTCGCCGGGATTCGAACCCGGGCCGGCCGCCTGTGAAACGAGCATTTGTATGAAAATTTACTAAGAGCTGAAAAAAATACGTTTACCGTTAATTGGATGGATGTAATTGCATATATACAATAACTCGAATCATGGCTTAATATTCGTCACTACTGGTCTTGTAGCAATCACTATGTTCTTAGACTTGAGTGCTATTTTTTAAAATTGCCGATTTGCACAAGTAGGTGGTAGCAAACGGCAGAAGAGCTGCCCTAGCTAATTCTTGCAGTATAAGCTAGGATTCTTGAAAATTCAAGTTTGAGAGTTTTATCAGTAATAATGTATTAAGGGCAAATGATTTTGCCAGTAAAAATGTTTTACGAAAGTATTTTGTTTTGGCAATGTTACAAGACAAGCTAACTAACAAGTTAGTTTATCGAGGGACTACCAAAAAACAACAAATCTTGAGTAAAACATTTTCCAAGCAAAATCAAGAGACATTTTGTGGACTACTTTCCAAATATTAGTTCATTTTTACTTCCCTCCTCTGAAAGACGAAGGAAGTATTGTAATCGCTAAAAAATCACCTTCCCAGATTTCTTCAGATCTTCACGTTTCAGGGTCCCTAGATGACGAAAAACAGGTTTTCTCAATTCGGTCTGTTGGGCGGCGGTATAATTAAAAAAATATTTGTCGGAGGAAGATGATATTTTGCATACACATTATATATACATAGTACATTTTTTTTCTATAATAATTTTCAAGGTCAACTTCCTAGGGGATAAGTTGCATTCCTGCAGGGTACCTAGTTTTAATAATGTTGGTACATAGATTTTTAGTTCTTTTCTTCCACTAAAAAAATTATTGGCATTTTGACAGATATGTCATAATTTAATATTGCTTGCTTCATTTTTGCATTTAAAGTATTTCTTGGTTTTCTTTTTTTATCCGATTTTATTGATGATGATGATGATTTCATGTTAAAAAAAGAAATTTGTCAAGAGTTCAAATTAAGAAACTTTTGACATTCAAAATTGACACAACCATAATTTTGAAAAAGTTCTACCAACACGAGCTATAAAAATTTCCTAGCGTTTTAATCACATGTCTACCAACATTGTAACACTTTGACAGTTATTATAGAAAAAAAACGTACTTTATATACCTGGAATGCAACCAGTAAAATTTCAGACAAATATACTGGCTGTTTCCTAACAAACGCCGCAACCCATAACTCCGTTGCTTTAAATTGTAGACCCAGCAAACTATATATATTCTTAAATGGCAAGACAAGAACTACCTTTTGACATCGCCCGTTCGTAAATATCTTTTAACTGTTTTGAGCAACGATGTTCAACTTTTTTATTTTAAATGGAACACCCTGTATATTTTTACATATTTGGATTCAGGATGAAATTCTGCATGCAGTAGTATGCTTCATTTGTGTTTTGGACACTTAGAAATGTTTAAAATAATTTTTTAATATTGCATGTAGAGAGTCGTACAGTACCATAAAATTTTCAAGTGTGCCGTGGAAAACAATTCAGAATGTTGAAATATTTTATTGGAAACAAATTTAAACAAAACTACAAAACGTGTCTACAAGTATTGCTCAAACTGACCGCCACCTTGTTGAACACACAGCTGACATCTTCTAGTTACTCTATTGGTCGCATTCAATATCAAATTGGGAGGTATTTCGCGACAAGCATTGATAATCCTCTGCCTCAGAATTTCTTCGTTTTCTGGACGTGTTAGATAAAATATTTCAACATTCTGTACCGAAAACCATTAACTACCATAGGAAAATGTATAACGAACACAAAGTCCAGATATCTGGAATTATTTTATGGTGGGTTATAAACAGGGAACTGGCAGCTTCTACCATTTTCTAAAGCTCCACTTCTCGATTCGTCATTGCTTCTAGAAGCTGTTCTACCACATTTTCCATCACAAGATGCATCAGCAATATCACCACGAGAGGTAGACATTCTTTTTTCCCATTTGAACTAAGCTGATCACAATTCAACAAGATCACAACGTAGACTGGACCACACGTGAGAGATGACTGGGCATAAAACAACAGTCAACATTATCATTAGGCTCGCACAGGCACACAAACATACAACAACCCACGCAACACCATTCAGAATATACAGTTTCACCCAGGTACCACCTACCGCCATGTACGTTATATTATTTTTGCCGCCACATAAGGGTTAAATTAGCGACCTGTTTCAGGCCCAGCTGCGTTCATCTTCAGGCAATTACATTACATAATAGTACTACAAAAATCACCTTATAATTAGTATAGGTGCCAAGATGCCCAAATACTCCGAAAATGTCAGAACTTTTTTTTAATGGCTTATGATCATTTTCAGACACTCTTGTCTTACTCATAAGTAGTACCCCATAGTCAAAAATTCCAGAGGGCGAGATATATGGAGGGCGAATTTCATTTCAGTGCTTAGCTTTTGTGGTACCAGAATTTTAAAAGAAAGGCAGAAGTCAAAGCATGGAAACAGAGTATTATAAGATGCTTATGCGCTAGCTCTACTGATAGCAGAAGTACTATATTAATAATCCTACTGGATGAAGCTATTTGGACGTTATAGTACTAAAATTTAATTTTCCCTCTGTTTTCTCAGGTTGGAAAACTTGCAACGGTGTTCAGCAAATACATCGGCCTTTTCTTCATCAGTTCAAGTTTAGGTTCCATCTCTCTTCTTGGTGGGACTAATATAATTGTGAGCTTTCTTGAGTTTCACTGCCTTCCTCAACAGAGCAACATCTTTCTTAGTACATTAATTCCTGGGGTCCCTTCTCAGCGTTCTTATATTATTTTTGTCAGGTTCTCTGCAGCATGGTATATCCTCTTAGCAGCTTTCCTCTAGTTGGTTCTTTAACAGTTTGTATTCCATTCCCTTATTTAATAGTGTGGCTGGTTTCTGAATGTGCATTATAGGTACTCAAGTTTAGTGTTACCATTGTAGAAACAGCATTGCAGTAGCTCACAGACAGCGTAATTGAAGAATTTTGACAGCCGGGACTGCTCATTGTTTGACAAGCCAAGAAGAATTTTGAAGGGATTAGAAACTGGGAACTAGACAATGGGCAGCACCATAATAATGGGTTTGCAGCGTTGTTGAGCAGTTACAGTGTTTGTAACAATTCTGTATCGACAGTGAAGCCTCTCATAAACGGACAGCTTAATAGAAATGCTTTAATTTTCAATTTTTTTTGTTTAAGCTATTTGAAGATAGAAAGAAAAAAAATACATAAATTTTTAAATACATACTACTACATACTATGTAGGCACACAGTACCATCACATCCTATCATACATTATTTTTTGGCAAAAAACTCCAGACTGTTTTTTGTTTTTCTCTTCGAATAGTTTATTAGTATAATAGGTTTCTAGATGTGCAGCTAGTTCATAACCACTAAAATCCTCGCGTTTTCATGCAAACAGTTTAAGATTTTTGGCCGCAATTATGGTGTCCTGATTTTGTATTGGACATTCGGATATCACCACGTCCTCCAGTTGGTCGACTTCCTCTTCTTGTTTGACTTGCTCCGACTGCAAGGATGCAGGAGCGTCTAGGTCATCATCTTCAACAAGTTCAACATCCAAATTTAGAAAATCGTCAGGATCAATGTCATTGTTGCCAACGGCGTTAAATGCCTTAAGCATATCTACATAGACAGCCAAAGGAATTTCATCCTCAAGTTCATAGTATTCTACTGGGGAAGCCATATGATAACTGAACTGAAATGTTGCTCTTCGAAAGCAATTTTGAATCGTAGTATCAGTGACTTGGTCGAACGCTTTTTTCATAAATATCACCTTCAGCCTGTAATGAAGAAAACCTACCTGCTTTTAATCAAATCTAGCTATAAACCAAGAGCAGTTTGCTATAGACAAATAAAATCATTGTTGCAAAACACTTCTTTCACTTACGAAATTCAGATACATAACTGAGATACTGAGGATGTGAGGAGGATGTGAGGATTAATGTTGGAAAAATAGGGCACATATGAAAAGAGGTAATTCACCTAGTTTCCAAGCTAGCATCTGCACATGCAATTTATAGCCCGCCCCATACCACACATATGAAAACATGTAATTCCCCTAGTTCCCTAGCATTTAACCACATACAGTCCCATTTTTTTTTAATCAGCTGTCGGCTCGACGCTGCCAACCTACATTGTGAAATGCACTATTTGCTACTTTCAATTCCTCATACCAACTAGACAACACTTTGACAGCTGATTTAAAAAAATAGACCAGTCCATTTTTTTTAAAAATCAGCTGTCAGTGTCAAAACTTTATAAAAAACCAGACTGTGTTACCCTAAATTCTGTACTTACTGACCAACTATATAACCGTTTCCCCCCATGTCAAAATTGAGGTTACCTCTGTCAAACGTGCGTGACCTTGAACGGCTCGAGGCTGCCAACCTACATTGTGAAATGCACTATTTGCTACTTTCAATTCCTCATACCAACTAGACAACACTTTGACAGCTGATTTAAAAAAATAGACCAGTCCATTTTTTTTAAAAATCAGCTGTCAGTGTCAAAACTTTATAAAAAACCAGACTGTGTTACCCTAAATTCTGTACTTACTGACCAACTATATAACCGTTTCCCCCCATGTCAAAATTGAGGTTACCTCTGTCAAACGTGCGTGACCTTGAACGGCTCGAGGCTGCCAACCTACAAATGCACTATTTGCTACTTTCAATTCCTCATACCAACTAGACAACACTCTGACAGCTGATTTAAAAAATAGACCAGTCCATTTTTTTTTAAAATCAGCTGTCAGTGTCAAAACTTAATAAAAAACCAGACTGTGTTACCCTAAATTCTGTACTTACTGACCAACTATATAACCGTTTCCCCCCATGTCAAAATTGAGGTTACCTCTGTCAAACGTGCGTGACCTTGAACGGCTCGAGGCTGCCAACCTACATTGTGAAATGCACTATTTGCTACTTTCAATTCCTCATACCAACTAGACAACACTTTGACAGCTGATTTAAAAAAATAGACCAGTCCATTTTTTTTTAAAATCAGCTGTCAGTGTCAAAACTTTATAAAAAACCAGACTGTGTTACCCTAAATTCTGTACTTACTGACCAACTATATAACCGTTTCCCCCCATGTCAAAATTGAGGTTACCTCTGTCAAACGTGCGTGACCTTGAACGGCTCGAGGCTGCCAACCTACAAATGCACTATTTGCTACTTTCAATTCCTCATACCAACTAGACAACACTCTGACAGCTGATTTAAAAAAATAGACCAGTCCATTTTTTTTTAAAATCAGCTGTCAGTGTCAAAACTTTATAAAAAACCAGACTGTGTTACCCTAAATTCTGTACTTACTGACCAACTATATAACCGTTTCCCCCCATGTCAAAATTGAGGTTACCTCTGTCAAACGTGCGTGACCTTGAACGGCTCGAGGCTGCCAACCTACATTGTGAAATGCACTATTTGCTACTTTCAATTCCTCATACCAACTTGACAACACTTTGACAGCTGATTTAAAAAAAAATAGACTATAATACTTAGTAACATGTTCACTTAAAAGAGGGAAATATTTAAAAAAATTCCAGAATTTTTTTGTCCGCGTCCTGTTAATAGGGAGTCCGCTTAATGGAGATGCCCTTGCATTTCAACTACATTGGTTTCTGATGGGTCCAAGAAAAATGTCTGCTTAATAGAGAGGTCCGCTTAATGGAGTGTCCGTTGTGAGAGATTTCACTGTATATGAATTTGAAATATAAATTAGTTTTGTGAATTTACTCAGCTTTTTAATTTAATTGTGTGTGGGTGAATCAAGAAGTAAACCATAGTTGGGAGTGGTCAGAGGACATTCAGATTTGGTTCTGCTAGATGGTAACTGCCAAGAAGAACTTTTACTACACAAAAATCAATGACATCTGGTCTCTTCTATTCTTCTTTCATAGCCATGTCGAGTATTGAACGTAAGCCTCTTCTAAGCTTTTGCGTATGTTTCTGTCTCTTGCTCTTTGTGTCCAATTAAAACCCCAGCGCATCTGTGGGCGTCCCTGGTTTCTTTTTTTGGTCTATGGTCTCTATTTAAGAATAATGTTGTTCCATCTTATGTCTGTGTATCTTTCGTTGTGGCCCGCCCATCTCAATTTTTGTCGGGTTAGTTTTTCTGTGATGTCCTCGACCTTGGTGATATTCCTTATGTGTTCATTTGGTTTTCGATGTCGCAGTGTTATCTCTAGCTTAGCTCTTTCCATGGTGCTTTGTGTTTTCACTAATTTGTCTAAATTTCGTTTCGTGAATACCCATGTTTGTGTACCGTAAGTTAATACTGGGAGCACGCAAGAGTCAAATGAATTAGTTTTTAAGTATTGTGGGATATTCGTATTTCTTAGGATTCCGTTAAGTTTCTCGAATGCTGCCCAACCCAGTCTGATTTGTCTATCTACCTCTGCTGTCTGATTATTTTTGTCGGGTTTAATTTCTTTTCTCAGATATATGTATTTGTTCACCTAGTCTAGTTTTTGATTTTCTATTATTATATCTTCGATATTTCTGTATTTATCATTACCTTAGTCTTTAAATTCCCTTTTAGGTCTACTTTTTTTGATTTATCATTCAGAGTTTTTATCATTTCCTTGAGATCTTCAATATTATCAGATATTATAACTATGTCATCCGCGTATCTCAGATGATTTAGTCTTTCTCCATTTATATTTATTCCCATTTGGTCCCAGTTACGGCTCCTGAAAACACCCTGGAGTGTGGTTGTACATAACTTTGGAGATAGCGTATCTCCTTGTCCGACTTTTTTTCTTATCAGTACTGGGTTGGTGTTAGTGTGTAGTCGGTATATATTAGTTGCTTGGTCGTAGCAGCTTTCACTGATTTTAATGTATCTCATGTCAATTCTGCAGTTTTGCATTGCTCTTTTTACTGCTCAAAATTCCATGTTATCATAAGCTTTTTAATAGTTGATGAATCTAAAATAGAGCGGTGTATTGTACTCTGTAGTCTTTTCAATTAGTACATGTGTAGTTTGTAGGTGATCGCAAGTTCCAAAGCCAGTTCTGAATCCCGCTTGTCCCCTTGGCTGGTTTCGCCTAATTTTCTACTTGTTCTCTTTGTTATAATCCTAGTAAGTAGTTTGTAAATCTTTTCATCTCTATCTTGTACTTCCTGGTTGTTCCGATTTTTATACTCTATTATCTGTCGTTGTCCTGATTTTCTTTTGAGTATCTTCATATTTTTGTTATTGTCGATGATTTTTATTATTTGTTCTTCTCGTATTTTGTTTTTGTCTTGTTGGATTGCTCTCTTATTTGTTTGTTTATTCTGACAGCTTTTTCTGATTGTGTGTGTATCTCAGCTTTCCTCTCATATTTATAAATTTTCTCGTATTTTCACTTTTTATCGTTTTGCTCTTTTTATCTTTCTTTGCTATTTTTCCTTAAGCTTTTTGCATAATACTTGTTAATTCCTCATTTAGTAGATTAATATTGTCTCTTGTATTCAGTACCCTGTTTATATCACTGAGCCAATATATTAGCTTTTTTGTTGATAGAGTGTTTTAAGTTGTTTTTTGTTTCTATGGAGGCATTTCACAAGTTCACATATTATGGATGTTAGCTGAGACTCTCAACTTTATGGCCTGGTGCTGTAATTCTCAGTTGCAATAAGTCTATATCCTTCGTACAGATGGAAGTAAAGTGCATTAAAAAAAATGTATTGAGAGGGCTTTGAACTAGCTTTTGTCTTACGACTGGATGACGGTGATTGTTACATCGCTCTACCCAGAATTCAGTGCGCTTAGTTGTCAGTTGTCAATTTCAAATAGCATTTACCTTTTAGAAGCGTTACTTATTTTTTTCATGTCTACATTATTCTGTGTGGTTCTTTTTAAAACTGAACTGCTACCAATTTTGTCGTAAAATTGTTTTTACTACTGAACAAGATAGTTTTTATGTAAAAAGTGAGGTTGTGTGTATACGCAATCCATAAAAAAGTTATACATTCATTCATTTATGATTTATAGCCTCTTTTACCTTTCGGTGTCGAGGACCATTCATACCACGCGGGAAGTGCAACGGAGGTAATGCGCCGCACACGAAAAGTTACCACATTACTTTCAAAAATTTCCGTGTGACACAAGGCCACTTCATAAGATTTTTTTAAAACTTACGTTAGCTTATATTGCTACAATTTCGAATTTGTGAGCCTAATAATATTTTAAGGAATTTTTAATATTGCTATTCTGTCTTATCAGGATGTTTTGTACAGTAAATCATGTATCCTTTTAGCCTTCAGTTTACTGGGCTATTGGCATTCCAAATAACAATTCTAAGGAGCTTTGTAATCAATCATTAAAATTATTTAATCTGTTGCTAGATAAGTCAGCATTGTTTTCAGTTAACGTTTCTCTATTTATAAATACGTATATTAAATCCACTTTGACCAGATAATTAGTGGTACTAAGGTGCATACTAACAAACAAACAAAAAGGGAATACATTTAGGTTAAGGATATGATTACAGCCTCGCCCATACATGCAGACTATCTTCTGACTGTGTTGTGAGTTAAGCATAATTTATTGACATGCAGCCGATTGAATTTAGTGCAACACATATGTAAAGCTCTTTTGAACATTTGAGATAATTACTGCAATTTCCATTTTTTCAGAAGTTGGTTTGTTCTCCATGTCATGTTGCACATTTTTAGCAGTTATTCTCTTTTTTTTCCCATGTATTTGATCATTTCTAGGTTTAATCCATCTGATTTCACTATTTTCCCTATTTAATTCTCTCTATAACTGCTTACAGTTCTGCGTTATCAATTTCTCGGTTATCATTGTTGCATGCTGCCTCATCCTCTTCATCAGGATTATCATCTCGTACTTTTTGCCTTATGTTTTGTTGTTGACCATTGTTCACATTTAGTAATTAACAAGTGTTTTCTCCACCTGATTTCAATTTTGTAGGGTCAATTTATATAGTGAATTGAGGATTCTTTATTTTCTTGGCTCTTTGGAGTTGTATATTAAATTTGGTTATCCATGCTAGATGGGCTCTTGGCTGGCACCTTTGCTGCTGTTTTAAACTTCGATAACAAATAACTTATACAAATTACAAATGTCTATATACGGTAAACCAACCCAACCTCTCAAAGTTGCAACTAAAAGCTGTTAAATGAATGAGCTGTCAATTTATGCAAATATGCATATGTTAAAAAAATAAAAACAAGGTCTAGGCAGGTACCATGTACACTGCTGTGGTTATATGGTCAAAGTCCTACATATAATTTTGCTGAGACTAAGTTAGAATCCTAGCAAGGGATCTTTTATATGCTACACTTGTAGTAATATGGGACCCACAGCTTTACATCATTTTGTAGAGGTTTCCATCTACATTTTTAATTTTTAAAAACTTCACCAGGACGGGGAATTGAGCTCTCGACCCGTAGATCAGTAGCCCGAATGTTTAACCACTGAGTTACTGTTACCTAGGTTAAGTGTGTCAATTTCATACTTGTTAACGAATTTCTAGTTTTTCTGGGAATGTTTAAGCACAAATAATAAAAATTTACGTTTAAAACTGCTAACAATAATAAAACCATTCGAATAAGTTGGAATTTTATTTGGAATCAAATAAACGTCATAATCAGAGATATGTAGTATATAGTTTGTACTGTTGTCAATAATAACAGTACAAAATAACTATATTTTGTAGGGTTTTTAAAATTTTACCAACCTAATTCAGGTGGTGGTTTTTAGATTTTTGAACAGAATATGTATACAGTAGGTTTTTTTAAAGTGTGTCATACGGGTTTACGTGCTAAAATAATTATCTTGTGTTACCTTTACTTTTCATTGGCTATGTTAACTGCATAAATTTTAAAACCTTGGTAAATACAATTAATTAGTGTTATTTATTTAACATTAAAATTATATTAATAAAAAATCAAACAATTAATTTATTAAAGAAGTAATAAACAGACATTTTCTTTATAAATTGCAATGGCAAATAAGATGAGTAGGTGGAAGCTCCTTATTGATACTTTGGCACAGTGTTGGGATGGAGCGGTTTTCGCCATGCTCTGTTTGGGACCTCCATTCCTAAGATCTACGGCCTTCTGCTGTTTGAGTAAGAGCTTTCGTGGTTGCTCTTTCAGTTGGCATTCTCTATACACGGCCCAGCTACGTCAGTGGCAGTCCATCTTCTTGCATTTTTCTTATCTCATAATTCATCACCTATCTCTACTCTCCTAGATGATTATTGTATTAAGTTTCGAATATCTTTTTTCAAACCTATTCAGCTGCTCTTGGTGTTGCTTGCTAAGGGTCCAGGTTTTCCAGCCATAACTTACTACTGGTCGTACCAATACAGCCTTTCTTTACAGTTTTTCTTTTTAAGAGTTTGTCTAATGCAAACTTGTATTTCATTATAACATTATTCTGGTTTATGGAAGATCCTAGACATTTGAACTGCTCCATATTTTGATATTTTTTTCTCAATTTGTACTGAAGTACTTCACGCCCTGTAACCATGTATTCACTCTTTTTTCGCTAATCTGTAAACAAAGTGGTTTTCCGTTCACGTTTAATTCTGTCGAGGCCTCTTCAAAGCTGACTTACTTTTCCCCATTAGTAGGACATCGTCTGCATATGCTAGCAATCGAAGTTGTCGATTATAAATTGTACCACCCGGATTTAATGTGATTTCTCATATGGCCTTTTCTAATACAAGGTTGAAAAGTAGTGGAGACAGAACATCCCTATGCTTAAGCCCATTTTTTATTTCAAAATCCTGGTAGATTTGATTTCCTATTCTGCACAGGCCCTTAGCTCCTTCGAAAATTGCTCTTATAAAGTTTCCTAGGGTTTTCCAGATTTCTTTCTGTTGTAAGCTGTCGCATGCCTTTGTAAAGAGTGATCAAATAAATTTATAATTAGAGTGGCCTGTGATTCGTGTTATACATTTGGCAGTACTGTCAGTCTATGTCAAATTCGAGATTTTCAGGTTAAGTTGTGTGCTAGTTTGTGTCAAATAACAAACAAAACTTAACCTAGTAACCTCGAATTTGACATCGACTGACAATGCACTTCAGTACTGCTAAACGTATAACACAAATCACAGGTGACTCTAATTGTAAATTTAAATGATCACTTTGCAAAGGCTTGCGATAGCTTAAAACAGAAAGAAATCTGGAAAACACTAGAATATTTTCATTTTTCATCATAGCTGATTAATATCTTTATTGAATTCTCAGCATTTCTTTAAAATTTACCTTATAGCGAATATGTAGTCAATAGTGGAGCTCTATTGCTCCTAAAGCCAGCTTGGTTATCTCCTATGATGTTATAATCCATTTGGAAAACTCCCGTGACGTAAAAGTCACTATCAGTTAGTTAATATGAAAATCGCTCTGACATTGGTAGTATTGAACTACATTTTGATTAATTATCTTCTTATAATTCAAATGAAAATACAAGATTACTCACTACAGTTATTAATAAATTATGTTTTTACTTTGTTTCGCTAAAACTACGATTCATATTTAAGTTTAGCAAAATAAGAAATAATTTATCATAACCTTAGTTACACGTTTGATGCTACTGACTTTTAAGTAGAACCAGCTGAAATAGTAGGTACAGGCAGACTTCGCCTTTCGCGGCTTTGCGATTCGCTGATTTGATTTTACGCGGGGCACTTTTGTGCTGCCTTTTCTTTGCCATTCGCGGATTGCTTTACCGTTTGCGGACGGAATTGTCAACTGTTTCAACTTTCACACACTAAAGTTAACGTCAGATTAGTGACCTTTTTAAAACTGGCCGTAAGTAAATAAAGCGGTTTATGTCATGAACACCTAAATAACATTATTTATCATGAACTTATAAAATACTTATTGAGCCTATTTCTTTGAATCTCTTATTACCAAATTGGATCTGAAATAAATTGTAAAATTATAACTTGAATAAACAAATGGACATTCGAGCTCTAGATTCAAGTGGACTTATGTTACGAATGGAATTTTAGTTCAAGCTTTAATGTCTTCTCGAGTGTTTCTGCCGAAAATTCAATTG
The DNA here is from genome assembly GCA_940337035.1 of Agriotes lineatus. NCBI lineage: Eukaryota > Metazoa > Arthropoda > Insecta > Coleoptera > Elateridae > Agriotes > Agriotes lineatus. Next base: position 60,209,100 of record OW679198.1, read on the forward strand.
AGTTTAATTTTTAAAACATGGAAAACCATGTCGTCAAAGGGTAAAGTTTCTGCTTCAGATTTGCTAGACAAAAAACGCAGAAAAGTTTTGGTTTTTTGAGGTTGCATAGTATAAATAAATCTAGTTAATGGAACCTAACCCCGTTTTTATCATTAATGTGTTAACTTGCGCATTGCGGTTTTGCGCTTCGCGGCAAACTTCTGGAACGTAACCCCCGCGAACGGCGAGGTCTGTCTGTACTTAGTACTTGTCAAGTACACTCAAAATTTTGAATTTGACACCGTAAATGTCACAGGAGTTTCCTAAATGGATTATATCTGCAAGTGGAGTTATACGCTTGTTAATTATCTGGATGGATGCTTTATATACTACTCCAAGCATAGTGATTTCTCTGAAATCGGAGGAATTTAATTTATCGTTTTTTAAAAATTGGGTGTATGATGCTAGTTTTCCACTCTCTGGTAATTACTTCTGCTTTTCATACTTCAAATAAATTTATTTATGTATAACTTTTAATAAATTGTCTTCTAATGCTCGTATTAATTCCGCTGGGATTTCATCAATGTTTCAGCTTGTTTACAGTTTCACGTACTTCTAACGAGGGCTCCTCGATATTAATATCCTCTGTAGCCTTTTGTCTTTCTCTAATATTTCCTTTATTCACTTTTGGGTGCTATAGACCATTTCTTAGAGCAATTTTTACATTATATCACTGGATTTATTAAACAGCTCTTGAAAATATTGTGCCCACACTGTAATGACTTCGTTTTTCTCGCATGCCTAATGTTCTTTGTTTCTTCATATGTTATTTCTGGGTAGTTTCGTGAATAGTTCTATACCTATTTTGCAAGTCTTTCTGAAGTTGCAGATTCTCAATCTCTTCTATTTTTTGGTGTAACAAAACTCTTTTTGCATATTTTGTGAACATTCCTTCTTTCCTGCATATAATTGTTTACTTTTTTGGTTCTTGCTTTCTGTCTTTTTGCAATTTATTGCTTCTCTGCATTCTTCGTCAAACCACTTCCTGTTGGGCTGATTTTCTGTACCTATAGTTTCCTAGGCAGATTCTATTATGACATTCTTTATTTTGTTTACATTATTTCTATGGGTTCTTCTATATTAAGGTTTTCATGTATTTCTTCTAACAGTTTGTTAAACTATATACAGTCGAACCTCTATTTAACAAAAATTTCTAATATAGAAAATTCGTTATTTAGAATAATTCGGTATATATGTATGCACATATATCATGTATGTTTAATTGACTTGAAAAATGATTAAATAATAGAAGTTGTAGTTTTATATGAAGTTTAATGTACGTAATTATTAATACATAACATAGCTACATATCTATGTGCATAATATGTTAATATGTAACATAAACGTACATTATGTATGATTAAACACATAAGCTATTATACATAATGTACAAAGGAACATAAAAGCCGCACAGAAACATTAGGTATGTACTTACGAAAACATCAGATGTGGACGTAAGAGTTCTTAAAGAAGTCTGTAATTTTTGGTTGCATTTTGCATTTAAACAATACTTTGTTTTCAAAAAATACCTCGCACTGATTTCAAGATTTGAACAAACTCGCCGGAACATTTTCACGATTTTGCAATGCACGACGGATGGTCTCAAATGCCTCAAAAGATTCGCGGTCCGACGGCGCGGCATTTTCAATTTGCGGTACAAACTTAGCTTAACTTAACGCTGTGAAACAATTTGTTAAACTGAACAGTACAGTCTTTGAACGAATGCGGCATTACCGCCTAATGGCCCCATCAATATTCTAGGAAAATTCCGAAACTGAACCTTTGGTAAATAAGAAAAAACCTTCCTGGAAACAACTTATTCAACTTAACAATACAGCCATTGAAGGAATGCAGCATTACCGCTTAATCACCCCATTACAGAGAACCTTCCTGGAATTCAAACTACCTGACAAGGGTTTATGACCCTAATTTTACTACGTTAAATAGAGATTGTGTTCGCTAAATAGAGAGAAATTTATATATAAATAATATCGGACATTGACGGTTCTAACCAAAACTTCGCTAAATAGAGAATTTTGTTAAATAGGCGTTCGTTGAATAGAGGTTCGGCTGTACTTCTAAAATCACAATTAAAATCTCTCAGTTGGTTATGTTTTTATTGTTGAATTCTTTTTTTATATCTGCAGCACATTTTTAAATATTTTTCTTGGTTGCTGTTCGACAGTTAAAGCTTGCTAAAATCGTAAATTTCACGTCCGAAAGTAATACTTCAGTGAGTTGTGCCTGTATGACAGAATTGCTATTATGGTCACTAAAACTGCCATGTTTTCATCCTGCTTGATGTCTATGTCTGAGTAATCCGTATAATTTTTGAATAAAAGTTTTTTTGTTCTACTGCATCGAAAAGCTACCAATTTCAGCAGTGTTTAGCGACCGAAAACTCCCACTTTTTTATACTAAAGTTCGAGCACTTCATTCTATGTAGGAACATGGCGTGAGACCTTTTATTTTTCAGCAGTAATAACTATAGCAACAAAAACTAACAACCATTTTCATTGGTCGAAATCAAAATATACTCTCCCATTTTGATGATCGTGACTTCCTCGACTTTTCCCGTCTCCTTGATTAAATTGTCATTTTACTAGCAGTCCAGTGAGACAAATACCTCATTTAATAAAACAAAAAAGACCGTTTTGCAAATAGAACGCGTATTCACCACACGTACGTATATGACGTCATTGTTGGTAGCAAACTACCAGTCGCATTCGCCTTGATAAAATTTGCCTAGAATCTAACCTAAAAAGTTCGGATTAGGATAATTACGATAATAATTAGTGTTAGAGACTGAAATTTGGTTCCTGACCTGACATGACCATTCCAAACATATAACTTTCATAACTTTTTTCTCTATCTCTTATGGTTTGGCTGCTGAAACAGCGTCCCAGACAGACAAAACAGCGTCCCAGACAGACACGTCTATTAGATAAAGGATAATTAGAAAACATGCTTTCAAAGCAGTAGAATAAAAAATAATGTATGTAACTCGCATGAAAGTGGAATTTTAGACTCGCCTTATTTATGTACCTTGCTCGCTTGGCCATAAACTGCGGCTCATCCAAAAAGTCCTTAATTTCCTACTTGTAAGGTAAATAGATAAATGTCAAACTTAACATTTGATTTTTAAGTGCCTTACTGTTACATTCATAAATTGGCAGCTAATCCATAGCCATACTTAGTGTTGTGCCTTGGTCAATTGACCGGTCAATTTGACCACGGTCAAAAACTGTGTGGTCAAATTCACTGTCAAATGCTCTTTTAGCCTTAAAATTGCTTATATTAAATTACACTATCAATCAACGGTTTTTTTTTTTGTAGAAGGTCTTTATTATTGGCTGTAAGCCTGTAACTAATCAAACATTTACTAAAATTGCAAAAATGCAGGGGATTTACATATTTAGCGAGGGGATTCACACAGCGACCAATGTTTCTTGGGGGTTTCTTAATAAATTTTAGTTTGTTATTATTCTCTTCTTTGCTGTACTTATGCAGTAATGATTTGTTTTTATTGAAGCGTAAATATATATATATATATATAATCCGTGACCTTATCTACCCGTAGAGTGTTAAGGTATTACAATTCAAATAATAATAAAATTCGAAAAATATAAATTATAAATTCACAATTCAGTTATAACTATGCACACTAACTACTATCACTTCCTATAAACATATCTTGCCCATTCTTTTTTGTTTCTTGCCATTCTTGTTCCTTCTTTCCATGTTACTCCTTGTTTTGTTAAATTTTCCGCTATCACCCCGTCCCATGTTTTTCGTGGTCTTCCTCTTAATCTTTTTTGTGTTGTTTTCGCTAACCATATCCTTTTTGTCTGTCTTTCTTCTTCCATGCGGACCAGATGTCCAAACCATCTTAATTGTTGCTTCGCGATACTTTCCAGAATATGTTCTACATTTAGTTCTTGCCTTATCTGCTCATTTCTTATTCTATCATTTCGGGTAACTCCTTTAACTGCTCTCAGGTACTTCATTTGTATGGCTTGTATTCTGCTCTTCATTTTGTTATTTAAAATCCAACTTTCCGCTCCATATGTTAAGATTGGTTTGAACACTGTGTTATATACGGTTATTTTTGTCTTTCTCGATATTTCCTTTTTTCTTATGAATGTCCTGTTCATTGCATAGTATAGTTTTGTTATATTTTCTATTCTACTGTTTATTTCCATGTCTTCTTTTCCATCTTTGTGTATATTTACTCCTAAATATTTGAATGTCTCTATTTGTTCTATGTTTCGTCCATCTATTTCAATTTTTACTCTTGTATCATTTCTTCCTATTGTCATCACTTTTGTTTTTTCTTTGTTTATTTTCAAGTTTCTCTTTTTTAGTGCTGTATTCCATATATTTAAGTTTGCTTGTAGGTCTTTTTCATTCTTTGCATATACTATTACATCATCAGCGAAGGCACTTTCAGCTATGTCCACCATCTGCATGTTCCTATACCCTACGTGTAATTTCTTTGTTTGTGTTTTTATTTCTTTTAAGACATCGTCAAGTATTATGTTGAAGAGTATCGGACTGAGTATTCCTCCCTGTCTTAACCCCTCCTTGGTCAGAAACTCCTCTGATTTCATATTTCCTGTTCTTACGTAATTTCTAGTTTTCTTGTATATAGTTGCTATGGCTTTTCTCAGTTGTTCATTTACTCCTCTTTTTCTAAGACTATTCCATAATTCTTTTCTTGGGATGCTATCAAAAGCTTTTTCGATATCTATGAACGCTACATATATAGTATTGTTCATATTCTTTTGAATGAGTTGCTTCATTGTAAAAATATGGTCTTGCACCCCTCTACCTTTTCTAAAACCACTCTGTGATTCTTCTAGTTGCTGTTCGATTTTTATTTGTAACCTTTTTTCCAGGATTCTCTCATATACTTTTAACATAGTACTCAGCAAGGTAATTCCCCTATAATTCCCACACTCTCTGTTATCTCCTTTTTTTGTATACAGGTAAAATTATTCCTACTTCCCAGTCTTTTGGTATATTTTGTTCCTTCCATATCTTATTAAATAATTTTTGTAAACTTTCTATCCCGTATTCACCCATGTTTTTTATCATTTCTGATGTTATGCCGTCCTGTCCTGCCGCTTTACCTCTTTTCAACCTCTTAATGGCTTCTGTTATTTCTTCTGTTTAATATCATCATTTTCTATGTATTCGGTGTTTTCTGACGTTTCCTTGTTGTCTTCTATTTCGTCTGGCGTAATTAGTTGTTCTGTATTTAGCATTTCTTCAAAATACTCCTTCCATCTTTTCATTATGTCCTCCTCTTCTTCTAGTATTTCTCCGTTTAAGGATTTAATGAACATATTTCTATTTTGTTTCCCTTTCCGTATTGTTTTTAATAGTCTATAAAATAACTTCTGATTTCCCTTGCTATCTCGCTCCATTTTTTCTCCAAATTCTTCCCAAGATTGTTGTTTCGCTTTCTTCACCATTTCTTTGACTTTTACCCTTTGTTCTTTATACTTGTTATAATTTACGTTATTTTTTTCGCTAAGATATTTTTTCCATTTTTGTTTTTTCAGCTTTACTTCTTTTTGAATTTTCTCGTTCCACCATCTTGTTTGTTTTTTGGTTATGTCTGTTTTGATACATCCGCAGGTTTCTTTTGCTATTTCTATTATTTTATCTTTAATTGTTCTCCACATGTCTTCTATTGTCATGTTATTTATACTTTCCCTGATTTTATTCATTTCTGCCTCTATCTTCTCTTTATATAATTTGGCTGTTTCCTCTTCTCTAAGCTTATACGTCCTGATTACTTCTTTTACTGCTATGTTCTTATTCTTAATTTTGATATGTTCTTTTTGTTTCTTATTTTTTATTTCCATTTTTGCTAATACCAAGTAGTGGTCTGAGTATATTTCACATCCTCTACTCACTCTTGTGTCTTTTATTTCTCTTCTATAATTCTTATTAACAATAACGTAATCTATTAATGATCTTTCTTTTCTACTTACTATTTCTCTTGTAAATGTATGCGTATCTTTGTGTTTATAGAATGTATTTGTCACTATTAAGTTGTTTAAAATACAAAAGTCTATTAATCTTCGTCCATTATTATTTCTGTCCTCTTCTCCATATATACCTATTGTACTTCCTGTTTCATCGTCTTTTCTTCCAACTCTTCCGTTTAAATCTCCCAGGATTAATAATCTTCCCACACTTTCTTCGGTCACTTCTGTTAGTTGATCCCAAAACGCATCTTTTATACTGGTCTTTTCATCCTCATTGGGCCCATATACAACTATAATTGTGGTTTTTACTGCTTCATCTATTTCCAAGCGTAAATATATGGCCAATAAATGGTGTATTATTTTAGTTACCGAGAGTATAAAATGAAATAATTGTTAAAACTGTTAATTATTATGCACTTATAAATACTAAAAAAAAGGGTTGGTGGTAATATGATACTAGTTAACCTTGTGACTTGCTTAAACTTACAGAACTATCAATACAATTGATTAAAAGAAGGTTAATTAAAAAAATTTCAATCGTCAAATGAGCGGTCAATTGGCTGGTCAATTGACCGGTCAATTGACCAAAAAGTTGTTGACCGGTCAAAGGCACAACACTAGCCATACTATGTACTGTTTGAGGCTTTCGCGGTTACTCGAATTATTTTCCTTAGCATAGAATTTCGGCTTAGACCGCGTAGTATTTTTGTATGAACACCCAGCATTTTTTGGCTTACTACGCGGTCTAAGCCGAAATTCTATGCTAAGGAAAATAACTAGCCATACTACATAAAAATAATTTTTGATCATGCTATAGAACTAACCACATACACTGGCTTGAAGAAGCTAAATGAACACACGAATGCATTCTTGAATCTTAAATGTACGTAGCACCGTGGCACCCGGAAGGCGATCGTAAGTGCAGAGTGATGCATTCATTAATATAATTCAGATGTATTCGTAAAAAATCAAAATAAAGTTAACAGCTACAGTTATAGGTTTATGAAGACGTACTTGAAGAATACATGAAAGAATATTCAACACAAAAGAATTATTTTAACTTCTGTAGGCATTGAGGAATTAGTTGGTGCCTGCCAGCTGCCATGTGACTAGTTAAAGGTTAAATAAATGGCAATTGGGTTTGGGATTTTACCAAATGTTTGAATACCTAAATGGTAAACATAAAAAGGGGACTTATGAAGAGTGTGAAGGTCTCAAAGATCGATGCATATACATAACACTGGCTATCATCGTTTTCGTTTTTTGTTTATTTATTGTCATATTGAAAGTTTCTAAGTTGTTTTTATATCTTTCTAAGTTCTTGTTGAGCGTTTTTTCGTCTTCTGCTACTACTACCATATCATCTGAGTATAGGAGTTCTGAGATTTGTATATTCTCCATTTCCCAGTAGCTCACTGGGTAAGGTTTTACCTCGCTTTTCGCTTGTTTAACCCCTTCATCTAACACTAAGGTAAATAGCAGAGGGCTTGGTATGCAGCCTTGTCTCACACTTTTAGTAGTTTCAAACATTTGTGATCTTTCTTGCCTGACCATTTACAAAATTTTTGGTCTGTGAGTAGGTATAATGCCCTGACACCCTTAATCAGTTTTTCTTCTATTCCTCTTTTTTCTAATATTCTCCAAATGTCTTCTCTGTTAACTTTATCAAAGGCTTTCTTAAAGTCGATGAAACAAAGGTGTATCTCTCCGTCTTCTCTGATGGCTTTTTCTATTATTTGTCGGATTATAAATACTGCATCCGTTGTACCTCTGTTCTTCCTAAATCCCCGTTGCGTGTCTTCAATAGTTTCTTCTAAACTTTCTCTTAATCTTTTCTCTAAAATCCTCGCGTATACTTTGCCTACTGTACTTAGTAGCGTAATACCCCTATAGTTATTACAGCTCTTTCTGTCCTTTTTCTTGTATATTGGGGTTATCTCGATTTTCCAGTCTTCTGGTGCTTCCCTATTGTTCATTACCTTGTTCATTAGGATTTTTAATATTTCGAGTACAGTGAAATCTCCCATAAGCGGACACGCACGGTGCCAAAGATTTTGTCCGGTTATTGGAGGCGTCCGCTTAAGGGAAAAATCCATTTTTATGTTTAAAAAAGTCGTATTATGCATAGGTATACACGCGAACAATTAATAATAATAATAAAATAATTGAAACAAAGTTATGTCATAGTTGTTACAAAATCTAAAATACTCGTTTGACATAAGGGTTTTTTCTGACTGCTTATTATACTTTCCGCATGTATTTCTAAATATTTTGACAGTTTGAATACTTTAAAGTCGTTACTTTCTTTAGCAAAGCATTTAAAATTATTCACTGTTAATGCTTCCGTGTAGGTCTTGACTATATTCTCACAAATTTCTAAGTCGCCATCGTTTTCTAATTCTGCCAACTGCATATCAACGGCAGCTGATTCACCTGAAATTTCGGTTACATCATCTTCCAGGTTTATTTCTTTGTCAGTGTTTATAAATTCGTCAGGGTCTTCGATTTCTGGGATATTCCTATACAGTTCAGCCATTACTGATAGGGTAAATCGTTCTCTGGTTCGAATTGATTACAGTGGCTTAACTTGATAACTGCAGGCTCCGCGGTCGCGGGACGGCCCTGGGCCTAGTTTTCTTGTTCTGTCTTTACATAAAAGCAAGCAGGAAAAATTTTTCGTACTTTTATTTTTATCATAATGGGCTGCCCAGGCAAAAGGCAAAGTAGTTTTGAATTGCAGGCCTCTAAAATTGGGCGACATGGACTGTTTTGTAATATCGTGCATAGGGTAATGAAACTGTCGAATTTCCTGCGGTCATAATGCTGATTTGAGTTGACTTAATACCGCCCGTATTGCAAAAGAATTCGATAATTTCACAACATGATCATTAAATGTTGGATTTATGGATTGTTTTGACGCCATTAGCTGGGCCTGCATTTTGATGTGTCCGTACAAGAGAGATTCACAGTCTAAAAATGGTCGAAAAATGGTGTCCGTGTCCGTTTAAGAGAGTGTCCGTTTAATAGAGAAAATTTTATTAGTAAAGTTAATGCAAGCAAGTTGGTTCCCAACAAAATGTCCGTGTAAGAGAGGTGTCCGCTTATTAGAGGTGTCCGGTAAGGGAGATTTCACTGTATTTGTGCTTCTCCTGCCTTTATCATGTCTCCAGTTAGCTCATCATATCCTGGCGCTTTGCCTATTTTCATTTTCTTTATTGCCTCTTCAATTTCTTCCTTAGTTATGTCTTGTTCTAATGTTTGCCTTACTATTTCTATAGGGTTATTGCTTCCCCGCGTGTTTATGTCACCTGCACCCTCTAATAAATCCTCAAAATATCGTCTCCATCTCTCCATTATTTCTTGCTCCTCTTCTTCTTTGATGTTCATGAGTGTGTCTCCTGTGTTTTTCCTGCATTTTTTTATTGCTCCGAAGAAATACTTTACTATAAAGAAGTACAAAGTTGAGAATAAAATAAACATAGAAATCATAATTTAGTTCGTGAATATGGTGGAAAAACATAAATTGTTATATTTCAAAACATAAATCAACCTTAATAAGTATTGCTATTAGGGACGTCGGCGGGTACCCGGGTCGATCTGGGTAATAGTCGACCCAGGTGTAGTTTCAGGACCCGGGTACCCGACTAGTAAATTATGTAATTTCCAAGAAGTCAGCCTTTTTCGGAGAAGATGATAAAAATAATAGCAATAAGCGCTAGAAAAACATAACCATGCAGTAATAACAAGAATGGGATGGGGTGATCCCATACCACATAATGATTTTGTTTAATATAAGGAAGGCAATAAATCCGCTTTACGGAAAATTTCAACCCGTCAATAGTACCATTAAATTGCGTCAGTATGGGATGAAATAACATAAACATCCTGTGTGTGATGTTGATTGATGCTGCCACCAATTTCGGACAAAAAGTCACGTACTTGAATTTGATAACACTTGGAAGTGTGAAAATACTTACGAATAACAGACGACTTGCAGTTTGAATTGGCGAGTAGGTACTATTTCAATTTAAAACTCGCGGCGTAAAAGAAAGCAATTTGTAGTTACTTCAGATGTTCAGATGTATACTAACATTTTTGTTATATATTTCGGGTACCCGGGGGTACCCGGGTACTGCTTTCGGGTACCCGGGTTTGATTTTAGACCGACATCTCTAATTGCTATCTCAGTATCCAGTGCTGCTTGTGAATTATCATTTTCATGCGTAATGTGTTTAAAAAATAATTTAAGAAATATGTTTACTTACGAATAGCTTTCAACTTTAGCAATAACAAATAGTAAAAACATTTCTTTGGAAGAAGTTAGTACAGGCAAGCCTTGCCGTTTGCAAATTTGCATTTCGCTGATTTGATTTTACGCGGGGCACTTATGTGCTCCCTTTTCTTTGCCGTTCGCGGATTGCTTTGCAGTTTGCGTGTTCACGGATGGAATTGCCAACGTTAACTGTTTCATTTTCACACGCTAAGTAAATCAAGCACGTTTATGTCATGAACACCTCAATAACATTATTTATCACGAACTTGTAAACACACTTATTGAGCCTATTTCTTTGAATCTCTTATTACCAAATTTGACCTGAAATAAATTGTAAAATTATAACTTGAATAAACAAATGGACATTCCAGCTCTAGATTCAAGTGGCAGACTTATGTTACGTATGGAATTTTAGTTCAAGCTTTACTGTCTTCTCGAGCGTTTCTGCCGAAGATTTTGAAATTTTTTATCATTTCTGTGTTTACCTGCACATCGCGGTTTTGCGCTTCGCGGCATTCTTCTGGAACGTAACCCCCGCGAACGACGAGGTCTGCCTGTATTAGTATCTAATTTTTTTTTTGTAGTTTATAGCATAATATACCTAGTTATTCATGTTTAATTGATACATATGTCTGTTTTGGAAAATACTAACCCTAAAATAATGTCGGCCCACCTTCAAAATACCATTTTCTGCTTCCTCTGTTTCTCTCGTCATCCGCCTTCGTTCTATTTCTCTCCATTCTGTAGGTGTTTTTTTTTATATACAGTGACCGCCAAAAAGTCTGCATCAAATTGAAAACATTTTAATTTTTGACTTTTCAAAAAACTACGCCATTAATTTGTGCTTGTCTCAAAAACTATTTCTTTTTATCTTTGATATTTTCAATATTGTTTGTTTCAAAACTTTCAATTGCAAGGTTCTGAGTAAAGCACTTTAGAGATTATTATACTATAGCATCCTGATTCAGTTCTTACTTCTACTTTCTTCATATCTTCCTTCTACTTTCTTTATTTTCACAACTAAATTGTGATCACTTCCTATTTCAGCTCTTCTCATAACCCTTACATCCTGGACATTTTTTCTCTGTTCTCATTTCTACTTGTTTCTTTCTATCCTAGTGTACTAATGAATACCTTATTTTGTATGCAGAAATTTATTCGCTGCATCCTCAAGGTGATTATTTACACTTCCATTTAGGTCTCTTACGATCATTAGTTTACTTTCTTTAACTTGATCCATATCTTCTTTTTGTAACTTACCCCTGCCATTGGTCTCAATCATACTTCCTTTTCTCTTTTTTCGTTTCTGTAATATCAAGGGTTTTTAAATCCATTTCTGACATTCTTGTCCTAGTTCAATTTACCGCAATTCTTATATTTCATAATCTTATTCCTATTTTTGTCTACATGAAGCCTGTAATTATTGGAGGGGGTGTTAAGCTTCTCTTACCCTTCCCGATGCTCACTTCTAAAGTTGTGATTGGGCTGTTTGGTTTTTTGGCTTCTTCACCCAATCTCCAATCCCTTAATCCTATTTCTATATTGTTCGTTCTCCCATTAATTTTTTGTATTGAATTTGCATTTTTCTACCCTTTTGTCTTTCATCCTTTGTTTTATTTCTTAAATTTTTCTGTATATAATTGTCTTTTACCGTTAAGTCGTTACTTTTTAACTTTTTACTTTTCATAACTTCTATTTTATTTTCCCAGGTTTCCAATTTAGCTACTGTACAGTCTTTTCCTTATTTTTAAATTTTACTATGTAGGCAGACACAATTTCTAATTATTACGTTGTTTCTTTTCTTATTTTTCTGATTATGCCTTTTAAATTCCTCTTTTTCATTTAATTTCTTCTGTTCTTTCTTTATCAGCTCTGTATCTTCTCTGTATTTTCTCTGCTCAATTTTTATCCCAGTTATATCGTTCACGATTGTTTGCATAATTTTCAACATCCTGCTGTTTTGTTTCTTTTATTTTTTCTGTTTTGCTTTTCTCACTTTCTTTTGTTGGTGTTGTTACAGTTTTTTTATTTACCTATAAATTCTGGTGTTTCTCTAAAATTTTAAGCTGAATTAAAAAACGTAATAATATACCGGGTGTTCTATTTAAAATAAACAAAAGAAACCCATTTTAGAGGTATTCAACTGGAAAATCACCTATCTCACATGAATACACATTAAAAATTAAAGTTTTTGAAAAAATCGAAAAGAAACTGAAAAATCAAACAAGAATAAACACCATACTTTCCTGGTTTAGCGATTTTCTTCAAAAACTTGCTGTCGCATCTAGATAGTGTGCAAACCTTATATATGACGTTTCAGTGTTGTACCGTTTCGTTTTTGAGATATTCTGTTCACACATGGAACAAAAATGGGACTCTAAAACGTGAAATCCGTTGAAAACTCAATCCAATACTTCCTTTATTGTAAAAGGAAGTAAAAAATGAACTACACTCACTATAACTTCTGTACGCACCACTGTATCACTCGTGCCCCGGTGAACTAATTTCACTTTAACCTTAAACACTTTTGTACACTCGTTAATCGCCGTCACGGCACTATTCCTCTCAAAGGTCAATATTTTCTATAAATGTCCATTGGATTTAAATCTTTATAGACATTTTGTCTGTTACTCTAAACCAGTGATCCGCAAACTGGGTGCCGCGGCACCCTGGGGTGACGCAAACCTACGCCAGGGGTGCCGCAAAAAAGTGGACATTAAATCCAAAATAAGTATAAAAGTAATGTACTTAATCGAAATAATAATAGAAAAAAAGATAATTAATTATGTTATTATATCATATTATATTATATTTTCTATCTATTGCGAAATCAACACACACACAATATCGATACAAATCATCGAGTGACGTTAGCACGCACGCAGTCCACATTACTACTAACCCCCACGGAGCAAGGTGCGGGTGGGAAGCTTACCTACCCTCGGGAGCATTCTCGCGCGCCGACAGTAGGTGGATTTTTTAATTTATAATATATGATTTTTTGTAATACCCGTACTTTGTTTTACTTAAGCACTACACAACAGCATGTCAAACCTGTTATTATTATAATTAGTATACATAATATCATGTACGTACCTAAAGGCCAATTGTTCTTGTACTTAAATTGTAATTTAATTGTGTCATTTCAACAATTATTACTTCCTTTTACGATAAAGGAAGTATTGGATTCACCCCAAAAATTCGAAATTGAGTTTTCAACAGATCTTCAAGTTTTAGAGTCCCCTGATCCCAAAAAAACATTTTTTTTTTCATTGGTCTATCTGTCTGTGTGTCTGCTGTGTGTCTGTCTGTGTGTCTGTGAACAGAATATCTCAAAAGCGAAAAGAGGTATGACATTGAAACTTCATATATAAGTTTTATGTACTATGTAGATGAGACAGCAAGCTTTTGAAGAAAATCGCATAGCCGGAAGTAGGTGTTTACTCCTGCGATTTTTCAATTTTTTTCGATTTTTTCAAAAACGGCTCTAACGATTTTTTTCAAACTTTATATTTTTATTACATTTTTAATGTGTATTGATGTGAAATAGGTGATTTTCCAGTTGAATACTTCTAAAATGGGTTTCTTTTGTTTTTTGTTCTATTTTTTTTATTAACTCTTATTTTAAATACAACACCCGGTATATTATTACATTTTTTAATTCAGCTTAAAATTCTAGAAAAAAATTGTCTCTTCAACTAACTCTCTATTTTGTACCGTTTTTGTAGAATTTGCAATTTTTCGAAAATTTTTGACAAATGCTTAGAAATTAAAAATCAAATTTTTGGCTAATTATAAGATCACTGTAAAAGGAAGTTGTGTGAGTGTATCACACCAGATTTTTTAATAATAAAAATGTTGACTAAAATGTTTTTTTTATTTCTTTCGGAAATATTACTTGCTTTTACATACTTGCAGGCTTTGTTTATCACAGTTCAGATATTATGAAAGACACCAACCAAATGGTGCGGGGTGCCGCACAAATTCGTAAAGTGATGAAGGGTGCCGTCGGCTAAAAAAGTTTGGGGAACACTGCTCTAAACATTAGGCAGGTATTCATCATCTGGCGTATTATTCATGCCTCATGCAAATTCTTAATTATTTGCGTTTTGCATAGACAAGAGAAGTATTATATATCTACCAGCGTGGAACCCAAGAGACGGAATCTTTTTCTACGAAAATCTGTTTGCAGTTAGGGAATGAGTCCTTAAATGCTGTTGTAGCTCTAAGATTCTATTTTATTGTCGAAATAGTTTATTTCTTTGTTATTTACACTTGTTTGCTATATACTATACTATGCAATGCTATAGTACCAATATGTCCAATATGTATCTAATACCAGTGATAAACTGATACTACCAATATTTGTATAAAAAAATACTTGATTCGCAACCATACATGTAATAAGATCATTATTGACTTTTAAAAAGCTGGAAAATGAGCTATTCCCAACTTGTAACTTTCCAACCGGTCGGAAAAGTGATTGCCTTCGCAGCAGTTGGAAATGAATCCATTCCCGACCGCTGTGTAGGTAGGGACACTGGAAATCTCGTTCATCCATTCATGCGCGTCCCAACCTGTCGTATCATAATATAATAATTTTTCCAATTATTGTTTAGAATAAAGTGGTTGCGAATAAAATAGTATGTATACATACCACGGTGAAAAGTTCCATTCCTGTCTCAAGATAAAGTTGACCTCGACGCTACGCGTCTCGGTTAACTACTTAATCTCTCGACAGGAATGAAACACTTTCCACCTCGGTATGTAATATACTATATTTTGCTTAAAACACTTATTTTTCTTTGGAATTTGCTTACCAGTTAAACAGTATTGCCCTTTTGGGACCATTTTCGGGATTCAGACTAGTCCCGGCACTTCAACTTAAGTCCCGAAAGCACTTTAGTGCGGGACTAGGAAACCCTACTTTTGATTAACAGTTTTGTGGAGAGTTGCTACTTGGATATCGTACATCTTTTTTACATTTTAAAGTCGATTAATTTCTATATTCAACAACTGTGAATAAAGGGTTTTTTCTGTCAAACATAATTTTCGTACAATGACCAAGAATTGATAGTGGAAGACGATCTGGTATTTAAAGTGGGGAAAACACGTGACGACTATATTTATTGAGTATATACGTATATAGGAAATTATTCATTTGCTTACCTTATAAGTACGTGCACTCAAATACAGAGTGATTTTTTAAAAACTGAATTGTAGCAGGCCCTGGATAGCCTGAATCAGTTGGCAGTACTGAAGTGCATTGTCAGTCTATGTCAAATTTGAGGTTACTAGGTTAGGTTTTGTGTGTCATTTGACACACACTGACAAAACTTAACCTGCAAATCTCGACATAGACTGACAATGCACTTCAGTACTGCCAACTGATTCAGGCTATCCAAGGTCTGCTGCAATTCAGTTTTTAAAAAAATCACTGTACATTCTAATGTATGTAAAATGCATTGCTCACCTCTGTTTGCATGTAATACTTCTGTGATAATCAGCAATTTAGACCTACAATATAATATTTTTTAAACTTCATTAGCAATACACGAATAAAAGTTCTTTTAGACTCCAAGTGTATTGTATTTTCGAAATCAACTAATTGGGGCTTAGTGTGAAGTTTCCTTATGACTATCATTTTTATACTGTCTCAACTACCATGGCTAGCTCCCCACTTTCAGCATCATTTTATGAAATAATTGTAGTCCCAGGGATGCTTTTAAGTTTAATTCTTTGTTATAAACACTTAGTCTCACATTTCATCATTATTGTATGAGTACGGTGTTGTAATTTCATGGGTGTGACTTTAAAGTAAAGCATCAGCAAGGGTAGACCTTTTTTATGATAATCTTTGAATAATATGTATGCAAAGTTTCAAGCTAATCATTTACATTAAGGAATAAATTTGTAAACTTACAACATCTGAAGCATAACATTGTAATATTTTTTACTCAAAAAATTGTAGTCTACTTTTATATTTTGGTTTTTAAATATCATTTCTGTTATAAAAAAAAGGTAGCTTGAACTGTTGCGTATGTACGTATGGATTGTGATAATCATAATGCACTAATCAGTTGTCTTTTTAAATGTTTACTTCATGACTGTAGCATTTGATATTATACTATTTTTAACTAGTTTAAATACCACAAATGGCAGCGACTACAACTTGGTTTCTTTTTTAAGACAATTGTATGTTATCTGTATATTTTTATTTCTAAATTAATACTTTGGCATTAATAAATTTTTTACTTTATAGGTGTGTAGGAACCTATCATTTTCAAAGGACCCTGTATTCCAAAGTGTAGGGGCGCCAAATTCTGTACAGCCATCGGTTCCTGCATACAACGGTGCACCACCATCGACGACTACAGATTTGGACTTAAGTTTATCTCCAGAGAGGACTGTTTTGGAGAGCTGTATGTTTTCGAGTTGCGCCATTGAATCTTCCGCATCACTGGTTAAGCTTAAAAATTCGTTGATACATGGGCCTGAGGACTTGGGACCTATGATGGAAAAATACTCTCCACATACAGATTTTTCATTATCAGGTTTGTTTTTTTATTGTGTTATTGATGTCACTTTGTCGAACATAAAATGTCTGCTAACAGTTTATAGTACTAACAATCCTAATTTTTGTTTTTTTTAATTTAATAAAATTTATTTAAAATTGTAATTGAGTTATGTTGTACTTAATAATTATTAAAGTTACTATAATTTTAAAAAAATTTTAAATATGTTACTAAAAATTATTAATCGCATTTACTTGCTCCAGCTGGTTAATGTTCTTGGTTAGGGTTATTAAATCTTATCAGTCTAATCAGTTACTGCTTATTGTTACAATGCTATAACATACTAATAAAACACAATTTGGGATGATAAGCCCAAACCTGCTTTCTGCATCAGGGATTTGGTGTGAGTGCAGGCTGGGGCTCTGACTGTGACTTGTGTGTGTTGTAGTCACATCACAGGCAGAGTTCTAGGTCTGCGCTTACAGCTTTGCTTCTTAACCAGTATCTTGATAAGGAAATAACACTGACATGACTAATTGAAGCCTTTGGTCATTTTTATTAACAATCTATGGTGCTCGATGTTTGTGCCATGTGTACATAATTACTGCGATTCGCTTTGGTTGCTTGGTCGTACACTGTGTTGGATCTCATGGGGCTGCCTTTGTAGCACCATGGGATTCAGCTCAGTGTGTGGCCGCCTAACTGCCTAATGCTGCTTCTAAATGTACATGGTGTTGTATCTTCAGTTTCTAACTGTGATGTAACTTGTGCATTGCTTGTATGTTGGTGCTTATACAAAGATGTACTGAATATGTTGTTTCTTATAGGGTTATATTCAAGGAACGAACATTTTATATGCTGTTGTTTCAATCTTGTAACGTTGGAAGTCAGGTTTTAGGATTTAAAACACATTTCAAATTTCCTGTTAACTGGATTTATTTCCTCTTGACCTGTTAAAAGGTCATTTACTGTCGTCAGAACTGACTCGGTAAACAGGCATGGTGTCTGTATAATGTTTTAATAAACACATTCTTTATTAATCACTAATATTTTCAGCAAGAGGAAATAAAACTTACTCGGCTCGCTTGCAATTAGTCTTTATTGAGGCTCACCGGATTACAGGGCTCGGCTCGCTCCTAAGTTGCTCACCCTGCAAATTATGCAGCTCGTCCATACAGGCTAATATACTAATCTTGCCACGTAAATAACTATTAACTATCACATCCATATTTCATCATTGCTGCATTTAATACTTTTTATTTTTATCTAATGGTTAGTTGGGTCATTTTGTATAAGATATATATTTTAAGAAAAAATTTACGTTTTTTTCTCACTGTTCAGTATCCTTCAGTGTTACAATTGCTTTTGAAAATTCGTAATTGTAGTATAAATCTTCACGAAAATTATAGTAATAAATATTTGAAAAGAAAAATTAGAGAATATAAAAAGGATGTAAAATAATAATTACGGTTAAAGGTCAATGAATACCTTCCGGGTACGGCAACATGGTGATAATATAACATAGGTCACAGTTTTCATCATATTCACATCTAAATGGGAAAACTCGAGGAGCAAGTGGAAAGAGAGCTAAAACATAATTTTTGTCCTTATTCCATTTTCGGATTATGAGCACCTATTTCCAGAGGAAAGAAATATATAAAGGAACGTAGCTGTCGGCGAACGGAAAAGTTACAAATAAGATCGACCACGTCTTAATTGAAGAACAGAAAGCCAATATGGTAAACAATGTGTGCAGTCAAAGAGGAGTGGAAGCAAATTTTATGGTGTAAATTAAAATGAAAGTTGAAATTGAAATGGCAAAAATAAAGAAGTATAATAAGAGGAAATACGAGGTAGGGGTCTAACAAAGGTGGAGACGCAAATTAATTTTCAAAGGAACTTTGATAGAAAGTATACCAACGTAATGAGACCATGGACGTACAAGATATGTGGTGCCAATTTGAAACTGCAATAACAGTATCAGCAGAAGAGATTTTGTCTAAGTGAAAACCAACGAGAAAGAATGACTGATTTGATAGTAAATGTAAAAAAGAATGGAGAAAAAAAGGCAGGTTAGGATAAAAATGGTAAGAACTGAAAAGGAAGAATATGCAGAAGAGTACACAGGATACAAAAAAAGAGAACAAAGGATACATGTAACCAAGCAAAGAGGTTTCTAAAGAAAAAGAGATGGATGCAGTAGAATAAAAATACATTGACAGGGAAATCAGAAATTTATCTACAAAGAAGTTAAAAAACAAAGAAGGAAATTTAATAGGCGACAGCAAACAAATAATACAAAGATAGGAACAATATTTTGAGCAAGTCTTAAATGATGGTGACCAAGAAAAGAACGATGTAGTAGTAGAAATAACGAAGTTTTGCAGACTAGGGTTGAATCAGACATACCGACAAAAAAGAAATTATGGAAATAATGCAGAGAAACAAAAAAATACCAGGTGAATACTGCATACCAACAGTTTATTAAATATGGGGGAGCAAGAATACAGCAAACAGCTGTCGAAATAATCAGAAAGATATGGGAAGCCGAGAGAATGCCCCAAGAATGGAAAGATGCTATGATTGTACCTATTTACAAGAAAGGGAACAAATCCGATGACTGCAATACAACCATTTACGTGCAGTTCATAGACTTGAAGCAGGTGTTCAAAACAATTAATAGAGAAAAGTTATTGGAAGATTTGGAAAGTCTATAAATACCACCAAAGTTGCTACAATTAATTAAAATTACTCTGGAGCATTGAAACAGTAAAGCCATAAGAAACGGAAAAATATCAGGAAGTTTTCAGGTAAGAAAAGGAGTCAGTCAAGGTCGACAGTCTTGTTCAATCTAATGTTGGAAGAGATAATAAGAGACAGTTGCATCACGACTAGTGGAACCATGATCAACAGAAGTCAGCAAATTCTAGCATATGCTGATGACCTAACATTGATGGCAAGATCAGCAGTGGAATTGAAAAGGATAGCAAAAGATATAGAATACCATGCCAGATATAAAAGATTGTGTTTCAATGTAACGAAGACGAAGTACATGTGATTGGCAGGAAAAACAACACATCAGCCAAATCAGTAACAGTAAATACAGCAAATGGAGGTGAAATTACGATAGTGAGAGTGAACACTGAACAGGTTCGTGAACTTACGAGCGATGAAAGTGAGATTAAGGCATGGCTGATTAGAAGTAGTGCTTTACACAGCATAATAAAATCAAAAGTGATATCGTGCAGAGCAAAACTGATAATGTGATAAGGCCTACACCGACTTGTTTGTGAAACATAGGTGTATGTATAATAAAAGTGAGAGTAGAAGCGTGGGAGAGGAAGATTCTACGAAGAATATTAAGAGGGAAAAAACGGGAGACCAATGGTAGAGGACAAATGTAGAGGTTGCAGCTGTAGAATCAATCCAGCATTACTCAGGTCATAAAGGTGCAGAGGGTAAGGTGGCTGGGTCACTTGGAAAGACTCGCCCAGGACAGAGTCCCAAAACGGCTGATGGAGAGGGAGATGGAGGGTATAAGGGGCATGCTCCGCCCCAAGAAGAAATGGTTAGTAGCTGTAGAAGATCTACTGGAGAAAGGTATAGGAGAATGGTGCCTAAAAGCAAAGGATCAGGTCTGGAAGAAGATTATCAAGCAATGGGCTTGTTAATATACATATATTGCATTTTCAGTCAGAAGGGAAATAACTCGCTGTGACGAATGACCATTGCTGACGTGACTGTAGCATTTGTTTTAAATTTTTAGTCAAAATCAGCACCGTAAAAATAATTAGTAAAAGAAGCAGTGGAAGAAATACTATTAAAACCATTTTTCACTTTCAAAGTTGTATTATTCTGAATCAGCACAAATTGAGGGCTATAGCTCGTTTCACTCTGACTATGCAGTGTACAGGGACAGTATTGCCATATTTCCCCAGCAAGTTGCTTAAAACTGAACACGAAGACGTCAATCATAATAAATCCGCCTTTTGTATTGCATTATTGTATTACCTTGTTGAAGTAAACCCTTTTTGTTGCTTCTGCGTCAATTTGAAAAGAGCAGCATACAGTATACCTGAGTGCGGTCTACAAGCGGCAACGCAGCAGGCGAAGTTTGCCTTTAAATAACATTGTCGTATGTTCTCTGTACTGCATAGTCAGAGTGAAACGAACTATAGTCATATTTGTTTTTCTGGTTTACAGTTATCAGTTGAGTGCTGAATATAGTTGCGTAATAGATATGAAAGTACTTTTTTAGCGTTAATTGTTGAAAAAGTTTTAAGTTCTATTAGAGAAGCCATTTAGAGATATTATCACCAGTGTACCTCAGTGGTTAGAGCATTGATTGGACTGTGGTGCGGAAGTCTGGAGTTCAGCCTGGTGGGCGGCCTACCCAGTCGCTTTAAATAATTGGGGACCTGCGTTCGAAAGAACAAGGGGTAATAATGCGGTTGTCTAATGCTTGATGCTCACCGCATCATCACGTGTCATGAATTTGATATGCGACAGCTGGGTGTGAGAGCGAGGATATGGAAGCTCTGACCTTCCGCCTTCCAGGCCAAGCTCTTTCAGGGAGTGTTTGTGCCTCACCATTATTATTTAGAGATATTATTTAAAATTACTTTAGTTAAACGTGTTTCACGTAGCAATTTAAAAATTCTATGCAGATTTACGAAAACTTAAAGATAAAGCTAACATTTTCATTGTTATGCTTATAATAGAGCTGAACTAAATTAGCGACAGTTTATATTTTTTCTTGAATTGTGGTAGTAACTTTATTAATTACAAACATTTTGATAAAAAAAATATTTGCAGGTTTTGTTAAATATGCAAGTATATAATAGAAATCTATGAAAATATGCACATGCTTATACAGGGTGAGGCACATAAAGTGTTACAGAGCAATAGCA
The DNA here is from genome assembly GCA_940337035.1 of Agriotes lineatus. Lineage (NCBI taxonomy): Eukaryota > Metazoa > Arthropoda > Insecta > Coleoptera > Elateridae > Agriotes > Agriotes lineatus. The sequence continues at coordinate 60,230,836 of OW679198.1, forward strand.
CTCAAACTATTGATCATATCCAAAAATGTTTCAGACAAAAGTTTCAGTGTTCGAGAAGGCCGTCATACTGGACCACCCTATTTTTTTATCGGTGGAGGCGCTGAACCTACGTCAAGATCAACTCCAGATTTTTAAATAGAACTATGTATTTTTTTTTCGATGAAATTATTACCGATTTTAAGACAAATTCAGCTACCTGCAACACAAGGTCATTCTAGTTAGCAAAGTATGAAGATAGTTAAAAAATCGAAAAATATCGGAATAATCACTTTCAAAGGATCCACTAACCTTGGTTTGGTTCTACCTACAGAAGATGCTCGAAGTGATGACCCTCGACTTGTAAGCACTTGTTAATTCGCTGATGAAAAGACCGTCTAACTTCAGCTAACATTTGTGGTGTAATTTCGGTACATGCTCGTCGTATTCTGTCTTTCATGTCGTCAGGCGTGGTAGGTGCTACCGCCATTACGCGATCTTTGACAAAACCCCATAAAAAGTAATCTGCTGATGTTAGATCTGGCGATCGAGGTGGCCAAGCTACAGGACCGCCTCGTCCTATCCACTTTTCGCCAAAAATCTCATTCATCACTTGTCTTAAACACAGAGCATGATGGGGTGGTGCACCGTCGTGTTGACTCGTGTTTGTTGCACTGTTGCATTTTTCGATTTTTCGACTATTTTCATACTTTGCGTGACTAGAATGACCTTGTGTTGCAGGTCGCTGAATTTGTCTTCAAATCGGTAATAATTTCATCGAAAAAAAAATAGATGGTTCCATTTAAAAAAGTGGAGTTGACCTTGACGTAGTTTCAGCGCCTCCACCGATAAAAAAATAGGTTGGTCCAGTATGACGGCCTTCTCGAACACTGAAACTTTTGTCTCAAACATTTTTGGATGTGATCAATAGTTTGAGTGCTATTGCTCTGTAACGCTTTATGTGCCTCACCCTGTATTGTATATGCCAAGGAAAAATAGAATGTAGGAATCAGAACAATTGCAAATTTGAAAAGCATTAAAGTTACAATGTATATTAAAAACCTTTTAAACTTCAAAAGCTTTCGCAAAAACTAGGAAAATTATAAAAAATTGCTATAAGATTAGGCTTTAGAATGTATCCTACGAGCCCTCACAACTATGTTTCACACTTAATTTTTATCTAAATATTTTTTAATGGACTATTACTTGTAATAGTTATTTATGCAGGGTGTTATGGAAATGATTTATAATTTTTTCGAAAACGCACTCAAAACTGAGTTAAAATTCAAAAGAGTTTTAATTTAACGGCACAATACACAAAAAACATTTTCCGCCAATCGTACTAGAACTGACACAATATTGACAAAATTTTGTTGAGCAAAGTCAAACATTCCATTACATCAGCCGTTGCTAAGTAATTTACAATATAACTGTACAGGAATAACATTCCTGGCCTAGGCAGGGAATATTCAAGTACTATTTCCTAATTTTTTAATTACTTGTATTCGGCGAAAAAATAGTATGTACAATTCTTTGATATGCAAACCAACAAAAACTGCATAGGTACTGATAAAACCTTTAGTTCACATCTGGTCACAAACGTACTTTATCAATTGAGGAAGGTAAGTTATTGACCGCATGTTTTTTGTGCAAGAACTTTGCAGTTTTAATATACTTGATGTGTCGTTCACCTTTAACTTAGATTTTCTTACCAAGCGGCTCGTCAAATTTAGGGGAGATAAATGATTGCAAAAATATGCGATTAAATGAAAAACGATAAATAGAAAAGTTGTTCCTTTTGGTGAGCTGTATCACTGGTTAAAATATTTGCACTCATTTCCATAACACCCTGTATATCTAGGGAGCGAAGGTGTTGATTTCCTTTCGCATGTGATACTTAATGCCTGACGCATAGCTGAGGGCATTAAACACAAAGGAGGAAATGAACTTTTGCTCTAGTGATATATACAGTGGTCTTAAAAAGTTCTGCATCAGCTGACAAAATTCATGAAAATTGAAGTTTAACGAACTTTCTTCAAATAATTTTCACTGTTTAGATCGAAGAGATACGTAATCACAAGAATAAAATGAAAAAATAAATCTAAGATGCATTTAGAAAAAAAAGCTTTGATAATTCTAAAAATTAATGCAAAGCAGAAACCTCCCAACATTATATGACATTTTAATGTAAACTCATTTTAATAAAACTAATACCGTACATGATTGAGGCAAGGAAAAAAGGAAACAAAGCATTTATACTAGACGACAAACTTTTCATCAATGGAGCTGAATGGAAGATAAAAGATCTAGAAGGTAACCCAGAAGAAATGGACATCAAAGAGTCAGACGAGGAAAGGCTAGGAAAAAAAATACAAACAGCAGATAAAATAATAAGAAAATGAGAAAGTTCCACAGACGAAGGTACAGAAAATATTTTTTATTTTTATTTTATTCCGCACACCGCCAACAGCCGTTAGGCCAATTATAGGCGTCACTGTACATTTTATATGGACTTCTAACCCCACTAACGACTGTCATGATGTTATGATGACAACTGGGACCAACTTTTTTCCGTGGCAGCCGTATCACGAGGTGTCGGAAGAAGCAGCCGTGGAACTCCCATCCAAATTCTGACCAGAGAGAGCGTTGCTTAACTCTGCTGATCGAACGTGGACGCTTGTTCAAGCTACACCACCCGGGAATCAAGGAAGCAATAAATAAAGGAGTAACCCAAAAAAGGAACAAATATTGGGTACAAAGCATGTTCGCGCTACACAGGAATGGAAAGATAAAAATACAGCAACATCAAAAGATAACCAGAATGTAAATGAAACAATAAATTCAGAATCACAATTAAATAAAACTATAAGGGAAGATAAGTTATTAGAAATAAAAGAGGTACCAACAGGTAAATGCAACTAGAAACATCTATTCAAAAAACTAACAGGAAAGAACGAAAAAGGGACGGACACAGATGACGACGAGAATGGCTATGGAAAAGTTAAGAACTCAATAAAAAAAAAACAGTAAAAAAGACAAAAAAACCAATAGGAAAAATAAAATAAGTACATGAGACATAAGAATGTTACTAAAAGTGAGTAAAGTGGAGGTGGCAAATAAACCTAATAGACAAAAGAATAGCATATATAAGGATAGAAGCAAAACTGAATAAGATATTCATAATGAATATTAGGGATGTCGTACCCGGTCTAAAATCAAACCCGGGTACCCGAAAGCAATACCCGGGTACCCCCGGGTACCCGAAATATATAACAAAAATGTTAGTGTACATCTGAACATCTGATGGAGCTACAATTTCTGTCTTTTACGCTGCAAGTTTTAAATTGAACTAAATTAAAATAGTACCTACTTACCAATTCAAACTACAAGTTGTCTGTTATTCGTAAATATTTTCACACTTCTAAGTGCTATCAACTCCAAGTACATGACTTTTTGTCCGAAATTGGTAGCAGCATCAATCAACATCACACAGAGGATGTTTCTGTTACTTCAACCCATACTGACGCAATTTAATGGTACTATTGATGTGTTGAATATTTCCGCGAAGCGAATTTATTGCCTTCCTTATATGAAACAAAAATAATTATTTGGTATGGGATCACCCCATCCCATTATTGTTATTACTGCATGGTTATGTTTTTCTAGAGCTTATTCCTATTATTTTTATCATCTCCGAAAAAGGCTGACTTCCTGGAAATTACATAATTTACTAGTAAGGTACCCGGGTCCTGAAACTACACCCGGGTCGACTATTACCCGGGTCGACCCGGGTACCCGGGTACCCGCCGACATCCCTAATGAATATACAGTATGTCCCCGGATTGGGTTACAAAGAGGGAAAAAAAGTTTATTTTTACTTTCTAAAAAAATCACTAGAAAACCCTGCTTGTTCTCAAACTAAAAATGCACTTGCCAAAATTTAAATATCCCCTTTCGTATACGGAGGAGGTTCGAAAATATGAAAATGGCTCATGAATAAAATACCCTTATTTTTCAAAATATACAATGTTATTTGAAAAAGTTGCTTACAATTAAAAGTAGGGGTCAAATATAAAGTCACAGCCACCTGCTCTAAAAAACAATTTTTACTGGTTTTTCTTATTGTTCCACTACTCTGGGAATTACCAAATGCGATACTTCAAAGTTAATTTATTGACATGAAATTTTTTTTGAGAAGTCGAAAATGAAATTTTTTCTCTCATTGTAACCCAATCCAGGGACACACTGTATATGCCTCCACAGAAACCAACTACTGAGCAGAAAGAGTGTTTTTACGAAAAATTAGAGGAAGAGATTGAAAGAATACCTAAGGAAGAACTGATAGTACTAGGGGATTTTAATGCACAGATTGGAAAGGAACACATAGCAAGCCAGGTAGCAGGGAGGTACACAATGCATGGGAAAACGAATGACAAATATACGGTACCCCCAACCAAGAAAAGCGCCCTTCCGTGCTTTCCAAGAATACTTCGATACTCAGCATCACTCCGTTTCGCTAATACAATGAAATGCTATGAACCAGTTATTTATAAAAATTAAAAAACAAAAAAAAAAAATTTTTTTTTGCCGACGACCATAGCTCAAAAATTGATGTTGCTTTCATTTTCGGAAGACCTATAGTATGAAAACGATCCAAGACTTCAGAAAGGTTCCTGGCGACCGGAATCGTGTACACATACGAACATGCATCCCCCGCACAACACGTTTAGACACCCCCCAAATCGGGGGATTGATCTAGTGGGTTGGGATCTTCACCAAAAGATCCGCACCGCCGAGACGGAGATTTGATATAGTGGGTTCATTAGTCGGTTGGCTCGAATTTTAGAGATATTTGACTCAGAGTGGTTTTCGATATGAGGGAATTTCAATACTTCGTACACTTCGTGTCGAAGTAACAGGCTTAGACTGTGCTACTTGGCTGCTAAAACAAATATGATAATAAGTAACACGAAATATGAACATCCAATAAAACACAAAATAACATGGACGTCAGCGGATCAAAAAACACAATTACAAATAGACCACGTATTAGTATACAGAAGAAGGCTGTCATCTGTAACTAGTGTAAGAACCTACCGAGGAGCTTGTGCAGACACAGACCATTACATGGTAACGACAACAATCAAGCAAAAACAAAAGAAAGCAACCAGAGGAAAAACAGAACAGGAAAAAATGGAATCTGAAAAACTAAAGAACGAAGCAACGAGGAAACAATACATGACGGAACTTGAAAGAAAAAAAAAATCAATCAAAGGATACTTCGATACAAGAGAATGGAATAATATAAAAAAGTGATAAATAAAATAGCAGATAGTGTAATAAAATATAAAAATAAAAAACAAAAGAAAGAATGGTATAACGAAAAGTGCAAAACAACACAAGAAGAGAAAATAGAAAGAAGGCTAAAATGGATAAAAACTAAAAACGAAGAGGGCAGAACAGTATATGAAGAAAGCAGGAAAGCATGAAATAAATAATAAGGAGCAAGAGAGAATGAATAGAGGAGGAATGACAAGAAATAGAGAAATAAAGCAAGAAAGCAAATACGAAAAGGTTTTATCGAAGGATTAGTAGTCAGAATAAAATATATAAGCCTGAATTATCTGGTATAAAAAACGACCAAGGTAAAATAGTAGAAAAAGAAAAGGAATATAAAGAAATCTGGAGGAAACATTTTGAAAAATTACTAAAGGAAACAGAAAATTAAGTAACTTTAATGAGAGAAGAGAATGACGGAGTGATAATAGAAGAATTCAATCTCCAAGAAGTGAAACAAATAATTACAGGCAGCCGCAATGCAAAAGCTCCAGGTAAGTATCGTATAAACATGGAGTTATATATATATATTTCGTATGAGTACATCGGGAGTATTATTAATAGAAATACTAGTATAAATAAACAATATTTAACATAAACCATATAAACAATATATAAACAAAACCACTACTAAAGCCGACAATGGGCTGACAACTACAGTGACAGGCCGCGTTGCAGCCACTCTATTGCGGACGTTGTCAGTTCATGCAGGTCTTCTAGAGTACCCTCGAATGCTGTTTCTGGGCAGTGCCTTATGTGCTCCAAGGTCTGTTCTGGGGCACCGCAATGGTTGCATCTGGGAGAATCGATGAAGCCCCACTTGTGCAGATTTTTGTTAGTTCTTCCTTGCCCAGTGCGAATCCTGTTCAAGCTGCACCATTGCTTGCGTGGAAGAGAAAATCCTGGTACGCTTTCAGTAGGATTGTGTACTAGGTGACCATTGTTAACTTCTGCTTCTTCCCAGGCTGTTGTCCATATTTCTTGAGCATTAAAATCGGTGGCCAGTTCTTCGGTAGCTAGTGTATAAGGCGGATGTCTAGATTTAAGATGAAGACGTCCTCTGATGATAGAATCAGTATTGGAATGGATGGGTAGTGTCGGCATATGAACGCATTTTTGGTACTGGTTACTGAGGGCTGCTAATCGTCTGATGTTTGCTGGGGCTATGTTACTTAGAACTGGTAGCCAAGGTAGTGGTGTTGACTTTAGTGTTCGTGTAATTATCCTCATTGTCTGATTTAGCTGAACATCTACCAGATTCGTATGTTTGCTATTGAGCCAAACTGCGGCACAATATTCTGCAGTTGAGTAAACTAAAGCAATGGCTGATGTTCGAAGGATTTCTGCACTGGCTCCCCATGACGCATTAGCTAGCTTTTGAATGATGTAACATGGAGTTGATAAAATATGGTGGTGACGCATTACACGAATATATTTTCCTACTAATACAAAAAAATATGGTATGAGGGAAAATGTCAGATGACTTCGAAATAGGACAAATAGTAATATTACATAAAAAAGGAAGCCAACAGAAATGTAAAAATGATCGAGGAATTACTCTACTAAATACGGCATATAAGATACTTTCTATTCTGATTCACAAAACACTTTGGGAAACAACAAGAAGTGGAATAGGAAAATATCAATTTGGATTTACAAAGGGAAAGTCAACAGTAGACATGTTATTTGCACTGAAACAAATAATAGAGAAAACATTAGAGTACGATATGAAAATAGAGATGCTATTCATAGATTTTGAATTAGCATTCGATTAATTCGATAGAAAAAAACTCATGATAGCAATGAGCAAACTGGGAATAGCATTGAAAATAAGAAAACTAATAAGGATGACATTAGAAACAACTCGTGCAGTCAGAAAAAACAAAAAAAGGTGAAACAGAAGAATTCATTATGAACAAAGGAGTCAAACAGGGCAACTCCCTATTCGCAACACTCTTGTATATAGTTCTAAAGTACATTACACAAAGAATAAATCAAGGCTCAGTTCGAACAAGAGGAGGACCAATAATAGCGTACACAGATCATTGTACTGATAACGAAGAAAAGAGACATATTAACTAAAATGCTAGAAGAAATAACAGAAGGAAAAAAATAGGACTACAAATAAATAGTGAAAAAAACAAAAATTATGAGAATAGGGAAGAAAATGGAAGAAATAAAGATAAAAATATGTAATCAAGAATACGAAGAAGTAAACAAATATAAGTATCTAGGTGTAATGACAACAAGTGAAGGAGACGAGGCTAACAGAGCTTTCTATGTCAATAGAAAAATACTAAAAAGTAAACAATTTCTAAGAAAACAAAAATACGGATATACAATACACTAATCAGGCCAATTATAATGTATGGAGCAGAAGTGATGTCAGTGACGAGAAAAGACGAAGAACGTATGAAAATATAATAATAATAATAATAATGGTGAGGCACTAACACCCCATGAAGGAGCTTGGTCTGCAAGACGGAAGGTCAGAGCTTCTGTATCCTCGCCAAGAAGACTATACTAAGGAGATGCAACTTCTTATGACGGCTGTATATAAAAGCGGCCCTTATGTCGGGGATAGCCGTCGCGGCGCTGTCGACAGCGTGTACTGCCGTTCGAGAGTCGGAAGCGAGCTAAATTAACCTGTAATCGCGGTTAAAAGTCAGTTTACGGTTGTTAATCCAATGGAGTGTATTTCAAGTGTGTTATTAATTGTTAAAACATGGTCCGAATTTCCAGTTACACTCAGCAAATGTTTGACATTGACAGTTCACGAGTTTTGTGAATGAATAATTGTACACCACGGCCGCCTTACTTGTCAGCTTTTAGCGGTCCGCTTCGAAACGGGAGTTGCGTGTCCTTAGTATAGTGTTCTTGATCCTCGCTATCACACCCGGCTGTCGTGTGTCAAATTCATGACACGTGGTGATGTGGTGAGCATCTCGCATTAGACAACCGCATTATTACCCCTTATTCTTTCGAACGCCGGTCCCCAATTATTTAAAGCGACTGGGTAGGCCGCCCGCCTGGCATCGATTCTAGGAATTGAACTCCAGACTTCCGCACCCCAGTCCAATGCTCTAACCACTGAGCTATACTGGCGATTACATATGAAAAGAGTAGAGAGAAAGTTTTTGAGAACAATACTAGACCCAGTAAATATATCCGAAACCGAATCCACACAAAGAACAAATCAAGAGGTAACGGGAGAAATAGAAGATGACGTAGTATGAAAAATAAAACAACAGAAAGTGAAATGGTTGGGGCACGTATTGAGGGTAGAACAACAAGAGACAGTGAATCTAATAATGAAATGGAAACCAACGGGCAAAAGCAGAAAGGGCAGACCTAAAGCAAGATGGGAAGATGAAGTTAAGAATGACCTATTAGCAATAGGGGTGGAAAATATAGAATAAAAAGTTACACACAGGGTACGATGGAATAAAATATGCAAAGCAAAGGATGGATCTAGAAAGCTTCATAGGAAGCGGCGCAACTCCTACTTGGAGTGTTATGCCGCACATACATACATTTTAATATTCTTTTGGGCATGAAGTTTACCAGCTTCCCTAGTTCTTCTCTCAAAATGCAATGAAACCAGGTGTGAATCAGAGATTCGATTAATTTCATTTTCTTTGTAGGTTTCTTCTAGATGTGATGTTTGATATCCTTTGTCACAAGCTCTATAGGATCGAGGATTGGGAATTGTGCTGGCCGGTCCAACATGTCAGTTTTATTCGTCATCATCCACGATTTAACCAGTTTTGCTGTATGGACAGGAGCGGTGTCATTCTTTCTTCACCAAACGACTCTTTCCCACTGGGTAGCATTTTATCCTGCAGCACTTTAAGGTATTTGATGGTGTTCATCATTCCAGAGATGATATGTAGCCAACCAACTCCTTGGGCAGACGTGTAATCCCATACCACAATGGAGGTTGTGTGCTTAATTGTGAGAACAAATTTTCGAGAGAATTTTTCCTTAGGCAACCTAACATACATATGATGTGAAAGGTTGAGTTATCACTAGATAGTATCTTTTGCCACTGCGTCGCTGTCCAGTTCGGATGTTCCTTGACCCATTGCAAACGATGGATTTTTTGCTTTTGGAAAAGCAGTGGCTTCTTCCGTGCTTTACATCCTAGAAGTCCAAAACTAAGCCGTCTTTCTCTCCTTACACCAGTAGTTTTAGACCACAGCTTGGTTAATTCAGTGGAATTAAGGCTTGTTCTCCGTAACACAGAATCATCTTAATCTGAGATTTTTTTTGGTCGCCCACTATGCGGTTTGATGTTGATTTTTCCAAATTCAACATAACTCGAATATCTAAAGATTAATTGCATTTCACTATGGCGGCAATTTCTTAACTAGAAGCGCCTCCTTTATGGTTAAAAGTAATATCTTTGTCCAATAATTTTGTTTGTTTGTTCTGGGATGTTATTTTGCAGCTTTTGACAAAATTCAAAGAGCTACTGAGTGTCTTAAAGTAATTTCAGTGTTTATATACTCATATATCATTGAAGTTTTTCATCCTAATTGGTTTTAAATGGCTTTAATCGCTAAGTAATCACCTAATTATTTTCCTCTAATATGGAAATTCACTAAGACAGCCATATTTTAATCTTTTCTGAAGAATTTTAGGAAGTTAATTAGAAATAACATTAGTCATACACTAATTGGAATCAAATAGTTGAAGTAGTTAGCGACACATGCAAAAATGTGCGTTAAAGTAAACCATCATAGGCTAGGGTGATGCAGGACTTTTTAACACCACTGTAATAAATATTATTAGATATATGATATTTTCAACACACATGTTCTGTAATGCAAAATTTAGAAGTTTTGCTTTCTTGTTCGTATGTCTTCTTTTAATTTTGCAATTTTACTTTAGAAATACATTATAGGTACCCTATATTTTTGTGATATTTTGTCTAATTTCCAAATCAACATAACGTTGCAAAGCTTGGGTGTGGTATCCATGGTGACAAACACAAATGGGAGAGGTAATAGTAATTTACGAGGCAAGTAACGTTACCAAGCTTTTTACATTACGAGAGAGTAGTTTGAACGAACGAGCGACGTTAGGAGCGAGTTCTTTAAAATTCTCAAGTAATGTAGAAAGCAGATAACGTTACGTATATTGTAACACAGTTTATTTTATCCTAAAATACTAATCTTCTTTAAAAAATAGGAAAAATGATTATTAATGACACAACAACGAGACATATATCTGCTATGGCTGTGGTGGTATCACTCAATACTGTATTGTTGGTAGCACTGTTAGGTAATGTCAAGTTTGAGATTTGCAGGTTAAGTTTTGCATCAGTCTGTGTCAAATAACAAACAAAATCTAAGCTACTAACATGGAATTTGACATAGACTGACATTGTCACTAACAATACACGTCAGTACTGCCAACATGTGATTAAATGCTAATAAAGTATCGGTATCATATTTTTCTTAACAATACTAGTGCTGTTAAATGCATTTTAACGCAACTCGTTGCTAAGGAGTTCTTATCAGTTGTAATATAACAAGTGGAATGATTATTATCAATGATTTTTTTCAGAGTTAAAACCGGAACCTAAATTTAACGAGTTGCTACAAAATCTAAAATACTCGTTTGAAGTAATGGTTTTTTCTGACTGTTTATTATACTTTCCGCATGTATCTCTAAATATTTTGACAGTTTGAATACTTTAAAGTCGTTACTTTAGCAAAGCATTTAAAATTATTCACTGTTAATGCTTCCGTGTAGGTATTGATTACATTCTCACAAATTTCTAAGTCGCCATCGTTTTCTAATTCTGCCAACTGCATATCAACGGCAGCTGATTCACCTGAAATTTCGGTTACATCATCCAGGATTATTTCTTTGTCAGTGTTTATAAATTCGTCAGGGTCGACGTCTTCGATTTCTGGAATATTCCTATATAGTTCAACCATTACTGATAAGGGTAAATCGTCGTCTGGTTCAAATTGATTACAGTGGCGTAACTTGATGCCCGCAGACTCCGCGGTCGCGGACGGCCCTGGGCCTAATTTTCTTGTTCTGTCTTTCCATAAAAGCAAGCAGGAAACATTTTTCCAATTTTTGTTTTTATCAGAATGGGCTGCCCAGTCAAAAGGAAAAGTAGTTTTGAATTATTGTAGGCCTCTAAAATTGGGCGACATGGACTGTTTTGTAATATCGTGCATAGGGTAATGAAAGTGTCGAATTTCCTGCGGTCATAACGCTGATTTGAGTTAACTTAATACCGCCCGTATTGCAAAAGAATTCGATAAATTAACAACATTATCATTAAATGTTGGATTTATGGATTGTTTTGACGCCATTAGCTGGGCCTGCATTTTGAAGTGTCCATACAAGAGAGATTCACAGTCTAAAAATTGTCGAAAAATGGTGTCCGTGTCCGTTTAAGAGAGTGTCCGTTTATTAGAGAAAATTTTATTAGTAAAGTTAATGCAAGCAAGTTGGTTCCCAACAAAATGTCCGTGTAAGAGAGGTGTCCGCTTATTAGAGGTGTCCGGTAAGGGAGATTTCACTGTATCAGTCTTTGAACCATCATCAAGTTCCATACTTTTTTAGCCCTTAAACCTTCATGAGTTCTTTGTGGATTGTTCTCAGTTTCTGTTTTACTTTGTGGTAGAGGTTTTCTTTTACATTTAAGAACTGCTGGAAGGCCAATCCATTACTGCTGTGTTCTGGTTTTTAAATCAATTTCCGATGGTTTTAGCTGTAAGAATGATTTCTGTTACGTACTATTTTTCAATACTGGGAGTCAAGTTATTTTCCAGTATCTCTTCCCCATATCATAACCCTCATAGGAAACTTGCCAGTACGTTTCAAACAGTTCTTCTGAAACACCTCTTTTGTTTCTAATTACGCGTTTTTATTATCTCCACACAATTGTTTTCGACTGCTTCTTGGTTCATTCTTAACATTCTTCACACCAAGCCAAACACTTCTGACGGTCGGTCAGTAATGGTTTTTCTTGGACCTAAAATGTTATATTTTTTGTTTGTATTGTACTCAAAAATTGTTGTAATAGATATTTACAATGTAAGTGGAATAAGAGCATTATTAACGTACGAATGTGAAATTTGCACGAGGCAATAGCCAAAATTGAAATAATCTGACGTTTCTAATTTTTTTTTTGGCAAGTTGGGAATTGACACTTGTTCTCGTCAGGAATTTATTTAAGATAATGTAAAGATTATATTATAATATTTACAGCAAATAGTTTGTTTTATGTCGTGTATTTAAAGTTTCAATAAATTTTGATATATATTTGTTGCTATTATTTACTTTATTCAATAAATTTAACTAGTAGGCATGCCGACATGGTTTGAGTGAGCAAATAGGCATATATTTGGATCCAACAGATACAGGGTGAATATCTTAAAAACATTTAATTCGGATATTTCTGCTTAAATTCCTGAACTATATTGGTTAGAGAGCTGTAGCATTTTGCATATAGCGTAGACTTTTACCTCTGACTACAATAGGTTCTAATTTTTTTGTTTTACAATGAGTGACAACGGTGATCAAGAAAACATTTCTATAAGGTGCTAGGGCTTTTTTATACTCTTCCCAATTGACAGTCGCTTTGTTAAAAAGTTTCCTCATCTTTGTTCTTAGTTGCGAAAGGGCCTTGTTCCACCAGGGAACATTCTTATTCTTTCATTTATTTAGAGGACTGCAGTCTTCGTATGCTGTAGTCCCTTCCTTTCAGCTATTTGACATCCAATGCTGGATGTAGGCTTCCCGTAGCTGTTTCCAAACTGTTCTGTTTTGTGCAGTTCGATGCCAGATTTCGCTGGCAGTTCTTTTAGTATTGCCGATCCATAGTGTCTGTGGTCTGCCCATTGTATGTGGGTAGTAATTTTCAGTTGTATGAGCAACGAGGCCAGCCCAACTCCACTTCAGTAATGCAACCCTATAAATAACATCCGTTATAAAGCACCAGTCTCGACACCGCAAGGTAAATGAGGTTACAGATAATACATACATACATTGATTTAAGTCGGATGTCGATATTTCTAATTTTCTCTCTTATTTTTACTTCCTTTTACTATAAAGGAAGTATTGGATTCACCCCAAAAATTCGAAATTGAGTTTTCAACAGATCTTCACGTTTTAGAGTCCCCTGATCCCAAAAAACATATTTTTTTTCATTGGTCTGTCTGTGTGTGTGTCTGTCTGTCTGTCTGTGTGTCTGTCTGTCTGTGAACAGAATATCTCAAAAACGAAAAGAGGTATGGCGTTGAAACTTCATATATAAGTTTTGTGTACTATGTAGATGAGACAGCAAGCTTTTGAAGAAAATCGCATAACCGGAAGTAGGTGTTTACTCTTGTGAATTTTCAGTTTTTTCGATTTTTTCAAAAACGGCTCTAACGATTTTTTTTAAACTTTAAATTTTTCTTACATTTTTAATGTGTATTGATGTGAGATAGGTGATTTTCCAGTTGAATACTTCTAAAGTGGGTTTCTTTTGTTTTTTTTTCTATTTGTTTTATTAACTCCTATTTTAAATAAAACACCCGGTATATTATTACATTTTTGAATTCACCTTAAAATTCTAGAGAAAATTTGTCTCTTCAACTAACACTCGATTTTGTACCGTTTTTGTAGAATTTGTAATTTTTGAAAATTTTTAGCAAATGGTTAAAAATTAAAAATGAAATTTTTGACTAATTTTAAGATCACTGTAAAAGGAAGTTGTGTGAGTGTATCACACCAGATTTTTACATCTGGAATTACTCGTTTCATTACCTTCTGAGACGTTTAGCCTTTCTACAATCTTTTTTGTTAATGATACAGTCTCTAGGCTGTAAGACTGGTAGTATACACGTATCGAAAACTTGCCGCTTAAAGCAGATTGGTAAATTAGGGTTTTTCAGAGTTGTCTCGAGTCTTTCAAAAGCGACCCATCCCAATTTTTATTATGTGGATAAAGTAAACATATTCATTTGCAGTCTCTATGGTGCATGTTTGTATTACAAATTGTCTGTTACTGTTACACCCGTATGCATAGTCGTTCGCCAACGGCTTGCTGGCGACTCGCCGGGAGTTTCGCTATGAATAGTATGTTGGCAGCACTGTACGTCTATGTCAAATTCGGGGTTATCAGGTTAAGTTTTCCGTCAGTTTTGACAGACACTGACACAAAATCTAACCTGCTAACCTGGAATTTGAGATAGACATACAGTGCCGCCAACATACTATTCATAGCAAAACTCCGGCGAGCCGATGGCGAACGACTATGCATACGGATGTTAGATATCTATTATTGTTTTATTTAAAATCAGTTTTAAGCCCCAGTGTTCATGAAGCTGAGTTAACATTTTTGCAGTTCATCAGTATCAGATCTCAATAGTACTATATCATCCGTATATCGAAGTTTGTTTAAATATTGGATGTTAACATTTACACCTTTCAATTTTCTAAACACATTCTCGAGTGCTAAAGTAAAAAGTTTTGGGGAAGACGATTGTGTTCTCTTGTCAAACACTCTCTATAGGGATTTTTTGGGTTTTTAAGTCTTTGTTAATAGTTATCTGCATCATTGTGCTTTTATAGAGTGAGGGATAAGTCTCTCCAACTAGTCTTCCGCTCCCCCCCCCCACATTTGAATATGTCAAAATTCAAAATGGCTGCTCAGCACCATATTGAGTTTTTTTTTTTTAATTGAAAGGGGGTCATCTGGCACCTTCTATGAAAGTCTCATTGAGTAAAATATGTACTGTAATTTAAGGAAAATTGTATGATCATTAAGGAAGTGGCATCAGCTTTAGTATTGAAGGTTAAGAATACTACTTTTTCCTATACCATATCGTTTTAGATGCTTTATCGTTTGTTGATATTGCCGATTTTGGTGTTTAAGTCCCCAATTATCAAAGCAAGTTTTACTTTTCTTGTCTGAGCTATTGTCATACATCTGCTTCATAACCTCATCATCTGAAGTCCTGGTGAGTGCATACACCTATATACGAGGACCGACAATTATATTTAAGACTGGTGTAAAAAATGTACTTTATTTTAAAAATAATACAATTTAACAATGTTCACCTTCAAAGTACTCCCCTTCCTTAAACATACAGCGTTCGATACGTTTTTGCCAGTGCTGGAAACAATTTTGGAAGTCTTCTGATGTGAGACTGTGTTGCCGTTTTTTTCTTTACCTGTTTTAAAGTCCAAAGTGGGTTTCTTTCAACGATTCTTTCACTTTTGGGAACAGGTAAATGTCGCAGGGGGCTAAATCCAGCGAATAGGGTGGGTGGTTAAGTACAGGAATTCTTTTATCCCCCAAAAATTGCTTCACGGAAAGAGCATTATGGGTTGGTGCGTTGTCTTGGTGGAGGAGCCAGGCATTGTTTTTCCACAAATCTGGACGTTTCTTACACGTTCCCTCAGCTTGTGCAGGACCTCCAAGTAGTAAGCCTGGTTAACTATTTGGCCTGCAGGTACCCTTTACCTTTGATTAGCTCATTCTTGCTTTCTAATTCTCGGTGACGAAGTGCATGGATTGCCTCTTACTCGCTGGATCGTACTGGAAGATCCATGTTTCGTCGCAGGTGATAACTCTTTCCAGCAAATCTGGATCCTCATTCAACCTCTGAAGGATGTCTGTGCAACTTTCTTTACGCGCGTCTTTTTGGTCTTGGGTTAGGTTTTTGGGGACCATTGACTCCTGAAGGAACGTTTTAACAGATACGCAGAATCTTCTAAGGCGGCTACAGCTCTTTGTAAACTATCCAATCAGACAGATTGTATCGGATTTCTGTATTATATGTTGCAGTCATATATGTCTATGATCTGACATTGATGGCTGTTGAGAAACAAGTTTTTATCAAAGTTCTATAGCGAATTGTATTTGATGTTTGTCTACAGCAGGGTTTCTCAACTTGGGGGTCATGAGGGATGTGTCAAGGGGTTTTAAAGGGCGTCAGGAATGTTCTAATAACAATATTGTTACTAGATAAACGAACACTTTATTGAAATACATTGCACAAAAACTAGAAAAATATTAGACATGAATCAGAAAAAAACTAAAAACAAGTTAACATCTTCAAGTATGAAAAATTAAAATTAGTGTGAAACTTGAGAATGCAAAGGAATCTTAACGTTTTAACTAGAAAATTTCCATTCGTAAACCTTGCTTATGCATAGTGGGTCGCCCAGTTAACTTAATGAAATAAGGATTGCCTGTACAAAGAGGTTGAGAAACACTGGTCTACAGTGTATCTAACAGGATACGTAACATAGAGAAATTTGTAATAGTAGATGTCACTATAAACAAAAATGGATCATGGATGATAATGTAGATAATTAAAATTGAGTAATCTACGTCTATAAAATAACTTTAGCAGAACGATGTCAATGAATTCATTTTATGCTCTCAAAGAGACACATTTGACAAAACATTGCTGTACAGCACATGCAATACATCGACATTGATCTGATCAATAGTAAAATTTATCGATATCAGTTCCTTATGTTGTATATGCTTTGGGGAGGGATGAATGCAGCAACAAACAGAAAAAAGAACAGTGAAGGAAGCGTGGAGGCATACTGGGGAAATAATAAACAAATCAGCAAAGGCCATGCTAAAACAAAAATACAATGATTAGTTTAGTGAAGAATACAAGCAGGAATTGCAAAGAAAGCAGAAAGCAAGGGAGAAAGTGGCACAGACAGGTTTAAAAGAAGTTTAATTAAAGTACCAAGAGCAAAAGAAAACAACACAGATTTCTCCGGAAAGCTAAACGAGAGTATAAAGAAGCAGAGTTACGAGATATAGAAGAAAAATGTAAGAGAAAGGAAATATGCAATTTTTGTGAAGGGTTAAAAAAGGCACGAAGAGAAATGCAAACGCCGTCTCTCCTGTTCTGTAAAGATCGAGGGGAAATTGAAAGATGAAAGGAATGTTTTCAAGAAGAATGAAGATGGGGACATAATAGGTGAAATTATACAGCTAAATAAGGCAGGCGTCGAGGTGTCCACTAAGGATAAGATCAAGAATATTTTAGGTAAGCCGAAAAATAGGTAAAAATGCTGGAGAAAATGGAATTAATGCTGAATATGGAGGGGAAGGTTTGATCAATATGGTGACACAGTTAATACAGAGCATACGGCAAGAAGAATGGCTGCCTGAAGCTTGGGAGAAAGGAATTATACTCTTACATAGAAAAGGCCATATTACTGAGTGTAGAAATTATAGAAGCATAGTTCTGTTGGACACAACTTACAAAGTGCTGGCAACTTGTATTAGAGACAAACTGCAGGAGTTGCTGAGAAGGAGAATATCAAGGAGGTTTCAGGAGAACCCGATTTGTAATAAAACAAATTTTTGCGCTAAAAGAAATACAGATTACTTGCAACGAGCATTCAGTTGACGTCCGTGTATGTTTCTTAGATTTCAGACAAGCATATGATGGAATAAAGAGGCTATATGATACTCGGACACCAGCTAAAATAATAAGCCTAACGGCAATGACGATAACTAATTCGGTTAGTAAAGTAAGAGCAAACGGTATCCTATCATAAGAATTTTCAGTAAGCAGAGGTTTAATGTAGGAGGATCCACTTTCAACTGCACTTTTGTAATATCGCTCTGGAAGGCATAATGCGAAAAAGTGGCTTAAACACACATTGTCGGCAAAAAATGAAAAGAAATTAGAGAAGTTGGTAGGAAGCCTGGAGAAAACAACAAGAGATGTAAAAGTAAAGTTTAAATTAGAAGGCGGAGGAGTGTGGGAAATGGAAGAAGTTTAACCATTTGTATACCCAGGGGACAGTGGAAGGCAATGAAACAAAAGAATTAGAGGCTAGGTTGGTGAAAGGAGACCGAGCAATGGGGGTACTTAGTGCAAAGATTCAGATGTTTAAAACACTGTTAGGACGAATAGTGACATATGGGTGTGAAATGTGGGGGATGAGTAGTGTAAACTAAATGAGATTCGAGGTATGGGAACGGAAAGTTCTGAGGGGGAGGAAGACTGAAGAAGGTTGGGAAAGCATAGGAAATAAAGGAAGTATTAAAGCTATATGAAGAAGCACCGATCAGCAACTATACAAATGTCGATTAAGGTAACTGGGGCACATAAAGCAGTTTCCGCAGGAGAGAACAATAAAGGTGTTTTCAAGAAATGGTCATGGGGAGAGAAAAGAAGAGGAAGACCATGGTGAAAATGGTTTCAACAAGTACTAAAAGATTTAGAAGAATAACTGGAAGGAAAATGCAAAAAATCTAAAGATATGGAGAGAAATCATACAGTGATGGGCCTAAAGGCTTGTTAAAGCTGCACATATATATTTTTTTGGATATGGGCTCTTTTCGGGGCTATTTTGAGGTCACTCCTAATGACATATCATTACAATATATGTATAGTTGACCTTCCACATTGACGTGGTTAGGTTTGCAGGACCTTTGCAATGTGAACATTTTTAAATATCTCTTTTTACTATCAACCATATTTCCCACAAAAAAAGTAAATCAATACGTTGTGCTCCAAAAGTATTCCCATTTAAATATGGATTACAAATCCGTGAAAACCTTAAAACGTGGAGGGTTGACTGTTTGAAAAATGCAACTAAAGTCTTAAGAAACAATTTTGTCTAGAGTAGAACAATTAATTATGCGTGGTCATAATGACATGTGTGACGTATGAATAATATGTTGGTAACACTGTAAGTCTATGTCAAATTCGAGGTTAGCAGGTTATGTTTTGCATTAGTCTGTGTCAAAGCTAACACAAAACCTAACCTGATAACCTTGAATGTGACATAGACTTACAGTGCCACCAACATATTCATACGTTGTATAACCATGACCATTCAAAAACGTTCGATCATTTCTGACTGCACTTTATTAATCCTCTGTCTGGTTGGTAACAATCACTACCGCTGTGTACATCTATTTTTTAGAGTGTGTGGCTGTAACCTGTACAATATATTTTAGAATGTGGTGACAATGTTCTTATGGTTCAAATTGCTTCCGAAACTTTTTAATTTTTAAAGCTGCCATATAGTGATCCCGGGTGGTGTAGCTTGTACAAGCGTCCAGGTTCTATCAATAGAGTTAAACAACGCTCTTTCTGGCCAGAACTTGGATGGGAGTTCCACGGCTATATCTCACGGCGCTTCGTGGTATGGCTGCCACGCAAATACAGTGAAACCTCTCATAAGCGGACACCTTGGTATCACAATTTTTGTCCGCTTAATGGAGGTGTCCTCTTAATTTTTTTGTTTAATCTCTATTTGAATGTAGAACGACAAAGAATACATTCATTTTTAAATACATACAGTCCTATGTTTGCTTTTCATTATGACACTACTGTTAAAAAGTAGCTTTAGTACAATGGCGGACAATTCGCTTGGCACGGTTTATGTTGGTGGCACTGTAAGTCTATGTCAAATTCGAAGTTAGCAGGTTAGGTTTTGCGTCATTCTGTGTCAAAAATGACGCAAAACCTAACCTGCTAACGTCGAATTTGACATAGACTTACAGTGCCACCAACATAAACAGTGCCAACCTAAGAAAAAAATCACAATCATTTATGGTCACCCTTTATTTTAATTATTTAAGAAACTCATCTATTGGGCTGCACGGCGTTGTGAGTATAAACAAAAAAATTCTGCCCATTGAAATAACTTCCAAAAGATCTGAAAGTTCTGGTGGAATATCTAGATCTTCGTGACCCTACAGTTTCTTGGAGTCTAGTCAATTCAACGTACCTTTAGGTCAAATGACGATGCAATTTTGAAACAAGAAAATATAGTAAGATGCATAAAAGCACAGAGGATTGCATGGTATGGACACGTATTCCGAAGAGACAAAGACAACCCAATAAGAACCGTTACAGAATCGAATCCAGTGAAAAGAAGAAGAAGAGGCAGACCAAAAACAAAACGGAAGGACCAAGTTGAGAGAGACATAAATATATTTAAAGTAAAAGAGTGGAGGAGTTTAATAAATGATAGGAAAGAATGGAGGAAGATAGTGAAAAAACAAAGGCGCACCGAGAAATGTAAAGAAAGAAGGGAGATAATGTGGTATAATCCACCACATCAAATCAGATTATTTAAATTTCAGAAATGGAACAGCAACAATTCCTTTGAGAATGTACAGCTTGTACCGGGTGACTATAAATGATTGTTTTTTTTTCTTAGGTTGGCACTGCTTATGTTGGTGGCACTGTAAGTCTATGTCAACTTCAATGTTAGCAGGTTAGGTTTTGCGTCATTTTTCACACAGACTGACGCAAAACCTAATCTGCTAACCTCAAATTTGACATAGACTTACAGTGCCACCACCAACATAAACAGTGCCAAGCGAATGACAGGCCGGCCTAAATTTATTGTCCGCCATTGTACATACATATCAACTGCTGCCTGTAATGAAGAAAACCTACTTGCTTTATATCAAATGTAGTTATAAACAAACAGCACTTTGCTATAAATAAATAAAATTGTTTTCATGAACACTTCTTTTACTTCTGAAATTCAAATACATAACATGATTAAGGTTGGGAGACATAGGGCACATATGGAAAGAGGTAATTCCCCTAGTTTCATAGCTCGCATCTGAACACGCAATTTATAACGTGCCCCATACCACACATATGAAAACATGTAATTCCTCTAATTTCCTACCATTTAAGCACATAATAATTAGTAACATGTCCGCTTAAAAGAAGGAAATATTTAAAAATTTACAGATTTTTCGTGTCCACATCCTGTTAACAGAGAGTCCGCTTAACGGAGATGTCTTTGCATTTAAATTACATTGGTTCCCAACGGTGCCAAGAAAAGTGTCCGCTTAATAGAGGGGTCCGCTTAATGGAGTGTCTGTTATGAGAGAATTCACTGTAGTTGGTCCCGGATGTCATAACAACATCATGACAGTCGTTAGTAGGGTTGGAAGTGCCCATAAAATGTACAAGGACACCTATAATTGGCCTAACGGCTGTTGGCTGACTACTAAAATAAATAAATATCTACTATTAGCAACAACTCGCACTAATAGAAGATAATCATCATCATCATCATCATCTCTCATTATTTCATCTCTGGACATGGCCTCCCCTATTTGTCGCCACTCAATTCGGTCCACGGTTTTAGTTGTCCACTGTGAACCAGCCACCTTCTTGATGTCGTTACGCCACCGAGTTCTACGTCTGTCGCAATCTCTTCTTGCAGTTTTGGGTCTCCATTCTGTGACCTTGTGGCTTCATCTGTCGTCTTCTCTTTGCATCAAGTGTCCTGCCCACTGCCACTTCAAGGGTGTTATACGTTGCGCGACATCTTTTACTCTCGTGTTACGAATCCACGTATTAAGCTTTCTGTCTTGCAGTTGCACTGCAACCATTGACTTTTCCATGGCCCTTTCCGCTATCCTCAGCTTTACCATCCTAGTTTCCGTTAATGGCGATGTTTCTGCAGCAATGTTAAAATTGGCAGGGTACACTGGTTGAAGACCTTAGTTTTAAGATATGGATATAATAATAATAATAATAATAATATTTATTATACCTCTGGTAGTATAAAAGGTAGGGTTCATCTACACGACAATTCTCAACCCTACCCACACAATCACATACATATACTACACCAGCACTACATTTAGATAAGAAAAATTGACAATATCACATTCAGATAAGCAAAACAAAGAACAGTATATAATATAAAATAAAATATGCGATATGGCACAAACAGAATAGGTAATCCAATCACAATTTAGACTTAACCATTTTTTGAAATTTTTCAACAGAGATTTCTTTAATTACTGCATGTTTATTTAGGATCTTTGGTGCAACATAAGAGAATCCACACTCAAATGTTTTTGTATTATGCTGAGGTATGTTGAGTTTATATTGGTAGCGTGTATCTCGTTCATGAATTTCACTTCGATGTTTCAGCCTTTTAAACGGATATTCTGGTTTCTTTGATATAAAAACACTATACACAAAGCACGCAAGGTGAAGTTCTCTGCTCTCACTCATCCTCAACCAATGTTTGATGTGTTGACTGGTAGATTCTCGCCGTAGTAATCGCAGGCAACAGCGGGCACAGGCGTTTTGCACTCTTTGTATCCTAGCTTTGTTTCTTTCCGCCAGGAAAGCAGCATACACACAGTCACAATAATTAAACACAGACAGTACTAATAGGCTTGCCTATAAATTCTCGCCTTCTTCTTCCGATAGTCAGTCGAGTTTCGCCTCTGACGTGGTTCACACGTTGAGTTACCGTGCTCTTCTGTCCCTTCCCTTTGCAAAGAGTTTCGCCTCTCCCGTGGTTAACACGTTGAGTTACCGTGCTCTTTTGCTTTTTCCTTCTGATGAAGCCCCTTCCGAAAGTGGGCGAAACGTTGAGTTCTTCGATCTCAATCATGACACAGTCCAATCCCGGAAGTCGTTTGTTACTTAGTACTAATGAGTCTGTAAAAGTTATTTTAGCTTCAGCGGGCAACATATCTTTATGCTGATACAATTGTTTAAGTTTTATAAAAGCACTTTGGTATTTAGTTTTTAAATGTTCTTCAAATGAGAGCTGTTCATCCATTCGTAGACCCAGATTATTAACACAAGTTGAGTACGGTACAGCAACATTTTTTATTATGATATTTCCACTTTCCTTTACATGCGCTACAGAAAGTTTTGACCCAAATACTATCACTTGTGTTTTATTTGGATTTTCAGATAGTCCATTATCCTGACACCAATTCACGATGTTATCGACCTCTACATTAATAGAATTGATAGCTGATCCTACATCTTTTGGGTCAATAAAATATAAGTACTGCATATCATCCGCATACATGTATATTGTACCATTCTTGATTACGGTTGGATCATCTGCAGAAAATATGTTAAACAAAACTGGCCCCAATATGGATCCTTGTGGAACTCCTGACTTCACAGCTACTTTACTTGACTGTAGATTAAGATTTTGGGTACTTACTCGGGTTGAGCTACTCCTCTGGTTTAAGTAACTGGTGAACCATTGTAGTGTGGCGTTTCTGACACCATACGAATGCTGCCCAAGCTAATCGAATTCTTCGTTTGGTTTCTGCCTCTTGGGTGTCGCCTACTATTGTTAACTTTTGGCCTAAATAGATGTACTCATCAACGACCTCTATGATGTTGGTCTTGATGTTGAGTGGTACTGCGTCATGCATATTAGACATAATCTTAGTCTTTGAGGTGTTCATTCTTAGACCGACTTGACGTGCTGAGCCATCAAGATCTACTAGCATCTTCTGCCATTGGCGCATGTTATCTGCCAACAAGATAATATCATCTGCGAAACGTAAGTTATTCAGTTATTCCCCATTGATGTTTATCCGAAATTCTTCCCAATTCAGGGTTTTGAAGACGTCTTCTAAGAGGTTTGTAAAAAGCTTTGGAGATATGGCATCTTCTTGCCTGATACCACGTCTCATATTTATCGGGTACGTCTGGTCGAATATCTGCACCTTGCTTTTTCATAGAGATTCTGAATAAGTTGTATGTATCTGTAGTCGATCCTACACCTTTTCAACGATTTGATGAGTGCCCAAGTTTCTACGGTGTCGAAAGCTTTCTCGAAGTCGACGAAGGCCATGTACAATGGCTTGTTGTATTAATGCGACTTTTCCATCACTTGACAAACGGTATGAATATAGTCAATGGTGCTATATCCTCGCCTGAAACCTGCCTATTCCGGGGGTTGAAACGCATCTAACCGAGTTGTGATGCGGTTGTTTATTATTTTTGTCAGGAGTTTATAGATATGTGATAATAGTGAAATAGGGCGGTAGTTCTTCAAGTCCTTCTTGTTTCCTTTATTATAAATTATTACTACGTTGGCATTTCTCCATAACTCAGGCGTTGTGCCTTGGTCAAGACATCTATAAAATAATATTTCCAGATTTTGTAGACGTTTTCTTCCTCCCATTTTAAGAAGTTCAGCGATGACATTGTCTGATCCTGCAGCTCTGTTTCTTTTCATTTGTTTGAGCGCTTGTTTGGTCTCGTACTTACTTATTTCAGGTATGTGTTTGGTAATATGTTTGGTAAGTGGGGCTCTTCTGTTTCTTGGACTTACAGGCAGTTCTTCAGTCTTGGAGGAGTAGAGATCTTCTTGGATTCTATGTATCGAAGGATATCTTCGCATTTACTTAATAGATTTCCTTGTTTGTCGATAAGGTTTATGATTTCTGTCCTGCTTTCTTCTAAATATTTTTGGACCCTTATTCTCTTCAATTACTGTAATTATTATTTTTTCCTTGTATCCGGCTGCATCTGCTCGAACTTGCCTTCTAATGTTCTTGTTCATCAGTCTTAATTCTTCCGGTGTCATGTTTGATTTATTTGAATTTCTTTTAGCTATAAGTTTTTTTCCCTCCTATTTTGTCAATAGTATGCTTCGCCGCTTTAGTAATGCTTTTTACAATAAAATCATTCAGTTCATCGACGTTAGTATTTTCGACATTTGTGTTGATTCCAAATATGTCGTCCAGCTGTGCTGTGTATTGCTCTTCATGTTCCCGTAAAGCTAGGGGGTCTATGGCTCTCGTACTTTGGCAAAATAGTTTCCTTTTCTCCAACTTTGTATTTGGTGGTCGCTTATATTAATACAATTCAAAGCTGTTGCATCCCATGCAGTGCTACCACAATTTGCAATAATGAAATTGATTTCATTTCTCGTATTTCCGTCTGGGCTCTGCCATGTCCATTTTCTTTGTTCTAACGGTTGTATATTCGAGCACACTAGTGCGTACTCGTTGATTACATAGGGTTGTCATGCAAATTCAGCATTTTAATTAAGTTTTTTTCTCGTCGATTATTTAGAATACACAGACGACGTAAGTTGAGATAACATAAGTTGCAGTATGACCAGGCAAAATTCTGTCAAATTGACATTTTATTATACATACAGTAATTTTCTGCAAATCTGGATCTTCAATAATTGGAATGATAAGTCCAAGCTTGATGTCTGAGCAAAACGTATGCATACAATTAAACACCAAGATGCTGTAAATAGTTTTAATATTTGGTTGAAATGGGCAAAATCGTTACCATTAGGAAATTGAAGGAAGCAACAATTATAGCAGGCGAAAAGAAAATTTACTAAATCAAAATTACGCAATATTTTGAGTAATACTGTTTTTTCTGCATCTTACTAATGTTCATCTTATGTTCCTAAGTATTTTTTTTGTATTTTACTTTACGAAATGGCTTATGTTAAATTCAGAATATATTTTTATTTGAATAAATGTTTATAGTGTGCATTGTTTATTTTGGTGCTTAAATTTAAAAAAAAATTGTATGATTTAATCATCAGGATATTTTGAACATATGAATCATCTTTGATTTAATTAATGCAGATTATCAAAACATTACTGTACCATTAGCTGAGACATTGTTAACTGTTACATTTCAGGACAATGAGTGTAATAAGATGTAATATTTTTTTTAACTTACACTTCATTTAATGTTGATTGTATAATAGCCAGTTGCATTGGCTACAACGATAATACAGTAATAGTTATTTATTATATAAGACGATAAAGTAAAATTTTGTCCACCAGTGAATCATTTAATGTTTAACATCTGTTAGTGATTCAACAGTGTATAATAATAACTTGATCGTCGTGTATAATAGAAAATTTTATTCAATTCTTATAACTTCATAATCAATGACTATCTAAAAAATAGCTATTTATGTTACAAGTGCGAAATTAAGGACTTTCTTTGGACGAGCCCCAGTTCATGGCTCGGCGAGCGAGGCACATAAATAAGGCAAGTCTTAACGGTCTGGTTTCGTGTGAGCTACATACATAATTTTATATTCTACTGCTTCAGAAGCATTTTTTCTAATTATAAAATGACAGTTTAATCGAGGAAGTCTGGTAAAGTCAAGGAGGTCATGATTCTACCGCAAAATGGGAGTGTCTATTTTGATTGCGACCAATGGAAATAACTGTTGGTTTTTGCTGCTATGGTTATTACTGCCGAAAAGTAAAACTTACTAGCATAAAAGAGTGCCACTAAACGCTGCCGAAATTGATAGCTTTTCAATGCAGTAGAACAAAAACATAAATTTTGTATTGACAGCCGTGAAAGGCCATAGTGACAATTTGGTAAGTACCACCTGTGATTCGTTGTATACGTTTGGCAGTACTGAAGTGTATTGTCAGTCTATGTCAAATTTGAGCTTAGTAGGTTAGGTTTTGTTTGTTATTTGACACAGATTGACACAAAATTTAACCTGCAAATCTCGAATTTGACATGGCTTGACAGTGCTACCAACAATCCAGTTGTGAGTGACATAAATCCTATTTTATGCTTGTGAAATGAATAGTTAAACTTACAACTTTGCCGGGCTCCATAGTTCAGTTGATTAAGCATTCTGGCTACTGATCTAAGGGTTGCGAGTTGGATGCCCGGTCCCGGTGAGGTTTTTAAAAAACTAAAAATGCGGATGAAAACCACTACAGAATGCCATCATTCGAAAGTGTTGTAAAAGTCGTGGGTCCCATGTTACTACGATGTGTAGCATGTAAAAGATTTCTTGCTAGGGTTGGAACTCCTTAGTCTTGGCAAAATTCTAACGAGGGCTTTGACCATATGACCACAGCAGTCGGTGTTTAACACGTTCACTGCTCATGACACGGATCCGCTCATTATGGTATACTGTTAATGCAATATTACACCACAATATAAACAAATCCGAAAACTGCATTCACAGAACGTTTTTTTAATGCTTTGGTTACGTGCTACCCGAGAATGAAACGCATTACTCACTAGCTCAGATGGTACTGATGGATCCGCGTCATGAGCAGTCAACGTGTTTAAAAGTACCTGGTACTCTGCATGCCTAGACCTTGACTATTACAAACAAACAAACTACAACTTTAACTGTAAGAATTGAATAAAATAAACTGTGGTATTGGTTACTACAACAATAATACAGTAACATTTCTGTTGGTGAGGCTTATTTTGTAAACATTCTTGTTCTAATAAAATGTTATTGTCATAAGTTTTGTATATTTGGTGGATGGAGGGTGAATGTTTTGAAGGTATGTGTAGTCTTGTTACTCGACGTCATAGACCAATCCTTAGAGGAGAGTAATTGTATTTCAACATCGAGTGGTTGACTGATTGCAGAAAAAGTTCTGTCTATCCACAGATTCAAATTGAAGACTTGCTTATTGTGGGCCTTGCACTCAACGCACTATGCCATCGAGGTAGTGTTTTCATGTATTTACTCAGTAGCAATCACTGACACGTGGGCAATAGTAATAGAAAAATAATAAATTTAGTGTAAAAATTGGACATATTTGTGTATGAACAATTTTCTTACCAAAATTACATCGATCGGTAGCGATCATTCAACATTTCCAATGCATTTACTTACATGCTCCTACTCTGACAATGTCGAACGGTCACCATCGATCACGGTCATTGTCGACCGTCCAGCTTGAAATTCAAATCAACTGGAAAATTTTGTTCTTGGACATCGGACGCCGGTTAGCGCTTGCATAGTTCAGTGCAAGCTGCACAAAACGATATTCAATGCGCGCTAAATTGTGTAAGCACGTGGTAACGTAGCCCTAATGTTTGTTTTTGTTATGTAAAATTTCAAGATTATGACCTTACATAGTATAAAAACTAAAACACGTCAAAATTTTGATGTGTTTATGCGAAATGCTGGATGCGAAACGACGATGTCAGATGTTCGCCTATATTTGAAGCGTTTGCGGGGGATCATAATCATTCGATTGCGAACGCTTCCTATCCTGTCAGAGGCCTGCCTATGTATTTGAAAAGGGACACAATAAGAATTTACTAGAAAAAAATAAATATACATACAAGTTGTAAAGCAACATTCTATTCAGTCAGTATACTGTTACACTTTGTTACTTCTTACACACTTTTTACACTTGCCATGCCTTTTTTGTAATACACTGAAGGTGTAACACGTCGCTTTGGGACAAGCATTTGATTTTCTCAATTTTTTAATGAAATGTCAAAATGCAGATTGTAAGCTTTCTGGACATCAAATGATATTCGTACAACTTGTCGCTTCTAGTTTGATCAGAAATAGAGATTCCAGTGGCCCCCCGGAGTTCATATTTAAGATCTTTCGCAGTTGAAATGCTTCTACATAGAGCACAATTTATAATATAACAGTTTCTAATCTTGACCAGCTCATCTATATAAATCTCAGTCTCCTGGTATTTGTGCCACAGTCGCCAAAACAACGGAATGGAGTACACAGACAACTCTTGCAACATTTTCTACAATCTATTGCAATTTCAACTTCTTTAGGTGTCCCATTTGATGACTTCAGTGGTCAACTACCATAACTACATTCATTTGTTATCATTTTTACAGGATTTACTATGCCGAAGAGCATGCTTGATATAATTGTTATAGCTGAATACATGCAATTTTTATAAATTGAAAGAACTTTAGAACTTCATGGTTGCCTAATAAAGGTTGATTTCTATTCTACATCTCTAATCCAATAGATATTTACGATAAAAACCTGAAATAGATATCTCTGAATAATATACTATAGGCAATTTTAATAATGGTCTGTTTTTGTGAGCAGTGTACTACAAATGATTGGAGTGTGATTAAATTTGAATGAAAAATGACTAACAAGTATATTGTAACGCAGTTACAGCTATTAAAACACAGAATTGCACATATGTACCGCACGGTGAATATTATTGCTTCAAAGAAACTTGAGAGCTACGGCAGTAGCCCACGCGCTTTAACCTAAGGGTAAGAGTGGTTGCGTTTATGGGATAGTAAGTTTTCATTATTAATGAAATGTATGAAAGGTGAATTGAAAACAATTAGTTCCTAAAGAGGGGAACTACCTGTTATTTGTTTCTGTTAGTAAAAGATTGCCCACTTTCATTTAATTTACAAAAATAAAGCTTGAATTTGTTGGTAATTAAAACAGGAAGCTAAAATAGCTGTAGTTGCAATATAAGAAGTTTCTGAAAATTTTTATCTGTTATTTGAAGCAGGAAATAAATGAGTGTGGTTAAACCAGCGGTGGGTAATCTATGCGGCCTTATAGGCCATTGTGGCTTTTCGAATGAATCCAAAGTTGGAAGAATTTTAATTCTAATTTTAACATATTTAAAATACCAAAGAGTAAAATAAGGTTTAATAAAATAAACCTCCCTGAGTGAGGACTCAAATAAAACATGTCAGAACAAAGGGATAGTTCAGGGCGTGACCACTTATAGTTTACACAGTAAGTCAGATATTATTGGTAAAAAACTGAAATGACCAATAAATAGCCAGCAGTGGCGAAGCGAACATAACTAATAATAAGGGTTGGAACAGTAATGGTCCGACAACTGCAAATCCACCCAACACCTTTGCTTTTCTATACCAGGATGCTCTCATTTCCGCAACGCTACTTATTCCCAGATTGTTTGGGTTTTGCAAGTGCCGTTCCATTCGATAGGAAATTGTCGATCGCGTTCCTACTCATTAAACCACGGCCTCCTCGATTAATGCGAGACTGACGTCTTGATGCGGCCCGCCGCATTTCTAGTTCAAGGCGTTTTTTATAGTTTGTAGAGGTGCTACAGTACGTTGCGCTTGTTGCGTATTTATGTATTACAAGTTTGTCTTTTTTTATTTTAAAAGCATACGTCCACGGCCTCCTGGATTAATATTAATCCAGGAGGTCGTGCTTACATGACAGATAATTTATCAAAAACCCAATAGATGGCGCCAAAGTACGTTGGCCTCAGAATCACAAAAATTATATAAATGTGGCAGACAGTTTAAACGAAACATAACATAACTACATACATAACTCATAGGCGGATACATTTTCGGCACCGACAAACATTAGTAAGTCAGAGGAGTTACTTTGACACATTACAAAATAATGTGCATTTTGAAGTGTATCGAATCGAAATTTAGTGGCCTTATGAGGCTACAGCTAAGTTAATCCGGCCGTCCAACATGAAAATATTTCCAAACCCCCAGCTAAACTATGTACGTGTAAATTATGATAGAGTTACTTTGTTGTAATTGTTGGAATTCTGTTATTAATACAATTTTATCTTTAATTTTAAACTATTGTCTATAAATGTTAATATTTTTTTTCAGCAAGAAATATCTCATTTAATTACACTAATAGTAATTATTTAAGTGTGCTAATCTTTAAGCATATTTAATGGACTAACTATAGGAGCCCAGAATCATATCATTTGGCCCAGATATTTGCTGGTGTAACATTTAGAGTTCATCCCAAATTTGGTTTTTCTGCTATGGATCCTGTTTTATAATTTCACAATATTTAATACACTATAATACGATAACTGCAATTGTTTGTAAATGTTGCCACAGGAATTACCAGAATTAAGCAAATTCACAATAGCTTTACCACCGTGACACATCAAAATAGCCCCGTCAAAACAGCCCCGTCATAATGGCCCTGACAAAAAGGCTCACATACAAAATAGCCCCGATAAAATAGCCCTGCTGAAACATCCGTAGCTAAAATCACAATAATATTTGTAAACACAAGACATGACCAAAGTTACTTTGTTTATTTATATACACATTGTATATAACTAATGCCGGCTGGTGACTTGGGCGACGCAACGTGAGGATTTCAATGATAAATCTTAATATTAAGTTAGTTGCTCCCTTATTATTTTAAAACAAAAGAATACTTACTTTTTTTCTAAAACAACACTGCCTCTGTAGATAATTGTTTAAAATTTTTCACTTTCCGGAACTGGAAAATGAAATAAGTAGATTTTCAGCTTCTACAAAAATTATGAAAAAGAAATAGGCACTATTTACTACTTTCTTATAGTAATGCATGTTGTTTACAGATGCAATCATACAGGGTGATTCAAAAATGGCTTATTTCCTCTGGGGGGGTTGTTGGGGACTACTAGCGGAGTACGGGAAAAATCACAATCATTCCTCCGAAATATTAACAGCTCAAGATGCATTTTGAAATAAGCTATTTACCAATATTTTTTAAAAATTCAACGTTTGAATCGAAGATTATTATTGTTATTAAACAGCCCAATTGTAAAAACTGACAGTTTCATCAAACTTACTTAAAATTTTAGTTTTCAAAACTTCAGCTTTTGATGCCTAGTTTTGAAAACTAAAATTTTAGGTAAGTTTCATGAAACTGTCAAGTTTTTTGAATTGGGATGTTAAATAACAATAATAATTTTCGATTCAAACGTTGAATTTAAAAAAAATATTGGTAAATAGCTTATTTCAAAATGCATCTTCAGCTGTTAATATTTCAGAGGAATGATTGTGATTTTTCCCGTACTCCGCTAGTAGTCCCCAACAACCCCTCCAGAGGAAATAAACCATTTTTGAATCACCCTGTATAAAACACCCATGTTATAGAAAACTATTTGGTTATAAAATAACAACAAAAAAATCAGTATATTAAGAGTAATATATTTACAAAAAAAATTACATTTTTAATTTTACCATTCTCGATTTCTAAATTATATGAGGTACTACTACTAATGAACAACATTTAAATTATGATAATCTTGTACTACCATTTCTAATCTGCGATTAAGTTGGACAGCACAAGACATTTTGTTACGAAGCTATTTTGTCATGGAGCTATTATGTTCAGGCTATTCTAACGGGGCTGTTTTGTTGGCGCACTTGTGTGTTATTAAACAACAAACAGCTTGTTTCACTTCAATGATCAATGCTCAAATAAAATGAATCGGTAATTTATTTTTAAGTGAATGTTTCCCAACTATTTTTTTTAAATTTGTAATTGCTAAAGCTGTTTAAAATATTGCTAAAAATCCCTACAATTATGATGAATAAATATTGATTAAAAAGATTTTCTTTTGTGGGTACAAAATAAAGATACCTGATAAATGTTAACTGGGCTAAATGATGTGATTTTGGGTTCATACTAATTTTGTACGTTGATAACAACTTCGACAATAAACGAAATGTTAATTTCATTTTAACTAAGGGGGGACGGTAACAAATAATTAAATAGCATTTGGTACTAAAACCAAATACTAACAGATGCAAAGATGTTTAGTCTTTAAACAATAGTATCAACCCATTTTACTTCTAGAAAATGGAATGGACATGTTAATTTTAATTCATTAAATTCATATGGCAAATAGTACTCTTCGTGAAGAATCAAATGTCTTATCTATTTAAGAAGATACATACAGAGCATATTATTTTTATTATAATGGTTGTGCGGTTGATTAAATTGGCAGAATTTATAGAATACTTATCAAAATAATTTTTAATTTTCTAATTTAAGCTAGTTTGCTTATCACATTATTGAAATCTTTTGAGAAACAAATAGTAATTTATTATACAAGACGATAAAGTTAAATTTTATCCACGAGTGAATCGTTTAACGTCGAGACGAAGTTAAAGTAAAACCTGACCTTTTGTTTTGAGTTGATAAAAGCACACTTTAACATGTGCTATAGAAAATTTTTTTTTTTCTATTTATAGCTATTTAAGAAACAAGGAATGTAAGGGCCTATTAACATTTGAGGTAGGCAAGTACATGCCAAGGCAAAGCCGCGATACATTCTGAGTTATCTTATTATATTTTTCACGCTGCTTATCGAAATTATCCTAGATTTTTGAAAAAATCGTTTCGTTTGTCATCTGCCACCAGGATTAATTTTAGGCGAGTCGAGTTACCTGTGAGTGTCACATGTCACATAAACACTTGCAATTATAAACAAAATGTCTAAATCTGCATCTTGCGTTGTACAGTTTACTATCCTAGGAACTTAATAATAATATTAAGTTCCGTTGTTAAGGGAAAGCAGCAAACAAATATAATCGCCGACTTACACGTTTTGTTACTAAGGCTGTATCACTGACTTACATGATTGACAGCGGGAAAAATAATTTTCTTATAATCATTTGTATCAGAATTTAAATTTAACTGACCTCTGACAGAGACGTGCCTTTTATACCTTTTGATTACTATGATTTTGAAAATGACACAAACAGTTATCCCGTTCCAAAAAGATACCAACAAACTTCAGGGGGTTATAGAAGACACCAAAACAAGAAATTTTTGTTAATAAGGCTATATCTACAAATAAGCTGTTTTGGCCCTAGAGGAAATAACATTTTTAATTTATTTTTCAACTACATCGACATTAACAATAATTAACGATATTTATTTTTATCCAAATTGCATCATGAATAGGAAGATTGAAAGGGGGATTCTGTAGCTTAGCCTGTGTGATCTGTTGATCTTGCTTGATACACAAGACTCCTGCACTTGGAGAGGAAGATCTTCATGGCCGTTTGCGCACATTTGCAAGCTATTCCAGGAATATTTCATCGAGTCCAGCAATCTATGAATCGATACAATCTCTGTGTTAAAATAATGGCCAAGATTTTCTGCAACTGTTGTACGTTTCGAATAATTTACTCTGCTTCCAAAATTACTCATTTTCGAACATGAGTATGTTAACCCTTCTAAGTTTGTCAGTATGTTTTTGTAGAAAGTTACCATTTTTAACTTTCTTTTTTTTCTTTTTTTCCATATCATTTTTACTGATTACTTCTATCTCAAGGTTGTTGAAGCTATCTTCTATTGAAGTTGAATTCTCTGTCATTATCATGTTTTACCTGCAAGTAGTCTTTGCGTCCGTCTTTTTTTTTTTTTTTAATTACTGTATCATGTTTCTAGATGTTTTTATTAAGTTCTAAAGTCTTCTTTTGTTCTTGATATGAATTTTTTGCAACTCTTGTTTTATTTGACCATTTTATAATAATCTTTAGGATGGCATTGAATAGTACAAAGTGGACCATTTTGACATAAACCATTAAGTTACAATTTGTAAGGTATGAAAGCCTTCACTCACACTGCCCATTCGAATCACCTTGCTTGTGATTTATAAATATCACGTACAACAGTACAACTATAGTTGCCTTTCATGTTTTATTTTTTGTAATATGGTTTAAAGTGTCATTTGTCATGCCTCGACTAGATCTACTGCAGCCTATATACACTTCTCCAATAAATTAACGCACCACCAAAAAGTAGCCAAAAGTTTAAAGTTAATTTTTGTCGAAACCACTTATCCGATTTGGACGATTTTTTTTTTAATGACAAGTTGTCTCTTTCAGGAAGTTAGTGTACGACTCTATTTGCATAGAAATTTTTTTTTTAAATAAATACCGGGTGTAACAATTATAACGTGTTTTTTCCATAATATTTATAACACTCTGTGGGGTTCAACAGTTACAATATCAAGTTATAATTCAAAGCAACCTCTAGTCTTATCTTTTTATAACATTTTGTTTTTTGATTTAATCTATTATCTTAGCTACTGCAAGAGAAACGCAATTTTATAGCATTTTATTGACTTTAATTTGCATTAAAAGCACTAAAGTAGCAGCCTATGGAAAAACAGAAAGACACAATAATTGTCATCAGGTTAATACAGCTGTCAAAAAGCAGTCAATAGAAGTGTGTTTTCGGTGTTAAGTCCTTAACGTTTTTTTTTTTGTGCAAAATATGGGAAGAACTGGACCAAAATGATATACGGTCTCTTATTTTAAGTATGGGCCGTCGTTGCCAAGAAGTTATTCATGCCAGAGGCGGAAATACTCGCTACTGAGACTTTCGTTTACAATTTTTCTTTGTTTCTTTTTTTTGTTGTTAAATTTAGTTCTCCATAAAAACAGGTTATGGTATAAAATTGTGTTTCTCTTGCAGTAGCTAAGATAAAAGAGTAAATCAAAAAACAAAATGTTATAAGGCTACAGTTTGCTTTGAATTATAACTTGATATTGTAACTGTTGAACCCCACAGAGTGTTATAAATTTTATGGAAAAAACACGTTATAATTGTTACACCCGGTATTTATAAAAAAAAAATAGTTTCTATGCAAATAGGGTAGTACACTAACTTTCTGAAAGAGACAAGCTATGATTCAAAAACAAAATCGTCCAAATCGGATAAGTGGTTTTGACAAAAATTAACTTTGAACTTTTGGCTACCAACTTAAACATACTAAAGTATCTAGTGTCACTTTTCCACGTACTCCCCCTCGCTTTCAATGCACTGGTGCCATCTTTCCGGCAACTTCTGTATCCCCCCGGAAAAAAATTCTTTTGGCTGCAGATGCACCCATTCTTCAACAGATACAGTGACTTCCTCATTACAGCTAAACTTTCTTCCTCCTAGAGACTCTATTAAGGGTCCAAATAAATGGATCTGATGGGGCAAGGTCTGGGCTATAGTGCGGATGGGGGACAATTTTCGTAGTGTATCCATTGTATTATCCTGTAAGAATTGAACAGATTTCTGATTTTTTTACGCTTATTTTTGATAGCTGTTTTGACTGGGCTCGTCAGTAAATTTTAATAGTACTTTACGTTTATTGTACGTTGTTCGGTAAGAAAATGTATATGTAAAACCCCCCTCATATCCCAGAAAAACTTAGCCATAATTGTTCCCGCTGAAACAGTGGATCTTGCTTTTTTTCGTTTTGGAGATGAAGGGTGTCACCACTGCATCGAAGCTCTTAGTTTCTGTGGTAAAATAGTGGACCCACGTTTCATTAGTAGTGATGATAGACGCTAAATCTTCTTCATATCATAACCAACAGCAAATGAGCAATCTGTAACCGTGTCTGTTTGCGCTGGTCCGTTAGAATTTTTTTAATCCAACGAGAGATGGTAGTGAAGCTGCTTTCTGATGATGCTGTCTACACTACCAATACTGATATTTTCTATAGAGCAATATCCCTTACTGAAACTCGCCTATTATTTTGAATTAGCGCATTAATTCTGTCAGCAGCCTGCTCTGTTGTCGAAGTTTTGAGACGTCGTAAATGCGGTTCACTTTCGACACGATCTCGGCCATACTCTGTTTATAGATGCTTATGTCTGACGACGTATTCTCACCGAACTGTTTTTTATTTTTTTGGTTTGACACCTTCTGTACTAAGAAATTTAACAATAATGCATTGTTCCGCGCTTGAATGCACCTTTGCTTCACTAATGCTTCTCACATGTACCCAGCTGTAGGCTGATGTGACAACTGACCAAATCAAGATAGCACTTGTTTAGTAAACAAAACTTAAATTGTTCTTTCTTTTGGCGGGAAATTCCAATTATAATTTAAATTTAAACCTTCCTCGTACATTAACAGTGAAATTACCCTTTAATTGGAGCAAAAGTTTATCTCCTTTCTTGTGAAATGGACAAATTATTTCTTCTTTTTATTCCCGGTAGCATTTCTTGCTTCTCTTATATCTCATTTAGTATAGATGATGGATTTCTGTTTGCAGACTTTCTTCCTTGTTTTAGGCGCCCACTTATTTTGTGTCTCTGGAGCTGTTATTCTCTAGAGCAGCGGTTCCCAACTTTTTTTGAGTGGCGACCCACATTTGATTGTAGACACATTTTTGCGATATGATATAATTTTTTCCTAGAGAGGTTATGTATTTTGTGTGGGGTTGGTGGAGGTGGAAAAAATTACTAACGTAACTCAACAGTGCAAAAAAAAAAAAATTATTGTAGGGCTAACTGTAAGTAATACAAAGTTACACTATTAAAACCTACAATAATGTGAGTGAAGTATAGCCATTTTTATAAACTTAATACACTAATGACCAATGTGACTTCTGGCACTGTCCGATCACTAATGTGATTTCTGGCACTGTTTTGACTGAACAAGTGAGTCTATGTCAGGGTCGAATGAAGATACTTTCAGTCTCAAATCACTTTCTACTACCAGTTGGTTTCTGTACTTATTTTTTAAATACACTAACGTTGAGAAAGTACGCTCATATAGGTAAGTCGTGGCAAATACGATCAAAAACCTTAATGCCTTTTCATACAGGGCTGGATACATTTGTTTCACTACAATCCAGAAGGATATTAACTTTTCTCTTCCTGAAAAAAAAGTACTTTCACAGATATAAAGTTTGGCTGAATAGGGTCACAAATCAGTTCTATACGTGAGCTATTTAATAGGTCATCTAATCGCTTTATGTAATTTTAGCGTATTTGGTAGATGGTTGTAAGCTATTGATTGTTCTACAAATTGGTGGCGGAAAATATAGTTTATGGGCTTTGTACGCATTAGGCAGAAATAGACTAATATGCGATTAACATTTAGTATCCGCAGAATCAAGGTTTTGTTGTTAGAAAACACTGAATTCTGGGATACTAGATTTTAAGTCATATATGTCTACTTCTGTCTTAACGAAGACAAAGCGCATAAACTATACTCTAGCACATTTGATTACTATATTTGAATTTTTCGCCACCAATCTGTATATGTCCCATTTTATCATGTACAGTCAGACCTCGCCATTCATGGGAGTTACATTCCAGAAGAATGCCGCGAAGCGCAAAACCGCGATGGGCAAGTAAACACATAAATGATAAAAACGGGGTTAGGTTCCATAAACTAGATTTATACAACCTCAAAAATTTTGGCAGATACGCTCGAGAAGACAGTAAAGCTTGAACTAAAATTCCATACGTAACATAAGTCTGCCACTTGAATCTAGAGCTCGAATGTCCATTTGTTTATTCAAGTTATAATTTTACAATTTATTTTAGCTCCGATTTGGTAATATAACAGATTCAAAAACTGGCTCTTTAACAATTCCACAATTACTGAATAATGCTGTATACACATCTATATATGTGTTCATTATCTACTCTTCGTTTATGTCATATTCTTATTATTGTTATGTATCTTATGTTGTTATTGGCAATACTTTGTTTCTTCGTGGGTGATCAGGCATTACACTATTATAATCTATTAAAGCCGCTTTGTAAAGCAAATTACTATTATATCATATTGTCGGTGGCAGGGAAGAGCAGGGTCCTCCGTTTCTTGGAGGTCATCTGACTGCCCTCGAATTTCCAGGAAAATTGTAATTTTTTTTGTATTATGTAAGATTTCTATTTTTTTCTGGAAATAAACATTATTATTATTATAGGCTCGTTACAAGTTTGTGATAAATAATGTTATTTAAGTGTTCATGACATAAACCACATACGTCTGCTTTATTTACTTACGGCCGGTCTTATGAAGATCACTAACCTGCTGTTAACTTTAAATCGCTGTTAAAATAAACAAAAGCTCATCAAAACGTTGGCGCTTATGACATATTATTCATTAGTAAACAAATTTTTATGCGCTTTTGTTTATTTTAACAGCGAATTAAAGTTAACGTCAGATTAGTGGCCTTCATAAGACCGGCCGTTAGTGTGTGAAAGTTGAAACAGTTGGCAATTCCATCCGCAAAGGGAGCACAAAGGTGCCCCGCGTAAAATCAAATCAGTGAACCACAAAACCGTGAACGGCGAAGTCTGACTGTATTAGTCATTCTATTATTAATTGGTGTAAATTTTATTACTCTCCTTAACTTTTCTTTCCACTCAAAATCCTACATTGTGAATTCTATTGCCCCGACCACCATCGAAGATCATTAAAATTATTTATTTTTTTAACAAATAATAAATGCAAATTTATAAATTTCCAACAATGCCTATTTTAAAGTGCACACCATACTGCTTGTTGATTGTTTGTCTTAAACGAATAGGCTGTGTAGTAGTGTTGTATTTTAATTCGGTGTGCTCAAGTTATCTAAGATCCGTCATAACATATTTATTGTTTAACTACCAATCGCTAATCATGAAATATTTAACAAAATTAATAATTATATGAACAAAAGGATCTATCAGAACCAACAAATTTGTATTCTCGTTTCCTAGCTTAAATTTGAAAAATTAAATAAATTTTTTTTGTGAATTTAATCAATTGATAGCTTTTATAATAAAAATAACCTCTGAAGTCTTACAGAAAATGGACATATTATCATGAAACAATTGATGTGGAAGCGAGATCACCACATTAACAAACTACCATTTTTCACATTTAATGTATCTGTTGTACTCAATTGACGAATTCAGGCAATGGCCGAAATTTATACCCGTAATGCGTTGTGGTCTTTGCAATACGCTCAGAATGAGTTGTGGGTAAATTCATTTGTGTTGTTTTGCCCATTGAGCGAAGCGTACTACTTTCAACGTGTTGTGGGCAAATTAACAATATCCACTACACGATTTAATGAAATTCATCGTATTTTGTATTGCAATCTTATAAAATTCACAATAGGGAATGAAACTGTGCTGGTTTGAAGTGGTTTATTTGGTAAAATATATATGATTACATAATGTTGTAATTATGTATTTTCGACGTCGATGAACAAATATATGAGTTTTGGCTATTAATTTTTCATCTTGTCCAATATTCATCAATCGTATCTCTTTAATTTTCAGTATTGTTTAGATGAAAGTGAGTCCCCTGATTCTCGTAATCTTTGCGCTTCTTTAACTTGACTTATTAATAATTAATAGTTACCTTCCAAAAGAAGTGTAGAGCTATTATTCGATTCTATATAAAGTTTATTTAAACGAGCTTCAAAATCTTCATATTTATACCCACTTTAATTCTGCAATGCACCCCGAATAAATGAGGTTAGGATGCTTTCCTTTGCATGATCCATAACACGATAAACGTGGTATATGTTCGACTTTCGTTGTCAAATCGTGTTATGGATTTTGTTAATTTGTCCAAAACACGCTGTATAGTACGCTTCGCTCAGTGGCCGAAACAATGAATAAATTTACGCGTGGTGGGTATAAACTTCGATCATTGCCGGAATTCGCCAATTGAGTACAACATATTTACTAATGTCTTTATTTTTCTAATTATTGCCACATAATAAGGGCTATTCATTTTTTCAGGTGCGTTAGATTCAATTTTTTGTACGGAGCCTTTCCTACCGTTGGAGCCATTGTCACATTCCGAGTTCACCTTCAGTTTGGACAACGAAGAAGGCGTAGCAGATCTCTTCGATTTAGTTTAAGTTAATGGTTTCTCAACATGTTGTTACAGCGTTGCTCATACAAACTGGGGGTGATTCTGAGTACATACGAGTTTTCGAAAGTGTTTTACAAGACTCGTTTTTATTGATCTTGTATGGCTTAATTTCGTTGGTTGAATCTTAACATTTTTCTAAAAGTAAATACTTTGCATGAAGTAAATAAATGATTGTAAAATTCGGCGCCTTTTTTGGTGCTGAGAATGAATGACTTGACCAAAGTGCCTATTTGTTTGGTAGTTTTTTCCTTTACAAAAAACGCTATTGTAATTTTA
Source organism: Agriotes lineatus (assembly GCA_940337035.1). Taxonomy (NCBI): domain Eukaryota; kingdom Metazoa; phylum Arthropoda; class Insecta; order Coleoptera; family Elateridae; genus Agriotes; species Agriotes lineatus. The sequence goes on from OW679198.1 coordinate 60,271,378, forward strand.
CGTTTTAACTTATTTGTGTGTCATTGTTTTTAATATATACACTCTTAAATTGGGTTTTGCCAATGTTTTATTTTGGTGTTTACATTTATTCGTATAACAGACTGTAATACAGCATGGTTCAATTGGAATCAAATGGTGCCATTGCAAGTTGTTTATGATTGTAGATTCTGTTGAGGAAGGGGCATTTTGTATAGCAGCCTTTTGGTTATGACGTTTATTATTGTTCGGTATTTGTTCGTATTTATTGTCGGTTAAAACACCCACTTGACTACTCAAGAATATGTTATGAATGACTTTTATAACAATAAAGGGCGAAATTATCGGAATTAATAGTTTCATTGAAGGCTTTAATTCTAAATGAAAATCTTTCATGATATATATTTTGAATTGCCTTTTAAGTTCAGTTTGGCCAACGATAAGTTGATCATAATTTCTCATACAAATTATTTGTATCTGTAAATTTGTATGTAAATCCCAATTGTAGGGGTGGGTTGGATGAAGACGTTAAAATGCAGAAATAAAACATGTAAAAAAAAATAATTGGAACTTTTAACAATTGGATGCAACTGGTATTCAGAAATATAAAACATTGTGGGATATTTTAATTTTATATAAACATAATCGTGACGGTCCTGTAAGGAAGCAAAATGTTCTCTTGATTCACTAATTACATTGTGTAACGAAATAAATAAGTTAATCTAACATTTAACTTCTTCATCCATTACCTAAATTTGGTTTGTATTAAAAAAACCTCTGTTATCCACACCATCAATTATTTGTCTTACAAAACAATTAATTCCCAACTATTACCCATACGTTTGCAAGAACAACTTTCTTGTTATAAAGTTCATTTTCAATGAAATGTGCCACAGATGACATTTTTAGATAGTTTCAGTTTTATGAAATAATTGCAAGTTGTATGCTATAATATATAAGAACACAGAACTGGAACTAATCGTACGGTGCAAGTTAAGCTTGGCTAAGTTACTTCGGCGAGCTTTACCTACTTCGTAAGGGTCGGTACCCGTTCTGTGTTATGCGACAAACCGATGAACGTGAAATAATATTTCGGCATCGAATAGAACATATTTTTCTATGTAAATGGTTGCAATATCTCCGTACTAGTCGAAAGTTGTGTGTAGCAATTTTCATAATAGGGTAGTATGGCCAATTCGTAGCAACGGTTTCGACTGGTTTTAATCTTGAACCAATTACAAAACCCAAGCCGTTATTAGGAATTGACCTTTGAATAAAACGACCAGTCATTGCATGCGTCACAAACTTTTTATACCAAGGTGTCGCCCGAGCATTCTTAAGAACTGCAGTTAGTAAAGTTTCCAATAATCGTTCAAGGATTCTTGCTGTAAATATCAAAATCGGTTGGTCCACTCAACAGGGATTTTATGAAATTTATTTTATCATGTATAGATTGTTTGTGTTTCAAGCGAATAGGAAGAAATATTGTTGCGGTTATGGTTTTGAATCCAATAGTAAACAAATTTTGACTGTGTCGTTTAATAATAATTTGCAAATATTGGGAGACATTTCTTGTTTTATAGAGAGAGTAAGACAGTTACATAAGAAATTGGTCACTTCTGTATTGTAGGTCGGCTGTCCATTTGTACATTTGTTAACCAAGTGCCCCTCGGAGAAATGAGTATGTGTAGTTGTGAGCGGAAGTGGGTGTGCATTTACTTAAGTACAAGATATTTTTAATTGTTAATATTAAATTTTTGTAAATAAACTATTTTAATCTCTGCACTGTTTCTCTTGTGAATGTCCAAAGCCAATAGAGGCCTTAATATGTTTACAGTTTATTTATTCTTCTGTAGAAAATTTACATGCATCACCTTTCTAATAAGTGTACATAAGTGACATAATAAAATTTATAGATGCACACTTTTTGTCTTTTAATTGGCTGATTGTGACGAAATGTGATCATTGGCAAATTTGAAATTTCCAACAAATAATTTTTTATCGCAACGTGAAGAGCTCAGTATTAGCTGATTTATTTAATTGTTAAAGCATTAAAATACCTTCTGTAATAAGATAGAATCGTAGTGAAGATGTCAGTAACTCAATTTTCCTGGAAAATTCTTTTAAATGCTCTTAAAATGTTTTCTCTTACACCAAGAACTTGCAAAATTTAAAATTATATCTTGCTTAGTTCGTTTGAATAATTTTGTACTTCTTAAACACCTAGGCTTACCCTAGTTTTGTAGGGTTTTAATGGGAAATTAACCCGTTCGCTGCCTCCCCTCCAGGAGCGGCACGTGGTTTTTTTTTGTAAATGTGATTTGAGGTGTTGCTGTTTTTGTATATTGGTCAAAATAGGGTCATTTATAGTGGTGTACACTAAATGGCGTCATACGTGCATAGTGAAGTTTTTGATAGGCTATGCGCACAACGCCAATTGGCGTTATTTAGAAACTACTCTTGAATGAGATATAAGGGATACACCAATGAAACAAAGTTACGTTTTATTTTGTATTCTGTACTGCAGTATATTTCATATAAAAATTACAATCTCTTAGGAACTCATACAAATTGAATAATACCTAGACTTTGGTAAAAATAAGTAAAATAAACTACTACTTAACAACCAACTCTCTAATTTTGAGGCGATGGCAAAACTAAGATATAAAGGAAGTCTTACCCACTATATAAAAATAAAAACTTTTCAAACTTAAAACATTACTTTTTTAATATTATTTTGACCACACATGCGGCATTTTTTTCTAGGTTTTCCATTTGCTTGGAACGTGCTTGGTAAGTTTTGCTTTTCCAGAATCTTCAGAGTATACTTCAGGCGTCATTTATCAATGACTGCCAACCGATAATCATAAAAAGTAATTTTTTTCTCGGAGTAATTGCAGTACAATATATATGAATTGAATAGAAGAAGTTGAAGCACATGAATAGCTAGTTATTTGTACCAGAATAGTGTTTTTCGGAGAGATGGATAATAAGCCATCATTTGATCTTGCTTATCGATCCCGCCCATATATTTATAGTATTTGACAATTAGTTGCAGTTTCTCTTTTACAACACCCTTTTGTTGCTCACTTCGACCATATTGTTTTCAAATTCTGATATATGTAACATCTCGTTTATCCCTCCATTTTTCCACCATCATCAAATACTTAGCTGTAGTTTCACCAACTTCCAGTTTGGCACCAATAACTTTTTTAGGAGCGCCTCTTCGATCTTTACGTAGTGTTCCACTACAGTAAGTTTTATTGTTTAACTATTCTCGAGCTATTTCGCAGCTGTTATAATAATTATCCATAAGCCAAAGCTTTTTGGGCATCTCCTTTACTCCCAAGTTCATCTAATTGACCACTATATACAGCGAAATTCAGAATTCGTCCATTTGGTTCGGTCAACATATATTGAGATGGTTTTAAGCTCACAATTTAGCTCTGTATGCAGTGAGAAATATTGAAAAAAGTCAATGAAAGCACAGAGTTGAAATATTTTATTTAATTGCAATTTAAACAGTAGTTGAAGTTATTAAATGCATTGAAAATGAGATGCAAGAAGCATTAATTAAAGGGATAACATAAGCAAAGCAGATTTCAGAGGGATTGAATTTGAAGTTTGAGTAAAATAATATAATTACTATGATAGGTTTGTGCATATTTGAAGCCAGACCAAATGAAATTAAAAAACACAAAAGGTTGGTTATGTGCATACCTATTGAATATGAGCGTAGATTTATTAATAAAAATACAGGCCAGTGAAAAGCAAGCAAGCTGAAAGGTAGATGAAATCAAAGCAAGATAAGGGTAAAATTTGCAAAGAGTAATACAGAACGAGGGCAACTGAATTGAAGAAAAGCCAGTGACATGTTTAAAATATGAACTCAAGTGCCAGTGAATTTTAAAAACTAAGTGTTATAACAGAGCACTGTTATAAAAACGTTGTATGTGACGAGAAAGAACAATTTTGAGAAATAAGAAATAAAGACAATTTTTAGATTTAAGAAACATCAAATTTTATTCCTTTTATGTGTATTTGTAACTAAAACTAATTTCCTATAAACAATACCAGGTCGCGGTTACCAAGCAATGCGATGCTGTTTTGTCAAAGAAGAAGAACAATTAATTGCTGTAAATTAAGAAGTTTGTGGCAAAATTGTGCTCCAGTAAATTATTGTTTTAATCCAATAAGAAGTGTTTTACCAAGATAAAAAGTATACCATTTTACTATACAAGTTACCAGGCAGCTGTGGTAGTGTTTGCAGCAGTTTCCACGATATAAAATAATAAATTTTTGAAACCGACTTCGGCTGAACTACGACTTCGGACACCTGGAGCTTCCAAACGTCGACACCGGACCAGTTAAGCTGCAGAAGCTAGGAGTTTTCATTCCTAAAGGACAAGGGGGTGTGTACGACCATCCCAGAACAACATTTGCTGCCAGGGAAGCGACTCCAAGCAAAGAAATCGATCGGCGTCACCTGCAACCATCTCCGAAGCGAACATCGGGCAGATTTGAAAGGTAGGAGTCAGCATGTTTTTGAGTGTTTGAGAGCCGGGAAAGCTAGTGAACTTGAAGAATAGACCCTGCGGAAGAGATCCATCGCATTTCCAAGCGTCCAGATTCGCCTCAGTTTTAGTAATTGCGTCAGTAGAATCTGCGGTTTAGCTAAAATTGGATGCCCACACAGGAAGCAGAACAAAGGAGCATCGGGCGTCGTTTTACGTCACATCTAAACAAAAGCAAGTTATTTGTTGCCAGGCGGGGTTTTCAATTCAATTTACCTGATGGTTCCTTACTGAATTTCACTTTTTAAATATTCAAATAAACGCTACTTGCACTAACGAAGTTTTGTGTTCAATTGTCAAGTTGTGGGGTTATGAGATATCGAATTCGGTAGCGCGGATGTACCAAAATAAATCGCGCATGTCAAATTTTCTAAACAATAATTTGTTGTTCGACAGTCCCATTCTTAGTAAGTAGCTCTTAAAGCAGCCATGCCCAGTTAAGAATTGGGTGATGAAGTATCCTACCTCTCCGTGTTTACGTGTCACCCAGAGAGTAACATTACAGATTAATTGTTTGGTCCATCTTGCCGTGACGGTGTCCTGTCTCTATTCTTCCCATTTTAACAGCGTTTGGTCCCTCTTCTGTGCCCGTCTGCTTTCGCTACTTAGATACGTGCGTTCTTGTACCAGCAAATGAATTGATATAACTCCTGCTACCACTTGGATGGCTCGTGTTGAAACCGTTCTGTAAGCACTCGCTATGCGAATGGCTGCTCTTCTCTGTGCCCACTCTAGTCTCTTCCTATATCTAGCCCTCTGCATGTACATGGACCATACTGGCGTACCATAGAGGATAATACTACAGAGCACAGTACTCCCCTCTTTCCAGCTTTGGCTCCTCCTATATTCGGTAGTAATCTACTTAGGGTGACTACCTTTTTATCTGCTTTTTTCGCCGTTTGTTCTATATGGGCTCCCATATTCATGTTTCTGCCGAAAGTAATGCCCAGGTATTTAAAGCTGTTCTGACTTCTTATGATTTTGTCTTGAGTGCTAATCTCCACCGACGTTAGACTCCTCCTACCGACTAGGATTACCATTTCAGTTTTTGTTTTGCAAGTTGCAGCATTTTACTTTCCATCCAGTTTTCAATTCTGGAGAGCGTCCATTGAATATTTTCCTCTATTCCTGTTTTGTCCCAATCTCACTAAAGCCAGATCATCAGCATACCCAATCATGGAGACCTCTTTTAGCAGGTCCAGGCTGAATACTTCGTCGTAATATATGTTGCACAATGTGGGGCCCAGAATGGAACCCTGTGGAACGCCGCATGTCACTTCCATCTGTGAGTTATCCCCTACCCTTATACTTCTGTTTTGCAAGTAGCTACGTATTAACCTCACAATATAAGGAGCAACACGCTTTTTTTCAAGTGCTGCCATTATTCCTCTCCACGGGACAGGGTTAAAGGCATTTCTCACACCTAGGGTGACCAAGACTGCAAACTGGTTTATACGGTCCTTTTCTGTTTTCTTTGCTAGCTTAACAACTTTTTGTATGGCATCCACTGTTGACCTGCCTTGTCTGAACCCATATTGATTTTTGGCGAAACCCCCTTTGCTATTTATATCGCTTAATAGTCTCTGGTTTATTATATGCTCTAGAAGTTTTCCCATTGTATTTAACAGACAGAGGGGCCTGTAGGTTTTATCTTCACCCGGTTTTACTGGCTTTTCTATAAGGGTCAACCTGCCAGTTTTCTATATTCTAGGAAATCGTCTCTCCTTGATTACGGTGTTCATCACGTTATGTCCCGCTTCTGCGTGTTTTTCTGCTATTAATTTTACCACTTCTGGCGGGACACTATCTGGGCCAGCGGCCTTTCTCTTCTTGATCCTCTTTCCTGCCTCGATCAATACCTCGTTTGTGCACTCAGGTATATATTCCTGCATCACGTGAATTGTTGGCCATTTCAGTGCTTTGTGCCTTGGAAACAATTCTCGAGCAATCGTCATTTGATCGTCGTTCGTTAGGGAGAACGGAGTGTGCAATCCTAGTTTTCCAGTCACTATTCTGTACTCCGTGCCAGTAGTGTAGTTAGGCGGGTTCTGGACCACTTCGCATGTCACCCGAACGAGGGGGGCGTGGTCACGGGCCTAGCTGGGATTAAGGTCGTTGACCTAGCCAAGGTCAAGGTCATTGGTCTCACCGAGGTCACGTGCCACTTCCCGTTCCCACGATGAATTTTTGGGGCTAAAAGTGTAATTTTGAAATTTTACAAGATTTCTACGCTTATCAAAATTTTCCCAGGCTCAACAGGATGTGAGTCATCGTCTGAGAATGCAAATGTGTTGAGAACTGCAGATGTGGGAGTCTAGCAGGATGTTATTGTCTACCAATTGAACAGTGACGTCCATTGTTTGAGAAATCTGCACGATTGCAAAAAATGATTGAACAATAAAGTCTTTGTTGTCTGGAGGAATTTTTGCTGACCTCTATTATCAGATAAACCGGATGTTATTGTCTGGAGCTTCAGACTTGTCCAGACATGTTTGAGAAATGTGCAAGACTGGTAAAAATTAAACAATGAGGCCCATTGTTTGAGAAAAATCTACATAACCGCTAAATTGAATGGAGCCTTTGTTTGGAAATTAAAAATTGTTTGAGGCTCTGGGTGAGACACACGAGTGACTAGGATCTGGTAGTTGATAGTCTCTCGCATATTTTGATAGTTATTAACAGTCAGTTAGTAACCAGTATTTAACATAATATAAAAGTGTTGGAGTCTTAGAGACATTGAGAGAAATCCTCAACATTGTTTGTAAGCAGCGAATGTAAATATTACGTGTTTTTTCCTGTACTTTATTAAATACACAGTCTCGAAGTTGAGCCGATAGTTATTTATTTCGCTTTTGCTGTTGGATTTATGTACAGAAGACAGCATCCCTCACTTTAGCAGTAAGCAAGTTCCCAAAGAAATATTATTATGCTGTAGAGATTTACAGGTTACAATTCGGAGTGTAAACTGAGTTAAAAATGTTGGATATTTCTATACAGATATTAACAACAGTACCATTTAATTGTATATTGTTTTCCTTTACGTAAGAACTAAATTTTAGATTCGATTGTTTTAATATAGGTTCGAAAGCAATGCTGACAGACAAACAGACAAGCAGAAAACTTGTAATGCAGCGGCCAAACCGAGCCTTGTTAAATATCGAACAGCAATATATATTAGTAAAAAATACTGTTCAGTTAGCAGGTTAAAAGTTTGATGTAGTTTTAGCCAATCTTATACACATATATAATTCCAGCACTAAAAAATGGTAAAAAGCTAAAACACATAAGTACGGTGGAGTCTTCAACAGCAGAATTTTATAATACAAAACAAAGCGATAAAAGAACCGTGAGGGATCATATTTAACCACCCGACATTTTTCAGTTATCTTGAAACGTCTGCAACTTCCGCAAACAAACACCTTTGTTCTTGTGTTAGCACCTTGGCTTTAAGAATGTTATGGTAGTATATTTACGAAATCCGGCGCCACAGCACTATATGTTTTAACTACATTTTTTATTAAGCATTCAATAACTACAAAAATAAAAAGCAGCTTAAAATATTGTTTCTAAAAGGAGTGGTGGTTTAGTTTTATCATTGGAATTACGGTATCTTACAACGGTATTTGTAAATCATTCGTAAATAGTCCAGTTTTTGGTTGCAACGAGCATAGTTGTAGCAGAGATATCTGACGAATAGAAGACTATAGAAGATATAAACAGACAGTAATATTAATCTAAAATTAAGTATTTATCAAATATTATTAACAAAGTTGTTAAACGTATGATATAGACAGTTATTAATTACTTAATAAATACAATTGTCCTATATCCGGTATTCATGGGTTATGTCTTAATCTGATTTTAATAGTCGATTAGAGTCGAATAACTAAGGTTATTACAATGCTAAAGACTGTAGGCAAACGGTAAGATTAAAATCAAAAATTTTTAAATAAAATCCCGAGAATAAGAATTAAATAAAATAAAGCCAAGTAAAAGCTATTAGATTACTGCAATATATTAGTAAAATATACTCTAATTAATAAGGATGCTATACACAATACTCAATGGTGAGGGACAGTTTCATTTTGCTGGGTAAAAACTTATCTAGATTGGTTAAAATTCAGATGTATAAGAGAAAACCTCAAACTTGTTTAAAAAAAATTCCCACCAAAACCTACGCAGAATTTGAATTTACCGCCAAAACCTGCGCAGAATTTAAATTTACCGCCAAACGTGCGCAGAATTTGAATTTCCCGCCAAACTTGCGCAAAAACTCTCGTGCAGACCTGTGCCCGCGCTGACCTGTGCAGAAACCCCAGACAACAATCACATATGGATGAGTTTTAGCAACCTTGCACATTCCCAGACGCCCACATCCGCAGGTCTGAACAGCTATTTTCTATAGTCTGCAAATTCTACGCCTTCTTCTAATTTTAGCTTTATTTACACAATTTCTAATGTGGTTGTTTAGTTACAAAATGTTTTTAAACAAGTTTGAGATTTTCTCTTATACATACATCTGATTTTTAACCAATCTAGATAAGTTTTTATCCACCAAAATGAAACTGTCCCTCACCATTGAGTATTGTGTATAGCATCCTCATTAATTAGAGTATATTTTACTAATATATTGCAGTGATCTAATAGCTTTTACTTGGCTTTATTTTAATTAATTCGTATTCTCGGGATTTTATTTTAAAATTTTTGATTTTAATCTTACCGTTTGCCTACAGTCTTTAGCATTGTAATAACCTTAGTTATTCGACTCTAATCGACTATTAAAATCAGATTAAGGCATAACCCATGAATACCGGATATAGGACAATTGTATTTATTAAGTAATTAATAACTGTATCTCATACGTTTAACAACTTTGTTAATAATATTTGATAAATACTTAATTTTAGTTAGTTCAATTTTAGATTAATATTACTGTCTGTTTATATCTTCTATAGTCTTCTATTCCTCAGATATCTCTGCTACAACTATGCTCGTTGCAACCAAAAACTGGACTATTTACGAATGATTTACAAATACCGTTGTAAGATACCGTAATTTCAATGATAAAACTAAACCACCACTCCTTTTAGAAACAATATTTTAAGCTGCTTTTTATTTTTGTAGTTATTGAATGCTTAATAAAAAATGTAGTTAAAACATATAGTGCTGTGGCGCCGGATTTCGTAAATATACTACCATAACATTCTTAAAGCCAAGGTGCTAACACAAGAACAAAGGTGTTTGTTTGCGGAAGTTGCAGACGTTTCAAGATAACTGAAAAATGTCGGGTGGTTAAATATGATCCCTCACGGTTCTTTTATATCCTTTTTCTCTAAACTTGTTTGCATAGTAATCTTTCCAGGTTCGTAGTATTTCTTCTGTGTTAGTTTGTATTTGTCCTTCGGAGTTTCTAATATTACGTATTTTTTGTGAGCGGTTTCCCTTTAGTTTTTTGACTATATTCCAGAATTGCTTTTGATTTTGTATGTAACTCTCTTTGATTTTCTTTCCAAAGTCTTCCCATGTCGTTTTTTGGATTCTTTCACTGCTTCTTTTGCTTCATTCTTTTTTATTATATATGTTCTTTTACTTTGGTCTGTTTTTTCTCTTAAATGAACCTTCCATGCCTCCTTTTTTCTTTAATCTTTATTTTTACGTTTTTGTTCCACCATTTGGTTCTATTGCTCTTTGGGTTTTCTTGTATCTTTTTTATTCCGCATACTTCTGTTCTGTTGCTACTTGTGGTATTGTCTCTTAGAGTGTGTTCCATCTTTTATTTAGCGTCCATGGGTTTTCTTCCTGTTGTTCCTGTTCTAGTATATTTAGTTTTTCTGTTAGTGTTTCTTCATATTGTTGTTGCGTGTTTAAGTTTTGTAGTGCATGGAGCTTTTTTTTTATTATAATTTTTATATCGTACTTCTTTAGGTTTTTGGATGTTTGTATCTGCCACTACTAGTTTGTTGTTTGTACTTAGTTCCGCCCCTCTTATAACTTTCATGTCATGGATGGCGTAGCTCATGCTTCGTGTGTAGGTAATATAGTCAATTATGCTTTTTTGTCCTAATTGTTCCGCTTCGTAGGTAATCTTGTGGATATTTTTATGATTGAACCATGTATGTATTAGTAATTGGTTTGTGAAGCAGCATTCTAGCATCCTTTCTCCATTCTAATTTATTTCGCTCTACAAATTGTGTGCACCCATTGTTCCATATCCTTGGTCTTTGTTGGCTCCTATGTGTGGGTTCCAATCCCCCATTATCAATAGATGTTTGTGTTTTGCATTTTCTGTATAGGACGTTGCAGTTCTTCGTAGAACGTGTCTTTATCATGGTTAATAGCTGCGTTTGTTGGTGCATATATTTGTATTATCCCTATTTTTTCTTCTAGTTCTAGATTCACGGTTATGATCCTGAAGTTCATGGCATTCCAGCTGGTTACTTTTCTATCTATCTCTCTGCTTACTATTATCCCCACTCTTTCTGTTGCTCTTTCTTCTATTGGGGGGTCGGAGTATCTAAGTGTATATCCGTGGTCTAAAGATTTTGATCCACTTCCTTTTTTGTTAACTTCTGATATTCCGAGGATGTGTATCTTGTATTTTTGTATTTCCTCAACAATTTCACATTCTTTTTTTGTGAGGGATGCAATATTCCATATACCAAATCGTATCCTATTTATCGCTTGTTGTCGTCTTAATCCATCCAAATCCTAGGCTCGGTGAGTTTCTCTGAATTATAGTACCTTTAGTAGGTGATTAGCCTGACGAGAAGGGCCCCGTTACCTCGGGACAACTGCCCTTTGATCCATGGCCGCTTATTGTAAATATTCACGACAATCCTGTCTCCAGGACTTCCCCATTCGCCTCCCGGGGAGTGAGGTCTCCCGAGAGAAATTTAAATTTAAAAACTACTATTGATAAAATATCTACTGATCCATGTGCTACAATTTTGAAAAGAACAAGTCAATATGAAAAGAAACAAAAGCAATTAGAAGCATCTTTTCAAATCAGATGTAGGAGCCCTATCAAATGAAAATTTGCTGCAAATAGATGGAGCTTCTACTCGTTGTAAATTAGTTAATCTGGAGTCAGGAAATTGAACATCAAATTCAAACACTCTTCAAACAACTGAAATTGCAAAATTGAAAGCGAAAATTATGGAAATGCAAAACGTTTTAAAACAACAAAACGACTATAAGGATAAAGTATTGCTCGATTTAAAATCCAAATATCAAGAAAGTAGAACAAGCTTAGCAGCATTAGATAGAAAATTACATCATTTAAATAATAAAAAAATTAAAGCGACCAAACATATAATAGAAGTAGAAGACAAAGCAATTTTATCAGAAATATTTACACAGGACCAGATAACATTATTGGTCCGTAAACAAAATATGATACGATGGAGTGAAAAGGACATTTTGTTAGCATTTACAATAAGGTACTATAGTACGTTGCTACATTTTTCTATGAGACAAACTTCATTACCCATTACCAGGTAGATTTAAAATTTGTGTTTTATTGTGTTTGTGTTAGAAATTAACTATTTATTTAGGTTTGTCTACCTTAAGATCTTGGACTTCTAAACTAAACATGCCAAGAGGGGTATTAGATGGGGTCTTTAATTTACTGCCAGTAGCAAGTAGTTTTACGTCTGGAGTTGCAAAGCTAGTCGTTTTACAATACAACGAAGTGAAAGATGCTGAAAAATACGAATATGATCAAGCTAACGATGCCATCACAGGTCCTCACAGATATTTACAAGTAGTAAATGATAGAAGTTTGTGTGGTAAATGGAAGCAACCCATTTTTGCAGATTTTGACCAGAAAATTACACCGGACCTTTTGTATGACTTATGTTCAAAAAATGATGAAATCAAATTTCGCGTAGTTGCATGTGTAAGCGACTGCGGCCCTACAAATACAGGTCTTTAGACTGAACTGGGAGTTTCATGACGAGAGCCATGAATTAAACATCCATATTCGAATAACAAAATTTCTGATGCACCTCATAAGTTGAAATTGGCGAGAAACTGGCTTCTAGATAAAGGGTTTGTGCTGAAAGACGGCACAACTATAACAAAAAAACCTCTAACCGATATTGCAAATCAAAGTGAAGTGAGTAGTATTTATAAGATAACAAAACAACACTTACATTACCAGGGTTTCCTAAGACAAAACGTATCACTTACACAATTGTGACAATCCTGAATATGCTCGTTTGGTGGAATTTATAGATGCAATTAACAACTGGTTTGACGTTATGAATTCTTATTTACCCTCAACATCTTTACCTACTAAATGTGGATATGGTAGGTTAGATGTGAAGGCATGTCAAGATGAATGTCTTAACAAAGCGTTGTGACACAGTTCTTCATATGAGACGTCTTAATAAATCATTCACTATATTAAAATTTCAAATGGGAATTCTTCTATCTATAAAATCTTTGCAACAAACGTTCGTTGAATTGCAAACAGATTTTAATCTATACATATATAAAGGAAAGTCACAACCCTGACTAATCAACGCAGAGCCGTAACCACTGGTACTACGAAGTTGAGATTTGGGTAAAAGGTTCAATTTGTTACTTAAGGTAGTGCTAAGAAGAGATTTTTTGAAATTCTACCCCTAAGGGGGTGAAAAGGGGAAAATGCGTTTTTACAAATTCCTCAATATCTCTTACACCCGATGAGATATCGACTTGTTGTTTACTTACAAAGATTTTTAATGCAAATGCCTAGAAACGTATTTCCGGATTTTGCCCTAATCTACCCCTAAAGGTGCAAATATGGATTCAGGGTGAATTAAAGAAGCCTTCGTACCTCCTATGTTTCTTGAGTTAAAACATTCTTTTTTGGCATATAAATGTATTTTTAAAATATCTAGAAAGGGGTTTAAGGATTTTTTTTAAATTTACCCCTAAGGGGGTGAAAGGGGGTAAACCGTGTTTTCACGAATTCCTCAATATCTCTTACACCCGATGAGATATTGACTTGGTGTTTACTTGCAAAGATTCTTAATGCAAATGCCTAGAAACATATTTCAGGATTTTGCCCTAATGTACCCCTAAAGGTGCAAATATGGATTCGGGTTTAATTAAAGAAGCCTTCGTATCTCCTATTTTTCTTAAGTTAGAACATTCTTTTTTGGCATATAAATGTATTTTTAAAATAGCTAGAAAGGGGTTTAAGGATTTTTTAAAATTTACCCCTAAGGGGGTGAAAGGGGGTAAACTGTGTTTTCACGAATTCCTCAATATCTCTTAGACCCGATAAGATATAGACTTGGTGTTTGCTTGCATAGGTATCCAAGGCAAATGTCTAACACCACATTTTAGGATTTTGCCCTAATAAACCCTTAAAGGTGTCAATCTGCATTCGGAGTGAACTATAGAACCCATTGTATCTCCTGTGTTTGTTGAGTTAGAGCCGTCTTTTTTGTCGAATAGATGTGTTTTTCAAATCTTTAGAAAGGGGTTGTAGGGTTTTTTAATTTCACCCCTAAAGCGATAAAAAGGGAAAACTGTAAAGGGGTAGGGGGTTAAAATTATTAATTTTTTCCCCTCTGGGTTCATTTCAAGATAAAATGGAATGAATGAATTTTTAGAAATTCCATCCCCACGTGGTGGAAACGGTTATCTTGCTATTATTTATGAATACAACATTTAATAGGTACATATATTTTTGATTTTATCTCATTGTTACACTAAAACTATAGTTTTATCAATCTATACAATTACATACGCATTTCCAGGAGGTACGTGAAGAATAAAAGAGTTAAGGAGAACTTTTTTCGGAAGAATATTGTTTCCTTTTTACCTACAATATTGTTTTGCAACCTGTGTTAGTTTAGCGTATTGAATGAGGGGGACGGGGGACCCCAGAATTCATTTAAGATTTAGAAGAAGAAACAAAAATTTGTAGTCCGTACGAAGAACGGGCATCTTGCTAGTTTATATTATAATTCATAAAGTTAATCAGGATGCATTGGAGAATTTGTTTTTGCAGATCAGGACTAGAGGAGGATTAAATGGTAATCCTCCACCCCTTGATGCACTAAATCGTCTTCGTATAATAATTTTAGGTAGAACAAATGTTGTGCAAAATAATACAAATGCTACGGGACGTACAGGCGACGAATAGTATATTGTAGGAAGAGTATTAAAGCGTAGTGGTACTCAACCAATAATCTCATCCAATTCTTTGATTTCTTCCACTAAAGAGCAAGAAACATGGAGAATTTAGTTCTTCCCAGCTATCTATCCATTTGGTGCTAACTGACGCAGATACAAAAAATAAAATATTTGAATTCGATGCAGATGGTTTGGAATATTTGTCGGGTTGGATTGCGAAAAAACTAAAACAAAGTCATCCAGAATTGGGTGATTACACTAATATCCAAGAAAATAAAATGGAAAAATTGTGTTGTTTACCAAAAAAACGCTCCTACATGGATTCATCACTTATCTTTTGGGGGGGTTAACTTAGCCGTCAGAAGGATTCATGGAGCAAGTTAAGTTGCTTGAGAAATTATTCTCTAAATATATCGGAAACAACTTCAAAAACGCCAACAAATAAATTTAAATTTAATCAAAAAAATTCGAAGAAGTGTAGTATTCACAAAATCGTAGTGAAAACATTCGTAAGACAGCAAATCTTTATAAAAATTTTATTTTTGTATTAAGTGCACGAAAATAATGATTTTAGAGTGTGAGAATGTTACTTCTTTTGACGAGGCAACAGCCGAGTCAAAAAAGTTATTCGCTTGTAATTCAAACGATATTTTATCTACAACCGTCAAACAAGAATATCAATAGTGTGCCAAAATTTTTGGCACATTAGTGCGCAAAATTCCTTTTTTCACATCGTTAATGGTAACGTAAATAAATACAGGCAGACCTCGCCGTTTGCGGCTTTGCCGTTCGCGGATGGAATTGCCAACTGTTTCAACCTTCATACACTAACGGCCTTATAAAGGCCACTAATCTGATGTTAAAATAAACAAAAGCGCATAAAAATTTGTTTACTAATGAATAATATGCATAGTATAAATAAATCTAGTTAATGGACCTAACCCCATTTTTATCATTTATGTGTTTACTTGCGCATCGCGGTTTTGCGCTTCGCGGAATTCTTCTGGAATGTAACCTCCGCGAACGTCGAGGTCTGCCTGTATCCTATTTTTTACCACGTTAAAAAATAGCAAACTTTGCGCATTGATAGCGATGTGCGAATGGTTTTTGGCATTGTCGAACAATTAATGTTTTAAACGTTAAGTTGTAACAAAAGGAAATTAATTATGGTAAAAGGAAACGGGATGATCGCAAGGCTAGCAATAAATTAAAAAGAATGAATATGTAGAACTTAATAACTAGGTTCGTCAAAATATTCCTGTATTTTTTCAAAATATAGTATAGCAAATGGCATTTATTTTTTCAAAATATGGTAATTCAAAATAAAGCATAAAAAATGGTAAGTATTTATTTCAAAAAGTTGAAATTTTAGAAAAAATGTCACCAGTAATATTAATAATCCCACAACACAAATACAAAAGACAAAGTGATCTGATAAAAACGACGGGCACAAGGCAAATAAGTGGAACGTAGGTATCCGAGGTGCATTGAAGGGAAGGGGGAGAGCGCGGGGTTGTTGTTGACGAGTGGACATAACGGGATACTTACCTGAGCGTTGAGGCGCGCGACGAGGGGTCACCTCCGCCCTGGGTCATCGACCTTAGTACCTGGCACTTACCAAAACTTCTACATGTCTATTTTGAAATTTGTAAGCCCTTTTGTTGTGAATTAGCCACATAATATTGATTTTGATTGAAATATAGCATTAAAATATGGCATTTATTCAAAATAAGTATAGCATTTATCACGAAAAAGGGCATTTTATAGCATTTATGGCACCAACAAATGTGGTTCATTCCTCCCCTTACTACGTGAAACACTAAAATACGAAATCTGGCCCTAAAGGGGCCTACAGTAAGAAACATGGCAAAATGGCATTGGACGGACTCTATTAATAACAGAATAAATCATTTTGAATGCTTTTCTTGTATTATTATTTAAAATGTATTGTTATGATATGTGAATATTGGATAAATTTAGAATCTATATAACAAATTTGGAATATCAATACAATCTATTTTGACCAATTTAAAAGGTAGAGGATGTTTGAAATAAGTTTATTAAATACTTCTAATTTGGAGTAAATTCTTAAGGAAATGATAACTATTGAACGTTTTACATTTGTTTTGAATTTAGAAAGTTAATAGACAGTAGTATCACTCATGACAGATGCAGATTCTAAAAAGAATATAATTTAAAGGAGGTAAGGGTTAAATGATATTATAATATAGAAGGCATTAAGAATCGAATATGGTAGTTAAGGCTTCTTAGGACAGACGCGGCGAACTGTGAGAATCAGAGCACAATATTGATAAACTATTGCTCACGATTACAAGAATAGGAATTAATTTAGAAAATTTCTCTTTGCTTTAGTATGTTGGTAATTGCAATATAATTGGTACTTCCAGATGATTTTTTTCCTATAGTTATTAGATAACCGTATATTTAGATTAATTACTTTTTAACGTTTTGTTGATATAACAAAATTACGCCAACAAATTGAAAATTTTGTCTCGAAGTAAAAATGTTAATGCAATTTAGAATAACTTGTCGAGAGGGATTTTTATTAAATAATTATTTAGAATTAGAATCGTGAAAAATCTACAAAATCGTCGATTCAGTATTTAACATGGAGGAGGTTTCGAGGATATATTCGAAATTCAGGCAACCCAAATGACAATCTCTAACTTGACTACCTGAGGATTATAAGTGATTGACAGGTCATTAACTTTACCTGATATACAACTGAGCGGGATTAGTTTATGCAAAAATAATTTGAGTAACAGTTCGGTATAATTACAATGACAAAATTAATTATATTCTGTAATGGTGTATCGAAAACTTGTATTTTATTTTTAAACAACATTGTAATACATTTGTTGTCCAGAAACTTATTATTTTATTAGTAGAAGTCGGCTACCTGTATAGAAATTAGAAATTTACGGAAATTGTCAGCTAAGACAGAATTAATCTTTTTTTGTTTTTGTGAATGGCTTATGTTTTCAAAATTGCAACAAAGGGTGTTAACTTAGTGAAATTACCAATAAAAAGCAATACATTAGTTATTTTTAAATAATTACTCAGCTTCCATTTCTAAATTCATTAAAACAATAATTAAATTATAGATTTACATGTAGTTTGTTCTAACTGTTTAGAGCTTATCCTAGAAGAGTTGCACCTCCAAGATATTCAATGATGATCAAAATCCAATTAACCAAAACAAGTGCAAGGATATAATAGTCTTCTCAACAGTGGTTCATATATTTTTTTTACACTACTATACGAGGTACACTGCTAAAGTTCGCGGAATCGAGTACTCCTTGCATTGCCAGCGTCCTGCAATTGTCATATTCGTAAAATTTTACGTTATTAATCTATAATTCAGATGACAGTTCGATTTCAAACCGAGTTTCGTTTCAACAGAATTTGACAGAATACTAATTGTGTGAAAAATGGAAATTTCGAATCGTGATCTTCGAGTGATGATCTTTTATGAATGTCGATACGGTTTAACACCGCAGTAATGTGTAGAAAAACTTAGTTCGTTATTTGGGGATGAAACACCATCCAAAACTACGGTTTACAAATGGTTCGCAGAATTCAAGCGTGGAAGATCAACGTTTGATGACTATCTTCGCGAAGGTCGTTTATCCACCTCTGTTGTCGCTAAAAATATCGATGCTGTGCGTGAAATGATTTTTTCTACAACTGACACATAAAAGTGACATTAACGTTTCAATCAGTGTGCGTGAAATTGCGTTTCACACACTAGATCGGAAATAATAGTTATTTACTATACAAGTGGGATAACAGCATCATTAATATATGTGTATGTAAGCACACAAGTATATTAATGATGCATTATCACACATGTATTGTACAAAATTTTATCTACGACTGCCTAAAATTGAGAAAAGTGCATTAAGAGAAATGTCAGATCTGTCATTTTCAAAAATATTTTAGTAGGCAAATGTCATTATGTCATTATTTCAGTTACGTAATGAAGCCATTACACAACTCAGCTGCGTAATGAAACCATTACGCAACTGAGTTGTGTAATGAGCTTCATTACCTAACTGAAATAGTGTCAAATGAGTGACGTAATGAGTTACTTATCCCACTAGAGTAGATAAAATTTTGTAACTTACACACACGTATATTAATGATGCTTTTATCCCCCTTGTATAGTAAATAACTATTACGCACTAGATTTTAAATTTATTATTACAAACACCATTTCCTTAGTTACAACACATATAAAACGTTACGTACATAATAATATTACTCTACTTATTTGCTATATACGTATGATTTTGTTGCAGATAATCTGTTATTCTGACGGCTGTAGAAAAAAACGTTGTTTTATTTCGTGGCAAAATTCGTGTTTTGAAAATTGACATTCTCACGCGCCATAAAAAAACACTCATTTCGCGCACTTAATACAAAAATTACTATTATCAGATCGGCATGTCGGCACGCGTCAAGTGGTGCAAGGAAATGCTAAAAAAATTCCAAGGTGTCGTTCAAATTCTGTATATAACACCCGAGCTAATAGCACAGGCCACAGCAGCAGCTGTCACACCATAACCCACGGCGACAGATGCTCCGCTCTGCTGCAGGATTTATTTAAATTAAAACTTAAAAACAATAGGAATAAGTTGTGGAAAAACATAACCATGCAGTAATAACAAGAATCACCCCATCCATACCACATAATGTTGTTTCTTGTTTCGTATAAGGCAATAAATTCGCTTCACGGAAATATTCAACCCGTCAATAGTACCTACCATTAATTCGCGTCAGTATGGGTGAAGTAAAAAAAACATCCTCTGTGTGATGTTGATGCTGCTACCAATTTCGCACAAAAAGTCACGTACTACTTGAATTTGATAGCACTTGGAAGTGTGAAAATATTTACGAATAACAGACGACTTGCAATTTGAATTGGTGAGTAGGTACTATTTTAATTTAGTACACCTTAAAACTCGCGCCGTAAAAGAATGAAATAGTAGTTACCTCAGATGTTCAGATATACACTAACTTTTTTGTTTATATTTCGGGTACCCGGGTTTACCCGGGTACTGCTTTTGGGTACCCGGGTTTCATTTTAGACTGGGTACGACATCCCTAATTTTTACTACTAACTTAATTTGATTTTTCAAATTATTTAGTGTCACAATGTCAACGAGGTAAGTTCCTTTTACAGATTTTTTTCATAAGTTTCAGAATCCATGTCTTCTACTTTATTTTCTACTTCTAATCTGTAGTTTTCATCAACTGTAGCAAAAGTTCGCCTTTTAAAAGATTTCCCTAAAATACATAATTATTTGAGGTTTTTTAACTGTACATTTATTACTCCTATAATCCATTATAGGTACTTAACGTTTGCTGTTCAATTTTGCAGTATATTGTTTTTGACGTGGCGTAAAAAGTTGTTTAGTAAAATATCCAGGAGCTTCGCTGACTATAGATGTTTCAATTTGACATAAAAAATTGCCTTTAGTATTATAAGATATAGCTGCAGCTTTACATCTACATTCGTAGGAATTCTTTAACGAAAAGTTTATCTTTTTTCCTGTAATTTGATTACTACTATCAATCACTTTTATTATTTTTTTAATATACCGGTGTCACTATAAATCATCATAAAAAACCGTCAAGTATGTCAATGTATTTGCAGTTTGTTTTGGATAAATTGATAGAACGTAAACTATAAAAATATAGCTATGTAAGCTTTCATGCTTTGAACGTATATTGTTAAAAATTATTTATGCGAAAGATATGTATGCTCCATTTTCCACTTTGCGAAATAAATTACAATAGTTGATTCTGGAAACTTTAGGGTCATCGTTATTTCAAAATGCAAGATTGCCTTATACCGTTTACTTGCTTGGTCAAACCAGGTTAAATTGGCATACGTACCTGTACAAACAAAGGGCGAAATTCCGTAGCTGATACTAAATACAGATAAGGATCATTAGCGTAGCAGTCATCTCTCATTTATAATAGTAATTGATGTTTTCAAATTCGTTTACTAATTACCTATGCGAAAAGCATAAGAATTCTGTCTATAAAATTATTGAATTTGGTGATTCGAAAACAAATGTAAGGATGTATTGGGCTAACTTGGTTTTAAATAGAAAGGTTCCTTACAGGTAGTAGATTAACAGATAAGGTACTTAGCGATATAATCCGCTTTCGACATTTCCATTGAAGGCAAAGAGGTGTATCTAAAGTTGCCTAGACATGAAATTCAAGGCGCAAAAGAAAATTTACCTTACCCGCTATGGAAATCTATGAGCTCTCCAAAGCCGCCTTAAGAAAAATTTGTTCTGATTATTAAAAAAACAACTTATAAAACATGTAACAAGAAAATTTTGTGCTGATTAAAAATATAAAAATTTACCCTGTTTTGAATGTATTCGGTTTGGAAAAGTTATAAAATAGAGAAACAAAAATAATTAAGAAAGAAGAATTATAATTTGGATGGAAATAGTTTTATTTATAATAATACAAGTGCCAAGGAATTACATTGGTTTATGTGTTGCTGGATGTTGAGTTCGTGTATGCAGACTGGAGACGATAGGATCCATTCAGGGAAGATAGTGGAGTCAGGACAACATCTGAGGTATTCTGTTGGTTACTGACGACATGGGTTGGTGAATCTTGGAGCTACAGAACAGGTGCTACAGTTGGACTTCGTCTGTGACAGCTAACTTTCCAGAGAGCTGTTTGAAGGAGGGTGATTCTGGAAGGTAGCAGGTGCGCGAGCAGAGTGGGACGTGGTCTGTCCGGGTAGCTGGCGGGAGTTGGAGTGTTGACAGCTGTTGGTCAGTGGAAGTTTGCTGGCGGTGTTTGTGAGCGAAGCGTTGCAGCAGGACTAGAAAGGGGTCCGGCTGCTTACTTCGGGGAATTGCTGTCTTGGAGGTGATATAAGAGTTGTACCAGGTGGGTAGTAATCTTGCTCTATCAACGCTAAAGAAAATAAAAGACAATTCTAAAAAGTGCAATTAATTATAAACAATTACTTACTGTGTCTATATAAAGTTAATAGTAGAAAAGTAGAATTGAGCATTTGTCAT